>JAPDVU010000006.1:12275000-12875000 GCA_026230045.1 Corynorhinus townsendii | reverse complement strand
AGAAATGTTTCCCTTAATCGGCTCCATTTTTAGGATCTCTCAAGTATGAATCGTTTCACATTGAATTTTTAAATTTGTACTTTGTGTGTCTGTGTGTACCAATTAAAGAGTTAAGTTTAGAGAGTAGGTTTAGTTTTAAAATAAAAACATTTTCGAGTTTAACTATGGTAAACGGATCAGGAGTAATTTGAGCCATTCCCAAGTTTTTGTGCATTCATAAATACATTTTAACTATCACACTATTGTTTTTAAGTCTTTTAAATTTATACTTGTAAGTATGTGGGTCAGCCTTTTCATTTCACTAGTCTCTTCAATTTTTTTCTTGAATGTACTTTAAAATGGGACCCCAAAAATTGGTCAAAACACTAACTATTCTGACATTTTTAAACAATATGAAAAAAAACACATCTTACATTTGATTACCAAGTTGCATACATGTAAGCAGAAGAACTTGAGACTTCAGTATTCAGAGTATATTAACTAGGAATTAAAATGTGGAGTAATCACATTACTTTTCTTGGCTAGCTTTGGCTATTATACCCTGCTAGCAATATGTACCAATATATACAATATATATGTTATACTAGAGGCC
The DNA here is from genome assembly GCA_026230045.1 of Corynorhinus townsendii. NCBI lineage: Eukaryota > Metazoa > Chordata > Mammalia > Chiroptera > Vespertilionidae > Corynorhinus > Corynorhinus townsendii. The sequence goes on along the minus strand of JAPDVU010000006.1, from coordinate 12,874,408 downwards.
CATCATGCATTGGTGGGGTCCCTCAGCCTGGCCTGCAGGAATTGGGCTGGCTCTATGACATTCCCCAAGGGGTCCTGGATTGCGAGAGGGCAGTTCTCAGGTGACGCACCCCAGAACCGGGCTCCCTCCTCTCTGGTTCCAGGTGCATCACCCAAGAACCACAGCTGCCAAGTCACCACAGCTTGGCAGCTCCTGTGTTGAGCATCTGCCCCCTGGTGGTCATTGCACGTCATAGCTACCGGTCAGACGGTCACTTAGGTTTTTATATATATATGTGATTATAACATATATAACTATAGTTTATATATATATTTATATGTATATGTCTTATAGAAATGATGCAAATTTATCAGTGTTAGAGTTTGATTCTTAGGAATTATATAGCCACCATTTCTTTTTCTTTTTTTTTCAATTTTACTGAGATATGATTGACATATCACAGTTTGTGGGGTTTTTGTTTTTTTTATTAATCCTCACCCAAGGCTATTTTTCCATTGATTTTTAGGGAGAGTGGAAGAGAGAGGGAAAGATAGAGAGAAACATCAATGTGAGAGAAACACATCGATTGGTTGCCTTCTGCACAAGTCCCAGACAGGGCCCGGCCGAGGAGGAGCCTACAACCAAGCTTACCCTTGACTGGAATCAAACCCGGAGCACTTTGGTCTGCAGGCTGACGCTCTCTCCACTGATCCAAACCAGCTAGGGCACACGGTTTCTTAATTGACATAAACTTTTTTTATCTAATGATTTTAACTAGTACATTTCGGGGAATGATATCTTTTTAAAGAGTTTTAAAATAAAGGTGAGTGGAATATATTTGGAAATGATCATAGAGGTCTTAAAGCTGGTATGTAATTTTGTGAATGTGTGTTTTCATATTTGTTTTAGGCTGGAAATTATGATGCTTGTCTTCAACACCTTGCCTGCCTACAAGATATAAACAAAGATGATTATAAAATAATTTTAAATACAGCGGTAGCTGAGTTTTTTAAAAGTAACCAAACAACAACAGATAGTTTGAGACAAACACTTAACCAGCTGAAGAATCAGGTAATGTACACAAATGAATTTAGCTATTATGCTGTCTAAATTTTAGGATAAAAATAGTTAAGGAAAATTAATGTGACTTATTGTCTGATATTCATAGCACAATTTCTAATATATCTGAAACATTCGTTGGTATTAATTTTACTTGTATGAAATTATTATTCCCAGAAATGAAAGTTATATAATATGATTTTGTTTTCTATTGGGTTTTCTTACTTGAATAAAATAGATTAATATACCAAATTTGAATGTGTTTTGGGTAGGCAGAGGGTCTAGCTTGAAAATGCAAAGTGGTGTAATTTTTTTCTTTTGTTACCAGATGTTGCGTTAGGGTTCTAATAAAGCCCTTGGAAGTCTGTTTTCACTACCATGTGTGACAAAGTGCATTTTGTTCATTACTTCAAAAAAATCTATTCTTTTTACTGAGGGAACAAAACCTAAACATCATAGGAAAATCAGGAAATATACTTACTAGCTTTATGGCCTTGGGCAAGATAATTAAGCTTTTTGTGTTGGTTTCCTTATTTATAAGATAGAAATGGCAATATTATCTATGTTCTCAAGGTATGGTGAGGATTAAATGAGGTGTTCTCTGTAAAAAGGTTCAATGTAGCAGGCCTGGCACATAGTTAAGTAGTTAGCTATTGTTTGTTCATGTTTAAATGTTTTGTTTTTACAAAATGGAACCAAGTTTCTGTGTACATACTGCGTAACATGCTCATGGGAAAGGCCGTTTGTTTTTTTGCAGAGAGGAAGGGAGAGGGATAGAGAGTTAGAAACATCGATGAGAGAGAAACATCGATCAGGTGCCTCCTGCACACCCCCTACTGGGGATGTGCCCGCAACCAAAGTACATGCCCTTGACTGGAATCGAACCTGGGACCCTTTAGTCCGCAGGCCGACGCTCTATCCACTGAGCCAAACCGGTCAGGGCGGGAAGGCCGTTTTGAGGTTGGCCCACTCCCCATGAGTCTACAAGGTGGAAATCCAACCCAGAAACCATGCTGGCAGTTGAACATTAAAGATATATCTTCACAGTGGCAAGGAGGAGAATCACCTTGCCTTGTGCTAGGTACTAAATAAGTGCCATCAAAACAGTTTACTAAACAGAATTTTATTATGAATGAAATACTTTTTAGTGTGAGAGTAATTGAAATCTAGAGAGCCTGTTGATAATGTGGGAAAATTCAAAATAAGAAACATTGGCCGTGTTCTTGAATATTCATGTAGATTTCTTTCACTTTTGTGCTTTATTTTCTCACTGTTGTTAGAGCATAAACCCTGTGGATTGTTTTATAGGTCCACTCAGCTGTTGAAGAAATGGATGGATTAGATGATGTTGAGAACAGCATGTTGTATTACAATCAAGCAGTCATTCTTTATCATTTGCGGCAGTATACAGAAGCCATATCAGTTGGTGAAAAACTTTATCAGTTTATAGAACCTTTTGGTATGTTATCTTTCAAGTCAGTAATTTCCATATCTTCTCATACTTGCAAAGGTCTCTGGTGTTTGTACCCAGATAACCTAAATCGGAGAATTACATGTCAGTAAGAAAGAAAAAAAGCTGTATCCGGTTTTCTTAATGGTTAGAAAAGATAAAAATTATATCACTTTCATATGAATCCAGGTTTTCTTTTAGCACTCTCCCAACCCAGTTTTTTTTTTTTTTTTTAATATATTTTATTCATTTTTTACAGAGAGGAAGGGAGAGAGATAGAGTTAGAAACATCGATCAGCTGCCTCCTGCACGCCCCCTATAGGGGATGTGCCACAACCCAGGTACCTGCCCTTGACCGGAACCGAAGCTGGGACCCTTCAGTCTGCAGGCTGACGCTCTATCCACTGAGCCAAACCGGTTTTGGCTCAACCCAGTTTTTTAAGATAACTGTTAGAATTGCTGTTTCTAATATGAAAGAATTGCTGATTTGAGGGGGTTTTCTTTGGTTGTGGACCTGACCCTTTCTTACCTAAGTGGTGTATTAAGGAAGGCGTGTTTCGTAATGTTAGGGGACTTTGTAGTAATTTATTTTGTCTACTGCCTAACTGAAGTAGAGTAGATAGTAGAGAACTGTGTTAGCTTTTTTGTTATCTTAACTAGCTTACAATTACTAGCCTCAAGAGTAGGAACAAAGGTAAGGGCAAAAGGAAAAAGAGGGAGCAAATAAAGCAGCAAAGCTGGACCCAGGAAATGGTTGTTAGAGAGGGCTATTGGTGTCCACCCACAAGCACATTTCAGTTGTGATTCACATTTTTGTCTTTTGCTCCATGGTTACTTTCTTTTAAACTCAAAACACTAATGCAGATTCCTGCTTTATAAACACCTGATTGCTGATGTGGTCTCCTCAGGACATGTGGTGGAGTGTGATGGCTCCCCCATGATGCTTTGGGGAGAGTTGCAGAGCCCCCTTTTGCCGACAGCTGGTTGAACAGCTGCTTACTGTGGCTCCAGGGGAGCATTTTCAAGGCGCTTCTCGTCTTTCCCCCAATCCTGAGGGTGTGGTGGCTGGACAGACTGCCCCCGAGAGGCCTCAGTGGTGAAGCATTATGTAACGGGTGACCAGTCCTTTTCTTCTGAAAAGCTAGAAGTCAGAATTATACTTCCAGGATGGCATGGATGTGGTTTTGCCCCTTCCCCCTCCCATAAAGCTGGTTTTTAGAATTTCCAGAACAGTTAATCTGCTAGGGTTGAGCAGAATTTAGCAACCAATTAGTACTCAAATGTCTTTTTCTTTGAAAATTATTTTTTAAATTTTACTACTTGGATTCCTCATGTAACATCTATTTATTGAGCATATACTATGGGCCAGGCACTGGGACCTAAAGACTGATGCAGTGAATGAAAGAGAAAATGTCTTTACCCTTATTAAGCTTATATTCTAATGGGAGAGAGCGCTGCACAAGAAATATATTGTGAGATAGCTAAAGGCTATGAAGAAAAGCTAAAATTGGGTACAGACTAGAGCTTGACTGGGGATATTGTTTTTCGAGAGGAACAGCTGGAATGCCACTGTGACTGGGGCTAGGTGGGGAAAATGGAAGGAAATGAACTCAGAAGTAGCCAGGGACAGAACAGGTAAATTATTGTAACCTAGGTCGCGACTTTTGTTTAAGTTGGAGGGAAGCCCTTGGAGATGCCACCTTTGCATATGAACTGCACTGATTTTAGTTTTAAATGGAAACCACTCTGGCTACTATATAAGAGCAAGAAGGGAATCAGGAAGACTTGCTAGGAGGCTTTTAAGGACTTCTGAAATTTCCTGTTCTTGATTATAGCAGCCTTCTTTTCATCCTTATTTTTCCTTTTATCTTCTCTTTGACAGGAAAGGAAATAGTGTTATGTCATGCTGGGTCACCGTTCCTTTCCTCCTTGGGCTCTTCCTTTGATGTTCTTGTCTATATTTTCCTCTTGGCTGTTGCAATTTTCTGATATACTCCAATCCACACCTTGGTTCTTTTGTGTCTGCAATCAAATTGTTTCTTTTTCCCCATCTCTGTACCTTGAAAGGAAATATATTTACCAGAGTCAAAGATCTTTTTAGAGTTAGAAGGAACTTCAGGAGATCCCCTGGTCCCCTGGTCCACCCCCTGCCTTTAGGCAGGTAAAGTGTTCTCCCCATTTTGCAGGTCAGCCAGCTGAGTCTAAAAATTAGTTCATTGATGTGTAAAGGCCACATAACTAGTAAGTAGCCAAGCAGGAACTGGAATTGAGATACCCTGCCACATAAAGTAAAATCCTCATGTCTTGTGCTGGTGTTTGGTAGATATTTTGCCAAAGGATGTTCAGTCACTAGACTTCGTGAAATGAGAGGTGGGGAGATGCCGTTCAGAATGAAATGAGGGGCCATGAGATGCCTAATAGAACAGCGTTGTTGGCATTGCAAGTTGTTTCCACCATGGCTCTCGGTGATGAAATTCATTTAAGTAAAGACTTAGGCTTTGCTCTTCAGAGCTTGGAGGGGTGGGGGTTGGGGGTTGGGGGAAGGTCTGAGATGTTTGCTTCACTTTGGATTGTAATTTTTCTTTTTGTTTTATTCCCTCCCCCCCGCCCCGCCACAGAAGAAAAATTTGCCCAAGCAGTATGTTTTCTACTTGTAGACCTGTATATATTAACTTACCAAGCTGAGAAAGCTTTGCATCTTCTTGCTGTCTTAGAAAAGATGATTTCACAGGGTAACAATAACAAAAATGGAAAGAACGAGGTGAGTGTCCTAAAGTGATCAGACTAAAATTTAAATAATAATGAACATTTGTAGTTATTACAATAGCTTTACTGAAATATTATTTCACTGTACAGCATGACGACTAGTTAATACCACTGTATTTCATATATGAAAGTTGCTTAGAGAGTAGGTCTTAAATATGTATGTACAAGTGTTCAGTTAAATAATCTTAGCATTATTCATAAACTGTAGTAAACTATTTCCATATGCAATACTTGTAATAGTTGGTGAAGAATAATTCAGTTCAACAGATGCTTCTGTGCTCTGCATGGTACTAAGGTGACAACAATGAAAACCATGCAATTCTTGATTTTCAAGGAACTCAAGTCTGTGGGAGGAAAATACTGAGCAAATCTGGGTAAATCCTCAGGGACTGGGAGGATGGAGGTTAGGGAGTGTTTCAGAGAAGTTTAGGTGTTTGATGTGGGCCTTTAAAGATATAATAGTTTGACAAATCAGAAAAGGAAAGATGAAGCAGGATAACCATCCTGGCAGAAAGAAAAAACAGCCCCAAAGGTGTGAGAAGGTGTGTTGGGGGAGTTCTAGTCATCTGAAATGGGAAGTAGTGCCTGAGAAATGTAATGGAGATTAGCAGCAGGGGACATTGGCCACTCGAATATGGGTCAGACTGTGAAGGATTTTGAATACTAGGAATTTAAGGTATGAGGTTGGCAGTGTTTATGACAGAGCAAGTTTTTAAGAAGGGAATTACGTGATTGTGTCTGGGTTGTAGAAAGCTAACCTGCGTTTTGCCCAAGTGAGACCTATGCGTTTTAAACCTAGTCCACCATTGTGCTCCACAGTGAGCTTCTCATAGGTAGTTTCCTGTCACTCACTCCACACTAGTAAACCTCAGTCTGTGGGACTGGGACCTAGGATTCTGAAATTTGAAACATTCTCTAGGTGATTGAGATTCGCTCACTTGGAATCTGTGATTTAAATAGTGGTCAGATATTTCATTTTGATAAACTTTGTTCATCACCCTCTAGACTGGTAATAACACCAACAAAGACGGTTCTAACCATAAAGCTGAAAGTGGAGCTCTAATAGAAGCTGCAAAATCAAAGATACATCAGGTAATGTAACTTAAGAGAGGTTATACATCACGTGTATTTACTTGTGGTTATGAATAATGAAGAATGTGATGGATCATTGAAGGCAGTAAATCATTTAAGACATGTATGTTTACTTATCTTTGAGGTATTGTAGTTTAGAAGCCATTTAATCCTTCTAAGTATACTTTGCTTAAGATGATAATGCAATATCATTTCTTTTACTTACTCTATAGAAAATTGAGAGGAAAAAAAATGGTCTGGGAGTGTATTAGACGATGAGATCACATTCATTTAAAAATTCATTGTTAATTAGCCATGTGCAGATAAGAATCAGTAGGATTTTTGTTTGGAACTTAAGCATAAATTTTATTCTACCGTGTTTCTAGTTTTTTAGAGTGTATTCCATGAATACAGTAAAAATAGATTCTCTAAGATAATTTTTAACTTGCTTTTGCTGGCATACTCATGTTGTAAACAGATTGGGTTTCATTTCCTTAACGAGAAAGCAGAACTGCTTCACTATGTGTAAATACACCATAGTTCTTACATGCTAGCATTTTCCCTCTGACAGTATAAAGTAAGAGCTTATATCCAAATGAAGTCTCTGAAAGCATGCAAAAGAGAGATCAAGTCCGTCATGAACACAGCTGGAAATGTAAGTTTCTTCTTGACTTTTCTTTTCAATTCATATCTCTTATGTCCTAAAATTTTCTTATTTGTACAATTTGTTATTTGTCAGTTTTAAATAATTTATCTTAGTCTGATAGTGAACTATGAAGTAGGTGATCATACTGTGTCTACTACAATTTAATGCAATATGTTTCTGACTTAAAATTATCACAAGCATTTCTCCTTGGTATGTAGCCTTCAAACCACCATTTATATATATATTTTTTATTGATTTCAGAGAAGGAGAGGGAGAGATGGAAACATCAATGGTGAAAGAGAATCATTGATTGGCTGCCTCCTACATGTCCCACACTGGGGATCAAGCCTGCAACCCAGGCATGTGCCCTTGACCGGAATCGAACCTGGAACCCCTTCAGTCCCCAGTCTGACGCTATATCCATGGAGCCAAACTGGCTAGGGCCAAACCACCATTTTAAATAGCTAACCAGTATTCTGTGAGTTGTTTATCATAATTCACATAAACATGCATTGTTATTAGACACTAGGATTTTTTTAGATTATACTGAAAACTTTAATTCAAGATTAACAGTCAAGTTGTAGCCCAAACCTGCCCCTTCCAAATGATCTTTGGCCTGACAATACCTTCAGTTTGACTAGTGCTAGTATTTGAGATATAATTACTCCTTCCTTCCACCCCCTTTACCCCAGCCCCCCACTGAGAAATAATTTTTAAGATGGTAGTGGGAAGGACAGAAGTGAAAAATCTTGAGGCTTTTAGGATATTAACTAAAAGTATAAAATCATGCCTGGCCAGAGTCGCTCAATGGTTGAGCATTGACCTATGAACCAGGAGGTCATGGTTCAATTCCGGATCAGGGAACATGCCAGGGTTACAGGCTCAGTCCCCAGTAGGGGACGTGCAGGAGGCAGCCAATCAATTATTCTCTCTCATCACTGATGTTTCTATGTCTCCCTCCTTCTCCCTTCCTCTCCAAAATCAATAAAAAAATATTTTTTAAAAAAGTATTAAATCATGACAAGATATGGTTTGTAGTAGGAATAGTTCAGGAAAATTGACCTTAGAAAATCCCAAGCAGGATTCACATTAGCCACTGGGTCAGTACTCAAGTGATTTTTGAGAACAACTGTAGCCTAGACCTAAGAGGAGGGGTAAGGCCTATGTAGCCAGCCAGTCATTATGAAACCTTTTTTTTTTTGTTTTTTTTTTTTTGAGATTAAAAAATAAAAGCATGATCCCTGCCTTAAAAGATATCATAGTCATAGGGAAAGGCAAACAGAAAAATAAATCATTGTAATGTAAGAAATAGTTTCCCTGAGTCAGGGAACACTTAAGGAGGAGAGAGCCTCCTTTTGGTGACCATGGCTTAACGGATTCCTTTATGCCCTTGAACACAGGCCAGCACAACAGCATGATTATGATCTCATTGAGCAGCTGAAAACAAATTATAAGTAATTGATGTTTTCTTTACAGTCTGCACCCTCTCTGTTTCTTAAAAGCAATTTTGAGTACTTAAGAGGCAATTATCGAAAAGCTGTGAAGCTATTAAATAGTTCAAACATTGCTGAACATCCAGGATTCTTGAAAACAGGTAAAAGAAAATGGTGAAATTTTTGTATTTTCTTCCTGGTTCTTCTACCCTTTGTTGCTTCTCTCCACCCGCCCCCATCCGCCAGTACCCATTTCTAATTCTGCTAAATTTTAATTTTTGATGTTTTTATTGTCATGGCTTCCCCTCAGGGGCCCATTAACACCTAATCACTGAAATGATCCCTCAGACTAAGCAGATAATATGCTTTGAGAAAATTTGCTTAGGATTGTCTTGGCACAGATTTCAGAATTGATATTGGCAATCTCTAAAGTGGAGTCGGGAGCAGGGCATGTTGACTAGTCAACAGTTACCATCATTTAATAGGAAATAGTTTTAGTTGTATATTTTATATATTGATTTTTTAATAACTATTAATTTTAAAACTGTTAATTTGCTTCCCATATATAAACTTTATTTTTTTGTTGCTGATAAAATATCCTTTTTAGAGGAGATTTGGGAATAGAGTTTTTAAAAAATTGTTCACGCCCTAGCTGATTTGGCTCAATGGATAGAACATCGGCCTGCAGACTGAAGGATCCCAGGTTCGATTCTGGCCAAGGGTACATGCCTGGGTTGCGGACTCGATCCCCTGTGGGGGGCGTGCAGGAGGGCAGCCACTCAATGGTTCTCTCTCATTATTGATGTTTTTCTCTCTCTCTCCCTCTCCCTTCTTCTCTAAAATCAATATAATATATATATTTTTTAAATGGTTCACAATACCGCTACCCAGAAGCAACCTCATTTAAACATATTAGTGTATTTTCTACTATATTTTTACCTAAGTATAGTTTTCCTCTTTTTAAAATACAGTCATTGCTTAATTTTAAAATAGTTCAAAAGCCAACATTTAGTTTTTAGTATTAAGCATTTGACTATCCTGATTATTAATGTTGTCGATCTAGTCAGGCATTTTATGTCATGAGCAAAAGATGGACTACCAATAAACTGTTTTAGAATGTTTGGGAAGCCATTTAGAAAAAGGAAACTAAAGCTTGGATTGCTTCCATTACACCAAAATACAGTCCAGGGAGATGAAGGATTAAAATGTGAAACTAAAATCACAAAAGCAGCAACAGGAAACTTGGAGGAATATATTAATATTGTGGTGGGGGAGCCTTGATTAAACATTACGCAAAATCTAAGAACCATAGCACTTAGGAAAGCTTACTAAATTTGACCACATAAAATATAAAACTTTTTATGAATAAAAACATAAACAATAAACACAGATACACTGGACAAAATCACAAGACAGATGACAAACTGGCAGTGGAGGAAATATTTGAAACAGATGTGACAGAAGCTTTCTATAACAGGTACCCAGTAGAAAAACATCTGTAACCAAATAAAAAATGGGGTTAAAAACAGGAAGAGGCAGTGTTCCAGACAAGAAATACAAATGCCCAACTAACATGAAAAGATAGATGCTCAGCCATGGCGATATTTAAAGTGTAATCTGAAAGAGTAGTGTAGATTTACAATCTAACAAGCAAAAGCAGGATTTTATATACCCTGCTTTATATATTTTTGCTATTCTTCATTTAACATATTTTCACTCTTTCCATATATACTTACTTAATTCTTTCAGTTTCTACATAGTATTTTGTTATGTGGATGCAATACATATATTAATTTACTAATAAATATTTTTTTCTTTCTTTGCAATTTTTTTTTTTATCTGTTGCCTATAATGATTTAAAATCACATCAGAGCCCAGCTGGCCCACTTGCAGGCTCAATCCCCAGTAAGGGGTATGCAGGAGGCAGCCAGTCAATGATTCTCTCTGATCATTGATGTTTCTATCTGTCTCCCTCTCCCTTCCCCTCTGAAATCAATAAAAAATATATTTTTAAAAATAAATAAAATTATATAAGAAAAAAACATGAACAGGCTAATTAAATCATTATGCAGGGTTGGTTTATTGCCTTTAATAAATGACATTTTAAAAGGACAGGGAATCTGTTAATAGATTTATTTTGTATATTGTTTAAAAAAAAAAAAAAAGAAAGAAAAACAAACATTTACTAGGAAAAGAAAAAAAAAAGGAAAGGGAGTTTGCCCTGACCGGGTGGCTCAGTTGGTTGGAGCGTCGTCCGTACACCAAAAGATTCCTGATCGGGGCATATACCTAGGTTGCAGTTTCAATCCCAGGTCAGGGTGCGTAGGGGAGGCAACTGATCGATGTTTCTCTCTCTCCCTCTTCTCTCTCTACATATCCACAAAAACATATCCTTAGGTGAGGATTAAATTTTAAAAAAAAAAGGAAAGGGAGCTTACAAAGTTTTCAGATGTTTCCTAAATTTCCAGTGCCTTATAAACAGTTCTATAGGGACTTTGTGGAATTGCATATAGAATTAACTCATGTTAGATAAGCCAAATTCTTGTATGCTGTACATCTACAGTAAAATTTGTCTGTGGACAAACTTATTTGTGTTTTTCTCAGGTGAATGCTTGCGATGTATGTTCTGGAATAATCTTGGTTGCATCCATTTTGCCATGAGCAAGCACAATTTGGGAATTTTCTACTTTAAAAAAGCTCTACAGGAGAATGACAATGTCTGTGCACAGCTCAGTGCAGGCAGCAATGATCCAGGTATGCCCTTTGCTTGGGGACATTTTATATTTTACTACATGAGGAAAGCCTGAGTTCAAAGGGCATCTGGTCAGAATGCATATGCATCTACAGTTATCACTGACCCTGCCCAACACGTTTGACTGTGGGGATTTTTAGTAGATATTTGAATAGCAAGGAGTTAAGAGTAATTATCAAAGACATTTTAATTCCCCTTTTTTCATAGATTTAAAATTCAGTATTTTTAATTCCCTTTTTTTTCCCCCATAGATTTGAAAATCAGTAATCCCCATATGGGTATTGTTAATAAACAAAGTAATTTTCGAAAAATTCTTGATTGTGCCAAACTAATGTTATAGCTTCTTTTCAGCGTTTCACATGTGGTACTGTTGGCAGCACCTGGCAATCTTTAAGCAATTCCTGAAATTTATTCCTTTAATATTCATATTATATAGATTATTGATTTTAAATGCTTAAAATCAAGCAATCCTTTAGCTTTGTATTTTTAAAACTATTTAATTGATGGAAAATGTATCCAAAATCATTAATAGCCTTATTATGAATTGTGAAACTCTGAATGAGTGAATGAATGATAGTTATCTTAGGTATAGCACATTAACTTTTATTGCCACGGTAAAATCCTGTAACACTGTAACATTAGCTGAATACTTCTGGTTAATCAAAAGTACATGACAGTAATATAATTAACCTAACTTAAAGTAAAAAGAGTGGAATCTTTACAGACTCTAAAGTGTGTAAGATTCAAAGGAGAGTGGGTCCTCTCTCTTCTTTGCCTCCTGGAGCATGTGTGGCCTGGGTTGCTTCTCATTTGTTGGCAACACAGACAACGGAGATGACTCTGGCCAGGACTTGTGAGTTGGGGCTGGAGATCATCATTGGTGAGAGCTATTAAACTTCACATTGGGGTCAGGGGTAGGTATTAAACAAGGTAGTGTTTAAGTACTTAGTGGAATGAATAAGTTTTCCACTAAATAACTTCTTTTAAATCTAATGGTTGATTCCCACCTAATTTTTATCATTAGGCAAAAAATTTTCAGGAAGACCCATGTGTACATTGCTGACCAACAAGAGGTATGAATTGCTGTATAACTGTGGAATTCAGCTTCTTCACATCGGAAGGCCTCTCGCTGCCTTCGAGTGCCTAATCGAAGCTGTTCAGGTCTATCACGCCAATCCCCGCCTCTGGCTGCGGCTGGCTGAATGCTGCATCGCTGCCAATAAGGGGGTGAGTGCTGCCTGGGTACCTTTTTGAACCTTCACTCTCTACCCCCTCTACCCCTAACCCGCCGCACTCCCTACACACACACTGTTACATGGAAAGCAAAAAGTACTTGAGAACCTACAAGACTTCATCCCTTTTTAACTCTCAGGGAATTTATAGAGTCTTCTGTTCTTTAATAGCTGGACAAGAAATTTTAGATTCAGAAAGTCATTTGTTAACATTCTGGTTCTTGGTAAGTGTGGCAACAGGTATCAGCATTCACATTAAGGAGTTGAAGCCAACAAGGTCCTCCCTGTTGGAACAGTGGTCAGCTAGGTGCTGGGCAGAGGCCTTGTCATCTCACGTCAGGTGTGAGAATGGTGTGTGCGCCAGGCGATCAGAGAAGGCCTGTTGCTAACCTAGTGAGTGTGGAGAGGACTGCATTACACTGCCCGGGGCTTTATTTTTACTAGTATTTCTTTTTTTAAAATATATTTTTATTGATTTCAGAGAGGGAGAGAGAGATAGAAACCTACATGATGAGAGAGAATCATTGATCAGCTGTCTTCTGCAGGCTCCACACTTGGGATCGAGCCTGCAACCCGGGCACATGCCCCTCCCAGAATCAAACCGTGACCTCCTGGTTCAGAGGTGGACTCTCAACCACTGAACCACACCGGTGGGCCCGAGGCTTTATTGTGATTCAGTGATTGGTTCAGAGATCACACTTACCAGACTCTTTCCCTCTGACACACATTTATCCACAGTGTCTAAGAGAAATAGGCCAGTTAACATCGGTGTCCATGCCTAGGTTATCTCCATAAGGCACTGAGTGGAAGCCTTTGCATCTCAAGTGAGGAGTGGTCAGTGGGAGGGGGGCAAGGCAGGTTGTATCAGAATTACCAGATGTCTGTATCACCCCATTTCCTAACTGCCCCCCACGCTTGCTGTGCTCTCGGGTCTGTGGAGATTGGAGGCGGTGGCATGAAATGTTGCCTGGCATGCCTGCCATGGGTGATAGAAGATAGTTGGGCTTTCCTCCTCTGAAATAGCACTTCCTGAAAAACATCTGCAAGTTTGCATCATTGATTTATTCCATCTTACTTTTCCTTTTACATGACAATTTTCTTAGTGGATAATTGTTAAATTAACAGACAATTCTAGGCAGAATTTATGCTTTTTTAAAATAAAAGGCTCTCTAGAAATTGCTATTTTGTTGAGTCCATTTATGAATTTAGGCCATTCTCTTATAGTACAGTTAATGGAAGCCAGGGCATTACATCTTCCTGGGAGTAGAGACACGTATTAAGGTTTAATATTTTCTTTTCAAATTACATATTTTTAGAAATAGTATTTTTAGAATTGCCTTTGTTCTGTGGATTGCAAACCTTCCCCCTTTTCTTTCTAGAAAGTTTAAAAATTTGTAATTTAAAAAAAAATGGTCAGGATGACTTGGTTGCCATAACTTGGTGGATACCAGAACACTCAGTCTGTGCTAATAATAGGAAATGAATAATTATCTCTTTGTCTGTGTTTCTCCTCTTTTAAAAATGACCTGAAGTGGCCTAAAGATAGTAGAAACAAGCCAGAACGCTCTCAAAATCAGAAAGCAAAATCCCAATAGGAGCAGCAAGAAACTCTAAGTGGAATTCTGTACATTTTTTTTCACTTAGGACAGAGGGGATGCTGAAGAAGGCAATTTGTAGCCTCAAAAACAAATTTATTTTTGAATAAAAAGAACCAACTTAATTGTTAAATTGATGATACTAAGGAGATCATTTGGTCCTGTTTACCTGATGTATGTTGCTTCAGACCTTTTGGCACAAGCGGGGCTGATGTTTGGTGGGTAGTGTATAATATATGAGAAAAGATCTGCTAAATACAAAGCATAAGACTCAATTGTAGGGAGAGTATTTAACCAATGTAAGAGAAGGCATTTAAAAAGAACATAAAATGTACCATTTACTTTTCTGAAAATGTACCATTTATTTTTCTGAGTTCTAAAACTCAGGATTTGTTCTATTACTGCCAAGACATTATAAAATAATGAATATTTTAATTACATATGATTTTTTAAAAAATACTGGGAGTAGTTGGAGCTGAAGCCTTTATTATTATTATCTTTAATATATTTTTATTGCCTGGCCAATGTGGCTCAGTGGTTGAGTATTGATCTATGAACCAGGAGGTCACGGTTCAATTCCCAGTCAGGACACATGCCCAGGTTGCAGGCTTGATCCCCAGAGTGGGGCGTGCAGGAAGCAGCTAATTAATTATACTCCCTCATCATTGATGTTTCTATCTCTCCCTCTCCCTTCCTCTCTGAAATCAATAAAAATATATTTTTTAAAAGACTTTTAAATATATCTGTATTTTTAAAAGATTTAAGTATTTAAACTATGTATATTTTTACATGTGCCCACATAAATCTTAACATAGGTAACTTATTAAAGTTCATATGTTTTTGACAAATTAATTAATACTTAAACTTTTTTTTTTTAACTTTAAGAAGGAAAAAGTATCAGTCCCAGGTTCCATTCCTGTTAAGGGCACATGCCCAGGTTGCAGGCTTGATCCCCAGTAGGGGGCGTGCAGGAGGCAGCCAATCAGTGATTCTCTCGCATCATTGATGTTTTTATCTCTCCCCTCTTCCTTCCTCTCTGAAATCAATAAAAATATTTTTTTAAAAAGGGGGGATAAGAGGGTAATGGGGGGATAAGGACACATATGTAATACCTTAATCAAGGGAGGGAGGGAGGGAGGGAGGAAGGAAGAATGTGTTTTAGGAAGTGGAGCTGCCTCCCTTCTTCACTGTGTTTCTGTGACTCTTTTTTTTACTCTGAGGTCAAAGTGTCTGTAATATGCAGCATGGTGCCTGGGGGTAGAATGTCCTAAATAAATTGTTATAAGTACATGCTGGAGTCATTCTTAAATTGCCTTTTTTCCTTAGAACTACCTCAAACCTCATATTAATGAAACATAGCATATGTCACAGACGTTCAGCCCCATGTACTCTTTTCTTCAATACTGAACATAATTCCTGTATCACCAAAAACTCCACATTGATGCATCTTAAGAACTTTCTTGCCCTAACTGGTTTGGCTCAGTGGATGGAGCATCTGCCTGTGGACTGAAGGGTCCCAGGTTCGATTCCGGTCAAGAGCATGTACCTTGGTTGCGGGCACATCCCCAGTAGGGGGTGTGCAGGAGGCAGCTGATCGATGTTTCTCTCTTAGCGATGTGTCTAACTCTCTATCCCTCTCCCTTCCTCTGTAAAACGTCAGTAAAATATATATATATATATATATATATTTTTTTTTTTTTTTTTTTTTAAAGAAGAACTTTCTTAGAGTAACGGGAAAGGTAGTGGATCATTTTTCCTACCCTGTTTTACAGTTCCACTAAATTAATTAGAAATTATTTGCATTTTGTAGACTTCTGAACAAGAAACTAAAGGTCTTCCCAGTAAAAAAGGAATTGTACAGTCTATTGTTGGCCAAGGCTATCATCGTAAGATCGTTCTGGCCTCACAGTCCATACAGAACACAGTGTATAAGTAAGTATTTGCAAAGAGAAAGTGTATGTGTTTAAATTTATTATTTCATAGGAGGAACCACCTTGTAACTAAGTTTTATGACTGTTTCAAAATAGGTGCATAGTGAAAGTTACCTGACATGTGACTTTGGTTTGTTACATTCCTGGGAGCTGAAATTTTTTTTTTTTTTTTTTTTTGGCATTTCTTTTTTTTTTTTTTTTTTAAGTTTAATTTTATTTTTATTGTTTTAAGTATTACAAATAGTAGTACATATGTCTCCTTTTTTTTTTTCCCCCCTTTGATCTCCCCCCGACCTCCCCTACCCCCCAGGACATGCCTTCACCTGCCCACCCTCCCCCCCACACCCCAGTGTCTTATATCCATTGGTTGTGCTTATATGCATGCGTACAAGTCCTTCGGTTGGTCTCTTACAGCCCTCCTCGCCCAACCACCCCTGTCTTCCCAATGTAGTTTGACAGTCTGTTCAATGCTTCTTTGCCTCTGTATCTTTTTCCCACCATTTCTTTCCTTTAAAAAGTTTTGCCTTTGCAGACTGGAAATAAACATATAATAACAAAACAAGACAAAACAAAAAAATGTTTGAGTCCCAATTTCAATGTCCAACAGTTCCTTATGTGTACATGTCAGCAGTGATATCTGGATGGTGGGCACATGGTGGCGGAGCTGAAATTATTGATGGCCTAAGAAGCCCTGGTCTAGTCAGTGCCATTATTCAGAATGTCCAGAAGAGGGCATCTCAATATTTCCTTTTTGTAGTGTCATTGTTAACTTTTAGGTAATTTTCTTATAGTCTCTGAAGCGAATTCTTACATTAGGAGAAAAAAGTACTAATACATAAAACATCCAAAGCAATATAAGTCCGTCACATGTAAAAAAATCTTTAGTTAAATATGAATGTCTTTATCTTGTATAAAGATTCCAATTTGGAGTTGTTAGTATTTCTAAAGTAGTAGGCTTTATAAAAAAAGTACTTCACTGCTTTTTTCCCCCCAAAATCAAATTTGTTCACTACCATTTAAAAGTTTCCCCAAAGTTTTAGAATAGTATCTAGCACACAATATTTTGGTATTAATTTATTTCCACTATGATGCAGATTTTTTTTAAGGACTTGATATTGCACATCACTTTCCTATAATTTCAAAATTGTTACTAATTTTCACATTTATATAGTTTCCTAATAAAGCCTATTTAGTTTCAGTTTAGTTTGATATCAAAGCAAATAAAGTTATATAAAATCTCAACAAAATTATAAGACAAAAAATAATGCTGCTCTTGCAAAACTTAATAAAGGAATTTTTCAAAGGTAAAGATCAACCAAAACAAGGCTCAAGTGTGGAAATCTTCCTTCCCGTTTCCAGTTCTTGTTATACCTGTCTTGGTCCTCATTACAATTTTTCTCATTGATAACTCCTCTAATCCATTAACAATAATGGGTATAATGTATACATTTGCAATCTATATACTTTTTGCACCTTGTATTTACAACTTGAGCTTTTAGCATTCTCTTATAACTGCTTATATTAAAATTTCTACCTATCACAGGGCAAAGTTTTCATTTACACTTATGTTGGTTTTATTTCTGATAATGGGAAAATACTATTTATTTTTATGTTATTTACTTAGCTAATTTGTTTTGCCCTTTTAAGTGATGGACAGTCTTCAGCCATTCCTGTAGCCAGTATGGAGTTTGCAGCCATTTGTCTCAGAAATGCCTTGTTGCTGTTACCTGAAGAACAGCAGGATCTGAAGCAGGAAAATGGGACTAAAAACAGTAATCAATTAGGTGGGAACACTGAGAGCAGCGAAAGCAGTGAAACTTGCAGGTATTCTAATCCCTTTCAGTCTCCTTGGCAGAATCCCTTCAGGACTTTATTAGTAAGCCTCTGCGTGCTGCAGGTGAACCCTAAATCTTCACCCCGAATTTCTAAAATTCTCCATTTTGAATAATAAGAAAAAAAGTATAAATGTTTAAGTGTTTGTATTTTTTTTACTTTTGATAAAATAAATACTTACCTGGCTAGTGTGGCTTAGGTGGTTGGGCATTGTCCCATGCCCCGGAAGGTTGCAATTTGATGCCCAGGCTGCGGGTTCAATCCCCAGGGGCCTGTGGGAGGCAGGTGATGGATGTTCCCCTCTCACATAGATGTTTCTCTTTCTCCCTCTCTCTAAAAATTAATAAAAATATTTTTAAATAAGATAAATATTTAAATCCTAAAATGGTACCAATCTATAGAAATTGGGAAAGCTTATTTAGTAATAAATAAATACCATTTTATACAGAGAGTGTTCTTTTTACACATGGCACCTTTAAACTCAAGTCTCCTATCCCATCATTTTTTCTTTTCTTTTTCCCTCAGCATTTTTTCTTCATGATAATAGAAATATGTGTTTAACATAGAAAATCTAAAAAAAAAAATTGTGGGTTTTTTTTTTTCCTCTCCCCGAAGGGGTTATGTTTTACCATAGTTGATAAAAGGTCATCAGAAGAATGAGAAATGTGTGAAAATCTTGAAGTGGGTTTTTTTGTATGGTGGAGATAATGTTTTAAATTAGAGGTTTTTAAAAGAAGTATTATGTGCGCGGGGGGGGGGGGGGGGGGGAACGGGGACTAATAAACAGTATGTCTTAACACACCAGTGATACCAAATTATAAGCATATTTCATTGTTTTGCCTCTTTTTGTACTTTCATCACAAAAAATTGCATGGAAAACAAAATTTTACATTTAATTGTTTATTTGTTGCTTTTCTTAATTAAGAGTCCTTCTTTATTTTAGCAGTAAAAGTCATGAAGGAGATAAATTCATTCCAGCTCCACCTTCTTCTCCATTAAGAAAGCAGGAATTAGAAAACTTAAAGTGAGTATCCAAACAAAATTAATACTGCATTTACTGAAATGAGCACATAGTTTTTAATCTCTCTTATCCTTTTAAGATTATGAATTACATTGATTGAATGTCAGATGTTAAGCTAACCTTTCAGTCTCATGACAAACACTATTAATCAGAATATGTTGCCCTTTTTGTAAATTTTTGGACTCAGTTTGTTAATATTTTGTTAGGAATATTTGCTTCTGTGTTCACAAGGAAGATTGGGTCACACTTTTCTTGTAATGTCTTTGGTCAGGTTTTGGTTTCAGGCTAAGGCTGAACATATAAATGAATTGGGAAGTGCTTCTTCCCTCCTGTTTTCTGAAAGAGTTTATGTACGATAAATATTTCTTCTCAACTGTTTGCTAGAATTCATCAGTGGAACCATCTGGCTTAGGGTTTTCTCTGTGGTGAATTTTTTATAATGAATTCAAATTCTCCAATAGAATGAGTTTTATTCACATTTTCTATTTCTGTGTCAGTTTGGGTAGGTTATATATTTGTCAATTCCAGCATATGTATATATGGTGGGGTTTTTATACTAGCAATTGCCTAATGTCCATACTTCTCAATACCTATTTTTCCCATTTGACTTTATGTGTATCTTACTGTTTGATATTGATACAAATCTCTGTTTCATTCTTTCTAGTGGGTGCATAACATTGCACTATATAGTATCACAATTTATTTAACATTCCTTTATATTTGGCTACTTATAATGTTTCAGTCTTTGCTATTATAAATAGAGCTTCAGTGAATATCATTTTACACAATCTATAGGAGACTACTTAAAGAAGAAGGTATTTGAAACCATTTTGAAACTTGATTTAATTTCTACAGATTTATTTGAATGAATACTCATTTTAGGATTCTTAATTTTTGCATGCAACTTAAGAAGTATATTATCCCATAATGATTGAACAGCTGCAGAATTGTATAAATTAACTTTGTATTCTGAAAATGGCATTAAAGAAAAGGGTATGTGCAGGGTGGCTCACTTCTCAAAGAGCTTTGTACTTCTCATGGCATAATTCTTTGCTTTCCATATGTCTTACCTAGCAGGAGGATTGGTGACTTTCAGGGAAAATAAAATTACTTTCCTGTTTTTGTGCAAAGGGGTGAAGGATCTCCATAGGGAGTTTCATCGTCATAAAGTGAGACGAAGATGGGTTCGGTTTATATTAACCTTTCTTTCTTATGGAGCAGATGGGAGAAAGGAAATGGAACAAGATGGAAGGAGCCTTAGGGTAAATTTATAAAAAGGACTGCTATGCAAGACAGTAGTCATGGTAATGTGGAGACAAATGGTGCAGGGAAGGAGTCGTGAGAGATTAGTGTCGTAATTTTTAAGGCTATAAAAGCTCACAATGCAGTTGGGTACCAGCAAGGGCAGTTCTGTGGCAGGAGCCAGCTGTCTTCTATAGAGAGAAGGAGCACATTGGTTCTGTTAGGATCGTGAATTCTTAGAGATTTCATCTATTTCTGTCCTGAATTCTTGTATGTGATTGGAAATGTGTGTGACAAGTGAATAGTTTAGTTTTTATGGACTATTATATTTGACCCCTTGTGCTCTCTAATACCCAAGACACCAATGCAAAATTTATTTCCTGTTTCCAGCAGTAACTAATAAGCAGTAAATTATCATGACTGTTCTGATGGCCACTTCTTACGGTATGGGTTCACAGCATTTTGAGTATTTTCCGTTTTGGTGGTGTTTTTTTTTTTCGTTTTCTTTTTCTTTTGTACATAAAGGAAGATGGCTCCAAAAAATACTCACTCTAACCAGGTTACAAGTATGTTTTCAGAAGATATGTGACACCTGAATTCGTTGAGAGATTCCATACTATAAAATCAAGGTAGGTTTCAGAAAAGTAGTCTTACAATTAAAACAGAAATTTGCCCCCAAATCAGGAAATGTTTATGAAATTAAGTAATTTAATTGTGAGGCTCAGATGAACTTGGAGGTACTAATATAATGGATCAAGAAAGGTATAAATGTGTGTGTGTGTGTGTGTGTGTGTGTGTGTGTGTGTGTGTGTACTAATAAAAGGGTAATATGCTAATTAGACCAGACATCTTCCAGAAGTACTTCCGGACAAAGCCACGGTGGCGGGGGCCAAGGCAGAGGTGGTTAGGGGCGATCAAGCCAGCAGGGGAGGGCAGTTAGGGGGCTATCAGGCTGGCAGAGGAGCAGTTAGGGGGCAATCAGGCCAGCAGGGAAGCAATTAGGGGGGCGATCAGGGGAGCAGCTGGGGGCATCAGGCCAGCAGGCAGAGGTGGTTAGGGGTGATCAGGCAGGCAGGCAGGCAGGCAAGCAGTTAGGAGCCAGGGGTCCCGGATTGCTGCCAGTTTAGGCCTGATCCCTGTTGGCAGTGGGACATCCCCCAAGGGATCTTGGATTGGAGAGGGTGCAGGCTGGGCTGAGCCCCCCCCACATGAATTTCATGCACCGAGCCTCTAGTGTGTGTGTGTGCGTGTGTGTGTGTGTGTGTGTGTGTGTGTGTGTGTGTATTGACACTAAAAATATTGCTTCAGTTCCTGAACCACTCAAAGCTCTGCAAAGCCATCAGTTTCATTCACTTAGGAAAACACATAGACGTATTCTGCAGCCTTGAATTAAATAAATGCTCTGATTTTAAGTTTTTAAAATATAAAAGATGATTCTATTTCTAGGTATTTAGACAAGAGAAATGAAAACTTGTCCACACAAGAATTTTATAGCAGCTTTACTCATGATATAGAAAATAAACCAGCTATCCATTCATAAGAGAATGGATAACTAAATGTGTGATTTATTCTATCTATTGGAGTACTCTCAGCCATAAAAAAAAAAAAAAAGGAAGAAATTACTGATGCCCAAGTTAACATGATTTGAATCTCAAATATTTGTGTTTCTTTTTTTACTTAGTATAAGGTACATACTATATAGTTCCATTTGTACCATTTATATGATGGACAAAACTATACAAAATTATTTATATTGATAGAAATTAGAACAGTGGTTGGGAAATTGGAAGGAATCATTCTGGGATGACAGAAACATTCTGTATGTTAGTGTGTGTGTGTGTGTACACAACCTCATCAAGCCATACACTTAAAATGGTGTATTTTTTTAAATATATTTTTATTGATTTCGGAGAAGAAGGGAGAGGAAGAGGGAGATGGAAACATCAATGATGAGAGAGAATCATTGATTGGTAGGGGATTGAGCCGGCAACCCAGGCATGTGCCCTGGACCGCAATCAAACTCGGGACCCTTCAGTCCGCAGACCGACGCTCTATCCATTGAGCCAAACTAGCTAGGGCAAAAATGGTGTATTTTAATGTATGTAAATTATACCTCACTTAAAAATTTTTATGTTTTTTAGAAAATTAATATAATTCTAAATATATTCTTTCGGGAAATATAATTTAACCAATAAAAAGTCAATTTCCTTTACACATCATTTATGAAGTACCATGACATGGAAAACTTGGTTTCTTAACCAAAAAAAAAAAGAATTCCTCTATTTGTATTTAACATATATTTCTTAGATCCAAGGCTACAGTATTTGGTACAGATCCACTCATCACTTGTGGCTACTGACCACATGAAATGTGGCTGTTATAAGGTGTGCTGTTCAAATAGGTGATACCCAGATTTCAGAACTTATTACCCCCAAATTATCTCAGTGATGCTGGTATTGATTGTATATTGAAGTATTTTAATTATATTGGATTAATTAAAATATATACAATTAATTAAATTTTGCCTGTTTCTTTCTGCTTTTTAAAAATGTGCTGACTAGGAATTTTAAAATTACACTTATGGCTCCAGTTATATTTCTACTGAACAGTGCTGCTCCCAGGTTTTGAGCTGGGTTTGAAGTGTTTGTATTGTTGATACATGGTTTCTAGAAATGTGTAATATTGTTGCTATGTGAGTTTTCTTACATGCCACAAATTTTAGCTGACTGTCTCTTTAGAAATATTTTTGTCTTTAAAAGGCCTAATGTCCAAATGAATCCTAGAATGTAGAAGCTTGCGCAGGATTGATATTTGGGCCATATGTTTTGATTTAATTATTAATGCTACCACATGCATTTGGAGATAATGATTTTCTTATGCACTGATTGATTATATTACAAGGGTGTACTTTTAAGATTTTCTTTTTTTTTATTTTTTATAATATTAAATTGTATTAGCATAACCAGTGGACAGGGACACGGGGCAGTGGGGGCTTGTCCTGGAAGTGACTGAGGAGGGGTTGATGGGGGAAAAGGAGGCATATGTAATATTTTAAACAATAAAAAAATATATATATATGTTAAGTCAATTAAATTAATTTATTTTTATTGATTTCAGAGAGGAAGAGAAGAGAGAGAGATAAAAAACATCAATGATGAGAGAGAATCATCGATCAGCTGCCTCCTGCACGCCCCCCACTAGGGATGTGCCCGCAACCCAGGTACATGCCCTTGACCGGAATCGAACCCGGGACCCCTCAGTCCGCAGGCTGACGCTCTATCCACTGAGCCAAACCGGTTTCAGCTTTATTCCTTTTTGTTGTCAAATATATTCATTATATAAACATACCATATTTTGTTTATCATTTCATTAATTGATGGACATTTGGATTGTTTCCATCTTTAGGCTATTATGAACAATGCTGCTATAAACACTTGTGTACATGTTTTTGGATAGGCATGGTTATTTTTCTTAGGTGTAACCTAGAAATAGAATTGCTGGGGTCATAGTGATAATTCTGTTTTAATCATTTGAGGAACTGTCAGACTTCTTAAAAGTGGCTGCACCAGCCCTGAGGGTTCCAGTTTCTTCACATCCTCACCAGTACTTGATTTTACATTGTAGGTGTGAAGTAGTATCTCCTTATTTGATTTGCATTTCCTTGAAGACTAATTAATTATGTGTGCACTTTTTGTGTGTGTATTGGGCATTTGTATACCTTCCTTAGAGAAATGTTTATTCAGATCCTTTGCCTATTTTTCAATTGGGTTATTTATCTTTTTGTTATTGAGTTGTAAGAGTTCTTTATATATTCCAGATACAAGATCCTTATCAGGCATATTATTTGCAAATACCCTTGCCCATTTTCTGTGTTGTCCTTAGACTTTTTTGAAGGTATCCCTTGAATCACAGAACTTTCTCATTTTGATGAAGTTGTTTATAGTTTTCTTTATTTGTTTACACTTTTCATGTCATATCTAAGAATCCTTTACCAAATCCAAGGTCTTGAGGGCTTACCATGTTTTCTTCTAAGAGTTTTATGGTTTATAAGCACTTACATTTAGGTCTTTGATCCGTTTTGAGTTAATTTTTAGATATGGTATGAGATAAGGGCTCAACCTAATTCTTTTGCATACTGATATCTTATTAATAATAAAGAAGTAAGTCCAGAAAATTAGTCACATTAACATTTCATGTTTGCATAGTGGTTTAATAACTGTCATGAGTATGTACTGAGTTTCCATGTAGCATATTAGAGGATATCTTTGTTGTTCATTCTGAGATTGTGATATTAGCTGAAATCTTAATTTCTAAAACTTAATGTAGGCTGCTCTAAAACCTGGAAAATAGTATAATAGAATTGGAAAAGGGTAGGAAATAATGTTGAGACTAATGTGGGAAATGTCTGTGTGAGAAATTGAAATCAAAGCATACAAAATAAAAATGAAGTTTCAATGTGTCTTTTAAAAATAAGAGGCTTAAAAATAAAAAAAAGTGTTCAGACCAAATTTAATAAAGCCCAGTTATTTCATACACATAAATTGTGGAACCTTCATTATTTCCCATTCAGTGAAAAGGGACTTCCCATGGCCCAGTGTTTATCAGAGGAAATGAATCAAATAAATGGTTAATAACATAAATATCATAGGCAGTTTTAGTGTACTTAAGGAATCACATTTCTTTTGGTATTAGCCTAGTGGTTCTATTGTACCTCATGGGACATACCTAAAACAAGATTATGGCTAATAATCTTTTGAATCTCCCCCAGTTCAGTCTTGTAACTGAGTATGGTCCTGCTAAAGCTTGTCCATCTAATAAACTCTACCCAAGAAGAAACCTGCCTGCAGGTATGACCTTTTTTTTTATTTTAGGTATGACATTTTGTTTGTGTTATCAGCAGTTTGTGCTCAGATTGGCATGATTCACATGTGCGTCCCAGATTTCATTTAGATGAACTGGTGATGAGATTCCTCACAGGCCAGGGTGAGAATAATTCTTCAGTCATCTGCCGCTCTGTGGACCCCCACCCCTCCACCCTCCCACCCCCAGGCTTCTGCTGACATCGGACAAATCACTTAATCCCCTCTGGGCTTTACTATTCTCTTCTGTCCAATAAGTAAATGGAGTTGGGTGATCGTAAGGTCCTGTCCACGTATAAAATGTCTTACTTATGCGTTTTATTTGCCGCCTGGGGTGGACTGGGTTCTCCATTATGCTAGATTTGGTTAAAACGAAAAACTTTTTCAGCTTCTTTATACTGGGCTTCTATTTGTTTTGGATTTGGGTGTGTTTGTCAGTAAGATTTAAAAAAAAAATTTTTTTACATAGACCTGTTATTGGAAAGCAAAATGTTTACAGAAGATATGAAGTGAAAAACTTACCTAATTTAACTTTTGAATTTTCTTAAGAGTTGAAAGTTGACAGGTTTACCATTTTCTAGATGGTTACAGATAAATGGAAACAGCTTGATTTTTTTTTTTTTTTTTTTGGCATTTTAAAATCCAGTACTATATTCAGTTTTTTGGAAGAATTTCTCTTACTGGATTTTTGCAGTCAAGTTTTCAAACAGTGTTTGCTATGAGATCACTTAGTGAATTTATTTTCCTTTGACAAATGGTGACTTCCTGAATTTCGCCCCCCCTTCCCCATTTTAACCTCTCTTTAATAAGGGTTAATACTTGCTTTTGATATATTTAATTCATGAAATACATGGCTTGACAGATTTTAATGCCCAATCTTGTACAGCTTGTTGCTGTAATTTGGTGCTTTAAGGAAAGGAGTTTTTTTTCCTTTTTCTTTCCTTTCTTCATCCTTTTCTTTTCCAAGGGTTGGCGGTGTGTGGACCTAGAGCCAGTTCTCCAGCGTGTGGAGGAGAGAGTGGGATTGTGTGAGATCCTCCACAGCGTGCAGAAGCTAGTGTGTCTCTTCCCTTGAGGTATAGTCCTTCTAGTCTGCTGAACTGTCAGATCCACTGAGGGGTTGGTAAGCAGATTGGACAGTGACTCGAGGAAACAGTGGGGCTGGGGGTAGGGGGTGTCAATATTTTAAGTAGCAACTATCAGAAGTCAAGTGTGTTCTCAGTAGATAAAGCCCTGCACGTCTCCAGGGCTCCCGGTCTGGGAATGGTGCAGAAGAGTACAGGAGGAAAAGGAGGATGAGCGAGAGGGTGAGGAGAGGTGAGTTGGGGCCATCGTGAGGCACCAAGAGAAGAGGGACATAAACGTTACTTTGCGTTTCAGGCGGTGGCACTTGCTTAATCCTAATGTTTTTTTAATCAGAAAGCCATCAAGTTTTGCATTCACATATTTAAGTGTGTGGGGTATTTTCCTAGAAAGCTTGTTTTATTATTAGAAACTTTTACCCCATTGTGATTTGATAATGGTATCTTATGGGAAAAGGGGCAGAAGTTAACAGACTTTCACCTTGTACGTAATTATCGTTTGGACTTCCTGGGAAACAGAATCCTTGCTGCAAATCTTCCATGACTGATTTCTGGACCCAAAGTGGGCTTGACAGGGGGCTGGAGCAGTAATAGCCCCCCTACTGTCGGGAGAGGCCAGGGCAGACTTTTCCCAGCGAGCCCGCCTAAGGAGAGGCTGTCCTGGCCTCTGGGACCCAGGGCACTCGAGGTGGCTCCCCTGACTCCCAGGAAGGATCCGCTTGGTCAGCAGGGGGACCTACCAACAGGATAGGCGTGGCTCTGGGTGCCTGAGAAGTAAATTGAAAACATTGAGGCGGTGGTCTTCCATGAATACCTCGTAAACACCTACCACAGGTGGTGAGCAATTGCTCTTGTCTTTGTGGCGGGAACAAAAGATGTGGGCTTCTGCTTTTCAGGAGCTTCTGTTTTGTCCCCATCTTCAGCAGAGTCACCAATGAAAATGGGTGTTCCTCTCTGTGACTGTGGTAGGCCCTGAGTTGGTCTTCTTAGGCCTCTGGAGCACCAGACCCAGGGCTTTAAAAGTCTTCCTTCTTCTTCAAAAGCGATGCAGACATTGCTGATAAGTAAATGTCCGTCGCCATTGTAAAATAAAACCTACACGTAGGCCAACAGAGGAAATTAAATTTCCCTGACCTCCCTACGTGGGGAGCTAACCACTGCGGTGCTTCTGGAAGAGGGAGATAAGTGGCCTGCCTCCCCGCTTCGGGCCTGTCAGGAGGAGGGTCCCCAGGGCCGTGGCCGTGGGGTGGTCTTGCTAGTGCGGACAGCTCTGGGAGACAGAGGGATATTGACAGTAGGCTTGTTCGGGAAGCCCCTCAGGAAACGGCACTACTTGCCTGCTCTTCAGCTCTCCTCTCCGATTTTCAGTTACGTGCTCAGTAACAATACTGAAACTTGTAATATTTGGGTAAAATTGTCCTCTTCCTTTTTAAAAAGACAGCAGGTACATGCATGTATATGCAAAGTTAATATGTGCATAGACAAATCCCAATGTAATCTTATCTTTCTACTTTATTTTTAGGGCAATCCTGGGACTTGATAGAGAAGCAGTGAGATAGGTTGGGGAGAGCAGTGAGCGGGGAGTCCACCGTGTTGACGGTTAGCCTGACTCGAATCACACCCTCTAAGCTAGAGAACAGTGTATTTAATTACTTTGGATCTCGGTTTCTCCATTGGTTAAAACAAGGAACCGCATCAGGCAGTCTTTCAGCCCTACCATCGCAGCCTAAGGCCATCAGTCTCAACTTAACTTTTGCCCTCTCTGGGACCAGTCTACTTTTCTGTGTTGCTCGAAGTTGAGGGGCCACTTTTCCTTTAGTCGATAGTTTTCTGAGGTTCCGGCAGCCAGGAGTGAGCCAGAAAGAGGAAACTCCCGAACTGGCCCAGCTGTGCTTTTACTAGAAAGCGCCGTGTCCAGTCAGAGGATTTCAGAGTGTTAGAAAACTCAGTGGTGAAATGGTTACGTTCTTCCTTAGACTGAAATGACAACCCAAATGCACTTAATGATACACATATGTATTGTAATTTGTAAACATAACTCAGAGCCCTGTATCCAAGTCAGGTCATTTGCAGCCGGCCATTCAGACTTCATTTCTATTTGACAAGGGTTTATTTTAAGGTTGCTTTGTGGAACGGTTGTTTAACATTCGAAGGATCTATTAGTGTCAAGTCTTTAGCTAGAGCTGTTTTAAATGAGCCACACGTTAAGTAGAAAACCAAACAGAAATTGGGGTTCCAACCCAACTTAGCAAAATTAAATGTAACTTAATTTTTTTTATTCTCACATGTATTTATTCAGCCTGGATTTTTTTTTCTTAAATATTTATTTAGGATAATAGTATCTGTGTGACTGAAATTATTTTAGTTACTCTTTCTGTTGTTTCTTAGCAAGAACTGTAAACTACTTAATAGGCTCAGAGAAGGACACTTTTACAGTAGCTAAGTTAATGGGTTTTTGTAAGTGGACTGTGTTTCTTAGCAAAATCTCAAATATAGGAAAAATAACATCTGCTTCTATAGCTTTATTTCTAGGATGTTAAAAGAAGTGTTCTGTAGCCCTAACCGGTTTGGCTCGGTGGATAGAGCATCGGCCTGTGGACTGAAGGGTCCCAGGTTCAATTCCGGTCAAGGGCATGTACCTCGGTTGCGGGCACATCCCCAGTAGGAGGTGTGCAGGAGGCAGCTGATCAATGTTTCTCTCACATCGATGTTTCTAACTCTCTATCCCTCTCCCTTCCTCTCTGTAAAAAATCAATAAAATATATATTTTTAAAAAAGAAATGTTCTATGGAAATAAGTTCTCAATAAGCCATTAACTACATTATTTTTTTACAGGCTAAATGGTAACTTCATTTGGTTAATATGTTGGAGATGGGGGTCAGCTGGATGGAAGCCAAAGATGATTTATTTAGAGAAATAGCTATACTGTGCTTCAGACCATAGTTTTATACATCATTCTAATTTTTTTCCATTAGTATTGTGGCTTCCTCTCTGCTTTCCTGGTGTCCAGACTGTCACAGTCATAACTAGGGTGTTCTTTCCTATCTAACAGATGTAACCATTGTCAGTTTTGTAACTCGGGTTTTCGGCCCTCTCCTTTTATGTTGCAGATGCTCCATCCTGGCCTGTAGTGCGTACGTGGCTCTGGCTTTGGGTGATAACCTTATGGCTTTGAATCACGCAGATAAACTTCTTCAGCAGCCCAAGCTGTCAGGATCTCTTAAGTAAGTGTGAGTTGCCCTGTGTATCCCTGCTTTGTTTTGTTGGGAGGTTTTCAGTTAGTTTGTGGTGCATGTTGCTTCTTTTTACTCCCCCAGTGGAATGAATATATATTAAGGGAAAGCAACTGGCATATATTTCATGTTTAATAGTGAAATTTTTTCACTTGTTGCATGTTCCTTCCTCCCTCCTCTAACCTCCACCCCTAACACCCCAGTTGAGGCAAGCTAGCTAGAGGAGGTGAGACCTGAGCTGGCCCTTTAAAAGGCGGAATTAGATAATGGCTTGTGGAGTCCAGGTCCAGCTTTGAGCCCAGGAAGGCAAGGCCACGGCAGGGGGTGGGGGAAACAGTGGGCGTGCTCTGCCCAGGACACTGTTTGGTAGGAACAGGGGAATTTTGGGGGGAGTAAGAATATTGACTGGATGAACCCAGCTGTGGAAGCTTTAAATCTATAAAAGTTTAGCTTTGTCTGTTTTGTTCTCATGTAGAAAAAATCATTAAGATTTTGAGCAAAGGTGTAACATGTCTAAGCGTGTTATCATTTTGAAAAATCAGTCAGGGCATCATGGGGAAAATGGCTCAAGGTAAGAGACTGGAAGAAGCAGGCTTTGGTAAGCCAGGAGGATGTGCATCTGCTCTGGTATCAGTGGGCATAAAATACATGATCAGAAAAGCAGAAACCTGTAGAATGGAAGTAGAGTCCATGCAGCTGAAATCTGATATCAGTCTGGTCTGGCACTCTGGTGCGTTTTGGCTTTTCCGGCAGCAGAGACTGGAGCAATCTGGTTCTGAACCTTCACTCGATGGGCATTCCTCCTTGGACCTGCCTCTCATTTTAGAGCCTCTTTACCTTCTTATGTTAATGTTACTTTCTGTATAAATAGAACAGCAACAATTTGCCAATTTTGAACTTTTTTAGTATGTGTAATTTGTTTCTACTTAGTTAATATAAAAATTATTGTATATTTTTAAAAGATTTTTTAAATGGTTTTTTAGGGAGAGAGAGAGAAACATTGGTCGGCTGCCTCCTGCATGTCCCCACCCCCGCAACCCAAGCACGTCCCCTGACCAGGAATTAAACCTGCCCCCTTCAGTTCATGGGACAGCACCCTACCAAGTGACCTACACCAGCCAGAGCAATTACTGTATATTTTAAGATCGTTTTAAAGAGATAACATTTAAGTGACCCTTAATTATCCATTTATAAACTTAGATATCAGTTCAAGGACTTGAATATATGTAAAACACGTACCAACTCTTATTATACATGGGGTATTTTTGTGGTGATCTCCTTTTCAGTTTGAAATCCGTTTTTTTGTTTTTCTTCTTTTTAATTTTAGGTTTTTGGGTCATTTATATGCTGCGGAAGCCCTCATCTCTCTGGACAGAATCTCTGATGCCATTACTCACTTGAACCCGGAGAATGTCACTGATGTCTCCTTAGGGATCTCTTCAAATGAGCAGGACCAAGGTTAATGAGGACACAGTTGATCAGAAGTGGTCACCATTTTCACTTCCTTCCTGTTGTTACTCAGGATGTGTGGAAATTTAAGGGCACAGTTGTAAAGGGAAGGAAGTTTTAGGTGGCTATCTACATTTTTAACTGTACTGCCTTTGTGTAGTAATTGTTTGCTAAGTAGACCTAGGAGTTGGTTATCATGTGGTCTGAATTCTCACTTTTAAAAGTCTGATAGTGTTAGATCTCTAGTTTTGAATCATGGCTAAGTTTTTTTGAAGGAGTGAGACTGGCATCCACTTCATTTAAGGTTATTTCTCAGGCCTGGGGTGGTAGGTGGTGCTCGAGTTTGATGTCGTTTAATAGAACCTCTACTACAAGAGAAGTAAATACAATTGCTGTGACCTTGAACTTTCATTTCATAAAGAAAACTAGGTTCTTAGGATAGATAATCTGTTGTCCTGCTTCCTGAGATTTATTTTCATGTCTTTGCAGGATCAGACAAAGGAGAAAATGAAGCAATGGAATCCTGTAAGTGAGAAGTTTTGTAAATACTTAAGTAGCCTGGCCTGCATCCCAGAGATTTAGACTCCAGCCTTCTGTCCTTCATTTGTCAGCCTCAGGGGCAGAGCTGTGCTTTGTTCTGAGCGGCTCTTGGGCAGTGGATTGGGTTGCCCCGGGGCCCTTGGCCTGTCCTCCTCACCAGTGTCTGTGCTCTTTTTCCCCAGCTGGGAAGCGGGCCCCTCAGTGCTACCCGAGTTCCGTCAACTCTGCCAGGACCGTGATGCTGTTCAACCTTGGCAGCGCCTACTGCCTGAGGAGCGAATACGACAAAGCCCGCAAGTGTCTGCACCAGGTGAGGCAGAGAGGGCGCGCAGGCCTCTTATAAAGCAGCCAGCAAAGGTGTGGAGTGTGGGCTCTGTTGTTTGTGTGAGGCTCCCGGTGAGTTTGTTAAACATTAGAATATTCTCTTCCACGCTTAGAGATATTCATGCAAGGTAAACAACTGAGCAGTATTGAAATGAACTTAGGACTTGATTAGGAAAGAAAGCAAATAAACCTAGACACTTAATGGCGAGTTTTTATCTGATGATTTTAATAATTTAAATTTCAAAAGACTGGAAACCAGCTCTGGCCAGTATGGCTTATTTGTTTGGAGTGTTGGGCCATGCATGGAAGGGTTGAGGTCAGGGCACATACCCAAGGCTTGCGGGTTTGATCCCTGGTCAGGGCAATGTTTCTCTCTCACATCAACATCTCTCTCTCTCTCTCTCTCTCTCTCTCTCTCTTTCTTTCTCTCTCTCTCTCTCATATCTCCCTCCCCTTTCCTCCCTCTCTCAAATCAATAAAGACATATCCTCAGGTGAGGATTTAAAGAAAAAGATTGCAAACCATCTAAATAAGGGCTTATTTAAAAGGGAATTACAAAGTCAAAGGGTATACAGATGTTAAGATTTTTTTATATGGAAAGTTTGTGCCAAGAGACATACTGACCAGCAGCACACAAGAGAGCCGACATCCCCAGATGTTGTCAGAGTAACTGAAATGGAACCTATTCTCAGGATATAGTGGCTTCGGAGATTCCTTCCCGTGAAGGCCACTTGGTGTGTCCAGCAGTATTGGGGCTTAACATGCAGAAAATATCCAGGAGTGATGCTTAGTCAGCTTAGTGGCATCTGGTCAGCATCTCTGGTCCAAAATCAGAACAGCTAAGTGATGGACTGTCCAGGGAAACACGTTCAGTGTTCTCTAGGCGTTGAGTACAGGAGTTAAATGGGTAAGAGTCCCAGTGTTTCACTGTTCTCAGTGGCAAGGCAGGCGTGGTCAACAGCCCTTCTGAAAGTGCTGGTGGGCCCCGATGACAGCAGCAAACAGGGCTTTTGATTGAAAGTTACAGCGTGTACGGTCCAGCTCAGGTGCTCGTGCGGCAGGTGGCCACGGCGGCTGCCACGCTGGGAGACACCCATGGCCTGGTTCGGCGTCTGCGATGCCATTTCTCCCCATTTCCTGCCTATCAGATACGGACCCTGCGAGGAGCAGGGCAGGCTTCCCTCGCCTGGAAGCTCTCCATCAAAAGAAATGCTTTTTCTCTCCGTGTTCACAGTACATTCCCTTTCCTCTCTCCCTCGCATTTAGGCAAACTGGTTTGTGTGGTTGTCAGTTATTTGCATGCTTCTTTATTATCTATTCAATAAATATTTGTAGACGCACACTCTCTGGTTAGAATAAGGGAAGAAGCAGAGCAGTCTGGGAGCACGAGGGCCTGAAACTGGATGGGGAAGTACGAGGCGGTGGTAAGTTTCGGAAAGGCTGCGGCCCAGACAGGCCAGGGCTGAGGAAATAAACCTGTGACCTCAGCGCCTTCGTCCGGAGCCGTCCAGG
The DNA here is from genome assembly GCA_026230045.1 of Corynorhinus townsendii. Taxonomy (NCBI): domain Eukaryota; kingdom Metazoa; phylum Chordata; class Mammalia; order Chiroptera; family Vespertilionidae; genus Corynorhinus; species Corynorhinus townsendii. The sequence goes on along the minus strand of JAPDVU010000006.1, from coordinate 12,841,399 downwards.
TTTCCTTTTCCGAGGGCCAGGCCAGAGAGAGGCTGCTGGCTGGTCATGGATTCGGGTCTGAGGGAAGACAGCAGGTCGCCTGCGCAAAGAAATTATTTTGACTAAAATTGTAGTTTAGTCCTTAAGAATGAAGACGTATGATAGGCATAGTGGTACGCTTATTTCTGTATCGCCAGCCTTTTTTTTTTTTTTTTAATCCTCACCCATGGGCGCTGCTTCCATTGGTTTTTAAGGAGAGCGGAAGGGAAGGAGAAGGAGAGAGAGAGGGTGGGGGGGAGAGAGAAACGTGGACATGTGAGAGACGGATCACTTCGTGCCGTCTTCAAGCTCCTGAGGGCGAGGGGGTGGGCGAGGGGGATTGAACCTCCACCCAGGGTATGTGCCCTCTGCCTGGAATGGAACCCAAGATCCTGCAGCCTAAGGGCCAGAACTCTGACCACTGAGAAACCAGCCAGGCCTATATCGTCAGCCTTGTAAGATCGAATTCCTGTTGCTGACATTGGCAACTTGCCCGTTACGGTCCCGACCTGTTACAGAGGAAGACGAGTGGGCATGCAGATTTTACTCTTACGTGCCAGTGTATCTGTGGTGGAAAGCCATCGCAGGCTTGGCCAGTGAGTGGAGTTAGGAGGGTCTGACTCTCAAAACTGAATAATGCCCGGAGATAGAAGAACCCAGACAAGTGAAAGTCAAGGAGGCAGAAAGGCTGCCCCCTCTGAAGAGCTCAATATGGATTAGGCAAGGGAAAATAAGTATTTAACTAAAAATTACGTGTCTGGTTTCGTTGGTAGGGGTCAAGACAAAGGCATCTGAGAGCCATCAGAGCAGAACTATAGTGGTCCCTGGGAGGTCATGTGGGAATGAGCTTCATTAAGTTTGCTAACTTGTCATTGGTAGGCTGACATCCTTTTTGTTCTGTTGTTTGTTTTTGGCGTTTGTATCTTAAGCTGCTGGTTTCACGGGTGTCTTTTTTGTTTTGAGCACAGGCGGCCTCAATGATCCATCCTAAAGAGATACCTCCTGAAGCCATCTTACTGGCAGTCTACCTTGAACTGCAGAATGGTAAGGAATTCTGTCCTCCTCTGCTTATTGGGCTCTGTTGTTTTCTCTTTGAAATTGGAACTTTGCCTTCCTTGAAGATATTACCCATCAGGTTCTTCTAAACAAAAACGTAGCTAGGGAATTTTTGGTATTTTGCGGACTCCTACTTCTTGCAAGTTAAGTGTATTTCCTTTTATCTGTAAAAATGCAAAATAGCGTAACTTCTGACACTTAATTATAATTAATCCCTACTGATTAACCTTTCTCTTAGGCAGCCAAATGAGTCTAATTGAGATCATGAGTCAGAATGCCAGTGGCTCTGGTTTGTATATCTGAGTACTTTGAACACAGACATCATTAATGAGTTTTACAGTAAACCAGTTGTTGCTGAGAATTATCTAGGCAATCCTAAATACCGGTTATACGTCTGGAGTATATATAACCAGGATGTGTCTCCCTGGAAGAAAGGCTCTGGGTCCCACATAAGAGATAACATGAAGTAGAAAAGATATGTGAATGGGAGAAATTAGGAGAGATAGAAATAGAGTTGAAAGTCAGACCTTCTTGTGGATCGCGGGAGTCCTTACAAGGCTCCCCTCTTGATAGCTGAAGAAGGGGCGTTAAGTGCCTGGCACCCGGCAGGCCTTGGCCTCCTGAAAGGCATGATTAGGGTCAGGGCATGGTTCCAGATCTCTTCTGTGCATTCCCCCGTAGACAAGTTTTCAACCTGGGCTATACCTGAGCATCACTGTGGAGCTTAAAATAAATCCCATTGCCCAGGTCACACAGGTCTCACCCGAGATCTCTAAATCGAATTTTTGGGGCTGGGACGGAGGCATTATGTGATTCCAGAGTATAGCAGAGGGCTAACCCCTGCTCTTCCAGAACATCTTTAACTCCCCTCGCAGATTCCAGGGGCTTGCTTTAGGTGTGGTAGTATTGTTGTATGCTCTTTTTCTTTTCTTTTTTTTTTTTTAATGGTAAGTGTCTTTTAGGTAATACCCAGCTGGCCTTACAGATCATCAAAAGGAATCAACTGCTCCCTACAGTGAAAACACTCTCTGAAATGAGAAAGAAGCCAGTGTTTCAGCCCGTCCACCCGATCCAGCCCATCCAAATGCCAGCTTTCACTGTACAGAGAAAGTGATATTTTGCTCTTGGAAAACTGTTACCTGAGACCCAGGGGAGTACTTATGGGCCTTTTTAGTTGTATCACAGCAAAATGAATAAAAGACAGATGGTGAAGGGTGCTAGTTTTGGACATACAATTTGAAACGATTCTAACCCCTGATTTTATTTTTTGTTTTGCCGGAAGCTCACTTAAAATTAAGGATTCACAAATTAATTTTCATCTGTTTTTCTTTAATCTTTGCTAGACTATTAATTTGGAGCCATTATGTAATGTATCTGTGTCATAGGTAATTAAATCATGGTCTTACCAGAACAGTCTCATATAACATATTTTGTCTTTCTTGCAACTAACTGTTCAAAGTATGTTGGCATCTGAGATTTATGTCATGCTAAACTTTGTAAAATTGAGAGAACAACCTCAGCAGGAGACCCAGAAGCCCATCCAGAAGCTGACCCGGAGGCATAGGGGAGGAGAAGTTCATGTGTCTTATGCCTAGTTATGAATAAAAGGACCAAATATGCAGAAGAAAACCCAGAGGGCTAGTAAAATTAGCCAAAAGAAGAGATTACTGATCTGATAGGAATCAATTTACTAAAAATCACACGTGAAGACGACAAGGTTCAGGGCTCTGGTCCTGTGTCGCCTCCGTACCCTTGAGCAGAGGCACTGATTCTAGAGCCTGTTAGCAGGTTGTTCAGGCTGGATTGCCAACCCCTTGGCAAATGCAAACAAAGACGTACAAGCTCCTTGCCCAGAGACAGGTATGTGTTGCAGGATCGACGTGGCCCAAATTTGTGCATAGGGTTAATATGCTGTCTTGAAGTAGGAAAAAAAGTCAAAGATGAGGAGATTCATCATTTAGAAGTCATTTAGAAGTATCTCTTGCTTCTCTTCAGTTCCCAGATTTGGAACAGTGTATCACACTAGCTGGCTCCATGCAGGTCCCTGGGTTTCAAAGCTAGAAAGGGAAGTGTTTGCATAGCCCAAGATTTATCCAGAACCTTATCTGAATTATTCTAGTTGAAATCCACCAGAGTCTAGGGCTATATCCCAGAACTGAGTATTTGTGGGGTAATAGACATTGCCTGCAAGCGGCTCAGACGCAGGGATGTGCACGTGGGTCTGTTGCTCTTTCGTCAGATTACAGTTTTTGTTGTTTTTAACTGATACGAGAGAGAGTGAGAGAAACTTCGATTTGTTCTTCCACTTATTTATGCCTTCATTGATTCATTCTTGTATGGAACCCACAACCTTGACATGTCAGGACTATGCTCTAACCAACTGAGCTACCCGGCCAGGGCTGTCACATTGCAGATTTTTACACAAAACAGATTCTTTCCATATAGGTCCAGAATACAGGCCCTCATTTCCTTGGGCCTCTCGAAGCCTTTTCCAGATGAGATGAAAGGAGGTCCCTCAAGCTTCACTGGCCATTAGTCCAGGGGTGCAGCCTCTACTCTCCAAGCCCCAGCTCTGTGGGACCCCTCCTCCGCTGCAGGATGGTCGCAGGGTTGCTTAACCTGGGCACCTTCTGGAGAGTGAGTCTGCAGACCTCAACAATGGCTGGGGCCCCGCCGGGCCCTCGGTTGTGTGAAGTGGGGAAAGGCCTGTAATTCTACTCGACGATAATCTTGGAAGAAGTGTCAAGAAATTAGAACTTTTCCCACTTGCTGTTTGGTTTATGGGAAAGCGGGAGTCACTAAGAGGCAGGTTAGGCCCCCTGCTGTGTTAAATAAGAACACATTTGGCCTGAAGTAGTGAAACATGGATCCATGGTTTAAAGGATGAATGTTTTTCCCTCCCTGAAGGGGGCACGTGGGCAGCTGCCAGCCGGCCTGGGTTCTAGTTCTCCAGCAGGGACGCGGCTCTGTTTTCCCTCATCCCTCGTAGCATTGGTGCTTTTGTCCCCATGGTCACAAGGTGTTCCAGCATTATAGCCACCGGGAAGGCAAGAATGAAAGGGCAAAGGCAATCTGTCTTGAGAGGAGACTGTCAGGATCAAAGCTTTCCCAGAAAACCCCAGGAGACCTCAGCTTACAGCACCTCTGTCAGGGCCTCGTGTAGCCATCCTTAGCTGCAAGGCAGGCTGGGAAAGAAGTGAAGTCACTGCCAGTATCTGCTGCCCTTGCTGGAACAGCCCCATTAAATGTTTTCCCAGCCTGAGAACGGTATCTGATACCTTGTGTCAAATTGGGATTCCGGCAGCCCAGCTTTGCCTTCCACTGCCACCCTTGACATATCCCGGCATTTGCAATGTTAAGCTCTTTGCCAGGAAGGCTTCTTCCCACCTATTTTTCCTGCCCCCCCTACCCCCCACCCCCTTTTGTTAATGCCACCTACTAACTAAAGTAATACAAACTCTGCTAAAAGGTTTTAATTTTTTATTTCCGAGAGCAAGAGAGAAACATTGCTTTGTTGTTCCACTTATTTATGCGTTCGTTGGTTGATTCTTGTATGTGCCATCAAGGGGGATCCTACGGTTTTCTGTAGTTTAACAGGTGTGGGTGCGGTAGGACTTAGCCTCAAAGGATGGCATCTTATTTGGTGGGACGTGACTTCTGAAAAGAGTCCTGTTGAAGCTCCACCATCCGTTTGGCTTCAAAATGGGGCAAAATTCATTGACCCAGTGAGAATGTAGGTGACCCCCAAACTGCAAGGAATGAACCCTTGGAAGGGCTGGGATAGTGTGTGGTGTCGTGTCCCTCCCCCCCCCCCCCCCCCCCCGCACACACACACACACAGACAGACACAAAGCTCTGCTCTGGCCACTTCCTTGACTGGCATGTAGGCCCAGCAACCTTCAGTGGCCTTTCCTGATCTTCTTCCACCTGCCCGCACAGGGGGGACACTTCTCAAATTCTGGCCCCTGTCATAACCACATGCCCCGATGGATATTTCCAGCACTCCCAGTCCCTTATCTGACTAGTTAGCTAGGAGCTCTGCCCCTTACTCAACCCAAGGGACCTTGAGCAAATGCTGGATCTCTCTCTCTCAGTTCTTTGACAGGTTTGCAAAATGAGGGTACCTTTCCTCAGGGCCCCGGGTGAGATGGTGAATGCAAAGCGCACCATTGAGTACAGGTGAGTTCACTTACCCCTCCCTCTTACTGTCTAAAGGACCTGCCCAGCCCAGTCACCCTTTGCACCTAGAGAAAAGTGATGACGTTACAGGCTCTGGAGCCAGATTCTGACTGATTTCAAATCTTGGTCCTCTCCCTGGGACAGTTTGATTTGGAATAGGTGGTTTTGCTTCTTTGTGCCTCAGTTTCTTTATTTGTAAAATGAGGATACCAACAGCACCTACCTCAGGAGGTTGGAATGAGGTTTAAGGCCTGGCCATGGTTGCTATTGCTGCACATGCCGGGAACTCCACAGTGGAGGAATTTTCACTGTGTAATGTTCACAGCAGAGACTGATTTCTGAACCTGTGACATTGTGGAGGTAGCACTGCGGGTGGGTGGTAGGGGGCAGGGGGCTCCGAGGTAAGTTACTCTGGAAAGGGCTAGTGTCCAGTTCACTGGCATCCTGTGTTCTCATCCCATTGTTACCTGTCTCAGGCCCCTTCCCCTGTGATGACAAGTGATAGATGAGACAGAGGGCCGGAGACCAGGACACAGGCTTTATTAGAGGAGAAGGCCCTGCCGGGCTATCTTCCAGATGGAAAAGAGCACCTGTGCTGGGGTGAAGGCGCCTTTTGAGGGGAGGAAAGGGAAGGGATGGGGCTTCTGGTACTTGGCACACGCTGATTGGTGGTTTCATATAAGGCACATAATTAGGGACTTAGGAATCAGGGCTTAGAGTATTTGGCAGGTGCTGATTGGTGGTTCAATGTACGGTCCATATAAGGTGCCTGGTTAGGTGTTCAGGAATGGAGTTTATGTCATTCTCTGTCCATCAGTTGGGGGAAAGGAGGATCTATCAACAAGAAGTCCCAAGAGTCTCCCTGCCTCAGGCCCCTTCTCCCACCCTTTCCTCACCACCCTACCACTTCCTCCAACAGCTCTGACTCCCTCCCAGAGGTTCGTTCCTTTAGGAGCTTCAGGGTCTTTTCATGGTAACTGCTCCCTTCTCCTACTTAGCTTCTATGGATCCTCCTTTGCACCTATGTGTTACCCAAACTGGATTCTCTGCCATCACCGAAAGGAGTCACCATTTCCCACCCCCAGGGCTTTGCTTCGGTCTTCTCGGCTCCTAAGAACTCTCTTCCAGTTTCATTGTGTCCATATCCTCCCAGTCTCACACTGCCTCCCTGGGTCCCTGACCTGCAAGGAGAGTCTCTTATGTCCCAACCCTTAATTCCACCCATGCTTACCAAGGGCATGTTCTGGGCTGGTGAGCCTTTTTTTGTTGAGGCCCATGGTAAGTGGCAAATCTGCAGGCACAGTCTGTTGTCATTTGTTTTCTTCTCCCTGTTCATTATACAGTGAAAGGATTGTTCTATATGAACAATAAAATCTGAACAGAAGAATTATATATATATATATATATATTTTTTTAAATTGATTTTGGAGAAGTGAGAGGGAGAGAGAAACATCAATGGTAAGAGAGACTCATTGGCTGTCTCTTGCCCGCCCCACACTGGAGATTGAGTCTCCAACCCAGGTATGTGCCCTGACAGGGCATTGAACCTTGACCAGATTCATAGGTGGATGCTCAACCACTGAGCCACTCCCACCGGGCTGAACAGAATAATTTTTGATGATGTTCTCTTCCTAGGCCTGTCAGTGTTCCAGGAACTACTTGCAAGGTTGGGTTGGCCAATTAACAATCTCCAGGTTCACAGGGACTCAGCATCCTTGACCCTCTCTGAGCCTTATCAAGTGTTAAATAGCTGCCAACATAGGTGGGTTACTGGTCAGACTCGGTGGGCCAGCCTAGAGCAACCAGACCCGCACTTACACACATTCACCTTCCTTTTCTCCCTGGGAAGAACAGGGCTGAAATACAGGCTGTAAGGTAGGAGTGGGGGAGGGGGGAAGGGGAGGCAGCGAGGTTCATTAGCCCCCTCATTTGGGGCAGAGGGGATCCGTGTGGTGACCAACAATTGTCTGGGAGGATTTAGGAGGATTTGGCCAAGTGTCCCTGTGGGCCCCAAGCCTCGTCCTAATCCGGTCCACATTTCAGACTACTTAGGATCGCATTAAATGTCAAAGCCGGCGTTTAGGGAAATATCTACATTTCGTATGCATCGCCCGGGTCAAAAGAAAGCTGAAACGAACCTTCCAGCCTTTAGCTGGAGAAGCGCTCTGTGTGGTCCGGAGTGTGAATGCGGAGAGGGGCGGCGCCCTCGCAGCCTCGGGGCCCAGGAATGCGGGCTTTTCACATGTAGAAAATGCTAATGCTTTGTTCCAGCCTCGGCCTTCCCCAGGCGCCCAGGCGCCCGGCTGGATTGTCACAGCGGCATTTGCATGCGAGCGGCCCCTTGTCCCCATCCCCACCCCCATGTCTCCCCTCCCCCAACACAGCTCTTAGGGGACTTCTGGGACAGATGGAAAGACCGTCTGCATGAGTCCTCTGCCGTCATTCATCCCCGCTAAAGCCACAGGTAGCTATTTGGGAACGTTGGGAATGAATAGCTTTTCCCTGAGGCGCCAGGCAGGTGAATTGTTTTTGCCTCCAATTTCAAGGTGTTATTTAACACTTCCAATTATTTTATTTAAAACAATTCCATCAAGGGAGATCAAAGCGTTGGCTGTCCAGCTGCACATTTATGTTCTTGTGGCAAGAACCCTGCGCTTGATACGACGCTTGCAGGGGCTCCAAACTAGCCAGTGGGTGGTTCGTCCTCGGTGAGCAGCCCAGAGACCGCAGATGGCGGGGTGAGGAGGGAGACACTCAGTCCAAAGGGTTAGGAGGTGCAGATGCGCGGGTTTAAAGTGGCTGTCCTGGTGCCCTGGCAGCGCCAGGACTTGATCCACAGGCGCCGCGCGTGGGCTTCGGGACGCAGAGCGCCACCTACCGGCGGCACGGTCAGTTGGAAACGAGCCCGGGAAGAGCCGGGTCAAGCCCGGAGCGCCCCTTCTCCCCAGCGGGGCTGCACCTTTACCGGCCTGGAAACCCACCCCGGTCGGAGGAGTGCAGTGCTGGGGACCCAGCATTTCCTAGAGCTGAGCTTTCTCTCTGGCCGACGCCTGGGAGCCCAAAGATGCTGGCGGAAAAACGCATACTCGGTGTTCTTTAATGATGATGTTTGATTAGTTTTCTTTCTTTTCTTTTTACTTATTTTCTCATATTTGTTTAGTTTTATTGATTTTGCTTTATTTTAGTTATTTCCTTTCATTTTGTTTTATTTTGTTTATTCCACTTGGTTATTTTACTTGGTTTATTATTTCACTTCACATTCATTTTACTAATGTGTCATGTATTTCGTTTATTTTGTTTTCATTTCCTCTATTTGATTTATTTTTAAATTCATGTTATCTAATCTCATTATTTACTTTATTTCGTTTGTTTAATTTGATCTTATTTTACTTAATTTGTGGGTAACGGAAAGGTGGCCACCTTCCCCCCGCCCTCCTCCACCTCCCCTGTTCTGAAGCTTATATGTTTTCCCGCCTCTGAAAGGCCTGAGTGTTGGAATTAGACACTCTTGGGTCAAATCGCAGCTCTGCCACTTCCTGGTTGTGTGACCGTGTGCAGACTGCTTGCCCTCTCTGGACCTCAGCTTCCACATCTGTAAAATGGGTTGAATGCTCACTTTGCAGCTTAAGGGGTACTTCCCAGAGTGCTGTGTAATAAATGGCCTCTGGCTGTTTCCGGAGCGGTTCCCAGAGTCTCTGATCTCTGCCTAAAATCCAGTCTGCTCAGCTGTAAGAAATAAGCTTTTTCTTCCTTTCTGGCCTTTCATAAGAGCAGTGTCAACCACCCAACAATGGCTTCGGGGATCAGGAATCTGAGATCACTAGCAGCCCTCATCGGGCCTCTGCCCAGCCCCTCACGGGCCACGTAAGTCATCCAGTGGCTGTTGACTAACCCAGTGTTTCTGTTATAATTACCCTCTCAAATAATATTTTATAGAATTCTGAATGTGGGTTCGTTTATCTACCAACTAACTATCTACCTACCTATCTACTGAAATCCATCCCGTAGGCTGATCATAAAAATAGGAAATTTTCATGAAAATAGGAAATGACTCATTCAGTGAAATTCACACAACAAAAGCAATCAAGGCTCCTGGAAACCTGCCTGAACCAGCAAAAGCAACTAAGGATGGTGAGATTGAGTCCAGGATTCAGGAAAGAGAGTCCATACTTTTCTTGGTACAACATTGTAGTTTGGGAAATTCAACGATATTTATCTATTCAAAAAATTTTTAAGATTTTAAAAATTGATTTTAGGGAGAGGGCGAGAGAGAAAAATCAATGTGAGAGCAAAACATCAATTGTCTGCCGCCTGCATGATTGAGCTCACAACCTGGGCTTGTGTCCTGACCAGGAATTAAACCTTTCAGTATGCGGCGATGCTCAACCAACTGAGCCACACTGGTCAGGGGTTTTAAAAATATTTAAATCAAAATAAAAAGTGGATTTAAAAAAATTGTTTTTGTTTTGATGAGGGTGAAGTTCTGAAAGGGGCAGGACCAATGGAAGAAAATGAAGCTAATAGGAGGGTGACTTGGGCTATAGGGGAGTGGTCTTAGGCCACACATCAAATCAAAAGAAGAAAAATCAAGTTTGAGAGGGTGAGTAGATTGAGGCCGGGAAAGCTAGTGGTTTCCTTTCCTAGACCGTCCAGGTTTTCCTTGGCTGAAAATGAAAAAGGGACTTTTTCATTAAGATGCTGCATGGCTCTATTTTCCACCCTTTGAATTCCCACTTTGCTTGCAAAAGGCCTTAAGTAGGTCTAGAGGCCCTAACTTGCTCAACCTCCATAGCCAGTGTTCCTTTTTTAGAGGGTGATCCTACTGAATTAAAATTCAATTAATACGACTTTAAGGGCAAGAAAAACTATTTGTGAAAAATCATTAAACAGCATATAAAACCCTTTGAGGAACAGCAAATCCTAGGAGAAGTACAGCCTGGCTTTTGTTAAGGTGCTTTGAGCCCAACGAGTTAACGTTTTAAGGAATTTTAACAAGATAGTGGTCAAAGTGGAATTTGTTCATGTAGTTTATTTAAGGTTTTACAAGGCCCTGCAAAGAGTCCCTCCCCTGAGTCTGGATCAGAAGAGAGTTTGGTGAGAGGTACAGTCTTAGGGGCATTTTGAAATCCACGAGGAAACAGAACAACTGGCCTGGACACTTCAAACATGTCAGGGTCCTGAAAGACAAAAGCAGGGCTGGGCACCGACCTGGATTAAAGGGGATGCAGAGACATGGCCCCTGAAGGCGGCCTGTTGTCCTGGACTGGGCCTGGGAAGGGAAACCCACATGTGCCAGGAGGACGTTATCGGGAAAACTGGTGAAATGTGACTGCAGTCTGGGGAACAGATAATAGTATTATATCAATGCTAAATTTCCTGATTGAGATCACTGTGCTTTGGTCATATAAGATAATGTTTGTATTCTTAGGAAATGCACAAGTGATTAGGAATAGAGGGGCATTGTTACCCCCTCCCAAATGGGTCAGAAAAACAATTATATATATATATTCACACACATTATACACACACATGTATATATATAAAATATATATTTTGTCCATGTAATATGTACATATATATGGAGAGGGAGAGGAGTGATAAGGCAAATGAGGAAATAGTTAACATTTAGGGACTCTGGGTGAAGGAAATTTGGGAGTTCCTTGAATTATTATTGTAATTTTCTCTACATTTAACTTTATTTCACCCTGGCCAGGTAGTTCAGTTGGTTAGAACGACATCCCGATAGACCAAGGTTGCAGGTTCAATGCCTGGTCAGGGCACAGACAAGAATTAACCAGTGAAAGCATAAAGAAGTGGAACAACAAATTAAAGTTTCTCTGTCTCATTCTCTCAAAATCAATCCATCAACAAAATGTTTCAATTATTTCAAACTACAAAGTCAACAAAAATAGGTAACACTAAATAAAGCTAAGAAGAGATAAGAGATACAATGAGAGAAAGGAAAGGGGTGGGACGTAGGGAAATAAATTGTTCACGTCGGACGACAACATTTATTTGTTTCCTCCTGGCGGATAATGCTCTAGGATAGGCCAACAGGCTGCACGAGGATTAGGAATTTTCCTAAGAGGTCTATACCCTGACAGGGTAGTCCTAAGGCACTGGCAATCGTTGACAACCCACGACCGTCCATGCAGCCAGCAGCCAGCATCCAACAAAGAGGGCCACCGCTGCCCAGACTGGAGCTTGTGACTCACCTCCTGCCCCCAAGGAACTGGCCATTTTATAAAGGAGACAGATGTGTACGTTGACTGCCGTGTGGTTCGACAGGAACCATGATGGCAGCCTGAATGTGGGAGTGTGTGTCTTGGTCCGGGGAGGGAGCCTACCAGAAATGACGTACTTCCCAGATGGGACACTTGAAGTAGGTTTTGAAGGCTGAGTAGAACTTTTCCGGTAAGAGGGAGTTGTGAGCAATAGTAGAGGGGGGCAGTCTGCCAAAGCATAGAGGTAGGAGACAGAATGCAACTACGGGGCAATTTCTGAGCAAGTGCCCATTGAGCCAAGGCAACAGGCTGGAGGCTAGGCAAGTGAGTCACTGCTGGAAGGCTTACAGGGGGCCAGGGTTTCTAAGCTGGGATTTGAAGAGGGAGATTGCCACGGATGCATGAAAACCGTGTATTACACACAGATGGAAGGAATGTCTCGTACAAAAGCACAGAGGTCAGCAAAAAGCAAATCCCAAGGTGAGGGCTGGTAAACACCCTGGAGCCTGGGAGTCTGCACAAGGTGGGGTTGTGCAAGGTGTTTGCTTCTCACCTGGGCCTGCGTGCTTTCCTGTAAGACTTCAGCCTGGAGTCCCATGGTCAGGGCCAACTCAGGAAGAAGAAATGCGTATTTACACCGAGGGGATTTAATGGAGGGATTTAATTGGACAGGTGATGGAACCCAGAGTTCAGCTAGAGCAGGAAACTGCTGACACTCGTTGGCTGGAAGGTCAAAAAGGAGATGATGTTAGCAGAACCCAGGGGTGGAGGTCACCTGCTAGAAGACGAAGCCACAAACGGCATGAGAGATGTATCCATGGCTGGAGACTGGAGTTGCGACCCCAGCCAGAAAGAGAAGGGGAGAGATACCATGGCTTTTCCCTTCTTCCCATTCTCCAGTCAACTGCCAGCCTCCTGTTGCCCAAACCCAGTCAGCAGCCAATGACTCAGGAACCTGGGAGAACGCTACTAAACTCAGCTCCTCTTGTGATTCAGAGCACAGAGGGCAAGAAACAGATCTGAGGGCACACAGGCCCAGAAGCAGCCCGGTTAGGACTTCTCCAGAACTTGTTTTCTGTCCCGGATGTAAACTGCACAGTCCTTTTAGTAGCAGTAGCAGTATCCACTCATTCAATCTCCGCAGCATTCTGTAGCTCAGGATTTAGTAGCAGTAGCAGTATACACTCATTCAGTCTCCCCAGCATTCTGTAGCTCAGGAAATGGTGCCACCATTTAACCAACTGCTCAGGCCAAAACTCTGGCGTTACCCCCACTCTCACTCTTGAGTTTCTCTCATTAAATCCATCAGCAGATCTTACTGGTTTCTTTCCCTCCCTCCCTCCCTCCCTCCCTCCCTCCTTCCCTCCCTCCCTCCCTCCCTCCCTTTTCTTCTTTCTCTTTTTTTAAAATATATCTTATTGATTTTTTACAGAGAGGAAGGGAGAGGGATAGAGATTTAGAAACATCGATGTGAGAGAAACATCCATCAGCTGCCTCCTGCACACCTCCTACTGGGGTTGTGCCCGCAACCAAGGTACATGCCCTTGACCAGAATCGAACCTGGGACCTTTCAGTCTGCAGACGACACTCTATCCACTGAGCCAAACCAGCTAGGGCTCTTCTTTCTCTTTTTCTGTCTATCTCGTCTTTTTCTTTTAAGATATACTGGAGCCAAAGCAACCTTTAGAAAGAACAAAGCTGGAAGCATCACACTCTGTGATTTTTCAACTCTGTTACAAAGCTACAGTAATTAAAACAGACACATAAGTCAATGAAATGGAATACAGAGCCCTGAAATAGATCCACACATACAGTATACGGTCCATGAGGTTAAAACCAAGGAGCTAAGAATATACAATGGGGAAAGGATAGTCTCTTCAATAAACGGTGCTGAGAAAATTTGACAGTCACCTGCAAAATAATGAAACTGGATCACTAACTTACACCATAAACCAAAGTTAACTCAAAAATGGATTAGACTTAAACATACGGGTTAAAACTATAAAACTCCTAGAATATAACATAGGCGGTAAGCTCCTTAACATAGGCCTCAGAGATGATTGTCTTAAATCTGGCACCAAAAGCAAAGTTAAGAAAAGCAAAAATAAAAAAGTGAGGATGACACCAAACAAAAAGCTTCTGTACAGAGAAGGAAACTATCAAAATGAAAAGGCAACATACTGAATGGGACAAAATATTTGCAAATCATAAATCTGATAAGGGGCTAATACCCAAAATATATAAAGAGCTTTGTGTCAACTCAACAGTAACACACACACACACACACACACACACACAACACAATATGATTTTAAAATGGACAAAAGATCTGAATAAACATTTTTCTAAAGAAAGACTTACAGATGGCCAACATCACTAACCATTTGCATTTGGAAATGCAAATCAAAACAACAAGGAGAGCCCTGCTGGCATGGCTCAGTGGTTGAACATCGACCTGTGAACCAGGAGGTCATGATTGGATTCCAATCAGGGGACATGCCTGGTTGAGGGCTCAGTCTCCAGTGTGGGGCGTGCAGGAGGCAGCTGATCAATGACTCCCTCTCAACACTGATCTTTCTCTCTCCCTCTCCCTCTCCCTTCCTCTCTGAAATCAATACAAAATCTATAAAACAAAACAGCAGCCCATCCCCAGCTTGGGTCTCCTGACCCAGCTTTGCTTGATAGCACTGATCACAAGAAACGAATACACTCCACGTTCCTTTATGTGTGCATTGTCCGTGTCCCCCTTTCAAGGGAGGGACTGTGGCTCACTGCTACATTCCCAAAGCCTGGCACATAGTAGGTGCTTCACAAATATTTGTCCACTGACTGATTTCACCTATTGCCTCATCCCCTCACTGTGTTACCTTGGGTAAATCATTCCCCTCGTCATTTGGCAGGTAAGTTGCAGGCTGGCCGCACTCACATATTCATTAGTTGGCCATCTGTGATGGGGGTGAAGGGATTAACGGGGCCACATGTCTCTCATCCTCCAGTAGGTTGGCCCAGGTGGTCACAGGGGTTCCAGAGCAGCAAGCAGGCAAGCTCCAAAAGCTCAAATGCTTTCAGGTTTCCGCTTCTGTCCCATTTGCTACTGTCCCATTAACCAAAGCAAATCAAATGACGTTTTACCCGGGGTTATGGAAAAGCAGTGGCCTTTGATTCAGCCTCTCAATTTTTAGGGTCTAAAAGATGGGTGGATTTAGATGGATGGAGATTGAGGGCAAGGACATTTCAGATGATATAGGATCCAAGTGTGTGGAGGGTAAAAGTATTATTAGTAATAATAATTATAACAACATAGGTCACTAGCATTTTCTGAGCTTTATCAGGCACCAGACTGAGTTACTGGTAAATGCTTTAAAAGCATTATCTCATTTAATCCTCACAATCATCCAGAGAGCTAGGGTCTATTTTCATTCCAATTTTATAGAAAAGGAAAACAAAACCTAGAGGAAGGTTGTTTAGATACAACACCAAAACTACAATCCATAAAAGAATTCATAAACTAAACTCCACGAAAATTTAAAATTCATTCAAAAGAAAGAGAATGAAAACACAAGCTACAGATTAGGAGAAAAATCTTTGCAAAGTATGTATCAGATAAAGGGATATACCCAAAATATATAAAGGACTCTCAAATAATAAGGAAACAATAATAATAAGAAAAAAACAACAACCCACTAAAAAAAGGCAGAAGCTTTGAACAGACACTTCACTAAAAATCTATGGTTTGCAAATAAACACATGAAAAAATGCTCAACATCATTAGACTTAGGGACATGTGAATTAAAACCATAACGAGATATTATCATATACCTATTAATTGGGTAAAATTAAATGAAATGATCATAGAAATTTTTGGTGGATAAAATTGAATTCATACACTGTTGGTGGAAATGTAAAATGATGCAACCACTACTTAAAACCATTTTGCAGTTCCTTGAAAAGGTAACATACCTAGCATATGATCCAACCACTCCACTCAGAGGTATTTTTCCAAGAGAAAAGATATACTTGTCCATACAAAGACTTTTATATGAATGTTCATAGCACCCTTATTTGAAGTAGCCAAAATTTGAAAAAAAAACAACAACAAATGACCAACAGGAGCATGAAGCAACAAATTGCAGTGCATCCACACAATGGAATAATATTCGGCAATAAAAAGAAATGAATTACTGATGCACCAGTATGGATGAGTCTCACGGTAATTATGCTGAATGAAAGACGTCAGATACCCACCCCCCTACCCCCAAAATGTACATATTGTACAAAAGAACACATATTATATGGTTTCATTTATAGAAAACGCAAACTAATAGTGACTGAAAGCAGATCATGGTTGAATGGGATGGGGTTGAAAAGAGGGATTATCAAGGGTCCTAAGAAAACTTTTTTTTTTAACATCTTTATTGATTTCAGAGAGAGGAAGGGGGAGGGAGAGAGCAATAGAAACATCAATGATGTGAGAGAATCATTGATAGGCTGCCTCCTGCATGCCCCCTCCTGGGGATGGAGCCCACAACCTGGGCATGTGCCCTGACAGGGAATTGAACCTTGACCTCCTGGTTCAGAGGTCGATGTTCAACCACTGAGCCACACCATCCAGGCCTAAGAAAAGGGTGATGGAAACATTCATTCTTGGTTGTAATCATGGTTTTATGGGGGTATCCATATATCAAAACTTACCCAATTGTATACATTTTTTTGATAAGTTTTACATTTTTATTTTTTTATTTTTCAATTACAGTTTCCATTCAATATTATTCTGTACCAAATTGTACACTTTAAATGTGTGTAGTTTATTATGTGTCAATCATACCTCAATAAAGCTGTTTAAAAAAATAAAGAATAACTTTAGGGACTTAACCTGGCACAGAATATAGTGTAGGCTGGAGTGTGAGTGTCCTAATTATTTGTTGCTGTGTAACAAAAGACCCCAGAATGAATGCCCTGGCTTGGTAGCTCAGTTGGTTAGAGCATCATGCCAATACACCAAGGTCTTGGGTTCCATAGCCCAGTTAGGGCACATACAAGAATAAACCAATGAATGCATAAATAAATGGAACAACAAATCGATTTTTCATCAATGTTTCTCTCTCTCCACCCTTCTTCTTCTCTCTCTCTGAAAATCAATTTAAAAAGACCCCAAAATAAAGTGCCTTAAAAGGACAATCGTTTTGTTATATTTCACAATTTTGTGGATCAGAAATTTGGGCTGGCTCAACTGAGTGATGCCCCATGGTCTGGAGGTCTGGATGGTCTGGAGGTCCAACATGCCTTCATCCCCAGGCCCCGGCGCCTTAGCGGGGATGGCGTGGAGGCCGAACCCAATGCACCCCTTTCCCTCTCCATGTAGACTCAGCGACTCTCCATGTGATCTCTCCATGTGAATGAACATGGTGGTTCAGTCTGTAAGAGATCAAGGTGGAAGCTGCTAGTTCTCTTAAAGGCTGAGCCCAGAAGTGGCATAGCATCTCTTCTGTCACATTCTACCTGTCAAAGTAAACCCAGCTAGCCCAGACTCCAGGGTGGGGGCAATAGACCCACTGCTCAGTCAAAGTCCTGGGACTGGGAAGAGGCTGAGTTAAAAGAGCCAAGGCCAGGCAGGAAACATAACAGGTCCTAAGCAGCTGAATTTGGGAATATATGGGTGGTGGGCAGGGCTGTGTGGAACAGTAATGGAATAGACTTGGGACAGAGCAGAGAGGTGCTTGGCCGTCAGGTTAAACAGTTTGAGTTAACCTTTTTTAAAAAAATTTTTTAAGATCTATTTTTATTGGCCCTAGCCGGTTTGGCTCAGTGGATATGGCCTTGGCCTGCAGACTAAATGGTCCCAAGTTCGATTCTGGTCAAGGGCACATGCCTACATTGGGGTCTTGATTCCCGGTGGGAGGTGTGCAGGAGGCAGCTGATCAATGGTTCTCTCTCATCATGGATGTTTCTCTCCCTCTCCCTTCCTCTCTGAAATCAACAAAAATATATTAAAAAAAGATCTATTTTTACTGATTTCAGAGAGAAAGGTAGAGGGAGATGATAGAAACATCCATGATGATGGAGAATCATGGATTGGCTGCCTCCTGCAAGTCCCCCACTGGGAATTGAAGCCCCATAACCCGGGGATGTGCCCTTGACTGGAATCGAACCTGGGACCTTTCAGTTCTCAGGCCGACGCTCTACCCACTGAGCCAAGCTGGCTGGGGCTGAGTTAACCTTTTTGAGGTAAGAGGAAGCCATTGAAGTCTAGAGCAGGTGGAATGAGTGAGGGTCAAATCAAGGTCAGGCTAAAACAGGGACAACTTGAATGGCATAGAGTCAGTGACAACATCAGAGAGCATTTGGAATAAGAAGCTGTTGAGTCTTTAACAGTATGTACTGATTAATATACCTCGATTTTCTGCTATTTTTATTTTAAGGACAACTTTTTATAGTTTTTGCCTCCTTATTATAAAAGACATTCTTGTTCCATTTAAGAAAATCGAAGCTCAGAGCTTAGCTAAAACACTGTGGGCCACAGGCTGCCATGGTAGGGTCTTGAGGGGAGAGTGAGAGGTGAGGTTACAACTATTATGGATGGGAAGGAAGATGTAAATGAGCGTGTGAGATGTGAAGGTTCAGTGAAGGGTAGTGACTAGGCAATGACAACGGTAAATGGGTGGGCAGGCAGTTCGGGAAAACAGTCTGTTGATTATGCTGAATAAGGATAATTTCAAAAAGAAAGAAGAAACAACAACAACAGAAAGCTAAGCCCTGGCCGAGTTAGAGCATCATCCAGATACGCCAAGATTGTGGGATTTAATTTCTGGTCAGGGCACATACAAGAAGCAACCAAGGAATGCTTAGATAAGTGGAACAATTATATGTTTCTCTCTCTCTCTAAAAATCCATCAATAAAAAATATATTAAAAATAAACCTAGAGCCCTAGCTGGTTTGGCTCAGTGGATAGAGCATCGGCCTGTGGACTGAAGGGTCCCAGGTTCGATTCCCGTCAAGGGCACATGCCGGAGTTGTGGGGCTTGATCCCCATTGGGGGGCGGGCAGGAGGCAGCCAATCAATGGTTCTCTCATCATTGATGTTTCTCTCTCTCCCTCTCCCTTCCTCTCTGAAATCAATAAAAATATATTAAAACACACACACCTAGAAAGCTAATTAGATGTGTGCTTGACATGTGATTGGTACCATACCAAGAGTGTACAGTTAGTAGCTCTTTTAACCCTGATGGGCTAGGGACTTGTATCAGTCATATTATATGCATGGGAAATTTGAGGCACAGAGAAGTAACTTACCCTAGGTCACACAGTCAAGAGTGATGAAACTGGGATGTAAACCTAGCTGAGCTCTGAATGGCTTTTAACTACTAAAGCTGGATATTGACTTTTAGCTTTCATATGTGCAATTCAAGTTTCCCTACTGTTGTCCTAGAGATCCAGGTGGCTAGCACTTACACGTTATCATCGGACTTGCTGCTCTTCTCACTTCTGGGATGTGGAAAGCACCTGACATCCTTCTGTTAATGATTCCAAGGCCAGAGTTAGGGCAGAGTCAAGAGTTGGCCCCAGTGTAGAAGAACTCTATCCCCCTTCAACTGGCAGGATGATGCAATGATTCAACGGTTGTCTATTAGGCTGATACCCACCCATCCTCATGGTTCAAAATAGTGATTGTGATGTAATATTCGTTGAATGTTTCCAAAAATACTTGGTGAGTTATGCTTTAAAAATGTATATGAATACACTGGAGGATGATGGTGAAGGTGCAGTTTTGACATCGAAACAAGCAGGTGCATCAGATATTTAATTCAAGATCAGTTGAAAAAAGCAGATG
The DNA here is from genome assembly GCA_026230045.1 of Corynorhinus townsendii. NCBI lineage: Eukaryota > Metazoa > Chordata > Mammalia > Chiroptera > Vespertilionidae > Corynorhinus > Corynorhinus townsendii. The sequence continues at coordinate 12,822,093 of JAPDVU010000006.1, read as the reverse complement.
CAGAGTCACTCTGATGGAAATATGGTCTAATCCCCAACCCCGGGTCTGAGAGCAGCAGGGCCTACTGTCATCTTTGGAAACAAAATATGGTTACAGATGAATTGGAGAAAGAATGCAAATTTACTGCCTACATAATAATTTCAGGGCTGGTTTCTTTTAAAAGGTGGTTATTGCCGAAACCGGTTTGGCTCAGTGGATAGAGCGTCGGCCTGCGGACTGAGGGGTCCCGGGTTCGATTCCGGTCAGGGGCATGTACCTTGGTTGCGGGCACATCTCCAGTGGGGGGTGTGCAAGAGGCAGCTGATGGATGTTTCTCTCTCATTGATGTTTCTAACTCTCTATCCCTCTTCCTTCCTCTCTGTAAAAAATCAATATTTTTTTTTTAAAAAAGATGGTTATTATTAAAATACAAAATGATTTATGTTCATGATTTGGGGAGGGATATGAACTCCCTTTCTCACATCTACTTGCAGAGAGAAAACTGGGAGGCTGCATGCTCCTGTCTTGCGAAGAAAGGGTGTTTATTAGCTAGGATGCAATGAAAATTTTAATACTAGTTTATTGCAGGGGACTCTCTCTGGCCTTTCATCTGGATATATGGCTTTTGTTCCTCTCATGGATAAGGCTAATTAGAGTCTAATCCTAATTTGTTACTTATCACTATACAATATTAAAAATCATAACTGTATTTCTGTATAATTAGTATTAAATTACTGGCTTTAAAGAATTCCCTCTTTCCTACCTATGGTACATTAAGTCAATGGAAATTAGGAATGTTCTAATTTAACTACTTATACCACAGCCCTGTTTCCTGGCAATGTTTATCAAGAAAAGAAATATATTTGATAAAATCAAAACCTTTCTTCCCTCAACCCCCTACTCTTTTTTTCTTTTCTTTTCTTTTCTTTTCTTTTCTTTTCTTTTTGGCTTATTCTGAGCCATTGTCCCCAGGAAGTTAACCCACCAACCGCTGTCAGGTCTGATTCCTCTTTCTGGAGTTACAGCCTTCCTGCCCTTCCATGATGTCTCAGCGGACTTCTCATCTCATATCTGCTGTCCACTTGCAAGAGATTTTAGAGTTAGGATCTGCAGGACAGTTCAACACCGTCCCACCCCCAGCTCCACCCATCATCTTTAAATGTTTTAAATAAACCTTTTAGATACTGGTGGGTGGGGCCAACCAAGAGGGAGACAGCAGGTCTGGCCCATCCTTTTTCTGACCCTCTGGGGCCATCTTCCTTCTGGCAATTCTCTTCCTCCATCTGTTTTCCCTTTTTTTTTTTTTTTGAGGGGGGGCGGTAGGAAATTAAAAAACAATCAAAGAAAAGAAACCAACCCCCCCACCCCAAATACATACAACACCTCTGAAGCAAGGTCAGTGTGGTAGAAAATTCTATAGCCGCATGTAGAGTTATGTGTGACTGTGTGCATGTTTACACGCAGGTCTCAAACTATGAAACGAAGAAACTCTTAAAGGCAATAAATGGTAGCATGAGACGCTTACTTCTATTTCATTGGCAAACAAGGAGCTGTTTTGTTTTTCCAGTTTTATTGAGATATAATTGTCATGTTTTGCTTTTATTTGAGAGTAATTGCTGCACTCCCTACATATTTCAGTCAATGTTCACTGAGCTCCGATTGACTCCAGGTGTTGAGGACAGCGCTCCTGAGGGCAGCTGAGGACTTGGCCCTTCCCAGTAGGGCTGCCAGGCTCAGGGCAGCACTTGGGGCCCAAGGTGGCTTCGTCCCCTTAGGGATAGGGAGGTGTTTCTGCAGTATGGGATGTTCAGCACATTTATCCAGCTGGGTCGCTTTAAGGGCTCTTTCCAAGTTGATCTTTCCCTGTAAAACTCCCCAAATTCTGGTGAGCAAATTTAGAGAAGCTGGGGATATTGACATGGCTGTGTTTTTTTAATCTTTATAACCCGTTCATGGTTATTCAGAGTGGACACTAAATTATTTTTTTCTTTCATTTTATTGAAATATAATTTACATACAGTGATCTGCACGGAGCTTAAGTGTCAGATTGACAAGTTTTGACGGATGTAGACACCATTATATTTCTATATCTGTAATTACCTCAAGGTTCCCTCATCCCTGCCCTCCCAGTCAATACCCCCGCACCCCCCACCACCACAGGTAATTTTCTTATCTCTAGCACTTAGTTTTGCCTGTTCTGTAATTTCCTGTAAATGGAATCACATAGTATGAACTCTTGTGTTTGGCTTCTTTCTCTTAACGTGATGTTTTTGAGACTCATCCAGGTTATTGCCTGTACAAGTAGGACCGAGCATGTCACTAACAGCTTGACAGCGTTTAGAGGGACAACTGTTCAGCCCATTGGCCATCAGACCTAGATAGCCTCTAAATCCTGGTATGTGGTCCTATCTGTTCTCCCAAGTCAGTCTCTTTCCAGGGCCAAGCAAGTTTCTCTCCCAGAACCGCCCAGGCAGCCTGGGGCACCACCCAGATGGCCGAGGGGCCATCACCCGGGCAGCCTCCCCTGAACAGCTGCCCTCTGCCCCACACCCCTCATTAAAACTCAAAGGAAACTGGCCCCTCCGGAGATCAGAATTCAGGTTCGTTTAATTCCACCCATCCAACTGCACACAACGGCGTGATGTTTTAGGGTTGATCACAGATATGCAGTCCCTAAGAAAACGTTAAAAAATAATTCAAAAAAAAAAAGGTGGGGGTAAAAACCCTAGATTTCACGGGCAGGGATATCAGCTTCTGTTGAACCACGATTCCGAATGAAATCTTTTCCTTTCTTTTCTTTTTTTAAATAAACGGAAGAGTCCCTCTCCGCTCCTCGCTCAGAAGGTTTCAAAGGTCGTCACACTGAAGCCTGGGGGCGTTCGTCTCCCCAGCGGCCTGGAGAAGGGAGGAGGTTGGAGGGAGAAGGGAGGAGGGAGGAGGGAGGGAGCACACAAAAGCGAGCCATGCAGAGAGGGCTAATGTTTCCTGTTTGCCTGGAACCCCCTCCCTTGTGTCCCCTCCCCCAGCCCCCTCCCAGCACTCGGGCGGAAGTGAGTTTGCTCCTTTGGAGATTAAAAGGATTCCGAATTCCGATCAGTCCCAATAACCAGCGAACTAAGAGGAGGAGGAGGAGGAGGAAGAGACGGCAAAGCAGAGAAAGAGGGGGGCTCGCACGCGCGTGCACGCCCACAGCCCGAATTGGGGGAGTTGTGCAAAGCCCCAGGAGGTCAGGGCGCGCGGCGTGAGCAAAGCCCGGTAGGCGCAGCGCGGCCGGGGCCACCCTAGTCTTGCACAGCGACTCGTTTCTGAGAGATGACGCTGGCCGGCGGCGTTGGCCACGCGGCTCCCGAGCTCACCGCGCTGGGCCGTTGCCGTTTCCACTGATTCCTGCGCGCCCCAGAGGAGGCTCCGTCCCCGCGGCTTGGGATCGGAGGGGGGACTGAGGCGAGGGCGAAATGGCCCGATGACAAAGGAAATGTGATCCCCCTTTGCTGCCAAGGTTTCAGAGGACGGACGTGAGGAGGAGGAGGGGCGCGGGGCGCGCGCGGAGCTCGGATAGCATTGCACGACGGCTCGCGCGGAGCGGGCAGCGGGTACATCTAATATCTTCCTGCCGATGAATAATTCAGGACGGCCCGAGGGGACCTGCGGCCCCGCGCTGCAGCGCGGCTAAACCGGAGGGGAAGGAGCGCGCGGGAGGCGCCCAGGCCGGGCGAGGCGGGGCACGAGGGCCCTGGGCCGCGTGGGGCGCGCGTGCGTGTTAAGCGCCGGCAGCCGCGGCCAGGCCAGGCAGGCGCGCGGGAGACTCGAGGCGCGTGGGACGCGCGTGCGTACTACTACACGCGTGCGGCCGCGGCCGGGCCCCTACGACCTGCAGCTGCTGCGGGGCCGACCGTCCTGCAGGGGAGCCCGCGCCCGGCCGTGCGCAAGCCCGAGCGCAGCACGCCGGGCCACCCAGGAGTCCCTGGCCGCCGCGTCATGCGGTGGGGAGGCCGGCATCGCGCGGGGGGACACTGGCTTGGCGTCGCGCCGCTCCCACCTATACTAGTTTGGGGGAGCTATTCTCTCCCAAGAAGAGACTAACTAAATTCATTTAAAGAAAAGCAACGCACCAAATACTCGTCGAGCCAATTTTTGCTTCTCCCGCCCGGACTGGGATTGCACAGCGGACTCTACTTTGGAGGACTTCCCTCCGCGAGCGAGAAGCTAAGCTCCAGCTGCTCCAGAGAGTCCTCTGACCTCCCTGCCCCCGCTCTCCCCTCGCGAGTCAGGACTTGTTCCGGCGCTCCCGCTTTGGAAGGCACGCAGCCCCCACGTCCTCCGGGGGGAATCTGTGTAGCCTCTGGATAGTGGCATTTAATGCCCGCAGCGTCGGGAGTGGCAGCGCGCGGGCCGGACGCGGCGAGGCCAAGAGGGCCGCGCCGCTCTGGTGCGGGCTCCTGGATTGCAGACCTAATCGATGCATTTTTCTGAGTGAGTCGGCGGCTCCCCACCCACCTCGTCGGCGCTCTCCTCTCCTCCTCTTCCTCTCTGGTCTCCTCCCTCCTCCGGGCCTGGTTGCAAATGGCTTCGTTCCCTGAGACCGACTTCCAGATCTGCCTGCTGTGCAAGGAGATGTGCGGCTCGCCAGCGCCGCTCTCCTCCAACTCGTCTGCGTCGTCGTCGTCCTCGCAGACGTCCACGTCGTCGGGGGGCGGTGGCGGGGCCCCGGGGGCCGCGGCGCGCCGCTTGCACGTCCTGCCCTGCCTGCACGCCTTCTGCCGCCCGTGCCTCGAGGCGCACCGGCTGCCTACGGCCGGCGGCGGCGCGCCGGGAGAGTCGCTCAAACTGCTTTGCCCTGTCTGCGACCAGAAAGTAGTGCTGGCCGAGGCGACGGGCATGGACGCGCTACCCTCGTCCGCCTTCCTGCTCAGCAACCTGCTCGACGCCGTGGTGGCCACGGCCGACGAACCGCCTCCCAAGAACGGGCGTGCCGGCACCCCAGCGGGTGCGGGCGGCCACAGCAACCACCGGCACCACGCGCACCACGCGCACCCGCGCGCGTCTGCCTCAGCACCAGCGCTCCCGCAGGCGCCTCCGCCGCCGCCCGCGCCTTCCCGCTCCGCACCGGGAGGACCTGCTGCCTCTCCGTCGGCGCTGTTGCTGCGCCGGCCTCACGGCTGCAGCTCCTGTGACGAGGGCAACGCCGCCTCGTCGCGCTGCCTCGACTGCCAGGAGCACCTGTGCGACAACTGCGTCCGAGCGCACCAGCGCGTGCGCCTCACCAAGGACCACTACATCGAGCGCGGCCCGCCGGGTCCCGCTGCCGCCGCCGCAGCAGCGCAGCAGCTCGGGCTAGGGGCGCCCTTCACCGGCCCGCCCTTCTCCATCATCTCGGTCTTCCCCGAGCGCCTCGGTTTCTGCCAGCACCACGACGATGAGGTGAGTGCAAGGCGAATTCCGAGGGGGCTTCCCCGGGGGGGCGTGTGTGTGTTTCCATCCGGGAGGCCTAGCGAAGGGCCGCGGGGACGGTCCCAAAGCGGTGAGTTGGTGGGGTGGTGGGGGATCTTCTCCTTTAGAGATGTGTCTTGTTTTTCCTTTGGCTACATGGCGGTCCTCGCTACATAGTAGTAGGGCTATGTGTGTGTCCCAAAACGTGGATCCCCAAACGTGGAGTTACCCCTTTTCCTCATCTAATTTTCCGTGTGAAAAACGTGGCAACCCGTTTTCTCTTAACGAGGCATTAGCAGGGAAGAGATAGGTGTGTGTCAGTGTAGACCTGGTTTCCTAGTGCGAGGGTTTCCGCCTCCCCCGTTCCCGAGGACCCCCCTTCCCCTTTTTATGGATTTGATTTCCTTATTTGTTTGACAAGGCGTGCATGCTATTGTTTTAGGTAAGACCCGAGATGGAAGAGCATGTGCTGTGTGTCTGTGGAGATGTGGTTTCCTTGTGCGGGCACTACCAGAGGCCTCCCAACGTGCCGAGGGCTTTCTTTTAGCTTCTTTCTTCCTTTTTCGTAAAATTCATAGAGGGTTGCTTTTAAGTAGGGCATGAGCCAGGAGGAGATGGCTGTGTGGGTGAGGAGTGACTGTGCCTATGTAGACCTGGTTTCCACGTGCGCGGTTTTTGGGGGAAGGACTCTATTTTTTGTTGGGACACGGTAGCAGTCCCCGCCTGGTGTTGTATCTGAGAGCATCTGGATCTTTGAGGACCAAGGGGGCCCCGGTCTAAGGCGCTTCTCTTCTCCGCTGTTGTTTTCCCGCACTGGAAAAAAACGTGTCCTGGTGCCAGAACCTGCCCTCGTGCCCTTCGGTCGTGGGCCCAGGTTTGCGCCTAGAGAAGCAGAATTGGGGGACGGTACCCATTGCCCTCTCAGGTGCAAGACCCTTGGGCCGCTCCAGGCTGCGCCAGCTTTGATCCCTACTGGAACCGGATTGAGGGGGGGCTCGACTTCTCTTGGGGGGAGGAAAAAAAGGACCCAGCTGCACGCGGCTAGAACCTGAGGGTTCGCCAAGTCCGAGGGCTGCACTGCAGTCTTTGGGCTTGATTTCTCTGTTTTGGCTGTTAAATTAAAGCCTTAGTGTGACACCTTCCACTCCCCTGAACCATTAGAGCAAAGGGCCGAAAGCGTTGAGCAGCAGGCTCTCGGTAAAGATGGTCGGTAACTTACGCTGTGTGTGCTTGAGGCTCACGTCTTTGCCTGGGACGTAGAGCAGGAGACGGCAAAAATCCTAGTGGGAGTTGCTGCCTGCGAGTTGGAGTGGGCGTGCTGGTCCCGAGCTGGGAGAGGCTTGCAAAGCGCAGCTTTTTCCTCTCCTAACCTGTTATTTGGGGGAGGAAGGCGGAGCTCTATTGCCTGATGTCCTTAAGCCGGCTTCTCCTAGTGGGAAAAAGTTGAAATTTTAATCTACTTGTTGTAGGTGCCTCACTTTAAAAGGTTTATTCTTCTAGGTTTGAAGCTGGGCAACAGTCATTCTTTTCCATTGTTTTTAAGCTTTGAATGGACTCACCTTTAACGTTTTCTACACATTCATGGGTGAATGTTTCTAAGCATGTTCTTGCGTCACTTTTAGAAAAATGATTGAGCTAAATACCAACCCCGAATCTCAGGAATGGAAAGGTGGAGATTAGGGTGAAATGGGGGTAGGGGGAAGTGTGCAGGGAAAGGGGCAACTTGAATCCACCATATTTTCCTCCTGGGATGCGTGTTGATTGAACCCTCCTTCCCAGCAGTTGATTTTAAATGTCAGGTTTTATTTATATCCCCAGTTAAAGATCCACATACAATTTATTTGGGCTAAAACAGTGGATGCTTAGTGTCACCAGACTTGTAAAAGGTTTATGCACTTTTTAAATTACAAAACCCTTCAGATGGGATGGGAGAGTGTAAAATTCAAAGCGACGCTCCTCTCTCCCTGGGAGGTACCTGGATGCCCTGAAAAATCACTTTTTAACATGTGCCTACACTCGGTTAAAATTGTTTGGCAAAAGTGTTAAGATACTGCATTGTTCAACTAAAGGTCCTTTAAAAACATGAAACTTTGCAGTTTTGAGCAAAATCTACCTCCCACTTTTCCATTGCCAAAAAGTTGGAATTTTTAGACCTTTTTTCTGGATTTAGAATGCTAGAAAACTTAAGATGGCAAACCAGTGCTGCGAGTAGAGGAGTAAAGTGACAGACACCGTGTTCATATAAGGGGGTCCCGCCCATGGCCTAAATTCTTCCTTTCCTTCTAAGGAAATGATGGGTAACAGTTTTAAAATACTGTTCCATTGAAAAGTCATGCTTTCGACTGGCAAAGAGCCTGTGGCCACTTTTGGAGGATGGCTGTCCTCTGATTGTGCCGGACTGAACACACACACCCAGGTATTTGCATGTACAATCTACCTTGATTTTTATAATGTGTTGCTTTGTGGAGTTGCCTCTTGTGACAACAGGCTCCATTAAATAATTCAGGGTGCTCTTGCCTTATGGTGACTGATGCCACCTGACCTTGGGAAGGAGGGTTGACGCCTGGCTTTTCTCCTTTAATTTTTAGGGAGGGGACCTCCAACAGTTGTCCCCCTCAGGGGTGTGGGAGGCTTTTCTCAAGCACCCCCCTCCCCCAGCGCAGTGGCTCCTCTGGATTGGCAACGTGTTGTTTTGAGCGCTGGATTCAAAACAACTTCAAAACCTTACAGGGGAGGGAGTTGGGGTTTCCAACAAAACGGTAAGAATTGCTTGCTTTCGCGTATTTGGCTCCTAAAAAGTAATAGTTTGGGTTTTCCCCTAGTTGTAGGTCTCCATGGTCAGTCCAAAAGGTGGAAGGCCTGCAGGCCCTGCGGCCCCGCGGACATCCAGGCCTGGAACTGGGCCGCGTTCCCAAAGAGGCCCCTAAGGTAGCCTGGCTGTGGGCTGAGGGCCTGCACCTCCCCCAGCCTGGCGCCCCCAACCCACCTCAGCCTCTGGTGATGCTGCTGGACCTGTGGCCGCTCCTCACCCCGTGGACACCCTAGGAACAGGGTCTGCAAGGGTTTACACGTGTTTGGGGTGGGGGGAAGAAGAGTGGCAGGGAGTTAAGTGGGACTTGAGCGCCTTGAGCGCCCTGCTCCAGCCACTCTCCAGTTGCCCTTTAAAAGCTGTGTTATTGGCCCTTAGGATCCTAGTGAGCCCTTTGCTGCCTTGGAGGGGGCACTGGAGCAAAAATCTAGGGGGACCAGGGTGTGTGTGTTGTGTGTTAAAGGGCCTGGGTGTCAGGATTCTGTAAATGGTGGGAAGCTGAATCCTGTTTCCAGGAAGGCCCTGTCACTAATAGGGGGTGGGGGTGGAGGTGGGTGTTGGTGGGGGGGCAACAGTGACATGGCAGTCACTAATAGGGGGTGGGGGTGGGGGTGGGTGTTGGTGGGGGGGCAACAGTGACATGGCAGGGAGTGACACACTTGCATCTTAGCCAAGACAAACATTGTAGCCCATCTTAACGAAGATGGCTATGTTGCTTCCAGTGAGGCAGGCCAAGTGTGGGATTTTCCTGAGTCCCCTCGATAGAAAACAGGGTGCAGATGTTTATACAATTAATATCCAGTCCCCTCCTTGGGCTTAAAAAAAACAACACAACCTTGGAAATACAAGTTTTAGAATTCCAATCAGATAAGATCCTGGATATATTGAACCATCTTAGACTTGGGGGGACTACCTTTCCCTGGGAAACCACTTCAAAAATCAGCCTCAAACCACTTTGAGGAAGGCAGGTTTGCTGCCTAAAGTCATTGGATGTGCAATAAGTTGTTTTGTGTCTTATTTGGAATAAGTCACTGTGAATGGGGAATATACCAGTGTTGGCACCAATATGCGTATTTTTAATTGTGTATTCACAGTGCCTAAGCTTTTTCAGGCACGCATACCCAGTGTATGTATGTTTGTCTTAATATTACGTGTGTGCTGTGTAAATTATAAAACGTATACCAAAAGACTCTGAGAACAGGAGAAAAAGTCAATAGAAGTGTGAATTCTAGTATTTCTGCACCACATTTTTGATCTGCTTTTTACGTATAGGAATTAGGTGGACATGTCTGCTTAATGCATACACCTCCCCTATTTGCCAGGAAACCAAACTTTTCGTAACTTGGAGATCAATTGGAGGTTGCTGCTCTGAATTGTGTTCAGCAGGTTTGTAGGTGGAAGTCTGTTGAATGAAGAAAATGCTCGATGAAAATATATGGAAAGAAATGTTATTGATTTCTTAATTTCTTATCCTTGAAGGCATTCTGTTTCTGGGCTTTTAAAAAGTCACGTTTGAGCTAGGGAATGTGCCCCCGTAGTTCATTAAAGTGCTGAGGGAATGATCTTATCAACATGGATCCTGGCGAAGTGGGCCTTGCTGAATTTGGCAAACCTTTGGCTTGTGAGGTTGCCTTGCAGGCAGGCATAACCCCAGCCATGAAGTGTGCCGGTAATACCTGAGATTGCCGATTGCCGGTGGCATCAGCACTGCCTTGGGGAACCTTTTGTGACTTTTTTCCCCCTTACAAAGAGTCCACTACATTGGTTTTCATGTTGCATAGACTTCCTTTGGGTCTACAGGATTTTTATTTCCAATGCTAGGAATATATATTTTGGAAACCATGAAGATACTTTAGGAAGAAAACAGAACAGGCACTTTCTCCCAGGCTTCAGTTCTTCATTTGATATTACTACTATATGCTCTTTAGGATTCAGATGTGTTCAAGTTAAATAGTTGTACGTGGAACAAAGAAGTCTTGAAAGTGTTTGCAGAGTGAGTAAAATTTCCTTTTTGCACCAGAGTTCTTCCTCCCATTTTAGCTATTTATAAATTTCAGGACACTGAAACCAGCATTAAAATACATAGTTTCTTTTAAAGGACTACTTAAAACGGAAGCAACTTTCTCTTCATATATAAAATTTTTGAGGGGAGCTGTTTCATTTTTTGTTTGAATTTTTAAAACTTTGCCTATATAGGGAGTTAGCTTTTGGGCAAAAGCTATGAATGAAGTTGTTAAAATTTATCCTCTCCAAATTTTATTTCCTCTGGTGCTAACTTAGGAGTCACATGATTTGCTTAAAATCTTACCATTTCTCCACCCAGTTACACAGGGCCAGATTTATTTCAGATGTATTATTCTTAGTGAATAAAGGACCACTTTGGTTTCCTTCTTCATGACACTTAAGCAAAAGGTTGAGATGAATTCTACCATGCAGGCGGTTTTCAAAGTGTCATGTTCCCTCTCCACTCGCCCATAGCCCATAACACTGACAAAGAGTTAAAGGCTTGGCTCAGGAAAGACTGTTTTTGCCATCTCTGTTATTTTGGAAGAGAGCAAGAGGAAGATTGATAAAAGAATTAGAGTTGCCTAAAGGGAGGGAGGGAGCAAGCAAGAAACCACCCATTGCAGTCCGCTTGGTTCCCCCTTCTTTTGACCTTGCAAGCATTGTGACTTGCAAGAGGAAGCTTGATCCATCTTTCCTCTTAAGTTGGTGCGACTCATGCTTGTTCACTACTAAATTATTCTTCTCCCTTTGAGGTTTTGTCTTTACTTACAAACGGAGTTGACTGAAAGCAGATTGACTGTTTTGACTGACAAGACTCTGACTTGTTAACAGAAAAATCGGGGGTGGGGTGTGGGGGGGTGAGCAATTTACATTTGAAACTATTTGATGTAAACCTTATTCCAGTGTAATTCCTTCCGGCCTCAGATGCCATCTCCAGCTGCCCTCCTGTTTAGTTTGCTGGCAGTGGGCGTTGAAGGTAGCCTGAAATGAAATGGGGGAAGACTCCAGCTCCTCCTGGGTCTCATCTCCCACTCAAATCCTATTTTGGGAAACCCATACATACTATTTTGTTGTTAGTCCTCACCCAAAGATATTTTCCCATCGAGTTTTAGAGAGAATTGAAAGGAGTGGGGGAGGGTCCGGGGGGAGGGAGAGAAACATGGAGATGAGAGAGACACATGGATTGGTTGCCTTCTGCCGCTCCCTTACCAGAGCTGGGGATCGAGCCTGCAATCGAGGTACGTGCCCTTGACCAGACTCAACCCGGGACCCTCCAGTCCGAAGGCCAAGGCTCTATCCACGGAGCCAAACCAGTTAGGGCATGAAATCTATATTTAATCTGAAGTTATCAGGCCAGTATTTTGTTTTGTCCTCCTTACCCGGACCTTTACCTGAGCATCAGTTCCCACCAAGTGAGTTTTTAGTTGGTCTGTGTAATTCTCCCAGTTAAAGAATCACTAGGTACAGCACCCTAAGAGCGTCGTAATTTTTAGTGATAAAGTCACTGCTTTGAGCAAATTGAAAGTTGTCAATTTTGGGAAGGGGAGCTTGATAAAGAATGTGAGGGTAATTTTCGATTTGTGAATATTTACCTCGACAGGCTCCTGCAGAACAGCACATGCTGTCAACATAAATGGAATTGGAACGAAGCAGAGCAGTATACACAAAAGAGAATTAAGTCAGTCAAGGTTCATAAGACTGAGGACATCCCCTCAGAGCTTGGCCACCCTGTGAATTTTGAGGCCCCTGAGTGGGCTTTGTAGCCTGAGCTGGTGAGGAACCCCTGGGAATGAGAGAGGAACCCCTGTGCCTTCCTAACATGTGTCAACAGCTGTATCCTTTAGTTGTTACTTCTGGAAAGCCTGGCCAGCCGTTTCCTTCTAGCCTTAACCATTTGCAGTTACAAATGTTCTTCTTGAAATGTCAGTGGGCTTTGGGAATGTCTTTCATATTCTGACTTAATTGGGATGATTAAAATACTCTATTATATATATTAAAAAAAAATCCGCACTTAGATTTTGTTAAACATGGATCAGATATGACTACTTCAGCACAGGTGTTTTAAAAATGAGACTTGTTAAGCGGCATCGGCAGGCATAATTATGATGTGTTCAGACCATGTCCATAAATTTTGGTCTGTGCCCTCTGTCTCTTTGAGATCAATATCAGAGGGAGCTATTTCTTTCTCACTTGGATCATCTATCTATAGGCTTGTACTGAAGACACACACAGATGTGTAAGTGTTAGCGGAAAAAGATAAAGTTTTAGCAGTGGTTGGAAAAAGGTTTTTGTGATGTTTCTTATTAAAGGTGTCTATTTAGCTTTCCTTGAGCAACTCAGACAGTCTGTGTGATTCTAGGTTGCATTCTTGCTCTGCCTCAGTTTTCTCATTTGTTAAAATGGCAGTGCCACTTTTCAGGGTTCTGGAGGTTAGCGGTAATAACACATCTCAGCCGTGTCCCACAATAGAAGGCAATTGTAAACATTCATCATAGTTTTATTACTCAGCTACATATTAGGGTATGGAAGCAGACCCTTCCCTCCCTCTCCCCTTCTCTTTCCCTCAAAAAAGGGAGTGTTGTAGAAGAAAACTAATTTCCAATGGTAGAAATTATGGCTGTGCTTTTATCAGTTTACCATGATCTAAATCGGGCTGGGAACCTTTTTTCTGCCAAGGGCCATTTGGATAGCTATACCATGAGGGCCATTCAAAATTATCAACTTACTGGTAAAAATTAGCCAGCTGTATTTGGTCAAACACTTAATTAACTCACCCCTAATGCCTTGGCAGGGCCAGACCAAATACCTTTGTGGCCTTATACAGCCGGGCGTTCCCCACCTCGGAGCTAAATGAGGAGATAGGCAGTTCTTTCAGGTGTGGTACAAGGTGTCCTGGAGAAAAATGCATCCGTCCGGTTTCCCTTTAGAAAAACTGGGCGTGGCTTCTGGTTCAGACCATTTTAGGGTTCTAAGGCTCCACAAACGGAGGAGAGAGAAGTTGGGTGCAAGTGTATTTAGAGGCTATACCGATGCCTTGGGCTTTTTTTCTTTTCTTTTTCAGACGGAAGGCCAGCTTACATTTTACCTATGGTGTATTTGAGAACCATTCATCTTTGAATCCATGATATTTTTTTTCCCCTCCCGAAACTAACATATCAAGGCAACAAGTCCACTTGCTTAAGGGAACAGTCTGATTTCAGGGACTGAAATATTGTATAAGCTTTAATTTCACGGTATCATCAGGTGTGTGTGTGTGTGTGTGTGTGTGTTTGGGGGAGGCATCTGAAGAGCAAACACATTATTACACATTATTACAGGAAAGGCTTAAATCGCCACAGAAAAAAAACTGCTACTCCACAAGCCAGGGATGGAGATCAGACTCTTTTCACTTTGCTCTTTACTCACGATACTTGTCAAGGGTATGTTATTGGAACTAGTCCTTAAACGTCGGCTATTTAATATTAAATTTATTGCTTGACGATTTTAGCTGCTTGTGTTTTATTTTCTTAATTTTTGATCTTTTCCAAGTTGTTACGCAGAAACTTAAATATCATCCAGAATGGGCCCTGACCTTGGGCAAAAACGAGTGTGACATCACTACTCTGTGTCTCATTCCAAAATTAACTTAGTGTGTGAAGTGCTTCTCAGAACAATGATTTTGCAAGGAAGAGGGCTGGAGTCTTAAATTATGCTCTTGAAATTATAACTAAGTCTCAAAAGAGATCTCTGCAGTATCAGAGTGAGGAGAAGGATGCTTCTTTCTACCAAGCCATTTGTACTAGGCCTGTTCTATTCTGGAGGCCACCTCCTGCCTCCCCGACCCCAATTCCCGGGCACCCTGGCCTCAACACTTCAAAGCAGGCACTTTGGCGTTAGTGGGTATGGGCTCTTAGATCTGGTCTCTGCTGATGTTAGTGGATTTAAGGACTAGTTCCAGAAATATTTTGCCGGATTTTCAGTGGTGATTGATGCAAATTGGGTTTGACCTTCAGAAGATGCTCATGTTGCTGCCATTTTATTCCTTTTGCCAGGAACAAAGGAGACTTCTTAATTTTCAAGCCAAAAATGGAATGCCCTTGAAAATAACTAGGTTTTGAAAGTTGGACCTTTCACATTATATAGATGGGAAGGGGAAATTTGGGAATAGGCAGGGGAAACAGAAAGTTGAAAAATGCTTGTAGCCTCTCAGTATAAATATAAGAGCATGAGCTTTAGACTAAAAAGACCAGGATTTAAGGCCCAGCGTTGTCCTGAAGTGGCTTTTATGACCTTGGATAAGTCATTTAACCTCTTGATCTCTGACCTTTTAGATGGGAGCCCTAGGAATGGTTTCATAGGAATGGTTTTATAGTAGAGACCTATCTGTGGGGAGAGCTGTAATTTACATGAAGGTGCTTTGAAGCAGGTAGAATTCGAATTTTAATCATACAGTAGATGCACATAATTGTGTAAATATCCTGGGAAAAGTTTTGGCTTCAACTTTTCCTGGTAAGATTTCTTTTTCATGAAATTAAATATGCTGCTTATCTTGGTTAAATACTTCCTGGTGGATGGCCAAGCCATATTTGATGTCACAAAAATAATTTGGGCAGTTCCTCATTGCTGATAGGACTCTCCATGTGTTAAGATTTGTCATCAGATAGTTGAGTGTGAGCCTCAGGAGTTGTGCTCCCTGCTACAGATGTGTGAAGGCAGTCTGCAACCTGTCCCTTACCTGGGCTTTTGTGGCCTTGTCTGAGAAGGCAGCTGAAAGGGAGAAGGTGAATGGAGAGGGGGATTCACGCCTTCTCTGTGAGGCTGCTTTATGTGTCTTTTTCAAGTGATCAGATGAAAGCAGTGTTAAAAGACTCAAGAAGCAGAAGTTCTGAGGGGAAGATGAGTTTGCGCTGAAAGAAGAGGGGTTTCTTGGAGAACTGTGGGATTTAGGGCAAAGGTGTGTTGATAAGGCAGAGTAGTTTCTAGGAGCCCGGAGGAGTGGATGGGTCCATCTGTGACCTTATTTTTCCTAATCCTTTCAACATCCCTCAGGAGGGTGCTAGGGTCACATCCTCTTACCCCCCTCCTAGGGGGGTGGGGTGGGGTGGGTTACTGATACGTAGAGGGAATAATGGGTGTGCCCCGCAGGAGCCAGAGCCACATTTATTTCTTTAATAGGTAATTGAATGTAAAGAATTGTTGACTGTTAATAAGAACACTCGAATATCTGGGAAGTAGCAACTGTGGGAAGCAGCTGCCATCCTGGGGTTGGGGAATCAAAAGGGAAGAGGTTGGGGTTATTAATACTTTAAGAGAGTTCCTGTGGGTCTGGCCCTTCAGGGTGGGGGTGGGGAGGCAGGATGAGAAAGCTGGTTCCTCCACTGAAATGACCCAGTGCTGCGGGGGTAAAGAAGTCTTGCTGGTGTGACCCAGGAAGCAGTGGAGAAAAACCAAAATCTTTTCTCCCTTAGCATCTCCTATTGGCTGAGTAACTGTGACCCCCGCTGACCATGCAGAGGTGTGCTTCACAGTCTCCGTTCCCCTTCCCCCAGTCACAAAGGGAGGGGGCAGAAGGAGGATGGTTTGCTGGGAAGGTGGTATCCCATTTGGGCCACTGCTCCCCCTTGCCAGTACGACCTGGCTTGATTCCATTGAAACTTTTCATGAAAATGTGGGGCCGACCTCAGCGGATGAGAAGCAGAATGTGTCTCTCAATGGCCAGGCTCTACAAACCCAGCCCTCCCCAGACCTCTGCCAGCCCCTCTCCTTGCACCCAGCCCTCCCCAGTGGAGCTGTGTGCTTTACCAAGGGAGATTGCTGTTTCTGTGTGTTGTACTTGCTCACCTAATGACACAGTTTAAGGAAAGATGAAATGAATGCAGGAAATTATACTTTCAATGAAAACGGGCCTGAATTTCTATGGAAACCGATTTCGTGTAAAGTAGGAGGCCCTGGGAATACAAGTAGCAGGCAAAATAGCCCCAAATCCCTTTACTCACAACCGGTGTGGGGTTAATGTCCCTGTTTTCCTAATGGCTGGATTTGTTTCTGGCCCCAGAGGGCTGCTGCTGATCCACGGAGGGGGACATCTATGCACGGCTGCCCGTGGACGACCATGGGTATCTCCCTGAGCCAGCACTTTATGGGTATAATCTTGGGAGTGAGCTGGGGAGGCTGGGAACCCGCTGTAGGAAGCAGCTCCCCCGCCCTCTCCTCAGCCTTTAGGTGGCCAGCCGCCCTTCCCCCATCCCACGGAGCTTTGTCCTGCCCTTCAGAGGGAAGGCCTTGCTCGCTCGTCCTATTGGTCGGGCATTTTTTCCTAATTTGTTTTTGTTGAGGTACAGTTTTCATACTGTAAATTTCACCTTTGTTAAGGGTACAATCATGCACGTTTTAACAAGCGTTTACCAGGCATGATTATGACAGTCAAGACAGTCAAAACGCAGAGGAACGGTTCCATCAGCCCCGGAACGCCCACCCCATCCCACCCCGGCCTCAGACAGACACCTCTAACTACAATTTTGTCCTTTCCAGACTGTCCTAGAGTGGACCCAGACGGTGCTCACGTCTTTCTCGTTGGTTGTTACTCAGTTGCCATAATGCATTCAAGAGTCGCCCCTGTTGGAGTATGGGTAGTTCCCCCTTGTTATTGCTGAGTAGTTTTCCATTGTGTGCCTGTACCAGAGTTAACACATCCCCCCATTGAGGGGCACTGGGGGGTTTCCTGCATTTTTTTGTTGGTTTGTTTTTTGGCGATTGTGAATGTCTGTTTTAATGCCTGGAACGCGTGCGGTCCCTTGTGCAGTGGTGGTCACTGACTCATGCTGGAGTCCCTGTTTTGACCCAACACACACACACTGTGTCACGTTGAGCCTCAGTTTCCTCACGAGTCTCCTTGGTAGGTAACGTTCTCATTCGTCAGCCTAGGGCTGACTTTTTTGTTTGAAAATCAAGTGAAGTATTTATTTCCTGATGAAAATTCTGCCCTGTATGTGCCCCAATGTATAAATGTAAGTGAAGAAATTTAAAAGGAAGGAACTGACTTGGGGCCTGTGCTTGCAGGGGGTCGGGGGAAGCACCTGCTAGTCCCACTCTTTATTTTAATAATCGTCCAGAGAGATTCCCTTGGGTGTGTTCTCTCCTTTGGTTTCTGTTGTTAGTTTTATCATAGCTTTCAGGGATTCAGAAGGGATATTCGAAGAGGACATTTTATTTCACCGATTTAATTAGATTTTTAAAGTATCACATGGGCTCTGGTTAGCTATGGACCCAACCCAGTTATCTGGCGTTTGGAAGGAGTCTTGGCAAAGGTTAGTGTGGATAGAGGAAGGTTTGAGTTTCTCTACTTTTAATCTGAAGGTTAGTGCAGGAAGAAAAGGGTTTTGTGTTAGCCATTTATATGTGGTGATAAATGGCACACCGTTTATGAAGGGTAGCAAAAATCCTCTCCTAGGCAAGAGATAATATAATGGCCACTTCTGGACAACCTTTGGGACTTGCCTCAACGGCTACCAGCTTTTTTTTTTTTTAAACCTTTTTCGTCCTTACGTGTATTGTGCAATAAATCGATGTGCCTCAGTGTCTGAAAACTGACATTATTACCTGTTTTTCATCTGAGGCACCTTTCTATACTGTTGGTTATTGGTAACTAAATGTGTGTTGATTGTTCATGATACACAAATGTTAATAACATGCTAATACACGCAAAGAGAGGCACTCCCTGTATTTGGGCATCTCAGACTGAACGTTATGCCTCTAATGCAGAGGAACTTTGAGAACAAACACTTCCCTCTTTTAAAAGGAGGGCTGGTGTTCACATGTGGTTTTCAGCATACTAGAGCATTTTCCCCTCTGTTGATTGTTTAGCATCTGCTGTACCAACTGAGCATAGAATTTGTCTGAATTTTAGGACAATCTGCCTAGTTCATCAGTGCTTATTTCTTCCAGCCCCATAAAAATTTTTTTTCAGGTTTCCTTTGTTTGCTTTCTAGGATGCAAAACCAATTTTCTTCTTCTCCACCAAAAAAAAAAAAGGGGGGGGGGCGGTGGGAACAGGTAACTAAATCGGGATAAAATTAGAAAGCCACGTGTAAGACCAAATTATGCAGATGAGGAGGAGGTGGGCTAAAAACTATCTTAGAGGTAGGTCCCTGTCCTGCCTGCCAGGACCTGCAGGTCCTTGGCTTTGCAGGCAGCACTTAAAAAATTCTGTCACCGTGGGAGGGTTCTCACCCCCTCTGGATGCTAAAGGTAGACAGGTTTGCCCACAGTGAACAACAACAACAAAAGGAACCAAAAGGATGAGTGCTTAATAAAAACTATAGGAGATTTGCAAACACTTGACAAGGGTTAAGGGGGGGAGGGCCGAGGTAACAATTTTTGTATTAAATTTGTGTTCTTTTAACAACATTGAAGGTTTTTTTAAACTGACATTTGGTTTGATTTCACAGCCCTTGTCATTTTGGGTTGAATTTTTTCTAAATATGTATGTGCTTGTGACTATATTTATTTGGCCTTTTATTTCTTCCTCCACTATCCTCAGTTTGTCGTTGCTGGGAGAATGGAAAAAATGAGATTTTTTTCCCTCAGGGCTACCTTGTATTCCCAGCAAGTAACCTGGACCAGTTAGCTCTAATCCTGCTATAATTATACAATACATAAATATATCTTTGGATTGCCTGTAAAAAATTTCGTGTGTCCCCAGCCCTACTTCTTTCCAAATTATATGATCCTAAAAACAAAACAAAACAAACAAAATTAATTATATGATCTGGGTTTGTGCATTTTCTATTAAACATTAACAATCTCACACACACACACACACACACAGAAATAGGGTCATTTAAAAAATTCTTTCAGTGGTCTCTTCTTTAAAAATTAGGTTTCTTGGGATGACACTGACCTATAAGAGATCGAGTCTTAAAAATTGGACGTTTCCCTGTAATGACTTGTTTGCTGGTCGTTACTGCTCCGAACTTGGTGTGCATGCTGTGGAATTTATTTTGCTGTTCCCTCATTTGGGTTTCCTCAACATTTGGCTACTGCCATCATCCTTCAGGTCTACCTTGTCCCTGTTACTTCTAGAGGGAAGATCCCTCTCCACTCCCAGCCAGGGAATTGCTAGGAAGCTGGAGAGATGCATTTGAAATGTTAATTTTGCTCCTGAGAGCTTGCCTCCTACCAGCCACATTTCCTCCCATCCCACCCATCCTTGCTGCCATCAATTTAAAGGAGAAAAATGGCTCAAATGCCTCTGTCCTGTTGTTTTACTTTGCATTTCCGTGATTGTGGCTAGGTGGGCGTCCTTTCATATGTTTATTGGCCATTTGGGCTTCCTCCCTGGATTGCCTTGGTTCCTGGGCCTGCCTCTCCTGGGTTTAAAAAAATCAATTTGTGGGATAAACACAATACTAAGGACTAGCTGTCTGTTGCAGAGGATTTCTCTGAGTCTGTGGCTTGCCTCAATTTCGTTTCACTCAGTCAGCATTCCAAATTTCAGTGTGGTCGGGGATCATTTTAAAAAAATTTATTTTACTTTTCCATCACTTTTTATCCCCTCTATGCCCTTTACCACTTCCACCCATCCCCGCCTGCCTCCCTTTCTCCCCAAATCACCACACTCTTGCCCACGTCCATGAGTGTTCTCTCTCTCTCTCTCTCTCTCTCTCAATCCCTCCTGATCATTTACTTTATATCTTCAGTGTTTAATCCCATTTTAGACTCTATCCTTGGTGTATCATATGAAGCTGTGTTTTAATTTTATTTAGAGCAAATGGTCAACCTAATGCCCTAACTGCTAGTGAATGGTCTCATTTCCCCTTTTCTGAATCTCACATTTCTGGGAAACAGTTCTGAATATAGCTGATGGCTGGGGGAAAAAGGGGTGGGTGTGTGGGTGTATTAAGGCCTTTGCCCTGTGGGTGTCAACTGGCAGTACAGTTGAACGCATATTGCTTTCTGGATATATAAAAAAATCTCGATACTTGGTAGCTGTTAAGGAAATAGATTCTCCGCAGATGTCCAGTTATTCTCAACAGATCAGTGGTGATGCTTATATTGATTGGTCTAGGCCGGTTGCACACAGTCCATCCTTCAGCACGTGTTGCACTGTTGCCTGCTGTATACCAATTACTGGGCAGGACCCTACAGACCTGCTCTCCTATATATGGAGCTGCCTTTTCTCCCCTCAATTTTCATCTTCGTTGGATTTTTAAATTTCAAGAGAATAATAGTCATTGTACCACAATCAAATGCTAAGTAGCTAAAAAAATGTAACTTACTAATAAGTTCATTCCCTGGATGTAACAACTGTTAATAGTTTGGACTGTATCATTGGTCATATTTCCTATGTCACATTAGTTTTATGACTATCATTTAATCATGTACACACTAATGATGATGCAGTTTTGAAATATATTTGTATCCTGCAGCTGTAGTTCTTCATTTTGCTTTGTTACTTAAAGAATGAATCTGGCACATCCTTTCGTTGCTTTTTAGGATGTAAAACTAATTTTCCTCTTCAAAAAAGGGAGGGGGCAGATAAATGGAATAAAAGTAGAAAGCCACGTGTAAGATCAAATTATACAGATGAGGAGGATTTGGTGTTTAACTCTTGCTTTAAATGAATCTGGCACATCCTTGCATGGCGAATATACACATCATCTATGTTGAGGTTTAGTTTAGGCATAGACACTCATTGTAAGCACATATTTTGTTGATTTCTGTCAAATTTACACACACGCACACACGCCGTTGCCACTGTAAATAAGACATTTCTAGCATCCCAGAAAGTTCCTTTGCTGTAGTTCCCTGTAGTGCGGATACGGAGAATTGGCCTACTACGCTGGTCTTGGGTTTTGAAAGGATATACGGAAACTATGGGGCTTTGGATGTGAATGAATTTTTAATGATGGGAAGTTGCCGCTGGTGTTGTGGGTTTTTTGCGGCTGCAAGGATAGCTATGAAACCCCCCTAAAATCTTTACCTCTGAGACATTTCAGCCTCTGTTATGAAGGCCCAGATTCTGGTGTGTTTTTTTTCTCTCTCTCTTTTAAACATTTGCTGTCCTAGGGCCACAATGCAAATGGCCAGGGCACATTGTTTTCTAGTGAGCAGATGCCTGCTGGGAGGCAAATTCCTCAAGGATTGCTTGGAAAATGTGGAAGAGAATTCCGTTCAATCAACACGCTTCCCATTGAGCATCTGCCTTATGCCTGGCTCTCCTGGCTCTCCGGGTGTTTGGGGGACACAAAGGACTGGAACAGGTTGCCTCTGGGGGACCCTTACATCGCGATAAAGGGAAATAGAATTACGGGCACTGGGTCCTATGCTGAATGAAGTACATGTAAAAGTATTAAATTAATTTTGATTCTGTATTATATGGTTTAAGGAAGAAATGCAAGGTCTCAAAAATGGTATATGCAGTACTGAAGTTCTAGCGACAGGGTGCCCGCTTTCTGTGTGAGTATAGGGGAGCACAAACTGTCTTGCCCTTGGGCCTACTTGGAGTCAAGGCCCGCGGTGGTGAACACTTCTGAGAAAATTCATAGCTTCCCTGGCCTGCCGGGTCCCTTGGAGTTGACAGCTTGGTGGCTTCCATTCCGAAGACTCTTTCAGAGACATTTTGGTTTTAAGTTTCTTAGAAAATGTTAATTTATGGGGGAAATGCCACTTTGGGGTCGGGGGCAGTTCCTTGCATTGGACCAACTATTGTATATGTCGTTCAGAACTGCCTTTCGCTGATTGACGTGTGACCCCCCCTCCCCCCAAGCCTGAGAACTTCACCCTAGGTTTTAGGCAGTTTCCTGTGGGCAAAATTGTTGAGACCTCGGGTTAGAACTGAAGGTTGATTATTGAGCTTTGCTGTGGGGGGAGGGTAAGTGCCCCACACTATCAGGATTCAGCGCTGGTTTCTCCACTTTCCCCCCAGGTCAACTCTTTTCGCGTCCCCTTACCCTCGGTGAGAACTGGGTCTGCTGAACGAAATAGCGGGTTGCCGAGCTGGAACGGAATAAGGGCTGGACGGGGTGAGAACCGGTGGCGAGGCATGAAAGCAAAAACCGTTTGGGGCGGGGGGGGGGTGTGTATGGGGAGAGAGAGGATCTCTAGTGGTGCTTCAGGAAGAAAGACCGGGGAGCCTCTGAGGAAAGCACTTCACTGAGGACCTACCTCACTGGCAGATTAGAATTTTATCTGCAAAGCAAATGTTCAGCCCGTGTTTACGGAGTTAACGCAAACAGGCTCTAGGGCGCTGCTGGGCCCCATTGAAAACCTTTGGTTGGGGATGATGAAGGGTGCTTTTCACCCTTGGAAGCACCTCATCACCCTTGGAAGCACCTCGGCCTCCGAGCAAAAGACAACCTTGAGTTGTAGTTGAGTAAGCCTGTCCCCACACTTCTTTACGGAGGCCTTTGAAAGCCCAAGTCTCCAGCAAAAGGGACCTTTGATTGGGACCTCCCTGAAATAATCTCATATGCTAATGTAGAAGCTGCAACTGAAAAAACAAAAAAACAAAAGAAAACCCCCCAAAAAACCAGGCCAACAAAACCCACCTTCTGTGTTTGGGAGAGACAGTAAAATGTTTGCACTGGTTTTACAGTAAGAGCCAGTACATAGCATGAATACAAAGAAGACCCTCAAGATAAAGTTAATGATTACATTCAGAGGTTCGGCTTGTGTCCTGTAGGGATTTTTCTCTCTCAAACTTTACTCCATTGCAGTTAGAGACTACTCAGCCCCCAAATTGCACACCATATCGATAGGATCCAATGTTAATATCCATGCGGGAGATATGCCTTGGCCTCCTCACTCCTCTGACTTGGAGGGAATGGGCTTCTCAGGGCTCTGGGGCTGGGGTGTGTGTGTGTGCATGTGTCACTTTTTTCTGCCCAGTTCTGTTTGGATACCACCCCACCCCCCAGGCTTGGGGCAGCAGGAATTCCTCCCCCGGCTCTTTGTTCCTCCTGAAGGGCGGGAATGGCCGCCTCCTGGAATGTTGATCGCCTAGGCTTGAGTGGCGAGCACCCTGGAAGCCTTCTGTCTCCTGTTCCTGGGGAGTTCTCAGGGCTCAAATGGGAGCTGGGATGGGGGTCAGCCCTGGCCATGACTGGTGGCTTCCCATCTCAGTCACCCCTGGGCTGGAGTAAGAGCGAGATTTTGTTTTAACCACAATCAGACTAACCTCCCCCATTAAAAATGGTTACTAAGATGATTTGTACTTATTCCTATTCATTAGCTTAATATGTTTACTAAAGTTCGGGATTTGTGGGGTCTCACCTAACTGGGACCCCCAGGATTCACCAGGAAGCCTCTGACCAGTATTGCCAGCTTCAGTCCTCCCCCACCGTCTCACCCAGTTCATAAACAGTAAATAATTTTTAAAGTATGATTATGCCCCACGAGTATTTGGTGCAGACTTATACTAAAAATTGCCTGAAATTTTAACTGGGAAGTGGTCGTGTTTTTAATGGTCATTCTAGTCTGACAGTCCTTTAAAAGCTATTGAGACTGACCTTCCCCCCATCCCTGCCCATGACTCTGCATTTGGGTCCTACAGACCTTTGTAGGGTTCCTTGTAGGTGACAGCAATTTGTCACAGGACACTATACCTGGAATAGGACCCCTCTGGCTCTCTCTAACCCTAACACCCCGCCCTCCCCTCCCAATCACCAGGTTCTGGTAAAGGAAGGGAGGGTGTCCTGGCTAACAATGGGATGGGGAGATGGATGCTCACCTTGGAAACCGAATGCCAGCCAGGAAAGGAGCAAGCTCCCCAATTCCAGGTCCATTGCTGCCAAACACTCCGTGGAATCTTAGTTGTCCCATAGGCCAGTGTGTTCATGGGGGGTGGCGTGTCTCATTAAGTAAGACATATTCCCCTGCCCCATCTTAGTCTTATTCCCAGGGTTTCTGGAAGAGGGTTTTTAGAATGCACACCTCCTTTGGTTCTGGGCACAAGAAATATTGTTCCTGTAGAGTTTTAGCAGGGCTTTCCACAGCTCAGAGAGCAGGTTTTATCTGTGTTGTTTCTAGCTGTGTGTTTGGGGCTGCCCAGGAGCGGTGTTTACTACACTGTAGGATTTGCTGCCAGGAAAACGTATTGGCTCTCCTAAGACTTAGAGTCTAAGCGGTGGTTTGACAATGACATAATTGTATATGGTCTTGCTCATTTTGCTATGACTGCCAGGAAGCTCGGGGCCAAATTCATGGTCCCAGCCTGGGACTGTCTCATCGACATGTTTTTCCTTTCCTGACCCATGCTTGTGTCGTCTGCGTGTGACTCGGCATTCTACGTGTGACTCTGCACTTTTTGTAAGTTGTTCCTCGTTGATTTGATTTGGGTAGGAAAGTTGCTGAAATCAATTTCAATATTAAAACAACAACAACAACGGAGTGAAAGACCAGGGGGGCGGGTTGTAAACGGCCGGCAATAGTGACAGTTCTCTATCCAATCAATCTGGCTGATGAGTACCGGGAAGAATCAAGCCATTGTGCCAGTGCAGCACTTGTCAAACAAACACGCAATTCTCATGCACGCTCTGTCCCTCCCTGGACAGAGTCCAGACCTGTGCCGAGGGGCAGTGAGCCGGCTTTGCTAGAATGGGCCTTGCCAGAGCTGCTGGGGCCGCAGGGACTACAAAGCCCCATCTGTAAAAATCAAAGCCATGTGAGAAACCCCCGCGTTAGTCCTGTCCCCTGGTCGAGGTGTAGGATCTTCTGACCCGACTCCCCACCCCCTCCAGGGAACCCCCTCTCTTGTGCAATTTGGTAGAGCTTGAAACCCCTTCTTGAGGGGTGGGAGGAAGTGGTTAATCCCCACTTCCTTCCCTGGGAGTTTTATGGGCCTCTGGGAGCCTGCCTCACTCTGGCCTTTAATGGTCATAAATGACCCTCTCCCCGGGCAGGGGCTAGGCCCCTATGAATCTTTGCCCAGACTCTGGGCAGTTAGGTGCTTAACAGATGCTTTTCTTCGGTGATGCTCTCAGTCTTCTGTAATTGAGAGGTGGGGTGTGAAGCTTTGTGGGATTACCTGGCCTGGTGGCTCAATTCCCTTCAGAGCCTGGTTTGGGTTTGGAGACACCAAATGGGGCAAGGTTGGACAAGGTGGGACGGAATTTGTATGGCAGGAGAATCCAGGAGGGGCAGGACCCTACCCTCCTGGGGAACCCTCTGCTTTCTGTTCCCCAGATGTGGGCTGCGGGATAGCGTGGGGAGAAGTAGGAAGGGAACCCTAATTAATGGCTTGAGT
Source organism: Corynorhinus townsendii (assembly GCA_026230045.1). NCBI lineage: Eukaryota > Metazoa > Chordata > Mammalia > Chiroptera > Vespertilionidae > Corynorhinus > Corynorhinus townsendii. The sequence goes on along the minus strand of JAPDVU010000006.1, from coordinate 12,796,645 downwards.
GATTACTGCACTTAAGAGGAAACTCTCTACCTACCCAGTATCCTTTGTTTCATTCATTGGAGTTTTAAGCTTAATTTTTTAAAAATATTTTTTTATTTCAGAGAGGAAAGGAGAGGAAGAGAGAGAGAAAGAGGGAGAGAGAGAGAGAGAGAGAAACATCAACAATAAGAGGGAATCATTGATTAGCTGCCTCCTGCATGTTGGACCGAGCCCGCAACCCAGGCATGTGCCCTTGACCGGAATCGAACCTGGTATTCTTCAGGCCGCAGGCGGATGCTCTATCCACTGAGCCAAACCGGCCAGGGCTAAGCTTATTTATTTATTTATTTTTAAATGAAAAAGCATTTCTAGTTGCCCAGCTCATGGGACAGGCTTTATAGAGTGGCCTTTCCCAAGGGATACCGGGATCTGTCTCAATGGAATGGATGGATGGATGGTCCTGGGTGGGTGCTCAGCACGTTTAATCGTGGTGAGCGCAAAGCTCTGGGAAGGAAATCTTGGGGCAGGCATCACCTCTGCTAGCAGCTCCCTCCTTTCCCTAATCCCCCCTCCCCCCCCAGCCTCCCCTTCTGCAGGGTTTTAATTAACTGTGTTTAATCTTCCCCGGGAAGTGGGGCTGCCCCGCTGGGTTTTCTCTTCCAGCCCAACCAAGGACAAGTAACATTCTGGGAAGGCACATTAGAACCTCCCTCAACACTCTTGTCTCTGCTTTCTGGGAAGGTGGGAGGGTGCCGGGGCGACCCAGAAAGCAAGGGTTAATCTGGGCCCCTCTTTTGTGGAGGAGCACCTTAAATCCTACTGGGTTTAATGTTATGCAAATAACTCCAGATAATGCATGTTTAAAAAGGTGCCTGGAGGTGGAATAAAAGAAAAACAAGTGTCCTAAACTATTTAGCAGAAGTATTTTATGCCAGAAGTATTTTTAGTGAGCTTGCTGATGTTTTCTTGTTTCATTATTAAATCAGCTTTTCCTATTTTAATAATGATGGAGGCATTGGTAACCCTTGAAACTCTCTACCCTACTGTGATTCCGATTCTTTAAAACCCGGGTGAGGCCCAAATTTGCATTTTAAACAAGCACCTAAGGTGCCCCCTGAGAAATAAATTTAAATGGTACCCTGGGGAGGGGATTTAAAGTCACTGCAGAGTCCCAAGCAGTTTCATTTTTTATGTTGGCATTTAACCCCCCCAGTGGTCAGTCATTAAATATCTCTATTTCATTTACCCTGTTTAAGTGAATGCATCTGAGTTGTTACACCTGCTTATTGTCAGATGCCCTGATTTTAAGCAGTCCTCGATAATACGCGACTTAATATTATTTGGTGTTTCTCCATCCTGAAGCCAAAACTTTATAGACTTTTAGCCACCCCTTCCTCCGAGCCACCTTTGACAAGAGGATCCAGGCCCTAACCGGTTTGGCTCAGTGGATAGAGCATCGGCCTGCGGACTGAAAGGTCCCAGGTTCGATTCTGGTCAAGGGCATGTACCGTGGTTGTGGGCACATCCCCAGTAGGAGTTGTGCGGGAGGCAGCTGATCGATGTTTCTCTCCCATCTATGTTTCTAGCTCTGTATCCCTCTCCCTTCCTCTCTGTAAAAAAAAAAAAAAAAAAAAAATCAATAAAATATATTTTTTTTAAAAAAAAGGAAAAGAGGGTCCAGGAGAGGGACATTATGTTTCTAAGATACTAGTGCATAGCCCCAAAGTTCTCCCGCCTTAATGACACTGGGATGAAAATCCAAGTTAGACACATAAATGAAGGCAAGGCATTTTATTTGGCCTGCATTGGAGCGAAACTCCCTGCGGTCACAGCACGCAGAACTCTGCTCCACACACATAAAAGCAGCTGGAACTAGGTTAGCTGCTCTGGGACTGGACACTGGTGCCAGATTCTCTTGTGTGTCCACACAGTTGCCTAGGGCCGGGTCTTCAGCTGCTGGTCTCGCTGCCAGTTGGCATCACCTGTTAGCTATAGGGCAGCTACCTGGAGGCCTTCCAGGTACCTGTTTGTAAGGCATGGAGCCCTCCTGGCCCCTGGGGAGTTTTGGGAGGGACCTGGGGGCAGCTCCTAGGAAGGTGGAAAGGTAGGCATCCCTCTGATTGGGGGAATGATGGTAGCCCCTCAAAAAACAAAACAAACAACCAAAACCCCAGGCCTTACTCGCCCGCCTGGATGGTTGTAGAATTCATTTTGGTTAAGAAACAATCCTTTTAGAGCTACACTATTTTATTCTACCCTGGAGAATTGTGTGTACTAGCCATGGCCAGTGTGGCTCAGTTGGTTGGAGCGTTGTCCTATACAGCCAAAGGTCTCAGGTTGAATTCCCCAGATGGGGCACCTTCTGGGAGGCAGCCGATCAATGTTTCACTCTCACGTCGATGTTTCTCTCCCTCTCCCTCTCCCTCTCTCTCTCTCAAGTCAGTAAAAGTACATCCTCTGGTGGGATTTTAGGAATTTATTAAGAAAACACTGTGCACTGTATCCCCAGTATTATTTTTATCATCCCCATGTTTCCTTGAAAGGGTAAAAGTCAGCAAATACACTTATTTCTTCCCTGTAAGTCATTTCGTTTAAACTCCCGGTGGCAAAGGCCACCTTGAATTAATCTTGCCTCCCCTTCGCGCCAGCAGCCTTTGACAAATGAGAGGGGAATGCTCAAATGCGACTCATGGTCCCCAAGTATCCCTTTCACTTGAAGACTGTATGAAAACAGCTGCTACTGTGCTATGGAGGAGGAGTATGATAATTTTAAGCCAGGGCTGCCATTCACTATCCAGGGTGACACGTGGGCGATAATTGGCTCCTACCCTGCTCCTGATGCAGAACTAACCCACAAAAACCTCACAGATGTAGGAATCCCCTAGGAGCCCTGGCGAACTGCTCTCATCGCGTTGGGGGATGTCCCCAAGCCTTCACCTGGCTGAGCAGCTCCTGCTATCACTTTAGGCATCAGCCTCCCTTCTTCCCTCCCTCCCTTCTCCCTCCTTCCCTTTTTTCTTTTCTCCCTTCATCCTCTTTTCAGTCCTGCCTCTGTCAAGCAGGTAGCGCTAGTATAAATCAATTTGTGTGCCTTTTGCACACTCCAGCAGAGATCTGTAGGGAGTTAGTTGCTCAGGGTTACTCTCAGATACAAACTTTGCATAAAACCCGTGGGCACTAGATAACAGCATAATGGGAGATTATAAACCAGTTGTGCCTATTGTGGGTTAATAATGTTAACTGGCCCAGCCCTGTGAGAGAATGGAGTGCCTTGGGGGGGTCTTTCAGGAGGGGTTTTTTTTTGGGGGGGGTTAAAATTGTGTACCAGTCATGTGACAATACTTCCGTTTCCACCATCGGTAACATGGCTATGCGCCCTATGGTTCCTTAGGTTGTGCTTTTTAAGTATGACGATGTAGGGAGGCGTTCGCCAGCATACGAGGTGTATCTACGGGCTCAGCATTGTGCCGTGTTGAATGCAGCCCCTTCCTCCTGTGACAGATCAATGTGCTGACCTCCAAAGAGGTCTGCCCCCTCCCACACTGGCCTCTGCGTCTTGGCGCGGGTTGCTCTCCATGGGGCTCTGTTCTTTTTCGTTGTGAGAGCACACATTTTAGAAGTACCGCTGTCTCTCAAACAACCCTGAGGTTAGGGGCACTGACCGCCCCCCTGCAGTCAAATCCATGCATAACTTTTGACTCCCTCAAAGCTAAAATAGTCTGTTGACCAGGAAGCCTTACCCAGTAACACATATTTTGTATGTTCTATGTATTACATACCGCATTCTTACAATAAAGCAGGAGGCAAGCGTGTTAACTGAGAAAATCATAAAGAGAAAATCCAGTGACAGTACGAGACATATTTTTTGAAAATGTCCATGTGTAGGTGGACCTGTGCAGTGTAAACCCGTGTGGCTCAAGGGTCAGCCGTAATGTGCCTGGGTGTGCTTTCCTACCAGAGTGTCAAAGAGCACAGCACCACTCCCTGCTACGTGACCTTGTGCAAGTTAAAGTTAGTTCATCTCTCTTTGCCTTAGTTTCCTTATTTGTTAAAAAGGGATAATGATAGGCGCATTCCTCTACACAAAGCTGAGCTGTGTGGTTTGGCAGGCCTACACCCCAGGGTAGGGTGCCTCTCTGCCCTGCCTTGGTGTTCTGCAGGGCATAGGAATCCTGACAAGGGTGTTCCACAAGATCTGGCCCATAAACTCTTATCATTGTTTTTCCAGAAGTCAGCTGGTCTTCTATCCCTGATTCCCTGGAGGGATGGGGGCCTGAGTCATCTGGTCATGGGGTTGTTGGAAGGGCCCCTCCAAAGAAACAAGGAGATGGTTTTTGCTAATTGTTTGCTGCCTCGTCATCACATTTTCAGAAGATTGCTTCTTTTCGTGCTCCTTTTGGGAAACTAGGCTCAAAAATATATTTTACTTCACTCATGAGCAGCCGTCCGAGGTTACTTTTCTGTTGCCAGACAATTTTTAAATGCCTGTGTCTTCTTCATTTTTGCCGCCTTTCCCCTTGTCCCCTAATCATGGCTGTATGAACCTGGGGCAGTAGCCAAGTTGAGGTGGACCCAGTGGAGGAGATGTAGCTGGGACTCAAGTCGGCAAGAAAATCCAGAAAGCCAGGCAAGCCTTCTGTGGCTCCATCACCCTGCAGTGGGATGGGTCGCTGCCCAACATGGGAAACCGTATCCCCAACCCCAATCAGTGAGCGCCCTGCAGCCAATAGTGTCTGGGGGAGGGGTAAGGGTTAAGATGCTACTTTAAAAATTTTCAGGGACTCTCCTGTTTTAGGAAATGGATCTTGGGAACCCTAACCCTGAGAGGTCAGGGAGGCCTCAAGTATAGAGCTGGGGGGGAGGGGCATGATAACTGCAATTTAAAAGCCATGCGGGTTAGAAAATGGGCCTCCCGTTTGGATGGACAAGGTCAGAAGGAACCGGATCTTGTGTGTGTGTGTGTGGTGGGGGAGGGGGTGCAGCTATGAAGTATTGGTTAAACATCCTTTTTTCGTGGGGGAACGCAGAACCAAGTCCTCTTTACTGCTTAGATTATAAATCTGGCATTGTGATTCCCTCAACCCTCACTCCCTACTAATTTGTAAACACCTTCATTTATTTGAGGCCCAGGTTCTAATCCTTATTCCTACGTTAACCCATGCCTGTTTTACCAGATCAGCCTGCCTCTTTCCCCTTCACTTATTTTGGCTGGTGGAAGTGGCAGAGTGGAATGAATTGTCTGTGGATTTTAACTTGAAAAAAAAAAAAAAAAAGTCAGGGACCAGAAAGGGGTGCACACACAAATTGAGGGTCGCGTGCCCTAGCTTTTAAGATTTTGTGGCTTAAAGCATTCTTGGGGGATGTCTTCAGTTACTTTTAAAGCAGGACAGCCATCTGGTATCATATACATTTTGGAAAGTGGAACAGAGAACCACCCCCCCTCTCCCCCCGGCCTGGATGGTTTCCCAATTGAGCCCCTGTGGCTAAGACCCTTGGTGGTGAAGTCTTCGAATCTCTGTATCTGCTTCTTGGGGGATGAGGGTAGGTAATGGGGCAGAAAGGTGTTGAGGCCGCTCTGAGCTTGTTTAAATGCCAGCCCTGTGGCAAATCTGGGATTTGTATTGGAGAATGTAGTGATTAGAGGGTGGAATTTGCATCAGTAATTAGGCGTACAAATTTTTTGCCTGTGGTTCCCTAGGAGGCATTGGGGAGGGAGGAAAGCTAAGAGGAAAATTGTTTTTTCCAAAGGATTTTTGTAAGGCATTCCCCCTTCCCCCTCCTCTTGTGTTTTGACCCGTTTATGTACTTTCAGAGTGTTGATGTCATACCATTTCAAAGGGATATTGTAGGACTTAACTGGTAACTTCTTTTCAGCAGGCCTGAAATATCCCCATCTCCATTAATGATCAGCGGTTTCCCTCTAGTAATGGAAATTGTCATCGAGTGTCGGAGTCATCCAGATGACTGGAGTCGTTCTCCCTCCTGCTTAATTCTGTACCCCCTTTGGCAACACCCGGAATGTTAATTGGCAAATAAAAATAACCTCTAAGGACAAACGAGCTGGTGTAGATTAAAGATCTTTGGATTTCAAAAAATGTGTTTGAAGATGAAATCCTGAGAATGGGTTAGGGGAGAAAACTCTGCCATCCAGACTATCTGTTGACCTATTAGTGGGGGTTTTGTAGGGAAGCCATTCCCTGCCCCATCCGCCTGCCTGTTTCTCTTGTGGGATTAATCATTTCCTTTTGACCTTGCGCTCTGCCCCTAACATGTTGCATTGATCAAATCCCGAAATCTCAAGTCATTTCTCCTCCCCCACCACCCAACCCCATCAAATTAGAAGTCCCTGAGGTGCGAGTGGGGGAGAGGTTTTAATAGAGAAAGTATTTATCAAACTACACAAAATGAAAAAAATGAATGCTTAAAACAATCATCTCTACCTTTCTCTGTGTGTGTGTGTGTATTTTAAGCACTTTTGTTGACGGGCCATTATAAAAGCTTCCTTTCCCAAAATGTGACTGGAAATGTCACTAGTTCAACCTCCTGCATTTTAAAACCTTCTTGACCATGTTTCTTGGGGGGAATGGAGAAGAGTTTGTTTATTTTTGATAAATGTTAGATTTCCGTTCCCTCCCCACCCCCACTCAGACTTTAAAAAATTCCTGAGTGGATCCTGAAATTTAAATTTCTGCTTACAATTACCTGGAGGATTACAATTGGTAATAAGATGACTCCAATTAGTAATAATGCTGAATACAATTAACAGAAAGAGCTGAATCAACAATAAGCAAATGCAGAATCCTCTTTGATTGTATGCCTTCCTCCTTAAGGGAATTCACTCAACTTAAACACAAACTTTTTCAGTCTCTTGGTGTTAAAATTTTCACCTTTTATTCCAGTTAGTACTGATACTGGAACTGGCACCTTTGAGAGGGATGGGGACATTCTGGTTTACACTAATTAAATCTTATGTGACAATCAGAAAATGTAATTTGGGGGAACCATAAGGATTTCAGGGTGACAAAATGGGGAGGGGGTCTTGAATCAAAATTGCGAAAAGGGGATAAAAGAAATAGGGGAAAGCTGGTTTTACCAGCCAGGCAGGGGGAAGGGATTTTCTGCCCACTTCCTGCTTGCAAGAAGCCCTTCAGTGGGGGGGAGAGAATGTGCCTGGACCCAACCCTCTTGCTGGAGCCTGCTTGCAGGAACCTGTAAGAACAAAGGTTCTGTATTGGACCAGCTGCCATCTTGGACCCATCTATTATACGATTGGCTCTAAGCCTTGGACTAAATTGATCACAGATCCCCTGGGAGGAGGGTAGCCTTTTGGATTGTGGGGCCATGAGTGAAATTAGGGACAGGGACAGTGTTGTGGCCTAAATTGGAGCCCCTGGGGGCACATCCTGGAGAAGGACATTGAGAGCTGTGTTCCTTCCCTCTGATCAGAGGGGGAGGTGGGGGACGGGAGGCAGATAAATAGGTTTTTCCAGCCTCACCACGCGTCCACTGCTGGGTTATGCCTGAGGGGGTTGTATAGAAATGTGAGGTATTAGGAGCCCAGATGAGTGGTTGGAATACATGCAGTGTAAGGGGTAAGAGGCTCCTTAAGAACTAGGAGGAGGGTGGGGCCCTCAGAGGTGAGCACGTAGGAGCAGAGGCCCAAAATAAGATGAGAACATTTGGCCAGAGGTTTTAGCATACTAAGTTCATGTTCTAGTGCCCTGGGAATGTGCTATTAAAGTCGGACATGTTCAACTCAACGAGTTTATTCTCAACCTATAGGTAGGCAGTGGGGAACCATCGAGGGTTGTTGAGTTTGCAATGATTGGAGGACGTTTGCAATAATTGTTGTCACACAGATAAAAATGCCTACCAACAGATTACAAAGGCCTAGCCAGGTAGATGGATGCAGAGGTGAGTGTTTCAAGGTGATGGGGGAGGGAATGTTGCTGCTAGGAGAGCCAGCAAAACCCTAGTTAGTGGTTTCTACGTTGACTCTGGAGCGGATTCTGCCGCTTTCTGCTTGTGCACTTGGGCGAGTTACTGTCTATGCCTCAGTATCTTCTTCCTTAAAATGAGGATCATAGCAGCTACCTACCTCAGGGCTGCGAGGAGGATTAAACCAGTTAATATGTAAAGCCACCTGCCTTTGGGCCTGATCCTAGTAAATTTAATGTTTGCCATTAAATTCCTTCTGGGTCTGACAGAGCTTGGGCGACGAACCTCCTCCAGGGAGAGCCCTGTGCTTCATTTAAGCCCATCATGTATGCCCTATATGGAAATTTAGAAAATGCTAAAGATTACATTGCTGGGTCATCCTAACTAAGAGATAACTATTAACAGTTTCATATTTTGCTATTATCTGGTGGTGTTATTTATTTAGTATAAACAAATGTGTAGCTTAGCAAATATTTTAGGAATGTGAAGGGAATAGTAAAGCATTTGCAATTTTATGAAGCCCTAAGTTACTACATAAACACATCCCAGTTGGGTGTGAAAAGTATTCTATGATATCCAAGCCACACCCAGGTATCCCTCTATAGATTTTGGTTAGCAAAGAAATACTTGTACATATTTTTTTCCCTTTACACAAACTAGCATTCTACGTACATTACTCCTTGCTTTTTCCGTAATCACTTTGTAGATCATTCCACGGGTCCAGAGCAACTCGTTCTTTTGTGGGGTACCCAGTAATCAATCTATTTAACAGTTATTTAGGCAGTCCCCCATTGATGGACATTTAGTTTGCTTCCCATCTTAAACACGGTGCCATAAATCATCGGTCTTTTCAAGGAAGTGCCTCATTCCTAGCTGGGTGGCTTGAACATAGAGAGATAATATCCTGTCACTTGTAAAGGTTCTTGTTTACTGGAGAAAGGGACGCCCTTTCTTTTTCCTGAGAAAACATGGAGGTTAAAGCATTTCCTGAGATCACATTGGGCCAGTGGTGATTGAAGAGATTAGAGCTCTGGACCACGGACATGTCCCATCTGGAGTTTGGTTTGTCCAAAGTTCGTGGGAGAGATAGTGGCTTAGGGGAGACACCCGTGGAAAGACCTCTTAGGGTTGGCCCCCTTGGAAGCTTACTGGGGATTTACACTCCCCCCTTCCCATTTAATGGTTTCGTTTTCCACCACATTCCATGGGTAGTTATTTCTGGAGAACCATCTGGTTGATAGATACAGTCTCAGGCACGGAAAAGATGTTTCCACGCATGCTTCATGGGCTGTTGAGTCACTTTGAGAGGTTGACATCAGCTCCTGGGGTTTTGGAATCTGATTTTTCCTCTGGCTTTCCCTCCAGGGCTGCTGCCTGACCAAGGCTCTGCAATTGAATCTATGAATCAACCTTTTATTTTTTTAATTTTAATTTATTTCAGAGAGGAAGGGGGGGAGAGAGAAACATCAATGATGAGAGTCATTGATTGATTGCCTCCTGCACGCCCCCTTCTGGGGATTGAGCCCACAAGCTGGGCCTGTGCCCTTGACTGGAATCAAACCCGGGACACTTCAGTCCACATGCCGACACTCGATCCACTTAAGCCACACCCGGCTAGGGCCACGAATCAAGTTTTGATGGAATTAGACATGGGCAGAGCTAGGAAGGAACCTTGAATATCCTACACATTAATGAAAGAGGAAAGGATGAGTCAGCATTATCTGCCTGAGGAAAACCTAGCCCTCAGCTCCTATACTGCGAAAATCTGTTTTATCTTTTTTATTTTATTGGTTTTTTACAGAGAGGAAGGGAGAGGGATAGAGAGTTAGAAACATCAATGAGAGAGAAACATAGATCAGCTGCCTCCTCCACACTCCCTACTGGGGATGTGCCCGCAACCAAGGTACATGCCCCTTGACCAGAATCAAACCTGGGACCCTTCAGTCCAGAGGCTGACGCTGTTATCCACTGAGGCAAACCAGTTAGGGTTGTTTTATCTTTTTTAAGTAGATAAAATAAAAAAGATGTTTTTCTCACGATTCTATAGGTAGATGGGACTCAGCCCTGAGAGTCTTTTGTCCTATTTGATACTGGAATAACTTTTACCATATTTGACTGGGCAAGGCAATCTGCAAAACCAGTCCAGATTCAAGGGAAGGGGAACAGGCCACACATTTTTTGTTTGTTTTTTGTTGATTTCAGAGAGGAAGGAGAGGGGAGAGAGATAGAAACATGAATGATGAGAGAGAATCACTTATTGGCTGCCTCCTGCACACCCCCTACTGGAGATCGAGCCCCAAACCTGGGCACATGTGCCCTTGACCAGAATCAAACTTCTGGGACCTTTCAGTTCCCAGGCCGATGCTCCATCCACTGAGCCAAACCAGCTAGGGCCAGACCACACATTTTGATGAGCAGAATAGCAAAAATGTGCAGCCATTTTCAGTTGACCACAGGTGGCTTTTCTAGAAGTTCATAAACTCACCCAGATGGGAATTGGATTTCTGTTCACAATTTCAGAATTGCAAACTATGGAACATGATTTTCTATCGTAGCTCCCACCCAATCTTCCATTTCCATGTTTTGTTTTGATTTTGGGGTTTGTGTTTTTTTTTGGGGGGGGGGGGAGGGTGGGTATTTTTCATCTGGCATTAGTGAGATGGCTAAACAAGATCAAACGGGGGGGGGGCGGGGGCAGAACCTCTCAATTCATCACTCTGGAGATTTCCTACAGAACTGCTGATAGATTTAGGCAATGGTTATCTGTCACTTTGGTAGCCACCGTTCTTATCCTGGTGGGATCCAATGCTAATCACACCTAAATAGGTATTCACGTATTTATTGAGCCTCCACATGCCAGACATGCACTGAACAAGACAGAAAATTCCTGGTCTTTGCAGTGCTTTTACATTCTAGTGAGGAGACTGACGGCGAACAAGCGAACAGTATAGATAAAGGGATGGACCCAGTATTGTACTACCAGTTTAGGTAGTCAGGGGAAGTGTTGAATGAAGTGAGGGAGGGTGTGTGTGTGTGTGTTGCGTGGAAGGGAGAATATGGTCAGCAAACTTTAGCTTGTGTTAAAGAAAGGAATGGCGCGCCCTAACCGGTTTGGCTCAGTGGGTTGAGCGTTGGCTTGCGGACTGAAAGGTCCCAGGTTCGATTCCGGTCAAGGGCATGTACCTTGGTTGCGGGCACATCCCCAGTAGGGGGTGTGCAGGAGGCAGCTGATCGATGTTTCTAGCTCTCTATCCCTCTCCCTTCCTCTCTGTAAAAAATCAATAAAATATATTTAAAAAGAAAGGCATGGCGGGCAGAGTATCCTCCTGATGGGGAGCCGCTGGAGGGCTGTAATGTAAGGAGGGGAGTCCTACGATCGGATCTGTGTCTGCCTTTTTAAAAGGTGCTCTCTGCATGGAGAAGAGACCGGCAGAAGAGCAATGGTAGAATCAGGGAGACCCTGGGGAACCAAGTCCCAAGCCTGCTGGTAGTCTGGAAAGGGTAGCATGCTTAGGAAAGACGAACCGTCTTGTCCCAGAATAAAAAGGTTCAGGGATGGTGGTTGGGGAAACACAAGCAAAGGGAGGTGGGGAGGGGGAGGAAGAAGGATGAGCTCAGAGGGACACATGATTTAACGGGAGGGAAGGGATGCTGAGCATCAGGGGACTGTCCCATCTGAGCCACGGTACATCTGGACCTTCCATCTCACCTATTCCTATTTATACTTTTATACTACACTCAAACTTTTCTTCCTCCGGAAGTCTGTCCAGATTAATATCTCAGGCCCAGTGCTTTCTGATTCTCTTACCCCCAATCCTGAAATTGCGGCCCTTAGTCATCCCTCCTATCATCCCGACTATCCTCTTCGAAGGCAAGGGCATAGGGCCAAGCATGGTGCAATGTGTGTATTGGGAAATCCTGTTAAAAAATATAATGACATTAGTTGTTGGTGGAAGCTAAAAGAGGCTGATCTGACTGGTCATGAGTTGGAGGGGCAGAGGCACCGTGGCCCCACAGGAAGTTGGAGACTACAGGGCAGAGGTTGTCATCCAGTACACTTTTCCCACTCTTTATGGACTCTCTCGAGGTTCTTTTCAGTGGGCAAATAGCCCCAGAGAACGCTGGTCCAGAGGCAGCTTGGAGTGGCTTTATAGCTGTTGTCACACCCGCCTGGCATCCAGCCTGCAAACGTGTCCCTGGAGTTTGATTTAAGTTGCCCTCCACTCACCACGCCGGAACCCTTGGACAGGCCACCATCCTTCTCCTGTTACAACTGGCTAACCTCCGGATTTTCTACACTTAAGAATTCTTCACCAACATCACCCACTAGGAGGTGAACGGTATTATCCCCGTTTCATGGGTAGAAACAGAGCTCAGTTAGCCAACGTACCCACAAGCTGGGGACAGAAGGGGGACCCACATCACTGTTTCGAACACAGGTTTTTCAGCTCCTCAACACGAGGCGACCCCAGGCTGTACTCTCTGGTCTCTCCGTGTCTAGGTGACTGGAACAGTCACTGTAATCTCTGGCCTCTCAACACCACCCAGGTACCGTGTTTATGCCCCTGCTCAGAGGCTTTCCCCTGGCCTCTCCATTTCCCGTCTGGCCCTGAGCTTGCAGCCAAATTCCCTCCAGTCGGCTCCAGATTCTTCTCCTACACTTGGGCTCAAGAATGGTTGTGCTGCTTTGCTCAGTGCCGTTCCTTTTACTTGGATGTGTAAGTCCTCTTTCTACCTTAGTCCCCCTTTTATTCCAGTCTTAGAAGACACCTGCCCACCCCCCAGGCCTTGGGGACCACAGTAAATCGCAGGAAGTTGGATATTTTTCTGGATGGCAGGGTTTCCCATCGTTTTGGTTAATTCCCCATTTGTCTTACTGATCTTCTCCAGCAGGTTTCCAAAACTGCCGTATTTGAGAGTGAACAAGGGTGCTCGTCAATAATTACACGCCGACGGGCCCCAGCAGACTGCACCTCCCCAGTCTGACCAACCAAGAAGACCAGAAACTTCTTGAGTTGTTTTTTAATCTCTCAAGGTCCTTGGCTCAGAGCCCTAAATCCAGTGTAAATAGTTTTTTAAAAAGAAGAAGAATATAAAAAATAGCAGTAAACACAGCACACTTGATAAGGATGTTGTGGCTTGGAGACACCGAGTGCAGGCTGAGTATAGGAGCTGAATCTACAGCATGAAGATAACCAACCACCCAGGAGGGAACTGTTGGGAGAGCCAGGAGGCTCCCCACAGCTGACCAAAAAGTGGCCAAGGTCAGCTCGAGACCCCCAGGCCGAACGCCTCTTGGAGGAAGGCCCTTTTGAGTTTAAGGTGCAGTGGGACCAATGTTGCAGAAGGACCAAAAAAAAAAAAAGCCACATGAGGCCAGAATTTCAAAACACACCTATTCTAGGCTTCATCCTATTCAAATATTTCTATTCCGCCTGACTTGTATCTTCTTTTTTCCTAGTTTAGGTGCTAGCCAAAGTAAGGGAGACTTTTTTTTTTTTTTTTTTTTAAATCAACCCAGGGCCAGATGAAGCAAGTGTGGAATTTTAGGACCACGCAGAGACCTGATCACACCTGACGTGACTATCTAGTGTGATTTCCCCCCCCCCCCCCCCTACCCCTATCAAGCCTGGCTTTTGTCATCTTTTTGAGTTGATCCTTGAGTATCTGCTAGGGTGCTAATGAAGCTCTGTAGAAGATGGAAGTCGGTGGGGGTGGTCCTGATTTCATTACCGATTTCATTACCTGCTGAGTCAGGGTCAGCAGGCCGCCCATTAAGTTCTGATGTACAGTATGAAGAGATGCCTCACTTTTTAATTTGTTGGAACGAAGTGGGATTTCTGAGAAAGCTCCATATCTGAGAGTTGAAATGATTACTTTCCATCACCACCATTTTCTTATTAGAGGGAATAAATAAACAATGTATGATGAATGGTCTGGGGAACGCAGGCTTCTTAAAGGCATTCAACTCCCATGCTTTTGTCTGCAGTGTCCCCAAATGTCGACCTTTTTTTTCGGCTCGTATCTTATTACTAGTTAGTTGGCTTTTTTTTTTTTTTTTTTTGCCTGAAATCCTGCTGGCCTGGGTGTGGGGGTTCCCTGACTCCTTGCCAGATCCGGCTGTAATTAGTGCTCCTTTAAGACCACAGCTGTTAAGAGCTGTGTGCACTTGTGGGAAGAGGGATGGGTGAACTCCCAGGGACTGGGGCTTCCTTTCAGGCTTTAGCTGGGCCCTGAGACAGTTCCTGATTGTCTGGTTTGGCAGCTGAATTGATCCTTCGCAGTTGGTGGGTTTATCCCGGTTTGTCCCTTGTGATTCCAGAACAGGTTGGGCCCTTCCTCCCCAGGTCACATCACTTAAGATTGGAATGCAGCTTTTCTACCACCCAGTTCTTTTCTCTCTCTCGGCTGGACCAGTTTCTCTACTGGTTTGCCTAGGCTTCTTGTCCCACCCTTCGTTGAATTTGGTTTCTGTTTCCCACACCCTTTAAAAAAAAGGGGGGGGGCACTTTAAAAAGTGCTAATTGTGCTTAATCTGAGATGTCTTGCATAGTATGAGTATCTTGTTTGCCCTGTTATCCCCACCCTACCTATGCCCTACTTTAGGACCCTCTAGGTCCCTACTAGATCTCCTGACTCTCTCCAGTTTGCATTTTTCTCTGGGGTGGGGCGAGGGAGGGGTAAGACCCACCCTGTGAACTGCCTGCGCCACGAAACAGCTATGGGGCTCCTAGTTCTCTGGTGACTCCCAGGGAGAGTGACAGGTGACTTTAAAAGCTAGTCTCCAGCCTGACTCAGTGACTCTGGTGTCCCTTTGGTGTGTGTGTGTGTGCGCGCGCGTGCGCGCGCGGGGATGGTTGTGGAATTAGGTTTCCTATTGTTGGAGCAGAGGAATGTGATAATTTTAAATTAATTGCCTAACAAACCACTGGCTTGAAAAGGGTTTTAAAAAAAAAAAGAAATCCATGTCTTGATAAGACCAAGACCTTTCCTTTCTGCTCCCAGCTGTTGCCCTACAGCTGTGGTCGGCAAACTGCGGTTCGCGAGCCACATGCGGCTCTTTGGCCCCTTGAGTGTGGCTCTCCCACAAAATACCACAGCCTGGGCGAGTCTATTTTGAAGAAGTGGCGTTAGAAGAAGTTTTAAGTTTAAAAAAATGTGGCTCTCCAAAGAAATTTCCATCGTTGTACTGTTGCTATTTGGCTCTGTGGACGAATGAGTTTGCCGACCACTGCCCTAGAGTGTTGCTTGGCGCCCCCTCTGCTCTTGCTCATTTTGCCTTTTACTCAACAGAGGAAACTTGTTGAAAAGGCTCTGCTGATTTTCTTGGGGAAAAGGAGGTGCTGTCAGGAGTGTGTCTGTTCTCTATATTGAATGCGCTCCTCGATGGGGGCAGGGGGGGAGGGCAGTTTTGAGGAGTGCCGGGGCTTGGCCACAAATCCCCAGGCTTCACAGGCACACACTGCCCGTGCCCCAGCCCCCTGCTGAGGAGTGGGCACTTCGTGGCCTTGAGAATTCACAGAAGCCATCGACGGCTTCCTTGATTGGTCCCCTTCCCAGTTTAAATAAGTCCTGCCTGTGAACAAGATTTCTACAGCAATAAATACTTGGTTAACCTCTTGATTTGCAGGCAGTGCTTGGAAAGGTAACCTGCTCTTAAAATTGTCAACGGATGTGACAGTGTATGTAAACTTAGGCCACCTGGAAGGCCAGAACGGACCCTTCTTGCCCAAGGCAGAGGGCAACTGCTAACATAGAACTTCAGTTACTTGAGAGTGGAACTTGCTGGGATGGGGAGAGAAAAGAAAATTTTTATTGTGTTACGGTAGAGAAAGAAAATGGCTAGAAAATTAAAAAAATATATATATATATATTTAGGTGCCCTGCTGATGGTGGCTCAGGGGCTGAGTATGGATCTCTGAACCAGGAGGTCACTGTTCGATTCCCCATCAGGGTAATATGTCCAGATTTTGGGCTTGATTCCTAATGGGGGATGGGCTGCGGGGGGAGGTAGCTGATCAGTGTTGTCTCTCATCATTGATGTTTCTATCTCCCTCTCCCTTCCTCTCTGAAATTAATAAAAATATTTAAAACACTTTTGTTATTAATATTATTATTCTCTGTGTCTTTTATTTCTGCTTCCTTCTCAAGACAGTCTTCCCCAGGTGTGAGTGCCTTCCCTTGCTTAAATCCACCTGTGCACACCATCTCCACCACACAGGCAACTGAAACCCCTTTTGCTACTCTCAAGAGTGAAAAGGTTTCAGGTGCACAATGTTGCCCACTGTTTAAGAGGTGAGTGAGGACTGGGTTACATGGCCACCTACAGAGTCTTGCCTTTTTTTTTTTTTTTTTTGAAGCCAGCCTCCCAGCTACCACCGACTCTTGTCCAGAACACAACAGATGAAACCCGTGCCTTGCTTTCGTGACCTGGGAGGCAACAGGAAAACTGTGTATCTGTGTCAAAAATCTACCTTTTCGGGTACTGTTTAAAAATCTATAATTTCTGCGGGCAGTGAGCTCAGTGTTGGAACAAATCTCAATTTTATTTGCTGCTGGAAGTGGCATGGGCCCCCTCATTAGTACATCAGAGGTCAGATGCATGCAGGGGCGGCAGCTGGGACACTAATGATTTCATACGGCTTTGTATGACCGCCGGCCGCCCGCAGTGCTGTAAATCGGACTCGGGGCTCTAATTCCCTCCCTCCCCCCCCCCCCCCCAACTCCAGGGAGTTGGTCTGAAACCTGCCTCTTGTGAGATAGAACTTAAGGTAATATTTACAGTGGAGGGCAAAGGAGAAATAATACCTAATGGGAGCATTGTGGGAAGAAGGTTAGCAACCTATTCGAAGTAAATTACATCTGGCCATTGGAGTAGCTCATTTATGGGCTCAGCGAGTATTTATTAGGTCCTTAGCTAGGAAGAGTGCCATGCCGAAGCTCTGCTCCAAACTTCACCCCATCAACACTAGGTCGTCGGCACGTCCTCCCTGCCCCCCCTCACACACACACACTCACACACACACTTTACAATTTTTTTTAAAAGCCTCACCTGAAGGTATGTTTTTAAATTGATTTTGTGAGAGAGAGAGGGGAGCTTCTATTGCTTCCTGTGTGGGCCTTGACTAGGAATTGAACCTGTAACCTGGGTATGTGCCCTGACTGGGAATCGAACCCACAACCTTTTGGTGTATGAGACAAACACTCCAACCAACGGAGCTACCTGGCCAGGGCTCCCTCACCCTTTTTTAAAGATACAATTAAAAAAGAAACAATTTACATAAAATAAATAGATTGTAAATTTGCAATTTGAGTTTTGACAATTATAGATACATTCGTGTACCCATCAAGATATTAGGGCATTTCCATCACTCCATAACAGTTCCTTTTGAGTGCCCTCCATCACTCCTGTTTTTACCTGCAACTTCTCTGCCTTTTTCCCCCACCTCTGATTAGTTTTGCCTTCATATACATGGAATTATGCAGTCTGTTATTTTTCATCCTGGCTTTTTCCACCAAGCATATGCCTTTGAGATTTTTCTGTGTGACTGCATCATTCCCGTGAATTCATTTTCAGGGCTGGAAAATAGTCCATTGTGTGGGTATACCAACCTGTTTTTCTAGTGTGGACATTTTTATGTCTAAACTGGAAGAATGTCTTAAACACCAACTCTTTATTGAAGTCAATAAGTTTATTTGTTAAAAAAGTAATGTTCGGTAGGCAGTAACCTGAAACACAATTCTGGCCTGTTCCACGGGCCACTCAACGGTGTCATAACTGGGGTCGATCAGTTGTAGGAAACCCTGAGGGCATTTGTGTCTCCGGCCACTGTGAGCCCGTGTCAGAGCCTTCAAGAAATGTGAGTGAGCCCTGGCCGGTTTGGCTCAGAGGTTGGCGCGTTGGACAGCCTTCCTAAAGATCTCAGGTTCCATTCCCAGTCGGTGGCACTGCAGGAGGCACCAATCGACCTGTCTCTCTCTCACATCACATCGGTGCTTCTCTCTCTCTGTCCCCCCTCCCTTCCACTCTCTTAAAAGAAAAAATCAATGGAAAAATATCCTCAGGTGAGGATTAACAACATCATCAACAAAAATGTGAGTGAGACTCCAGGCTGTGGGCGGCAGACCCTGCTGGCCTTGGTGGCCATGATTGGGCCTCGGGGCTGCATATGGTGGGACAGAGATAAGAGGCTCCAGCCTGAAGATCAGAATTGACTGGAGGCCTGGAGCTGCTGCAGGTTGGCTTCCCCAGAGGCAGGCACCGGGGCCTGGACAGTGAACTTGTTTGTCAGCAGCGGTGAAAGGCAGGTGAGGAAGCAGATGCAGGCCAACAAGGCGCTCTCACTGCCAGTAAAATGGAATGAGCTAGAGGCAGAGCTCCCCCCCACACACACATCCTTGGAGTTGCCGTGTATATTGTCTCACACTGGGTATTTGATGACACGGTGTTTATACTTTAAAAAATTAGATGTTTCTTCGTATGGCTTCACAAAGGCTCTGGGAAATGCTGCCTTCTGCCCAAATCCTCCCCCTGCCCCTGCCCCTCCCCACCTCCACCTCTGCCCTTTGTTCACCTGGTGGGTTTCTCTTGTCTGGTTAAACTAGCGGCAGCTCCTGGAGTAGGGTCGAGCCTGCAACCAGTTAACACACATGTCCTTGACCGGAATCGAACCCAGGACCCTTCAGTCTGAGAACTGGCACTCTATCCACTGAGCCAAAGCGGCTAGGGCACCACCAGGTACTCTTGATTCTTTCTGTTGCTTGGTGAGGCCTGGTGATTTTTACTTAGCTAGCTGGCCAGCAGGTGGTAATATGTGCCCTTGGGATCAGATGTGCCTCAAAATTGCTGATTTTAGAGATTTTGAGGCACATCTGTGGTGGTGTTGCTAATAGATGCAGCTACATGCATCTATTAGCAACACCACCACAACACAATGAGTATTAGCGTTGCTTCAGTAAATATATGAAAACTCACAGTCAGTGGTAAAAACCATAAATCATTTTCAGGTTTTGCTGCCCAATAGCTTACAGTCTTCAGGTCTGGGACAGTAGTCTCCTCCGTCTCTGCAGCAGCCACGCCTGAGGAGGCAGAACACAACCAGGCTTGCCTTCTTGCCGCTCCTCTCCTGAGCGCTTCCTTCGCTCCCAGTCCCGTCACTGGCCACCTCGCCTGGCGTCTCCCTGCTGGCTTTTGTGGTCATTGGGTCTCGTTGGGAACAGGAACGGGTACTCGCTAACCTGTGTTCCCGTGGATGGAGGTTGAGCTGACTTAACGGTTGTTAAATTCGAGAATCCTTACTAGCCACACTTGACAAGTAGACGTTGCCCCGATACATCCAGTGACATATCAGTTGGAAATACGGCCAAGTTGAAAATTTGGGTTGTATAAAGAACAGGGATAGTCCCTGCAGCATTGCTTGTGATTAAAAAAAAAAAAAATCAGGACTTGCAGCCATTCTTAAGGCAGGCAGCTTGACCCAGGACACTCCAAGTTTAATAATGGTTAAGTGAAAAAAGTCAACTGTGATGTACCCCTGTTTGTCTTCTAAAAATTCGCACAGGTAGACTATAGCGTATTTTTGGAATGATTATGTCAATTGGGAGATTTAAAACTGCACTTATGTGTCTGTGTGTATTAAAAACACAGGGAGTTCCCTATCTACATTTTTTCAGACACTCACTTTCCCCACACAAAAAATAATTTGTCCTCAGCCCAGCTCTGCTATTTTGAGCTGGTGGTGCTTGTGCTGGGAAAAGGGTCCAGATTTCTTTCCCCTCTTTCCGGGGGTCGGGGGGTGCAGGTCACAGCAGCAGCTTGTGGCCAGGGAGACAGGAGGAGCCCCCCTGCCTTGGATTTGGACTCGGTATTCAGTGTATATTCCCCATAAATCAAGTAAAACTTGGTTTCGATGTTAGTGAATAGACTTAGCCTTTGTGGCTGGACTTCACTCCTTGAACTTGGCTTACCCACTTTTAAAGAGGAGAGACTTTCCCGGTGGCACACACTGATAAGGCTTCTGGTTGTCACCAGTCATTCTTCATTCACTTCATTTCTATCGTGGGAAACTCAGAAGCCCTTTTGGGTGGGTGGGGACCTCTTTCTGTCTAAGCCGGAGTTTGTGGGAGGCCAGATGTCCCCCGTCATTTTAAGAGATGTTCGGGGGAGATCTCAAAGGTAACTTTAACAGTGGTTAATATATCGTATTTCATTTGTGGGGTGTTTTGCCTACGAGAAGCCCGTCCGTCCTTTGCGCTTGCTTTCTTCGCTGATGTGGGCAGTTGCATTTAAAACTAGAAGCTCGTTCTTACAGATGTGCAGTGTGGATGGATTCCTTGTTGGATCGCAGGTATTAGAAAAAGTAGGTTTCCAGTAAAGTGCGCGCGCACACAAAGTCTCAGTTTGTTCACAAAGCGCTTTATTTAAGCTCGGGCTAAGGTAAACCTGCCTGCTTGGTATTTTTATTTATTTATTTTTTCTTTAACCTCCCCCTTCCTCTCCTGCTGGGCCCACATTCCTAGGTCTTTGTCTCTGCCTGGTATTTTAGAAATTTTGGGAGAGGAAGGCAGTGGGTGGGGCCTCCTGGAAGCTGGGGGCAGGGAAGAGGGTGGTCACTTGCAAGGTCAGAGGTCGAGCCTGCTCCATTCAGCTGGGGCAGCCAGATTGTCGCCATGCAGGGGCGGGGGGGGGAGGTGGGGGTGGGGGCGTGTCTGTGCATCTGCCCGGGAAGGCCCTAACAGGCAGCCCCAGGCCCTGGAATTCCTCCCTCCAGAGGCCTGCTCCTCCCCCCCACCCCCCCTTCCTGGAGCCATAGTTCATGGCCTCTGCTACATTTCTGGCCTTGGACCCTCCACACAGCCCTCTCTTTGGAAGACTTGGGTTTCCCAGTTTGCTCTGTTAAAATATCTCGCAGCTGATTCAGAGTATTGCACCCATGTACACATCCTAACCTATTGATCATGTTTCACAGGCTCTGAAATATGGTGGGTTTTCGACCTTAGACGTTTCAAATAGATGAGATGCGGAGTTTCTGAACGGAGTGCGAAATCTTCTCAAAGTTCCACTCCAACTTCTTGTTAGAGAGTTTATGTAATTGATCGCATTTTCAGTATTTGGACACTAATTACAAGCACCATGCGGCTGTGGTTTTACTCACCCACAGCTTTTTATGACCAACTGGCTGAGTCAGCTCCCCACGCCCAGCCCCAGCGTGGCCTAGAGCTGCATCGATCCCATGGAAATGATGCCAGGTGGGATTGCATCCAGGGACCCGGGACCCCCTTTGTCCATTTTTGGAGGTACCTGGACTTTCCAGCCTGCACATGTGAGGGGCCTGGTGCCAGGGGCTTCGGGCACGGCTCCCCTCCCCCCCCTTCCACCCTCTGACCAGGATTTCTTCTGGCCACTTCACCTGCAAAATTCTTCGACACCTCTCACCTGTCGGATTCACCAGGTTCCCCTTAATTCCTGGCAGTTGCAAAACTGGCACCTGGAGCCTGGCTTCCTGGTTTGGCCCAAAGTTATTTCCAAGCCTCTTGGTTTCTGAGGTCGAGCCCCTAGAGACAGGGTTCTTGGGGTAGAACGGGTCTCCTGAGGTACTTAGTCCGCCTGGCTAGGTTGTCCCATGGCCAGGAAGTGTCAGGCTCAGGTGAACAGCCTAAGGTTCTTTGTCACTCAACTGCCTGTGCAGATAGACAACTGTGGGGACAACAGGCTACTCCTGTGAAGAGGCAGAGAAGATTGCTTAACGGTGTGGTAGGAGGGGGGGCAGGAGACAGAAGGTTGGCCAGCATGCCTCATTCTAATTTAAAAGGAACCTTCTGATGGGAGTTTTTCACACTTGCCATTAGCATAGGGGTGATCCCTTTCTTCCCATGACAAATGGAGGGAGCAAAGGGAAGCAATGTGGCTGAAACCTGTGGGCGAATTGCTTTAGCATCACATCATTAAAAAAAAAAAAAAGACCCCGGGAATTTCCCCCCAGATGCATCCAGTGTTGCTTCTTGTGGTTAGTATTTAAGGTTAGAGAGAGAATTTTGGGTTTACCAGATTAGAGAGATGAGCTCCTCTCCACATGGTGGGCCTGGTCTTAAGAGTTGATTGGTCTGGAAGAAGGCCAATTGCCAACAATTGGTTTTCAGTCCACCGTGGCTCCTGAACGGCATCTCGCTGGATGGCAAAAGCGGTAGAAAACTAGGAACCTGACCATGGTCTCCCTCCTTGTAACATAGACTCCATAAAGCACGCCACGCCACGCCAGAGCCATTTCTTAAAAGTAGGAATGGAATATTCTAAATCTTTGCCTCTAACCCAGCGCAGAGCAGGCCTGTTGACTGGGCTGAGCTCTTCTTGGGGGGGATCATTTCCTAGTGGGTGTGCTTCATGCCAAGACTTGGATGGGGTCAATACAGTGATCTGGAAAAGGAGAGAAACAGCATTCTCACTGTTAGCCTCAGGGCTCCCACCAACCCTCTGTCCCTCCTTATCTCTGTCTCCCTGTCTCTGCTGCTCAGCCTGGATGAGCTCTGGGACCCCTTAGACCTCCAGGAGACCTAGCAAGGTGCTGTGGACTCTGCGTGAAGAGGCCAGTGCCAGGCAGGGGTTATAAGTAACTCTTTAGTAGAAGTCTCCGGTCACACACAGTACAGTGTACAGATGGCATGTTGTAGAATTGTGCACCTGAAACCTGTATAATTTTGGTAGCCCGTGTCACTGCAATGAATCCAATTAAAAAAAAGAGAAAAGAATAAGTCGTAGGTTGGCCTCCTTGCTCTGCCTTTGCTAGCTGTGAGGCCTTAAGCACCTCGGAACCTCTTGTCTTCATCTGGAGATGAAGTGCATGGTGCATTGTGTATGTGAGAGAACCCCCTTCCGACACCGCTCCCCTGCCTCCTGTTGCGTGTTGGCTGGCTTTGCCTTCACACCCAAGTGTACCAGAGGCAAATTTAAGCTCTGCTCTTGAAAGCAATCCAGCAAACATTTACAGAGAGTGGTGCTAAGTACCCTGCTCTGTGGAGGGATACTGACACTGGCCCAGTTTCTGTGCCAAGGAGCTGTCGCTCTTAAGAGCTCCTCAATTATCAGCAGGTGGAGGTGGTGCCAACCCTTCCTCTCCTTCCCTCCCAGCCTGCTGGGCCCCAGGGAAATACAGTACATCGGCTCTCTCAGCATGGGCTGTCTCCCAGGGTCAACTCCTTCCTTGGGACAACTTGGCAGGAAGAAGAAAGACAAGAAGCTGGCTGACCTTACCCCACTAGCTTTTTTGCCTTCGTTCCAGGAGTTTAAGCCCTTACTTAGCTTGCTTGAGGGCCTAGAGAACCATGCTCTGCATGTTGTGCTGACCTCCTTGACAGGGAGGGTGGTAGCAATCTGTGATGTGAGGCTGATGGATATTGGCCTCTAGCCTCACTTCACACGCCCAGAGGCAGGGGTGGTGAGAAAATTTCTGGTGTGTTCTTTCATTTGGGCTGCCAATCTCAGATCAGGAGAACATCAATCTTTGAATATTTCTGGGTAATGAATCTGAGATACAGGGAAATACACTGAGTGGTCAGATTATTATGACTTCTGAATGCATAATAATCTGGCCACTCAGTGTGTGTGTGTGTGTGTGTGTGTGTATATATATATATATTAGAGGCTCGGCGCATTAACTCATGCATGGGTGGGGTCCAGACAAGCCTGGCCAGGGGGAGGGGACATGGGCGGTTGGCTGGCCGGCCTGCTGGTCAAACTCCTGGTTGAGGGGACAATTTGTATATTAGCCTTTTATTATATAGGATATACACTGAGTGGCCAGATTGTTATGCACCCAGAGGTCATCATAATCTGGCCACTCAGTGTATTATTGCCTTTGAGGTGTCTCAGTTTTGTTTGTGAATGAAACTGGAGTGGAATGATGGTTGTCTTTCTTTTGACCGGGCGGGATGGGAAGAAGAGCAAAGTTGGGCTCACAGTGGACTCCACTGCTCCCAGGTGTGTGTGTGCTAGGTTATTGGGAGGGGAGAGGTTGGGAGCCTGGGATCCAGAGCCCCTGTTGCTGTCCTCTCTGACTCCAGGCCTGCGGCTCTCATTAACGCCTGTCCCCTCTCTGGTCCCCAGGTGCTGCACCTGTACTGTGACACTTGCTCGGTGCCCATCTGTCGTGAGTGTACAATGGGCCGGCACGGGGGCCACAGCTTCATCTACCTCCAGGAGGCACTGCAGGACTCCCGGGCTCTCACCATCCAGCTGCTGGCTGACGCCCAGCAGGGCCGCCAGGCGATCCAGGTCAGTCCCTTCCCCACCCTTCACCTAGTTCCTTGTGCATAAAACCTTTCCCACTACCTTTCAGATGGCGTGTGTAGATTACTGGGCAGACGCCAGTGGGTGGGGGCCGTGGTAGAACAATGACCCAAGTGAGCTCATGTGATATCCATGCAGCAGTAATCCCTGGGGCTGGTGCGGGAGGGGTGGGGACCACCTTGAAGTCTTGTACAGATTAGGATTTGGCCAAAGTTAATGGCTGGTCTAGGCTTGTTCCATACACTTAGCCTGGGCCCCTATCACACCATCTGTCTGTTTCCCATCCAGCCCCTCCCCAATTCCAGGTGGACTACAGAAGGACTGGGAGCTTGATGCTTTTCAGACAGAGACCGTTGCTATTCAGATTTATTTATTTATTTATAGGTGAGAAAGAAGCGGGCATGGGCAATTTCCCCTAAGCTTCACAGTCTCAAAACTCTTTCCGGAGCGATCAGGTCACATCCTGGCCATTTAGACTCTTGTTTCTGTTTAATTTCTATCTCTTTGGGGTTAGGGACACATAACTTTGGGGCATAGCAGCGTTCTCTCACACAGTCAGGTAATATTGTGTGCTTGAACTGATTTTGAATCTCCTGACCTGATCCAGGTTTTAGGAACACAGAAACACCATGAGATGTTAGCCTTTGTTTTGTAGGCTAAGCTGGAAAATCAAGGAACACTGCTAACCCTTGAGCAGCAATTGAATAGGAAACTATTGTTAGTTACATGCTAGAGTATTTGAATAAAGTGAATTGTTAAAAAAGCATCTTTTAGCCCTAATCGGTTTGGCTCAGTGGCTAGAGCGTCAGCCTACGGACTGAAGGGTCCCAGGTTCGATTCCAGTCGAGGGCATGTACCTTGGTTGCGGGCACATCCCCAGTAGGGGGTGTGCAGGAGGCAGCTGAAGGATGTTTCCTCTCATCGATGTTTCTAATTCTCTATCCCTCTCCCTCCCTCTCTGTAAAAAATCAATAAAATAACAATTCACTTTATTTTAAAAAAGTATCTTTTAGGAAAGTGGTTGAAGAACTGAACGTGTGCTCTAAGGAAGATGGTTTAGATTTTAATATATTTCTCCATAGCTGTCACTTTCCCATGCATAATATTGAAGTAATCTTTCTGATGAGTCAAATTGTCTGATATCCAAGTCCTAAAATTGAAGGTTTGAGAGTCTATTTCCAGAATGATTTACTCTGTTGTATTCTTATTATGCCTTCGAGTGTCTCTGTCTCGTGGTTGCTGTTACATCGCATGTGTCAGCATCCTCACTAGTACATATTCGGTTTTATTTCTATTCTATCTTAATGACTGTGTCCTGAATGAGGTGGTTTGTGGTTTCCATTTTTATGCCACTACAGTTAGGACCTTGTCAAGTGCTTGTCACACAGGCTTCTTTCTAGGACACCGTCACCTGGGGACTTGAAAGAACCACCGATGTCACCCTTGCTGGTATGGCTCCTTCGGGTGCCTTGCCTTTGTGCACCAAAAGGTTGCCAGTTTGATTCCCCTTCAGGGCACCTTCCCGTGTTGCAGGCTCAATCCCCAGTAACAGGGTGTGCAGGAGACAGCTGATGGATGAGTCTCTCTCATCATTGATGTTTCTATCTCTCTCCCTCTCTGAAACCAATAATATAGATATTATAAATATATATATTTATATATATATTAAAAAAAAACATGGTCACTCTTCATGTTAAAGCAAGAGTAATAGCTATTACACCATTTTGCACAAAAATGAGAACTGAGCTTAATGTCTAAGCATAACTGTTTTAGGTTGTACAGATGAAATGTTAATCTAGACTTTTGGATTAATTTTATCCCTTATCTCCTGTTTTTTTTTTTTAATCATTTCTTTGATCATCCTAATAGACTAATTAAGGTCCCCTGCGGACACTCCTACTTGCCATGATGGAAAGTTGCCACAACTATGCTGAGAATACCTATTCTCTCTTGTGAACTAATTTATCCCCAAAAGTAGATCAAGGAAACATTGTTTTTTTCTATTACAAATATGGAAATGGAAGAACAAAATTAATTGCTTTGCCCAAGCTACCAGATCTCCTTTAACCACAGGCCTTCCCTTTTCTTCAGTTGAGGACTACCAAGACCTGTTTACTGAGCCTCCTGCTTTGTCCAGGCACTGAAATAGGTACTTTCTGCATACATAGTAGTGCTTTCATGGTGTGGGTGTCATTCTTTCCATTTTGCAAAGAGAAAGTTTTGCTCCAAAGAAATTAACCTCAAGTAACCTGCCAGAGGCACACTAAGGGTGAATAGAATTGCAGTTTGAATCCAAAACTAATAGACACTGTTTCTCATTTGGGAAGCATGTGAGCAGGTATCCTCTCTCTAGCTCCCCAACCCCCGCTCTGCATGTGCAAGCCCCCCTCTTCATGCACCCCCCAAATACGGAGAAAAATCATGGTTGAAGAACTTTAATACACCATGACCTAATTTAAAAATTTCCCATGCTGTCTTAATTAGGACTCTTGGTCGCAATGGACTAAAAGGGAATGAATAGTCTCAGGTGACCAGGTAGAAGAATATGGATGGATCAGGCTTCAGGTATCCAGGGACGCAGACCTTGGTGCCAGCACTGTCAATCACTTAGCCCTGTCCCTCTCTGCATGGTAACCTCATTCTTGCTACTGGACCTGAGCTTATCCACGTAGTGCTGAGAGAAAGGTGGGCTTAAGTGGCAATCGCCACCGTTCAGCAAGCCACCCTCAGGGGGAAAGAGTGGGTATCCTTTCCCCCCTCCTCTTCCCTTTTGGGGCGGGGCGGGGGGGAGAAGGGTGGAACATTCTATATAATAGAAGCCCAGTGATGGAAACGGCGGAACAATCAGAGACCAGAACCACCATGGCCCCTTGCCCCGGCCAGCCCCGTCCCCCAGCGAGCGGTTAGGGGCGATCAGGCAGTTGGGAGCCAGTGGTCCTGGATTGCGAGAGATGTCTAACTAACTGCCAATTTAGGCCCTATCCACAGGGATAGGCCCTATCTGCTGGGGGCACTCTCATAGGGAGTTCCCTTTGGAGCGAATGAATGAGCATTTAACATCTCAAAGTAAAGGATGCTAGGCAGCCACATCTGCAGGTAGACAGGTAGTAGATTTAAGTCCTTATTAACTTTACACCACCTTTAAAATGAGTATTAGTAACCCAGAAATATATTTTATAACAATGGGCTCAGTACAGTTTGGGGGTGGTGGTGTTGTTTTAATTTACATTTAACAGCTTTTGTTTAGAAAAACTTTTCAGAAACTCCATTCCCTGTCTTCAACCAGAGGATATTTGTCTTACTGGTTTCCCCTCTGTATTTGGGAGATAATAAAAACTCACTAGAGGCTCAGCATCGGTGTTTTTGCCTTTTTTTTTTTTTTCAGGTCACTTCTGGACCCCGGATCGCACACTGATCCTCATCTATGTGTTTGTGTTGGGGCCAGAAGGCTTGAGATGTATATTGGCTGCTCTCCTATCCTTCCTTTATAATAAAAGGGCAATATGCAAATGACCAAACGGTGGAAGGACAGGTCACTATGATGCCCACGGACCACCAGGGGGCGGACGCTCAACGCAGGAGCTGCTGCCCCCTGGTGGTCAGGGCGCTCCCACAGGGGAAGCGCTGCTCAGCCACAAGCTGGGCTGGTGAGCACAGCAGCCCACCTGGCAGCACTAAGGATATCCAACTGCAGCTTAGGCTCCAGTGGGGAGTGGGAAGTGGGCCTAAGCCGTCAACTGGACATCCCCCAAGGGCTCCCGGACTGCAAAAGGGTGCAGGCCGGGCTGAGGGACCCCCCTACCCCCACCCCCAGTTCATGAATGTCGTTCACCGGGCCTCTAGTAATAAGTAAGCAGCCGTGCCCTGTAGGCAGTTTGTGTATTAACCTCCCTCATCCTGTCTTGAGCACCTTTTTTTAAAATATATTTTTATTGATTTCAGAGAGGAAGAGAGAGAGAGAGAGAGAGAGAGAAACATCAGTGATGAGAGAGAATCATTGATTGATTGGCTGCCTCCCGCACACCCTCCACTGGGGATCGAGCCCACTACCCGGACACGTGCCCTTGACTGGAATCGAACCCAGGACCCTGGAGTCCACAGGCCAACGCACTGTCCACTGAGCCAAGCCGGCCAGGGCTTGAGCACCTTCTTTCCCTCCCATCCTGATGTCCTCATCAGCTTCATTTCAAGATTAGTTTCTGTGTGAGCTTCTAATAAATCATTCCTGGGTGGGAAGAGTACACATAGAAAAGACACCTCTCCCATTGACTGTGTGTGTTTCTTTTAAAAAATCCAGTGTCAAATTACAAGTGTTGGATGTACAGTGGACTATGAACCACAGTTCCCAATATTTATAAAAAGCACCCAGAAGGTAAATCCTTTGATTAATTCTAGACAGCCCTGTAAAGGGAGTTACCCTGATGAGAGTCTAGAGTTGCCCGTAACAAAGAAAGCCTGGAAGATGTTTGTAGCATTACCTCATCATTTGTATTGCTTTTTAAAATATTCTATTACTTTGATTCTTCCTGAAAATACACATCATTCTGGTCACCTGTGTAATTAGAGGGTTCTGTAAGGTGCCCTGATTCCTGGGGGTATTCATAAGCAGGATAGGAATATGGTTGCTCTCCGCATAAAAGAGCCTTGATTCTTTAACTGTTTTATGTCTTCTTTCACATTTAAGATGCCATTGGGTGTAAGATGCACCTTTATTTTATATACAACTAATGAAGGAAAAGCTGTGCTGACTTTTTTTGTTTGTCCCATAATTTTTTCTTTTAAGAGAAAGAGGAAGGGAGGGAGCGAGGAAGAGAGAAGAAAATCAATGTGAGACACACCAGTCGGTTCCTGCATGCACTGCATGCACCCGAACAGGGTAGGGCAACAAACCTGCAACCCAGGTATATGCCCTGGACCCGGAATCGAACCCTGGACCCCTTGGT
This sequence comes from Corynorhinus townsendii, assembly GCA_026230045.1. Lineage (NCBI taxonomy): Eukaryota > Metazoa > Chordata > Mammalia > Chiroptera > Vespertilionidae > Corynorhinus > Corynorhinus townsendii. Next base: position 12,767,503 of record JAPDVU010000006.1, on the reverse strand, counting down.
CTGCAGGCCGACGCTCCAACCACTGAGCCATGTACTGACAATTGTAAGATAAATCGTCGTTTCACAGCTCTTCAGTGTGATTACAATTCTATGAGTACAGCAGAGTATTTTTCATTATCTGCTTATGGTGGCCTGCGAATTTATGCACTTTCATTATCTTCTGGTTATCGGTGTCCTTTAAATACCAGCCATTAGGCCAACCACAGCTCTCCACGGCAGACATCACTCATCGCTTTCTGCACTCCGCCCTAGGAAACCCACGTATGGCCTCAGACGCCTCAGTACTAAGTGGTCAGCTGGCTCGCACTGACCGATTTCGCTTGCCCAGATCGAGACCCCTCAATTTCAGATGCTGGATTGGATCTGTGTTCACATTTAGAAGATAATTACTTTTTTTACTCTCCAGCCCCATGCTTGTTGGTTGTTGTTGTGTTTTTTTTTTCTGTTTTAACTGCAAATTGTGTTTCTGTTTTCCAAGTTGACTCAGCCCCTTCCCCACGGTCATCTTCCCCAGCCCACCTGCCTCTTGTCTCCTTCAAAGGCCCTGCTTTCAATAGTGGGAACGAGTTCAGCAGGTCCTGACTGTGCATCTTGGAATGCAGTGCTTGACTGGTTTGTGCACGACTTAGAAAGCAAAGATCCATTTTGTCTGCAACACGGCTTTTGTGACTCTCGACCCTCGGGTTGATGTTGTTCTTGCGTGCTTGGGGGGTGACTGAGATTAAAGTAAGAGCTTTTCACCCCTTCCTCCTGCGTGGAGAATGGAAGAAACGGTTCTTTGCTAGAGAGTGGGAGTTCCAAACCCAAGGGCTTGGCTTGTGGGGATCTGGCAGGACATGAGGGAGCAAGCCTTGCTTAGGGGACCGCAGGGGAAGAGGTGAGTAGAGTCACACCCCACCCCGCCCCGCCCCGCCCCCAAGCAAAGGGGATGGTCGTTGCTTTCCCAGCCAGTTTTTGCCCTAGAGGAGTGTTGTTTGGCCTTGTTATTTTCAAATCTTGCGATTTTTATAGAAATCTGTTTGGTATATAATGAATGACATTGGTGAAAATAGAAAGCAGTTTGCCACCTCTGCTGACCATTGAGGAAACATGAAGAAACATTTAGAGCTGGTATGGGTCAGTGGTTGAGCATCGACCGATGAACCAGGAGGTTATGGTTCGATTCCGGGTCAGGGCATATACCCTGGTTGCCTGGGTTTTGGACTAGATCCCCAGTAGGGGTTGTGCAGGAGCAGCCAATCAGTTATTCTCTCATCATTGATGTTTCCTTTCCTTCCCCTTCCCCTTCCTTTTTTCATCACTGATGTTTCTATCTCTCCTGCTCCCTTCCTCTGAAATCAATAAAAAAGAAATATAATGGTCCAACTAGCATAGCTCAGTGGTTGTTCTAGGGCATAGCCCCAGTTTTCGGGCTCGGTCCTTGTACAGGAGGCAAGCGATCAGTAATTCTCTCTCATCATTGATGTTTCTATCTCTCCCTCTTCCTTCCTCTCTTGAAAATCAATAAAACATATTTTTAAAAATAAGAGATATTATAGACACAGGCTTGGTTGTGTCAGACATTGACACCTCTGTGCTAATTAATAACCAACACATCTGAAAACAGGGTGTGCCCGTCACTAAGTTCTCCTCTCCCGCCCTTTCTCACCTGCACCAAGGGATGCTGGGGCTGTAGCACTCCCTTCCAGCCAGGACCTGGAAGTGGGAAGAAGGGACTTGCTTCTTCCTCTTAACTTCTTATTGTTATCAGGGGTGTTTTTTTCATCATGGCTGCAGAAGTTGCTTCCAATGTCTCGCTTTTGCTACTCCCAGAATGAACTGGAAAAAACCCCAATTTCTTCTCTTTGTTCTTGGGAACCCCCGAGGATTCGGTGGCTACTTCGCCCAGTTACTGTCTATCTCTAATCCTCAGCGTGCCCTTTGTCCCAGCCCTGCTCCAATTCCTAGTTAGCCAGATTCTTGACATTAAATCGTCTCTTGTTTCCATGTCTAGCGAGGTTTCTCTTTTTTCTGAATGAATCTTGACTTGACAGCCTGAGACATGAAATCTACCAACCCCGTTCTATCTGCTTATATGCACACTTGCTTTTGTTGGTCATTCTGGTGTTTGATCGTAAGGGATGACTTAGACAAATTCATCTGCTTCTGTTGGTTGGCTACTTGTTAGGTTCCTAGAGCTACTTCAACAACTCATCACCACCTGGGTGACGTAAAACGACAGGAATGTGTTATCTCGCCGTTCTGAAGGCTACAAGTCCAAAGTCAGGGTGTCAGCAAGAATGCGCTACGCTCCTCCGGGAAGTTCTAGGGAAGAACCTTTGCTGGCCAGGTGCTGTGGTCGGCTCTTCCCGTGTATTCTGTGGCATTTGTCTCGCAGTCCTCCTTTACCAAGGCTGGAGGCTAGGAACTGGTCCCAAGGCCTTTCAACTGGTAGGCGGTGGAGCCAGGATTTGAACCTGATCCCCCGACTCCTATGTTGATCATCAGCCTCGTTCGCCCTGGACCGCCCCAGTTTTTGATGTGCTCCATATTCTGGATACTCCTCGGTCCCCAGGGTACACCTGTCACCAATTCCTGAGCCCAGGTCAGGCTTCAAACTCTGGATGCTTCCCCAGACCCCTCCTGGTTTGGGATGCCGGCTCTAAAACTATTGCACCATCAGCAGTCAGTTTAGAATCCCTGATTTAATACCTCAGTATCTCAAAGAAATCCTTTTGAAGACGCGTCATGTAATATTAATGAAAACACGAGGCCTTCTGTCTGGATTAATTTTTTATGAACAATAATACGTCTGATTAAACTGGCTGATTTACTAGAGCTGGTGGTACAGGGTTGGGGGGGGGGGCGTGGTGTTGATGGTCTCTATCCACAGGGCACGGTTTCTGAGGTGACCAGTATTCCCAGGATGCCTGTGGGGTTGGTTCTGGCTGGAAATGACATGACAGGAAGGTGATGGATAACCGTTGGCTTGCAGCCTGTTGTATACCCTCACGTGTGGGATGGGCCCAGCCTGCAGGGTTTCCCCCAGGTGGGCAGCAAGGCCAGACAGTCTGTGGGAAGGAAGTTGTTCGCGTGCCCGGGGTAGTACATTTCACTGTCTCACATCTGATCCGTATTCCCAGTTTTCGGCTGCGACCCAGCTACACTGGTTTCACTGTGTCAGAGTAGCTCTTAATAGTCCTGACATTCACTGGGTAGGTGCCATTTCCCTTACAAAGACATCCAGCGCTTGCCAGCAACTCCTTCAGTTACATGTCAGACAGATGCCATTCTCTCCCCTATGTGTCTGCTTTCTTTCCAAGGAAGTGGAGCAAGCAGTCTGGGGGGCCCTGGGTGTTCGCTTTTCAGGTCTGATGGGAGGTGGAGGGGAGCAGACTTAAATGTTTTGTTGGAGGCGTGTGAAGGTCCTCCTGATGCCAGGCAATTGTTTCTGGTTTTCCAGCTGAGCATCGAGCAGGCCCAGACCGTGGCGGAACAGGTGGAGATGAAGGCCAAGGTGGTACAGTCGGAGGTCAAGGCCGTGACTGCAAGACATAAGAAGGCCCTGGAGGAGCGGGAGTGCGAGCTGCTGTGGAAGGTAACGGGGAGGGAGAGCACGCCCACCCCCAGGCCGGGCCTCCTCGGCTGGCCAGCATTTCTTCCGTGAACCACGTGTCAGATCCTGGACCCCGACTCTAAATTTAGATTACTTGGTAGTTTTCCAGAGTTCCATTGGCAGAAAAATACAGGGGTCCCTGGAACCTTGTGGGTGCTCTCCAGGCAGTAAAATAACAAGAAGCCTTTTCAGAAGTGGTTGGGTACCAAGACTGGAAGGAGTCCCGGGTTGTCTATGGCACAAATGCTCCGAAGGACGCTGAAGGGACGGACAATCGAAACGGTTGTTAGGAAAGCAGGCCGGTAGGCAGCATCCTTATTTTTGGTGTCCTGGCTGGTTGCACTTCCTGAACCCTTGGGGAAGGCCAGGTTTCCACTTGGCGAGGGCAGTGAGCCTGTGCCCTTTCTTCCTGTTGGAGCAGGAAAGCATGCTGAGCACACTGGTGTGCTGTTTAGATAAAAAATCGGCTGGAGCCCTCACTGGTTTGGCTCAGTGGATAGAGCATCGGCCTGCGGACTGAAGGGTCCCAGATTCGATTCCGGTCAAGGGCACATGCCCGGGTTGCGGTAGGGGGCAGCCGATCAGTGACTCTCTCATCATTGCTGTTTCTATCTCTCTCCCTCTCCCTTCCTCTCTGAAATCAGTAAAAATATACATGTTTTAAAAATCAGCTGGAAAGCTGGCTCTCCCTACCCAAGTCACCATCCCAGCATTTTCTTGTCTGATCTTCCCTCTCCCTCAGAGGGAAGAGGGGAATATGCTTGTGAATGGGCCTGTGCCACGTGCCATTTCCACTATAATTACATTCTCTGACCACGCAAGTGAGGCCACATACAAAGGGTGAGCGTAGGTGTGTGCGTGCTTGTTTTGATCACCAAACTACGTGATGGTAGCGAGGTGGTACCTCGATTTCCGCAAGTGGCCCTAAAATGTTCTCTGGAAGTCTACCTCGGATCTTGCATGCTCCCATTTAGTTAGCTCCTAATTCGCTGTTTTCTGCTTCGTCCGACCTCTCAAGGACTGTGGCTCAGTGGCTTTTTTTTTTTTTTGACAAGAAGAGAAAGACTCCATGGGAGGAAAAAAGTCCCAAGATTTAATTCAGCACATATTTTACGTAGGCACCTTTGTGGCCCTGACACGGTTATCAGACACTCAGGTGCCCCCGTGGTCTGTCAGCCTCATGCCACCCACGACTGTTCATTATAACGGAGAGGGGCCCGCTCCCTGCAACCTGAGCGCGCTGTGGCGAACTCTGCCACAAACCCGCTCTGCTGGATTTGCCGATGAAAAGGCCTTTGTGTGTTTCTGTGGATCTCACCTAAGTTCTCATCCTCCCTCCCGGGAGGCTGACTCGCCGCCTCTTCCAAAGGCCGTTTTCTTTCAGGATGAATGGAAAGCAAGTTTTGACGCTTAAGCAAATTTTGGGAGAGGGAATAAAAAAAAAAGAGCCCATTTCTTTGTGCAATAAATGTTTATTTCTCCTTGCCCAAGAACTGATTCTCAGATTCCTCCCACACAGGCTTGCTCATTCTGGGACACATTCGTTTATCGGGACTTTTTGGTATGGTACCTCGCCCCAAGTCATGAGGGACTCCCCCTCTCTTGTATCGATGACGGATTTTTCTGCCTGGGCACCTCTTTGTGATAAGGTTTTGCCTTTCTGCATCTCAGTTATTGTACATTGAGATACTGGAGCGCGGCCAGGTGAACCACCTTTCACTCTTGTGGCTTATACATTTCCAGTGGATATGGCTTCCTCTTGGGGTTAGCGACAACCACCGAGCTGAGGGGTCAGAACTAAAGCCTGGGAGGCTTGCTCCAGTGCAAGACCAAAGGACAAAGCCTGTCTGACCTGTCCCCAGAAGGGCCCCTCTGCACATACGTGTCCTGCTTCCAGGGTGGGCAGACGAAAAAGCACTGGAGTGGGTCAGAAACCACCTCATTACTCCCCACCCAAGGGAGGATTTGATGAAAATCCAAGCCTCCCCGCATTCTGAAATATAGGCTTTCTGTAGTCTTCGGAGCGGTCGGCATTCACGGTCCTCTGCAAAGCAGGGTGAACTAGCTGGGTGACCTTTGTGCTCCCTTCCTGGGGGAAATCACTTAAGATGAGAGGACTTTTAGTTAGTTAATGCGACAGAAGGGAGAAATGACTCCCATTTCCTTGGTCAAACAAAAATCCCACCTTTGAGGCAGGAATTAACTGCGGCAGATCTGAATCCATGTTTATTTTAGCATTTTAGATTTAGGGGGCTCCTTTCTCCACATTTTTGTGGGTACGGCCTTCCAGGCTTCCTATTGAAGGTTTCTAAAACCTGTTCTTAGAGGTGAGGAGAGGAGACCAGAGGAGGTGTAATGTGGCATTAGGTCCTTCGGTCCTCACCAACTCCCTTTACTCTCTCTGTATTTGTCTTGTGTGTGAGGGTGGGGGGTCGCATTTTATTCAAGGCCGTGCAGGCTCTCCGTAGCAGCATCGGCTGGCCTCGGCTATTGGGAAGCCCCTCTGGTTCTGCCTCTGGTATCCTTTCTGCCACCTTTCTGTCTCCACCTTCACAGCCACCACTGGTGCCTGAGGTGCCATCACCCCTCACCTGGGTGCTCGCTGGCCTCTGCTTCCTCCCTTGTCCTCTCCAACACATGGTCCTTGTAGGTTAAATAAGAGCATAAACCCACTCACGTCTCTCCCTGCGTAAAATTCGCTAGTTTTTTAAAAATTCCAGGCAAGTGCCCACCTCAGGGTCTTCATGCCTATTCTTTCCTCTGTTTGGATCACTCTTTTCAGCCCTTGGCTTGTGAAAGGAACGGTCTCTGGCATCCCTCTGTCTAAATCCCGCCTCCCTAGGATTGCATCTTCCATCTCTACTCTCTAACACCCATCATCACCAGAAGTTACCTTACCTTGTTTCTTTGTGTGCTTGCTGAGTGTATGTCATGTAAAAAAGTATGACCTCCTATGAGGGCAAGGACCATCCGTGTTTTCAGTTGGTCACTGTACCTTCAGTGCCTGACACAACGTTAGGCACTCAATAAACACTTGTTCAAGGGCTGGTTTTTTTTAGATTTTTATTTAATTTCTAACTTACAGGAAAGTTGCAGGAGTTAAGAATAAAAGAACCCTGTATGTCCTTAATCCAAATTCACCAGTTATTTATATTTTGCCCTATTTTCATCACTCTGTATATAAAAAGTATGGATCTGACTTGAGAATAAGTTGGTGTTGGAGACACGAGGCCCCTTTATCTCCCCTAAGTTCTAAACTGTTCATTGCCTCTGCTCAAGAACATTCTCTTAGCTAAGCACACAGTTCATTAAAATCAGGACGTTTAATCTGGATCCTATACTAGTATCTACTCCTCAGTCAGTAGTCAAATTTCAGAAACACTATTTTTAGAGGCACAACTCAGCTCCTACCCCCAACCCCCAGCTCCTTCCTCTCACCCCCCCAATCCAGGATCATCACTGCGTTTAGTTATGTCCGTGGAGTCATCCCCTATACCTGGAACGGTTCGTCAGCCCTTTTCTGCCGTTGGCTTTTGCCGTGTTTGAGGAGCGCAGACCAGTTGTCTCTGTGGATTGTCTCTTCGGCACGGGCTTGTCTGAGGGTTCCTCCTGCCTAGTGTCAGGTGATGTGTTTTCTGTGCTTGGCTCTGAGCCTCTGTGTCCTCTCTCCCTGTCCTTACCTTTCCCTCCAGGTAGAGAAGATCCGCCAGGTGAAGGCCAAGTCTCTGTACCTGCAGGTGGAAAAGCTGCGGCAGAACCTCAACAAGCTGGAGAGCACCATCAGCGCGGTCCAGCAGGTCCTGGAGGAGGGCCGGGCGCTGGACATCTTGCTGGCCCGAGACCGCATGCTGGCCCAGGTGCAGGAGCTGAAGACGGTGCGTAGCTTCCTGCAGCCGCAGGAAGACGACCGGGTCATGTTCACGCCCCCCGACCAGGCACTGTACCTTGCCATCAAGTCCTTTGGCTTCGTCAGCAGCGGGGCCTTCGCGCCGCTCACCAAGGCCACGGGCGACGGCCTCAAGCGGGCCCTCCAGGGTAAGGTGGCCACCTTCACTGTCATGGGTTATGACCATGATGGGGAGCCTCGTCTCTCAGGGGGCGACCTGATGTCGGCCGTGGTCCTGGGCCCTGACGGCAACCTGTTCGGGGCCGAGGTGAGTGATCAGCAGAACGGGACTTACCTGGTGAGCTACCGGCCCCAGCTGGAGGGCGAGCACCTGGTGTCGGTCACCCTGTGCAACCAGCACATCGAGAACAGCCCCTTCAAGGTGGTGGTCAAGTCCGGCCGCAGCTACGTGGGCATCGGGATCCCGGGCCTAAGTTTCGGCAGCGAGGGCGACAGCGATGGCAAACTCTGCCGTCCTTGGGGCGTGAGTGTGGACAAGGAGGGCTACATCGTGGTCGCCGACCGCAGCAACAACCGCATCCAGGTGTTCAAGCCCTGTGGCACCTTTCACCACAAATTCGGCACCCTGGGCTCCCGGCCCGGGCAGTTCGACCGGCCGGCCGGGGTGGCCTGTGACGCCTCCCGCAGGATCGTGGTGGCCGACAAGGACAATCATCGAATTCAGGTCTTCACCTTCGAGGGCCAGTTCCTCCTCAAGTTTGGCGAGAAAGGAACCAAGAATGGGCAGTTCAACTACCCTTGGGATGTGGCGGTGAATTCTGAGGGCAAGATCCTGGTCTCAGACACGAGGAACCACCGGATCCAGCTGTTCGGGCCCGATGGCGTCTTCCTGAATAAGTACGGCTTCGAGGGGGCTCTCTGGAAGCACTTTGACTCCCCTCGGGGCGTGGCCTTCAACCACGAGGGCCACTTGGTGGTCACCGACTTCAACAACCACCGGCTCCTGGTTATTCACCCCGATTGCCAGTCTGCACGCTTTCTGGGCTCAGAGGGCACCGGCAACGGGCAGTTCCTGCGCCCGCAGGGCGTGGCCGTGGATCAGGAGGGGCGCATCATTGTGGCCGATTCCAGGAACCACCGGGTACAGATGTTCGAGTCCAACGGCAGCTTCCTGTGCAAGTTTGGAGCTCAGGGCAGTGGCTTTGGGCAGATGGACCGTCCTTCCGGCATCGCCGTCACCCCCGACGGGATGATCGTCGTGGTTGACTTTGGCAACAATCGAATCCTCATCTTCTAATCACATTTTCTAGGCTTTTGTGTTGGGGTGTGCATCTCTCTCTCTCTCTCTCTCTCTCTCTCTCTCTCTCTCTCTCTCTCTCTCTCTCTCTTTTCTCCTTTTGAATTTCAAAGAAGAAACCGTCTCAGGGAAATTTCTTTTTTTCTTTTGTTTAAAGAGAACAAGAAAAGTACAACGTTGCCTAAGTCCTACCTCATCTTTATTTTTTTACAGATGAATGTACTTAGCTTTTCTGCAGGGATTGAGCCTGTGAAGTGATAATTTCTATCTACCTCATAAATCTTTACATTTCCTTCTCCAGCAGGCCCTCGGCTCAGTGGAGGTCACGTGTCCCCCTTCCCCTCTGCGGGACGTGACATGCACAAGCCTATTGTCTCTGGCTGGGAGGGCACTGGATGTGTGTGGTGGGCTGATACTCTGTAGATTGAGCCAAGGAAACACGGAAGAAACTACTAAGTAAAAACAAAACAAAAAAAACAAAAACAACAAACCCACAAAAAAGTATAAACCGTGGGAAAATAGGATTTTAAATGCTTAATTATAGAGTATTTGTGTTCTTGAGAATACTATGTTTATGGGGTTAGATTGTGTTGTGTGATCCTGATCTTTTTTGGGGGAAATGGTATTTGGTTTTTTTTTTAATGCTGCAGTGGAGAACTTTCTTACGTTCTCCTTTTATATCTCAGTGTGTCTGTCATCCTGTTCAGCATCTTTTCCTGTTCCTAGAAGATGGGGCTGTGGCTTGCCAGCCAAGAAAAGCAGACTCCTATTCCTGGTTTAGGTTATGTCACCTTGGTTTCTTTCAAGGCAGGGGCGTGTGTGTGTGTGTGTGTGAGGCCGTCTTCCATCAGGTTTAATGAAGCTGAAGGTGATGCACAACCTCCCAGGGAACCTTTCTCTTCCTACTTTAGTTTCTAAAAAGTAATAAAGGTAGTTCAGCATTTTCGTTAAAAGTATTCTCAAACGTTAAGTATTCTTAGTTTGCTGTTGGTTATAAAGAGTTAAGCAATCGGAAGAAGAAAGTGGACCTCATCCTCAGAAAAGAGGGTTTTGGACATGGCATGGTAGGTGCACGTGCGTGTCCCGACGTAGTCTTTTTTGGGAGCCTGAGAATGAAGCAAGTCACCCCCAAACTCTTCCGGACTCTGCAGCAGGGTTGGGGTTGATCCTCGATCCTCGATTGAATGTTGTTCTGTTCATGGAAGCATGCCTTTTGCTAAGAAGAGTAGTAGGCAAGGGAATGAACTTTTATGTTTAAAAGCACAATTTTTTTCCTGCTTGGGAAGTGCAGGGAAATAGAATGTTTTGAAAGTCAGATTCATAGGAACAGCCCATCCTTCACCCTCTGCTCCAGTCTCTTTTACAAAGCAGTCTACACGCTCGCCCCGCCCCCCCCCCCGCCCCGCCCCCCGCCTGCACCCGCGCCCTACCGTAGGACCTCAAGGTTAATGTTGTCACCCCCCCCCACCACCACCACCTACGAGCCCCCCAAAGGCCTTTGAATGTAAAGGATCTGTAAACTTAAATTGCCCCAACTCGAAACGTAGGACATACTATCTTTTGTGAAACCTCTATCTCGGTACCAAAGAATGAAAATGGAAGCCAGTCTCCACTGCAGAACTGTGGGACGGCGACGGTCACTTTACAGGGTAGGTTCGTAGTAACCTGGACTTGGGGTACAAAACCTTGTGCTTCTGGGCATTCTCTGTCTTTTAAGTGGGAAGCCGGTGGGGCTGATACCCTGCTTGGCAGAACCCACCCGGGTCCCTGCATTTCCCGCAAACACGGAAATCAGAACCAGATTCGAGACTTGCACAGCTCAGGAGAAAAACAGGCTCTCGGAAGCCAGGGGCTTACAGGAAGAGCTCTTGTTTAAACAGACTAACGGGTCACTTTCTGTTCCTGAATTTAAAAGAAACCCCTTTTGCAATATGGATGTCATTTTAAGTGAACAGGATAAACTGACAAACGAAGCAATTTGTCACCCCCCCAAAAAAGATGTCGGGGACAGTGTTAACAAATCAATCAAATTGCTTTTCTGGACATTTAATCTACCAGTTCCCAGTTCCCATTGCTTTGGTTCTAGGGTTTCTGAATGACTGAAATGGGGCGGCGGGGGGACGACCTCATTTCTTGAAGAGCTTCAGTCAAGTATCCAGAAATTAAAAAGAAACTTGAACCTGCTGCCTCAGCTTGCTGTGTGACAGGGTGGGGAGGTGACAGGAAGTCTCATTTTGTAGAAACGCCTTTTCTTTTATTGAAGAATTGAACAGTGAATCCTGCCTCCGTTTCTATTCAGTTGCCTTTTCTTTTGTCCCTAACGTCTGCGTTCTTTGGTATAAAGAGCTCATATAAGGAAACATTTTTATTTTGGAGTAACCTGGTGCTGGTCTCTTCCTCACCCCCAGCCCCATCCCACCTTACCCAACAAATCACCCTTTAAACACCAAAGACAACTTGTTTTAAATGCTTAAAACATTTATTATTATTATTTTTGAAGAAATGGATCTTAAACGTTCTTTAATGTTCTCAGAAAACTCTAGGGCATGATAATGGCTGGGGGTGACGTATCAAGTGTGGTTACTCCCTTTTGATTATTCCGTGTTCAATTTCATCATCATCTTCGCGCTCATCCTTTCTTCCCAGTCTCCCACAGGTGGGGGCATCCTGGGATCTGAGTGGGGAATTTCTTGGTGAATGGCAGTAACTAAAATTGCTCATTTATCACTTTTCTATGGATTTGATTGTAAAGCCAGAGTTTCCACACATGGCTGAAATGACCAGGTCTTATTTTAATCCATAGACTGACCAATTTGCAGGCTTTAAAGTTCTAGGAGATGCTCCCTGGAATGGGGGTAGGTGGGTGGTGCTGCCTCTTTTTACTCTCAGTGGGGGTGTATCTCCTTACCCAAAATTGTGCATCACTGCCATTTGCAAAACATGGTCACACTGGGGAAAGATGTTTTTAAAACGTTGGCCTCTGCGGCCGCCCGCAACTGACTCCTGATCCACAGGGATTGGTGCGAAGCACTTTGGAATGTGTTTATTGGACAATGTGGAATGCTCCAAATCAAAGAAAGAGGAGAAAAGCCAATATTTGGAACTCTCTAGGGTGAGTGAAGCTGTTCAAAATGAGGTGTATTTAAGTGCATACCTCCTGCCCGATGTGAGGTGATGCTAGGGTGGGTAGGAATTGTGTCAAAAAAGGGAAGTCTTTAACACGGGGGGAGGTCCTGGGTGCCGGAAGGGAAGGAGAGTGAAATGTTTCTGTGGAGTAAATGTGATGCTCAGACAATAATCCCCGTGTATGTCTAATCTGGTCCGGTGGCAGAGTGGGATGTCGGGTCAGCTTGTGTTTGGAGATGCCAATTGGATTTGGATATATAGGTTTGGGTATTGAGATGACTAAAGGAAATCTAATAACGCACAGATAAGAAAAAAAACAAAACCACTTTTGGTTGTCACTGACTTCACATCTCAAAAGTGTTCATCTTTTTGCTTTAAAAAAAAAAAAACACCATTCCTTTGCGAGAGGCAATGCTCTCTCAGCCTGTGCTGCATTGCAGCCGGCCGGTGGCTGGAGCCCAGGGCCCTGGGCACTGCCCCAGGTGCACTAACTCTTTGACTGATGGATGCCTTTGTAAGTGTAATTTATTTAGGGAAACGCAAGGGTACCATAAACTTATCTAGATTATGTATTGGGCCAAAAAAAGTTCGCCAGACTTAAGGCACTTTGAGTTGGAGCGGTAAGAGAAGAGCTTGAGATGGGCTCGGTCTGTATACTTCTAGTTAAGCCAAAGCTTAATGGTTGGAGGAGGGATGTCTCTTAGGCTTGAAGCAGCAGCATACTGTTTGTCTATGTGTCATCTTCCTCTCCGGGAGATTGGAGGATTGCTGTGTTCTGGTAGATAGTGAAAGAAATGCCAAAGTTAATAGGCTTGTTTTTCTGTTTGGGGAAGGAAAAAAGAAAAAAATTCAATGGTGCCAAAAAGTATTTAGGGTATTTATTGAAAACATCACTCTCGCGGTTCCAACAGTCTGGGGCTGTATCAACGTCGATGAGACCATAGAGCCACGAGCTCTCTCGAGGCTCTGCAACTCTCTCTGGCTTCCTGCAGGCCAGGGGCACAGGGCACGCACACCCCTCACTCCACTCCACACCGGTTGTTTTCGTTTCTACCTCACTTTTGGCAAAAGTCATCTACCTCATGTTCGCATCCGACGGGTCTCAGAATAGTATTAAACCACTGGGGCGTGAGTGGGTGGGCGTGAAGCTACCTCTAGCAGAAAAGGTTTTCAAGAATCCAGAAGTGATCTCTTCCTGGGAGAAACGTTCGATTGACCTTGACCAAGAAATCTTGAAACCAAATAATTCCTTCTACTCAGGCAAACATAATCAGAAATCCAAGTGTTCCTTACCAACGTGACTCCCCTTACCAACGTGACTCCCCAAACCTCTCCCCACCTCCACGCCCACCCCCCAACTAGGAATTACGCACACTGTTACCATGTTGTTCAGTATTATGGAACTACTGGTTCATCCGACCTATTTGAGGACTTAACTACAAATAAAGACCTTTAGGTCTCTTTTTTTCTCTTCAAGAGAAAAAAAAATTTTATCTGTGTTTTGGATGCCGGCAGGTATACCCTTTTAGGAGCAATTCTAAGGGTCTTGTTGGAAACATCAACTGTTGGAAGGGAATGAGGATCTTTAGACTTCTTGATTGTATTTGTTGCTCTCCTAGACCCCACTGGATGTTCACCTCCGCGACATTGCAACAATCGCTGTCTTACTGAGCAGTGACTGGTGAAGTGTGTGTTGCTCTTTTGTTTTGTGTTTTTTTTTAAAAATATATATATATATTTTTTCCTACCAAAGGTAACATGTTGACGGGTTGTTCTTTTTCCTCTGCTTGTTTATTAAATACTTGATAAAATTGAGAAGCACATTATATCACGATATACTGTACTGCCTCTCCACCTCTTCCACCTCTTCTTCCCCTTGTTGAGTTTTGCTCTGGTTGGAGGAGAGGGTCCTAAGACCACTGGTAATGATTGTGAATTGGGTTTTAAGTATCATGGTGAAGAAATGCCTCAGTGGTGTCTATTTTTAAATTGATCTTACGGGTTAACAAGCCAGCCTGGTGGGGTGTTCTCCATCGTCATTTAACCAGTTAATGGTTCTAAAAGCTTCGTGTACCCACGTGGTCTTAGACCTCCTTTTAATGATTGTATTAACTTACAAGCTCAGGTAGTGTTTTTCTTAAGGCTCTCTCTCAGAGCACACTGACTGAATGTTAATGTGTGTAGCAAAGTGTTTACTTTCTTTTAAAATAACCAGCTCTGTAATAATCCTTTATGTTTCTAGGAGTCTGTGTAGGTTTCTCACGTTTCTGGGGTTTTCTTGTTTTTTGGGTGGTAAGGTTTCTTTTTTATTTTTTTATTTTTTATTTTTTTTTCTTCCCTAAAATCAATGCAGGTGAAAGGGTGGGTGGGGTAAGGGCTGTTGTTTTTAACTAGCATGTTAGATATCCTCGGGTGGGAGGGAGGGTTGTTAGTTGTTTTTGTTTTTATAATGAACCTTGTTTAATACTGCCCATTAGCTGTCATGCCCGGTCAGCAAAATGCTTTAAGTGTAGAACACGGGACTCAGTTGAGTTTGATTTTTTTTTTCTTTTTCCTTTTGTGAGAAAGGTAAATGCGGAATTGGAGAAATTGACATGGGCATGCTGCCCGATGTTAGACGGAGTGTATTCTCCCCCGCCCCGCCCCGCCCGCCCCAAGGCAGGCATGCGCAGGTAAGGAATATGCACCCCAGCATAACTGTCCCGAGCCCATCTTGGGGTGCCGTCTGCCTCTGGACACTTTTAAGTGGGCATCGCCGCAATGGTGCAGACCCCATCAATTAAGTGGAGGGCGGATGGGGGGACGACAAAGGTTTTACCTCCAACCTTTAAAGCGGGTGTTTGCTTGGGGTGGGTGTTTTTGTTTTGTTCTGTTCCCCTCCCCCCCGCCCCCCACCCCGTGGGTTTTTCCTTTAAATCTTAAATGTTGTACTGCAGGCCGCAGGCATGACAGGCAATGAGCAGGTGAAGAACCAATGGATAAGTGTTCAAAAACTCCTGTGTTGGCTAACGGGCTTCTGAATGTATCGCTGTGGTCCACAGAGAAGGCTGGAGAAGGTAGCAAGGAGATGCTGTATCAGCTACCGCAGCCTTAAAACAAAGTTGGTGTCTCTTTGGACTTTAAAATGGTTCCTATGCAGCTTATTTTATTTTTGTTTAATCAAATAAACAAGAGGGTGTTCTTTTTTCCATGGAAGTAAAGTGTCTGTGTGATCCTTTAATCGAGAATAAATAAGGGTGTGTGTGTGTGCTGGCTGTGGAAGAGGGAGTCTGGGAGGAGGATGGGCCCAGAGGCTGTGCTCTGGCTACTGGGCCAGATTAGGTCCATGCAGATCTGGCAGCCCCAGGCCTACTTTTTCCCAAGGAACTGAGTAGCTGATGTCCCTTTAGAGGGGCAAGAATGGGATGTCTCAGTTACCACAGTCCTCTTCCCCTCCAACCTCCCTAGTGGACACTGGCTGTGTGTGTGTGTGTGTGGCCCTTTTGCCTGGGGTGGGGCCCTACTGGGGATTGAGCCCACAACCTGGACATGTGCCCTGACTGGGAATTGAACTGGTGACTGATGCTCAACTGCTGAGCCACACCCAGCCAGGCCTAAGTTTGACCCTAGAATGAAGAGTCTGGCAAACTAGCGATGACCAGTACACACTGGATTTCAGCGTTCTCAAGAGAGCAACATCAGTGTGAGAGAGAAACATCTATTGGTTGCTTGCCCCATGCCCCAATCAAGGATTGACCCACCACCTTTTAATGTATGGGACAATGCTCCAACTAACTGAGCCACACAGGCCTGCAGGGCTCAGATGTTTTTAAGTTAAATTCACTGGGGTGACATTGGTTAATAAAATTATATAGGTTTCAGCCCTAACCCGTTTGGCTCAGTGGATAGAGCGTTGGCCTGTGGACTGAAGGGTCCCAGGTTCAATTCCGGTCAAGGGCATGTACCTTAGTTGCGGGCACATCCCCAGTGGGCAGTAGTATGCAGGAGGCAGCTGATCAATGTTTCTCATCGATGTTTCTAACTCTTCCTCTCTGTAAAAAATCAAAATAATATTTTTCAAAAATTATATAGGTTTCAGATGTATAGTTCTATCCTTCCCCCCAATCCCCTTTTCCTCAGGAGCAGTGTTCGGTTCACATTAAAATTGAGAGGTGAAAATGTTGTAGAATCAGATAGTGGTGACGGCTTTACAACTAAATGGTATATTTTATGGTATATGATTCATCTCTATGAAGGAGCCTCAGGCAACAGGTAAAATCAGTGCATGTGACTGCATAAACAACTTCAATGGGAAGTCTGATTGCCTGTTTTCACCTCTGTGTTTTGAGTATCTTGTGACTAGTTCTGCCTGGTGGGTTTTGAGCAGCAGTGATTTGGTGCCACTTCCTAGCTGGAGTATTTCTTTTTAAAATACATTTTTATTGATTTCAGAAAGGAAGGGAGAGGGTGGAGAGATAAACATCACCAATGATGAGAGAGAATCATTGATGGGCTTTCTCCTGCACGTCCCACCATTGGGTATTGAGCCTGCAACCTAGGCATGTGCCCCGACCAGGAATCGAACCATGACCTCCTAGTTCATAGATCGACACTCAACCACTGTGCCATGCCGGCCAGGCTCATGAGCCTTTCTTAGGTTTGGCTGGGTTCCCCCAAAGCAGACCATGAATGAGGAATTCTATGAAAGCGTTACATCAGGAATTGTTCCCAAGAAACACTTGGTAGGGGATTAGAGACACAGGAAGGGAAAGAGGCCAAGCAAGGGTGCAATATCAAGGAAAGTGTCACGGGGGATAACTGACTTCAACCCACAGAGGGGAGCACTGAAGAGTGTAGGGCACACTCAGATTTGTCCTAAAGAGGAGAGAGGACACCAGGGTATTTATGCCCTGTGCCAGTCCATCCTTGGTTAAGGAGGTCATGAATCCCAGGCACTCTGGTTCTCTGTGCTCCATGACCAATGGCTTGTCTCCGCCAGTGAAGACCCGGTCATCCTGAGATTTGAGGACCTTGCAAGTATTTTCTTGTTTAAGTACCAAAACAACCAAATAAAGCAATTACGTGCTCATTTTACAGGCGAGGAAGCAGAGTAGTAAAGGAACCTGCTTACGGACACAGAGTTAATAAGTGACAGAGCCAAGGATTCTACCATAGCTCCCGCTGATGCCAAACATTCTGAGGTTTCCATGTCACCAAACCAAACAAATTCTGGCCAGAGTGCAGGAGAGAGGCAGGGTTATCTGGAAGTCAACTTTTGAGGAGGGGAAGTTTGCTGTGAGTTTCTAGAAGTTTATATAAAAGTAAATGTTAATATGACACCTTAAATTGTATTATACCTTTTAAAACATACCATTCACATAATTTTCTTATTTTTCTCTTCATATCCACCTTTCAAGATAAGTTGCTACAGCCCGCCAAAGGTAGAGAGAATCCAAGCCCAGGACAGTGGTTCTCAAAACCCAAGGCTATGGTTGCAGAGAGATGGCTCTGGACTGGGAGAGAGTCTGGAAGGGGTGGGCAGTTTATGGAAAGCATGGGTATATGATGAGCTCATTTCTTAAAAAAAAAAAAATTTTGTATTGATTTTAGAGAGGAAGAGAGAAGGAGAGAAACATCAATGATGAGAGAGAATCATAGATTGGCTGCCTCCTGCACACCCCACACAGGATCAAGCCTACAACCCTGGCATGTGCCCTGACTGGGAATCGAACTGTGACCTCCTGGGTCTTAGGTCGACACTCTACTGAGCCACTCTGGCCCGGCTGATGAGCTCATTTCGGGCGGGGTGGGGGGGCAGGAGAATAGGTGGAGAGGAACTCAGTTTCTTTTGAGCCAAATTCCTCAGACAGATGGGTTCTGAGAGAGGGGCGAGGGGCCTTAGAGATCAGCTCAGTGGTTTGACTTCAGCGGGTGGGATGCTAGGGAGCAGGGATGGGCTGAGAGTTGAGGGACTGGTTCTATGGCAGGAGGCACTAGATGCTGAGATGTAGTAGTTAACAAAGACACAAAAATCCTTGCACTCATGGAACTGATATTCTAATTTCTTCTAGGTAACTGACAACTACTTTTAAATTGGAACACTTCTGATCATGCTTCTGTTTTATATTTTTTTATTGAACAATATTTCAATTCTACTACATATTTCTACTTCCCAAGTCACACAGTCTACTCTTGTTTTATTTGGTTGGTTTTAGTTCAGAAATACATATTTGCTTAATATTTTGCTCCATTGTTGAATCTCATGCCTTACAGAAGCTTTCATGATAGTCATCATGAAAATTTGATGTTTTATTAAAATGAAATTGAGAACTTTTTCTCTGTGAAGAAAATAATGCATTCACTGAGAAGCTTTAAGACAATATTTAGATGCTAAGTTCCAATGGATAGGAGTTCTTTGTTGAGCTATTCCTTTGTGCTCTGATAGATTTAATAATGAAAAAGGAAAAAGATTGATCTTTAACCCGTTTTTAAAAAGTGAGCTTTATTAAATTCTAGACGTAATTCTTTATGTAAATGTTTCAGTTTTGCAGTAATTCCCGTTTGAGTGACATGTAAAGTTTGGTTTAATAAAATTACAGGATCTCAGTGCTATCGACTGTTCTTAATATTCTGGGTGACAAAAGGAGAGTAGGCCCAGAGCACTCCTGCATACTGAAATATGAGGGTTAGGTTAAGAGAAAGTCCTCGGCCCTGCTGGTTAGCTCAGTTGGTTAGCGTGGCGTCCCGATATGCCAAGGTTGCAGGGTGGATGGGTACCCAGTCAGAGCACATAAAAGAAGCAACCAATGAATGCATGAATAAGTGGGACAACAAATCGATGTTTCTCTCTCTCCCTCTGGCTCTCTAAAATCAATAAACGTTTGGTTTTTTTTAAAGAAAAAGTCCTTGTATAACTGCTTGAGCTGTGCGCTGAAATTCTCTTATATGTTTTAAAATAAGAAATGTTATCTTTGAGACCAATTTATCATGAAATCACTGGTATTTCCTCCATCGTGGCCAATGCAGGTTTGAAAAATGCTGCCATCTGCTGGCAGGTTTCATTTCCTGAAAACAGTGATTCTCAAAGTGTGATCCTTGGAGCCCTGGGGGTGAGAGAAAAGGTCCCTGTGACCCTTTCCAGGGGATCAATGTGTGCTTCCACTTAGTTATGCGTTCATTGATTGCTCCTTGTATGTGCCCTGACCAGAGATCGAACCTGAAACCATGCTGTCTGGGGACGATGTTCTAACCAACTGAACTAACTATCCGGTGAGGGCGTTCCTTTATGTTCTTTTTTTTTAAAAAAATAATTCTTTATTGTTGAAATATTACATATGTCCCCTTCCCCCGCCCCCCATTGACCCCCTCCAGCCCGTCCCCGTGCTGCCTTCTCCTCCATGTTCTTAATGTCCTAAGGTGGTTTTTTAAATTTACTCTTAATTATAGTTGGCACACAATTTTTCTTAGTATCGGCTGTACAACCTAGTAATTAGACATTTATGTACATTAGGAAGTGATCACCCCGGTAACTTAGTAACCATCTTATTACAACATTATTGCTTTTCTGATTTAATGCTTTCAGATGGCTTCTCTCTTTTATTCTGCTAATGTCATGATCTGCATTGATAGGTTCTCTTAACAGTAAACCAACTTCGCATTTCTGAAATGAGCTAACTTGGCTAGTATGTATTTTTTCAAGTTTAGTTAATTTGGTTTGTTAATATTTTATATAGGATATTTGCATCAATATATTCATAAGTGGGATTGAGTAATTTTATTTTTTCATCTGGTTGTTATCAAAGGTATATTAACTTAAAATGAGTCTAGGAGTATTATTGTTGGTAGTTGTTGCTGTTATTTTTTTACATGCCTAGAGGAAGGGAGAGAGAAACATCGATATGAGAGAAACACATTGATTAGTTGCCTCTCCCACTAGTCCAGACCACGGCTGCGGATCGAACCTGCAATCCAGGTATATGCCCTGGCCTGGGAATCGAACCCATGATCCTTCGGTGCTGGGACCAATGCTCTTAACTACTGAGCAACACTGTCCAGGGGTCAGTTCTTCCTTTTTGAGCAGCTACGTCCATACCACAGTCACTTCCCTTAATAGCTTCTCATTATCTGGGGGCCACTATGCACACAAAATTATTCAAATTAACCAATCAGCAGAGAACCCAGGAAAATAATTAACCCCATCCTGCTTGCCATGCATAAGCTGACTCCTAGAGTGCCAGCTTGCTGTAACCCAGTGCTACCCTGCCCCTGGATACAACCCCCTGAGTGACCCTGCCTAGCAGCCTTCTCTCATTTTAATCTGTGACAGGTCTTTGATGCTTTTTTCACCACCGCTCTAGAGCTGAGTCCCTGAGCTCCTCCTGCAGGCCTTCGGATGCATGGCTTCCGACCTCAGGTTTGCCGGTCCCTGTGGATTGATTGGTGGGTAGTGTGGCCTGGGGAATGAATGTGTTTTGATAGCTTTGGTGTTTAAAACAAGGCTCGGTAACACCAGGGGGCGCTGTAGTCTCGTGTTACTGCTTTCCTCCTGGATGCCTGTGCCGGGCTGTGTTTACCACCTGGGTTTGGGGGAGGGTTGCCCTGGAGTATTTTGTTGGCTTGCTTCTGTTTCGTCAGGTTTCGGAAACTCAGGCCAGTGGAAGCTGTTGTCCGTGAAAATGTCAGGAGTGCAGGTGTTAGTCCTGACAGTGTCTCTGGCTGTTTGCCTTGAGCACACCAGCTCTCCTCTCAGCTCTTCGTGTTCCCCACCTATGAAGCAGGCATTACTAAAAATTGGATCCTTTGGGGGGAGGGGGAGGGGGCTGTATGTGTGTTACTATTTAGTTTTGAAATCCTTAAGGAAGGGAAAACCTATTTAGTGTTTCTCCAGGACAGTTACGTTATTACCTTACAAACCTGAAACACTGACCTCCACAAACTTGAAAACCTGAAACCTGCCTTTAACCTGAATCTTGGCTCGGAACTCGGATGTGGCCCACTGAGTCGCAGTCCGTATAGTTCCTGGATTCCTAGTTCTGGCTAAGGGAAATGTGACGGGGGAATAACTACCCGCCCCTGATCCAGAATATAAAGATCATTTCTACTGTGGACAGCCAGCTAAAAGGAACATTAGGAATATAGCAAAAAAAAAATTTTTTTGTGTGTGTGTCTTTTTAAAAAGGCACTTCATTTTTCTCCTTAATCTACCAGAGAGTAAGCCTTTCTCAGCTTTTGGTTTTGGGAAATGAGTGACTAAGAGTCATTTTCTGATTCTTCTGTTAAGAAAAAAAAAAAAAAAAGCCCGCTTGAAGTCAGCAGAGTAAGAGAGAGCGCTCACAGGAAGACGCATGCCCTTCAAAGGCGACTGTCGGTCGTAGCGCTGCTGCTGGAGCAAGCCTGGCAGAGCCTCGCAGACCTTCAGAGCCACGTGCAGAAGAGCAAGGTAAGTGGGGTGGAAGGGGCCATGCTCAGGGCTCCAGGCATGGAGCTGGTTTCTTACAGGTGTGAGGACTTTGGAAGCACTGGGAACTGCCAGCCGCTCACCCCATCCCATGGCTCAGGCATCTTGGTTAGTCTGGTGCTCACATGTGGCTCCTACCTTGGAGGTCACACGCGCTCTACCTGGACCCACACCCTCCGAGCCCTCATCTGATGAGAACTCATTTTGGCACACATCTGGCCTACGTCCACACGCTTAGGCTACACAATGTTCATTAGACATATAAACTTCCCTGCTGCTTGCTTTTTTGAAGACGCCCAGGCTAAGAAAGACCACACAAATCGGGACTACAGAAGAATTTCAAACATTTACCAACGGTGTTTACTTTTGTGTGTTCTCCTGATGATAATTTCCTAATTCCTCAGCCTCTTTTACTGTATTTCTTTCATTTTCACTGGTAACATGGTGCAGAAAGACTAGAATTGTATAAATGGAGTTGCTATTCATTGAATACATTTTTTTCCCTTCTTTTTCTGGAGACCCTGAGATGCACCAGGTCTTCAGCCTTTGTTTGCTGGAGTACATCAAGGTCTCTCTCTTGAGAAACAAGAGTTTAAGTGTTTGGGTGTGTGGTGGTGAGGGTGGGAGGTAGGACGTAGCTGTGCATTACTGATCAATGGGTAAAGGGTGCCGATAAGAAGGAAGCAAGAGGCGCTGGCCAGGTGGCTCTGTTGAGGGTCTCCGGTACACCGAAAGATTGCGGATTTGATTCCCGGTCTGGGCACATGCCTAGGTTACGGGTTTGATTCCCCATTTGGGGTGCGTATAGGAGGCAACCAATCAATGTTTCTCTCACATCGATGTCTCTCAAATCAATAGAAACATATCCTCAGGTGATTTTTTAAAATATATATATATATATTTTTTTTTTTACAGAGAGGAAGGGAGAGGGATAGAGAGTTAGAAACATCGATGAGAGAGAAACATCGATCAGCTGCCTCCTGCACACCTCCCACTGGGAATGTGCCCGCAACCAAGGTACATACATGCCCTTGACCGGAATTGAACCTGGGACCCTTCAGTCTGCAGTCCAACGCTCTATCCACCAAGCCAAACCGGTTAGGGCTCCTAGGGTGATTTTTAAAAAAGAAGAAAGAGGAATATAGTCAATAACATTCTAATAACTAGGCATGGGACCAGGCAGGTACTTGAAATATTGGGAACCACTCTAAAGTATATGATCATGAAACTAATACACAATAATACTGAATGTAAACTGTAATTGGGGAAAAAAAAAAGAAGAAGAAGAAGGAAGCCAGGGGAATTGGCCTTGAGTCAGAAAGCCCTCATCCCTGAATTGCTCTGATTTACACATGAACATGTGTGTAACTTTAAGAAGGTTTTAACCTCTTCATCTGCCAATTTAGATAGGAAACAAGGTAGTTGGGGAGATAGAGATTTTATTTCTGGCTTAGATGTGCCTTTTCTAGAGCTGTCATACCAATTCCCATTCTGATCGGATTGATTTTCATATATGGTTTTCATGAAAAGACCCAAAAATTTCCCCCAGTTTACCCAGCTAAGTACTGTAACCTTCCGAGGGGCCGTAAGAACAGATGTGGTGTGTGAGTGTCAAACTGGTCTTAGGTGGCCCTGCTTGCGACCCACAGGTTGAGAACCGCTGCTATAGAGCCTAAGACCATCGGAAAACACAGATATTTACATTACGATTCATTAACAGTAGCAAAATGACAGTTATGAAGTAGCAACGAAAATAATTTTATGGTTGGGGGTCACCACAACATGAGGAACTGTATTAAAGGGTCGCCGCATTAGAAAGGTTGAGAACCACTCACTGCTCTAGAGCGACCGTGAAACTGGGCAGTGGGGCACTGGAGCCCACTAGCACCAATTCTCACGAGCTGATCGTTAAACAGGAACTTTGTGAGGCAGTCATAGCTTGACCTTGGCCATGGTGGGAGTATTTGCATCATGCATGGAAACCAGAAAAACCCTTAAGTCAGAGCCCTCCCATCTCCAAACCCCCCAGACTTCCTTTACCAGCATATCACTGGGACTTAGAGCCAGAGGAGTAAGTTCTGAACAAAGCTGTCTAGCCTTCAGAAGTCACTTAACTTCTCTGAATCTATCATGAGTTATCTACCCCATGGCTCAGTTTGCTTGATGGGCTTAGAGTGCCAGATTTTTGTTGCGATGGTGGGGTGCTAGGGACAGGAGCATTGGACTGGGACAATAACAATGAACATGGTTTGGAATCTATAGAGTGCAAAGTATACAGGAGGAATTAGAATTTTTATACAGCCCTGGCCACTATGGCTCAGTTGGTGGGAGCATCGTTCTGTCCACCAAAAGGGTTGAGGGTTCGAATCCAGGTTGGGGCACATACCTAGGTTGTGGGTTTGATCCCCGGTCAGGGCTCCTACAGGAGGCAACTCATTGATGTCTCTCATCTCTCTCTCTTCCTTCTCCTCTCTGCAGAGATATGAATATGTCCTCGGGTGAGGATTGAAAATTTTTATTTTATATATAAAGGCAAGTGACCAACCTGCCTTCCTTTTAGCTTAATGATTGATTATCTGAGCAATTACTGATTTTTTGGAGGTACAGTCTAAAGGGGCAATGGGGGTAGATTTTTAAATCTCTTTTTCTCTTCCCTTTTTTATGTGGGAAAGGCCCTCGGTGCAGTGCTGTTGGGGATAGCTACTGGTTTTTTCCTTCCTGCAAGTGATTTCAGTAACCCCAGACTACCTTTTAGAAACATGTCCTCAGCAGAGGGGTAAGAACAGTGGCGGAGCTGGAATCTGGAATCTGTCTGACTCCAAAGGGCAGGATTATTTCATTTTGGCTACGCTGCCCTCCGAGGAACTGAGCCCTTCAACTTGGGAAGGTGGGAAAGGATGTAGAATGATCGGAGCAAAATATTAAGCCGGGGTTCTCTGCATTCAGCCCTGTTTTGATTTGTTTTTGTTTTTACCAAACTCCTGTTTGCTCTTCTCCTCATTAGCTTCCTCTGGTTGGCCTCAGATCTGCCTTGAGGAGCCTGTAGATTTGAAAATGAACACCACGGATACAACACACCCCACCTTCATGGATGAAAGCAGCTACAACATGTACTATCAGGATGGCATTATCCCCGAACCTTGCACCAAAGGAGGCGTCAAGAAATTTGGGGGTCTCTTCCTGCCTCCCCTCTACATCTTGGTCTTTCTGTTCGGGCTGCTTGGAAACTCCATGGTGGTTCTGGTCCTGTTCAAGTACAAGCGTCTCAGGTCCATGACGGATGTGTACCTGCTCAACCTTGCCATCTCGGACCTGCTCTTCGTGCTCTCCCTTCCTTTCTGG
Organism: Corynorhinus townsendii; assembly: GCA_026230045.1. Taxonomy (NCBI): domain Eukaryota; kingdom Metazoa; phylum Chordata; class Mammalia; order Chiroptera; family Vespertilionidae; genus Corynorhinus; species Corynorhinus townsendii. The sequence continues at coordinate 12,742,860 of JAPDVU010000006.1, read as the reverse complement.
GCCTACTATGCAGCAGACCAGTGGGTTTTTGGACTAGGTCTCTGCAAGATTATTTCCTGGATCTACTTGGTGGGCTTTTACAGTGGCATCTTCTTCATCATGCTCATGAGCATCGATAGGTACCTGGCGATCGTGCACGTGGTGTTTTCCCTGAGAGCCAGGACCGTGACTTACGGGGTCATCATCAGCTTGGCCACGTGGTCAGTGGCTGTCTTCGTCTCCTTGCCAGGCCTTCTATTCAGCACTTGCTACAAGGAGCTCAACCATATCTACTGCAAAACCAAGTACTCGTTCAACTCCACGCAGTGGAAGGTCCTGAGCTCCCTGGAGGTCAACGTTCTAGGCTTGGTGATCCCCTTGGGGATCATGCTGTTCTGCTACTCCCGGATCATCAGGACCCTGCAGCACTGCAAAAATGAGAAGAAGAACAAGGCGGTGAAGATGATCTTCACCGTGGTGGTCCTCTTCCTGGGGTTCTGGACGCCGTACCACGTCGTGCTCTTCCTGCAGACGCTGGTGGAGCTGGAGGTGCTCCAGGGCTGTACCTTGGAGAGGCACCTGGACTACACCATCCAGGCCACAGAGGCGCTGGCTTTCATCCACTGCTGCCTGAACCCAGTCATCTACTTCTTCCTGGGCGAGAAATTCCGCAAGTACATCATCCAGCTCTTCAAAACCTGCAGGGGCTCCTTCGTGCTCTGCAAACACTGTGGGCTCCTCCCAAATTACTCCCCCGACGCCCCCAGCTCATCTTACACACAGTCCACCCTGGACCACGAGCTGCACGACGCACTGTAGGCCATGGAAATGCAACAGCAACAAAAAAACAGAGTTAATACCCTTCCCAAGTTAAAAGTTTACCTACAGTTGTATCCTAGGAAGAGTTCCCCGAGCGACGGTGAGGGAGAAGGTGTACATGCACTGCAGAAAGTGGGGCTTCTCGCCCTGCGGTCAGCTGTCCTCTTGCCACGTACAAGTTCAATGCGGCAAGAGTTCCTGCGGCCCGCACCAGGCGATCGGTAAACCCGAGGAGAATTCTGAGCAGCGTTTCAAAGAGAAGCCACATTGGAAGTCATTCGTTCCCTTCTAACCTGGACAGCTGGGGTTCGGAGGGAAGAGAAGAGAATTGACTGGTGGAGTACATCGCTACTTCCTGCTGAGGAAAATGGGCTCTTTCATGAATGTCTAGCTTTTGCAGAAAAATACAGAAAACTTTGACAGGCTGTGCCAGTGTTTTTTCTAATAACACATCTGAAGCCAGGTATCTGTGGAAATGAATAGCGAAGTAATGAACGGAGATCTTGATTCTTTGAATGTCAAGGATTGTTTGTTAATGGAAGCCGAGCTTCTTACGCTGATTCCAAGTAGAAGGAGATGAAGGGGTTAGCATGGTCTGATTTCCAAACATAAAATTCAAGGCAGTAAAAAATCCAAACATCCTTGTGGAAATTCAAATGTTTTGGTTTAATTGTAACAGATGAACATTCACATTTTAAAAATAATACACAGTCCCCGATACTTTTATTTACTTGTACTTATTCACAAACAGTGTCTTCACAACTAAAAACAACAAGGACCACTGAAGTATGATGGTGTTTCTTTTGTCCTTTTGAAGTGCCTGCCATAAAGAGAGGCAAGAATAATCAACTAAAAGTTATTGTTGATGTGACACAAAAAATGACTGTCAAAAAACAATGAAATTTTGAAAAGTATCATCCTCTCTTTTAAAATATTAGCCCTGGTTCTTACATTTTGCATGACTCAAAAGTTAAGTCATTTCTTATGTCATTTTAACCATGTAATTAGTCATTTCGCACCATGAGGAGAAATCTCTGTTCTTACTCACAGCCTTCATTAACCACAATTATGGAAAGACTTTAACGAAGTCTGGGCATAATTGTAATATAGGGATACTTAAAACCCTTCCAAAAACAAAAGCCTGTCTTGCAAAACATTCACTGAATTACGCAGTACAAACCGCTTCTGTAAGTTGACATGTTATCGCATGCTCTGCATTGAGAAAGAGTGCATTTCCAGAAAATTTATTTTCAGGAAAGTGATTGGAAAAGGGTACGTGGATGTTGCCTTCATAGAAGAAAAGAAAATAAAGTAAATGTGTACATAGTCCCACAGAGCCTCTTTTCCTGGTCATGTTCGGGTTTGATCAGATGCGGATGAGGATCCAAGCTGCTGAGGTCCCGTTGCCTCATCTTCCCCACGTCAGCCATATGCCCAAGATGAGGTGGATGTGTCCCGGGGAAGGAGTCGGAGGGTTTGCTGTTCAGCTCTCTCCTTGGGGTGGGGAATGGAGTTGCTTTCTTCTTCCACTGCGCTTGGAGATCAGAGTGGGTAAGAAGGGAGGTGGGCCAGGTTCCTCGGTAGAGCTTCCTTAGAACACCTCCGCATGGTATGCGGGGATCGGCCACATCCCAGCTTCGCATTCCTTTGTGAGCCTGTGCACATGACTTCTCTCGTAGCCTCAGGTTCCTCTTGAGCTATGAAGCCGCATATAGTTCAGAATGCCTGAAAGAAAGATAGAAGGCAGTTGATGCGAAGCACCCGTGTTCCCGGGTTGTAGGAAAAGGTGGTCTTGGGTTAGCCCTCCCAGTGGCTGCCTCCTCTTTCCTGGGAGAGCTGGGGATGTCCGTCATTCACTTAATCTCAGCGAGACAGAAATTTTGGGACATGGAAAGACAAAGACTGGCCTGAGAGGTTTTACTGTCCCTTCATTCCCCCATCACATGCAGTGCTAAGCAAGGGCGAGAGACAAGACTGCACAGCTTCCAACCCTCCACCTGAGGTGGGGTCATCCATCACCTCATGTCACTCAGGGCTTCCCCTGTTCCAAAGCTGGGGGATATTTCCTTAGGATGGGACTGTGGAACCTCTAGTGCCACCCGACACGACCCTCTTGGAACGCGGAAAAGGAAGTTCCTTCCCATTCAGTAACAGAAACGTGGACAAGCAAGCCGGCATGATTTCTACACAAAGGTGGGTTACACCAGTAATTTCTCAGACATCCGATCCCTTCCTTTCTTGTTGCTACAGGCCTCGCTTCTGGAAGACTAGGTATAATCTTTTGAAGAACAGTAAGAGCAGGTCTGCTTTGGGGGTGATGTAAAGGTTTTGGGACTAGATAGAGGTGACGGCGGCACAACGTTGAGGTGCATGTGCTATATGCCACGGAATTGTGCCTATTTATTTTTAAATATGTTTTTATTGATTTGAGAGAGAGAGAGAGAGAGAAACATTGATTGGGGAGCAAGCCTGCAATCCAAGTGACTGGGAATCGAACCAGCAACTTTTTGGTGCCTGGGATGACATTTCAACCAACCGAGCCCCACCAGCCAGGGCTCGCACGTTTTTCAATGGTTAGTTTTATACCACGTGAATTTTACCTTAACACCACCACCACCAACAACAATAATAGGCAATTGCCCTAGCAGTATTTGTCTCCTAGTAAGCACACAGATGATTTTGAATAACTAAATATCATCTGTTTCCCCCCAAAAATGTACACAATAAAATAATCCCGAAAAAAAGAATCTGTTTCCTATGAGAAGGAGAAATACGGGGTGATGCCAAAGGGTCTTCAGACCTTTAGGGGAGATTTTTCCCTAAGAAACTCTCACAGCAATTTGGGACATTTGATGTAATTACTTCAGATGTGTTGAGTACCTGTTTTGTGCCAAGCAGAATGTGAGACTATGGAGAGACTAATGGGATAAAGGAGGAAGCTCTCCACTGAATGTACAGTCTAATAAGAGAAAGCACAAACACAAGGTCCACGCTTATGCAAGCAGGGCAGATAGGATATAAGAATTGGGAACGTGCTTTGGGACCGCAGAGGAAGGAGAAATTGATTCAGTTTCAAATTTTTATAATACAGCTAGAGGCCTGGTGCATGAAAATTCATGCACTGGAGGTGGGGGTCCCTCAGCCCGGCCTGCCCCCTTCTCACAGTCCAGGAGCCCTCGGGGGCAGGAGGCGACCTGGCCATCAGGAGAAGGCGACACCCCATCACACCTCTGCTGCTGCCACTGCCAGCAGCGCAAGCCTTGGCCGGCCCTGGTTACTTGAGCCTCGGGCAGCTGGGCAGCTGCCATCCAAGGTTTGCCTGCACCTCAGGCCAGCCCTGGGGGGCTGGGGGGTGGGGGCTGAGGAGACTGGGGGACTCTGGAGGCAGGCACACAGAGCAGCTGGGCCCGCCTGGGGGTGGGCCCGGCCGTGCTGCACGCCTGCTGCCCCGGAGGAGCTGAGGAGACTGAGTGCCGCCATCTGTGGCTGTGGGCACCACCATCTTTGAGGGTGTGTCAATTAGCATATTCCTTCCTTATTGGCTGTGGGTGCCACCATCTTTGTGAGGGTATGGTGGTCAATTTGCATATCCTCTTTATTAGATAGTATTATCTTTTGAAGTAGGCCTTGTTAGAGGAGCTTGATTTAAAAAATTTTTTAAATTGATTTTAGAGAGGAAGGGAGAGAGAAACCTCAATGACAGAATCATTCATTGGCTGCCTCCTGCATGCCCCACATTGGGGAGTGAGCCTGCAACCCAGGCATGTGCCCCAACCGGGAATTAACTGGGAATTGAACTGTGACTTCCTGGTTCATAGGTTGATGTTCAAGCACTGAGTCAAACCTGCTGAGCTTTTTATTTTTAATCTTAATTTTTAAAAATACATTTTTATTGATTTCAGAGAGGAAGGAAAAGGGAGTGAGAAACACCAATGATGAGAGAGAATCATTGGTTGGCTGCCTCCTGCACACCACCACTGGGGATCAAGCCCACAACCCAGGCATGTGCCCTTGACTGGAATCGAACCAGGAACCCGTCAGTCCGAAGGCCAACACTATCCAGTGAGCCAAACCAGCCAGGGCTTTTTTTTTTTTTTTTAGAGAGAGAGTGGGAGGGAGGGGGAGAGACAGAAACATCCATGTGAGAAATAGACATTGATTGGTTGTTTCCCGCATGTGCCAGGGACCAAGCCTGAAACCGAGGTACATGACCTTGACCTAATTGAACCCAGGATGGAATCGAACCGGGGACCCTTCAGTCCTCAGGCCGGAGAGGAGCTTGATTTTGATGAATGGAAGGGAGAAAGGACACTAATGAAAGAGCATATGAAAAGGCAGGGTAGTGAGAGCATACTGTGTGTTCAGGGAGTGGTGAGGAGGTTTTTGTAGTTGAAGTGATTATGTGCAGGGCGGGGAAGAGGAACAAAGTAGGGAAAGATGAGAGAGACCACAGAGGCTGCAGTTCTGAGCTACTGAGTCAGCTGCCAGACCATATTAGGCTTGAGAAGACGTTAGTGGGTGCTGAGGTGTGCTGTCCATAGGCCCCCTGTTCAGGACTGGAGCATGCATTCTCCAGCACCTGGAGCCCTGATGGATGACAGTCAGCTCCTTTCCTTTCAGGACTGTCTTCCCGGGTGCAGCTCACATCCAGTGACCAGATAGTGACGGGAACAAAACATTTACCTTCTTGCCTTAATTTGGGACAACTCTGAAGAGCTCCCCATAAGATCAGCCGAGCCCTCTGCTATAATGACCTTGCTGTTCAACTTTGCCCACTGTCTAATCCTGCTTCCTTCCTGCCCTACAGGTGCTGTTTGTTCCCTAGAGCAGTGGTCGCCAACTGGTGGTCCGTGGACCACTGGTGGTCCGTGAGATCTGAAAGGTTGGTGACCGCTGCTGCCCTAGAGGACTCCCCATCAAGTCTGGATGCTAAGCTTTGCATCTCAGAGTCTGTTTCCAGGAACCCCAATCTAAAATGGGACTTTTGGATCACACAGGGGGACAAGTGGGCACCCAATATAGATGGAAATTGACCTCAAGTGTGGAAAAATGAAGAGGCATAATCTTTGCATTAGAAATGTCCTTCACTCATTGCCCTCTGACCATCAACCCCAATTTGACTCTTGGTCCCCATGCTTCCATTAGTCAGTCTCACGTTTGCTCCCATAATTTGTCTGCCTCAAGCCCTGAGGCACCAAAACACTCTCTTTCTGTCATGTCTACCGCTGGTGATGCCTCGGTCAGCTGACATCCTACATCCTTCACCCATCAGTGACTTCCTTAGTTTAAATGAACCAGACACAGCTCCAACCATTTTTGGGGTCACAGTACTCCATAATCTTAAAAGTTTGCAATGGCTCCAGAATACTCTTTCAGACAATAAGATTCACTAAGTGCATTCATATGTTGAACTCATTTCAGCCTCTTCTTAAAGTAAATTAATTTGGTTTCAATACCCCCAAGAAACTGAGGTCCAGGGGAAACAATATATATATATTTATTTAATCCTCACTGGAGGATATTTTTTCCATTGATTTCCAAAGAGAGTGAAAGGAAGGGAGGAAGAGGGGAGAGAAAGAGATAAACATCGATGTGAAAGAGGCACATCGACTGGTTGTCTCCCACATGCGCACCTGCTGGGACCAGGGAGTGAACCCGCAATTGATGTATGTGCCCTTGACCGGAATCAAACCCCTGACCTTTTGGTCTGCGGGCTGGCGCTCTAACCACTGATCAAAACCTACCAGGGCAGGGGAGACAATATCTTAATCATAAATAGAATAATTACTGTCTAGCAAAACGCCTAACGCAAAGCAGTTTTTCAATTATTCTTACTGAATGAGTGAATTTCCTTATCTCTTAATCAAGTTCTCTACACCGGCAATCAGGTTTCTATTTCAGCATGCAAAGTTCACCAGTCCTCGCTCCAAAATCCCCATTATGTTTCTAATAAAACTTTATGTGACAGAGTTCAAAGACTGAATTGCCCCCTAGTTCCAGAAATTAGTGGGCAGTCTTTGGGTCAAAAATTACTTCATTAAGACTTTTTATGAACATAGCTGCAGAAATTTGCATTTTCACCTTCTCTGGGAAACTGTAAAATAACAGCAATAAAATAATAGCAAGAAGAATGAATTTAAAAACCCACAAATTCCATTCCAATGAATGCATAGATAAGTGGAATAACAAACCAATGTTTCTCTCTCTCTCCATAAAATAACTTGTTTAAGAATGTTCATAACATCAGACTTAATGGTGAAAGACTGAATGCTTTCCCCTGAAGATCAGGAACAAGACAAGGATGTCTGTTTTTGCCACTTCTATTTGTATTGTACTAAAGGTTCTTGGGGGCGGGGGGGGGACAAGAAAAAGCACACATCCAGATTGAAAAGGAAGAAGTAAAACTATGTCTATTTGCCAACAACATGACCTTTTATGTAGAAAATTCTAAGGAATTCATAAAAAAAACTATTAAAGCTAATAAATAAATTCCCCAGATTGCAGGATACAAGATCATTATATAAAAATCAATTACATTTCTCTAGAGTGGCAATGAATAATCCAAACATGAAATTAAGAAAATAATTCCAGCCCTAGCTGGTTTGGCTCAGTGGATAGAGCATCAGCCTGTGGACTGGAGGGTCCAAGGTTCAATTCCGGTCAAGGGCACATGCCCGGGTTGCAGGCTCCATCCCTAGTCAGAGGTGTACAGGAGGCAGCCGGTCAGTGATTTTCATCATTGATGTTTCCATCTCTCTCTCCCTCTCCCTGCCTCTCCGAAATCAACAAAAATGTATTTAAAAAAATAATTACATTTATAATAATATCAAAAATAAAATACTTGGAAATAAATTTAACAAAAGAAGTGTAAGATGTGTACACTGAAAGCTAGAGAACATCACAGAAATACATTAAGAGAGACCTAAATATGTGGAAAGACATTTTGTGCTCATTGATTGGGAGATTTGATATTTTAAAGTTGGCAATACTCTTTAAATTCATCTCTAGATTCAATAATATCCTTGTCACTATTCCAGCTGGCTTAATTTTTTTTTTTTTTGCAGAAATTGACAAGCTGATTTTATTTGGAAGTAAAAGGCATACAGAAGAGCTCAGAGTAGAACAAAGTTGGAGGAATCACACCTCCCAAATTCAAAACTTACTGCAAAGCTACTGTAATCAAGACAAAGGAAAAACGGCATAAGGATAGACACATAGATCAAGGGAATCAAATTGAGAGTCCAGAAATAAACCCTCATGTTTCTGGCCAATAGATTTTGACAAGAATTCAATGGGGGAAAGACTTTTTTTCAGCAACTGGTGTTGGAACAACTGGGTGTCCACATGCAAAGAATGAAGTTGGACCACCACCTCACTGCCACACAAACAATTAAAATGGATCACAGAACTAAATGTAAGAGCTAAAACTGTGAGATTCTATGATTCATACATAGCTATAAATCTCATGGGCTTGGGTTAGGCAGGTTTATAGAGACAAAAAGGAGACTAGTGGTTGCCTCGGGCAGAAGAAGGAGATGGGGAGTAACTACTCATGGGGATGGGGTTTCTTTTTGGGGCGATAAAAAGGTTCTAAACTTAGATTGTGGTAAGGGTTGCCCAACTCTGTGAATAGACTAAAAACCACTGAATTGTACATTTTTAATGAGTACATGTTATAGTATGTGAATTATAGAAATGTTTAATATTGTTTGTATTATTCAAATAGCCAAAAAAATGGAAATAATTGTCCATTAGCAGGAGAATGGATAAGCAAACTTGGTATATTCATGCAACGGAATCTACTCAGCAAGGTAAGTGAAGGGATCACTCGCATCCGCAACAACATTGATATACTAGTACCTGAGAAATGTTATGTTGAGCAGAAGAAGCCAGCCACAAACGGGCACATTTTGTATGACTTTATCTAGCTGAAAAGTTCAAGAACAGGCAAAAACTAACCTAGGAAGAAAAAGATTATAATAGCGGTTGCCTCTGGTGTGGGATACAGTGTTAATTGTAAAGGCATACAGAGGAATAATCTGGGTGATGGAAATTTCCTACATCTTATTGGGTGTGGGTGACTGGGTAGACATATTTATCAAATTTTATTATATTATACACTTACAAACCTGCATGTTTTATGGCATGCAAATTGCACTCAATAAAAAAAATAATATTGCAGAAAATAATAGGATTAAGCATCTGTGAGGAAGAACCACATTTGGGAGATAAAAACAAAGGGGTGAGCAAACCTGAGACGTCAAGTCTGCTGGGTCTTAGGGTCTGAAGCTGGCAGCGACTTCCAGCAGTTCAGACCCTGTGGGGTAACTGCTCCAGATAGCATGGAGGGGACCGGACAGGGCTACCCCACCTCTGAGAGGAGATGGAAAAACTACTGTTTGGCCTCATTAGGCGGGAAGATAAACACAAACTCACAACAAAGATTTGAACCATGATTTGATGATCAGATCTGTGATACCCCCAAATTACTACAGGACTTGAGATCCAAACCACTAACATCAGCCCTATTTATAGGCAAACAAAATTTCCATCATTCAAGAAGAAACATAATTCTATCACAATGAACAAGATTAACAATCAGAACAAGAGCTCACTTGAGGTGAACTCAATATAATATAATAGTGTGGAAAATACTTTACAATAAATATTCTGCTCTATTTTGAGGAAGTACTGACACCCACTACAAAGAACAAAATATTTACTGATACCAGGAAGGGCTGACCCTACCCAGAGGTGTTAGGAGTGATATTACGTAGGTGTCAACAATCTAAATTTTCTCTTAGAACTGAACTTAATTTTTTTTATTTTGAGACTCTGGTTCTCCCAGGAATAAGAAACTGAATCTCAGTCAATTCACTGTTTACCCACACCCCCTTTCCTCAGTATATTTGGTGTTACAATTTTGGGAGAGGACTCTGGTCTTTGTCATCATGGATGCCAGCAGCTGCTGACAGGCACTTCACCCTGCCTGGGTCTCAAGCACCAGTCCATGAAGTGACCTGCTGAGTCAATCCATGCTCACATACAGGACTTCCACAAGGCTACTTCTCTATCCTATGGTACTCCTCAGGACACAGGACACCATGTATTGTCTCCTGTTCTCCTCTGTGGTCTCCAAGGGCTTAGTGGGGTTGTCTCGAGCCTTGGCTGCTTCATGATGCTCTAGCTGGTATGAGAGACCATCTACTGCTCTCCACTCCATGTCTGCCTCATGGGAACCCTTGGTCCATGTGCAGACATCTATGCATGCTGTCTCTACACTTGCATCCTAATGGGGAACTCAAGCTTGACCTTGGGAATAATGGCTCAAAAGCCCTATTTGCTTAAATCTCAAAACCTTGGTGGGCATTCTACTGTGCTTCCTAATCCTGAGGGCTAGGTCATGGGACTTGTCTTGAGGATGCTCACTCTGACTCTTCTCTGTTAGCCTCGTGCCTCTCGGGGCCCCTTCCTAAGAAGTTGGACCCAGTGGAGAAAGATAAGCATGTGTAATTTCAGAAATACAGGTAAGACATGTTTAATTTAAAAATGATTAGAAATTCAGAGGAGGGAATGGACAATGAAGAGGAGAGAAGTGAAGATAAGAGAATGGCCAAGCAATGTGGATGATGGTAGAATGTCTTGTAAAAATTGGGACATCTGATATTTAATGCTATTGAGCTTATGCTGTTGCAATGTAGACCGCCACTCGCCCCAATCTCTTCAAAGCCTCTGTAAAGTTCTAGAAATAAAAGGCCCATTGTGGGTGAAGATTTTGTGAAACTCAAGGGACTCAGTTCCACATTTCAGTCAAGCTACTGCAAAAGAAATGTGTGGGATGGTGAGATCATTCATGAACTGAACAATTCAGTGGAAGCAGAGGCAGAATGTCTAGCCAGAGGAAACTGAGAAAGTAAGCCCCCTAGGGGTTCACAGAAATCTTGGGAAGGTCTTAACGACAGATCTTATCTAGATTTTTAAAGAGAAGGACACTTCAGCTGAAATCTGTGTGAGACATGTCTAAAAGAAAGCGGGAAACACCTGGACCCACTCTCACTCAGTCTGTGAATGTCATCACAGAAACATTCTTTCATGTAGGAAGCATTGATTGAGCACCTACTATGGGCTAGATGTAGTAATTCAAGGAAGTGAGAATTAAAATCCTATGAGACTAAACCAGAGAGGGTCGGACCCGCATTACCACCATTTGTCCACCATCCAGAACTGAAATATCATTGCTGACATAAGGAACTGTTTGACATTGAAATTGGGACTCAAAAGAACTGTTGGCCCAGAAAGAAACTCACTACAGACTGATTCATTTGCCTCTTAGCATAACCATTATTGCTTGTCTCATTTTTGGTTCTTATAAGTGTATTTCTAGTATCACATGATCTCACTTTATCTGGGGGGGAAAAATGAACAACATAAACTGATAAACAAAAACAGACCCAGAGACAGGGAAGCATTGATGAGACTGTCAAACTTCAGAGGGAAGGTAGGGGAGGGTGGGGGTAAGGGGGAAAGATCAACCAAAGGACTTGTTTGCATGCATATAAGTCTAACCAGTGGTCAGGGTGGGGGCATGCGTGGGGAGGGGTTTGGGATGGGAATGGGGGGATGAGGATAAATATGTGATACCTTAATCAATAAAGAAATTTTTAAAAAATCATATAAGACGTGTCATGAATTCTCTCTGCATCAGTGGTAACCAAATAACTACAATATTATGAACTGAGTGCGATAGAGGGGGATGTAACCTGAGAAAGAATTAACAGCCCCAGCACTAATAAACATCAGGAGAACACAGCTCTAGGAGGCCATGGGAGAGTTTGCTCTCTGTCCTATCCACTTCTTCTTCTGCCATCAAGACTCTCAGAATGTTTTATCAGCATGGTCCTAATCCACAAATCTGAATTTCTGACACAGTGTCCTTTGCCTAATTAAAAAATGTAAGTTTCTCTTTTTAAAAAATTATTGTTGTTATCATTAACTGCTGCTTTGTGAGCACAGGACTACACTGCAGGTGCTCCACCACCACCACTTTACAATGATGTAGCTAAGCTAATGAGAGCGTAAAGGTAAAACATTAACAACTGGTATCACAACAACAGGAAACTGCCCATTATCTCAAAAACCTTCGGGTGAGATCACTGCCTTGTCCTGATTTGCATTTTCCATCTTTTAACTTTCAACCTTCTGGTATCCTTATGTTTTCATTTGCTTTCTTGCAGACAACATGCAGTTAGGTTATAAAGTCTCATTCTGGTGATTTTGCTCTTTTAATTGTTGTATTTGGCCAGTTTATAGTGTGATTACAGACATATTTGTGTATAAATCTTATTTCATGGATTCTACTTATATTACCTATTATAGTTATCTTTCCCCCTCATTTCTTGCTTTTTTTTGGAGAGTATATTTAAAATTTGAAAGTTTAAAAAAAATCATTTACTTTTGCCCTTATTATAGATATTACCCAAAAAAGCCTCCAGACAAACCACAAAACTAGAAGACTTTATTTATGTTGTTCCTGTCTTATAGTTGTTTGTGTGTATTGTAATTCAACATTGTGAGATCCACCAGTCATTGTTAATATTTGTGAGTTTAATATTTGTGTACATTTATGAATGGACTTAGCACTTTTTTTGCTCTTTGCTCTTTTTTTACGTTCTAGACTCACCTTCTTTAGTCACTTTTCTTCTCCCTCAGGTATATGCTTATATATATATATATATATATATATATATATATATATATATATGTGTGTGTGTGTGTGTGTGTGTATGTAAATATACTTTTATTGATTTCAGAGAGGAAGGGAGAGGGAGAGAGATAGAAACATCAATGATGAGAGAGACACTGGGGATTGAACCCACACCCAGGCATGTGCCCTTGACAGGAATCAAACCTGGGACCTTTCAATCCACAGGCTGATGCTCTATCCACTGAGCCAAACTGGCTAGAGCTGGTTTCTCCTTCACCTTTGCATCCTTAGCCCTACACAGTGGCTGGTCAGGAGAAGACCCAAATTGTTGAACTGAACAGAAAGGGATGCGGGAAAACGAAGGTGTGCCTGGGTGGTATTTCTTCTCCCTTTGTCCCTCGGGTTCCCCCACGATCCCTTACCTGCTTCTGTGGAGGAATGTGACAGGGAAGAATCACACTAGCATCCAGCAAGCACCTACTAGATGGCTAGGTGAGGTGCTTTCATGATTCCTGTATTTGATTTTTAAAAAACCGACACTTAGGAAATGAGGAAATTGAGGCTTATAAGTGAGCCAGTTACCCGAGATGATGCCAATGGTAGGTGAAGGAGCAGGAGCAGAAGCCTGCTTCTGTCCCCAAGTCTGTCCTGTTTCACGTGGGGACACCAGGCTTGGGAGTTGAGAGGACTGGAGCTGTGGGAGGCTTCCTCACACGTGGGAAATCCCCTTGGAGTGTAAGTAGAGCAGCTATCTGGTGGGTAATCAGCACAGGATCTTCACTGGGCGCTCACAGACAACCAGACGGCTGCCGGTGTCCAGTTAACAAACCTCGGGGCCAGACGGCTGGAAGGCAAGGGACAACCCAGAAAGGAATGCTCAGTCAGACCGAGAGCAGGCGGGGGGCTCACACCCAGAACCACCATCTGGACACTGACCGGAATTCCCTCTCGGCCCACGCGCTATCGGTCTCCGCTAGCTGTCTGTTCTGCCACAGACCAGACAGAATCCCTCACACTGACTAAAAGAGTGATTTCAGAAAATGACTTTTTTTTTTCTCATAAGGCAAGAAAACAACATACAAGATCATTTCCTAGTGGTGTCATCTGACAAATATTGCTTGTTGGGGAAACAATGAAAAAAAACAACACCCCCCCCCAAACTCAGATTAGTGGTAAACAATTTCATTCTGAATAAGCTGGATTTGCTGAGAAACGAAGATCAACAGACCACAGAGACAAAAAGAGAGAGACAAGGAACAGCCTGAGGCAGGGCAGGGAAAAGAGAGAGGAATGGAGCAGGCTCTGCTGGCAGTCGCTCCGCAGCTCTCTTCCCCCAGAAAAGATGCTGTGAAATTGTTCAGCAGTTTCTTCAAAAGTTAAACATACAGCCTGGCTGGTGTGGCTCAGTGGTTGAGCATCCTCCTGCGCGCCGAAAGGTTGCTGGTTCAATTCCTGGTCAGGGCACATACCTAGGTTTCAGGCTCAACCCTGTCAGGGTGCAATTGTGCGGGAGGCAGCCCATCGATGCTTCTCTCTCACGTTGATGTTTCTCTCCCCCCTCCCTTCCTCTCTCGCTAAAAATCAATAAAAACATCTTTAAAATATATATTTTATTGATTTTTTACAGAGAGGAAGGGAGAGGGATAGAGAGGTAGAAACATCGATGAGAGAGAAACATCGATCAGCTGCCTCCTGCACACCTCCTTCTGGGGATGTGCCCGCAACCAAGGTACATGCCCTTGACCAGAATCAAACCTGGGACCCTTCAGTCCGTAGGCCAACGCTCTATCCACTGAGCCAAACCAGTTAGGGCAAAACATTTTTTTGTTTTTTAAAGAGAAATCTGGAGGGATTAAAAGCACATCATATTTTGAGAATGACCTTGTAGAAGGTATGCCCCTCAGAGGGAGTATTAGACAGCTGACGGGTTAGGAGTAGAGCCCAGGGTGGTATTTATGTATTAAAATCCTGTTTTCCAGAACATGACATCCTGGCCAAGGCAAGTCATGGTGCTGCAGAAAGGGAAGAAGCCCAAAAGATTGCCTCACGCAGACAAGACAAACACTCTGGCTTCGGATGGGGACAGACCAGAGTAGAACCCAATTTGCCTCTTGCTGAAGCTTTAAAAGTTTCCATGTGTTGAACGGAGTGGATCTAGAGACATGGAAGCATGGGACAGAGTACGGAATCTCTGCGGGAAGGCGGGGCAGGGTGGGTGGGTGGGAGGTAATCAGCCAAAGACCTTGTATATATAAATGCATAACCCATGGACACGGACAATGAGGTGATGAAAGCCTAGGTGAGGTGGGGCGGGCTGGGGGGGGGTGGTGAATGGGAGGAAGGAGGGAACATATGCAATACTTTCAGCAATAAAGATGAAAAAAAAATAAAGTTTCCATCTGTAACATGGGCTTACTGCTGCCTCCCTTTACTGTGGTTCTGAAGATCAGAGGAGAGCATGAAAGGGAAGTGCACCCTCGACCTGGTGATCCCGCTCCACGCCGAGCCTTCTGGAGACTCCACACCGGCCTCTGAGTCAGGGGAGGTGCAGTTTACCTGCATACTTAATGCTTTAAAAGGAACCATCTCTTTCTTTCCAAAGCTATTACTGCACATAGTTCTTAAGCATCATCACTTTACACATTTCTGGTAACTTAGCGGTGGAAGGAAGAGTAACGAAATGAGGCCTGGGTCCGTGTAGCACCTCCTTCACCCAGATGCTATGGAAAACAGTCCATCAAGAGTCAGTCCCAGTTTGTCTCAACTGCTGAGTGGGCGCACCCAGTTGCCAGACTCCCCGTTGACCCCCAGATCTTCGTTACTGATGTCCATGAGGCAGGGAAACCTATGCCATCCTGAAAATACGTTGTAGATTAGCCTCAAAACCTTTCCTCTCTCCCTCCCTTAAAAAAACGTACATCTTCTCTGTAAAGGATTTAAAACACAGGCAAGCGAAAAAGAAACAGCGAGCAATCGCTCAAATAGCACCCAGCTAGGATTATATTAACATTTTTGTTTATGTTGTTCCAATCCTTTCCTATGGGAACATAAGCCTGTATGGATATATTATGTATGCAATGCATGTCTGGACACTAGCACCAAACGATCCGGTTTCAAACCCTTTCTCTACCACTTACAGCTGTGTGTCCTGACAAATCTGGGAAGATGACCATACATTCCTCAGAGTTTTTGTGAGGGACTAGTGAATTAAATATATAATACTAGAGACCCAGTGCACGAAATTCATGCACGGGTAGGGTCCCTCGGCCTGACCAGTGATCAGGGTCGATGGGGGCCTTCTAGCTGCTGGCCAGGACATTCCTTCATTTCGCACCGCCCCCTGGTGGTCAGCGCATATCATAGCTAGTGAGCAATTGAGCTCCCGGTCTCCCGGTCGAACTCCTGTGGGGACACTCTGCATATTAGCCTTTTATATATATATAGGTGCCCAGAATTGGGCATGGAATAGGACAGTGCTCAGCAATAGAGACCTACTGCACTGGGCAGGACACACAGATCATGCAACATCTTGTCCCTGCACATCTGTGTGTGTACATAGCCCATGCACTCATGGGTATGCGTGTCTACAGACGTCTACAGGCCTGTGTTAGTGTGTGGATAGGTGCAACTGCTACATCTAAACACACAAAATGAGATCAACCTTTAAGTAGGGATCCGAGAAGCAGCAGTCCACTAGATCAAACCAAGACGATTTTCCATGCCTTTGAACCTCCAGTGAGTGAAGTGGCTTCTTCAGCCCACTCAAGTCTAGTTATGATTTAAATCAGAACCCATAATTTAATACCTGCCCAACGTCAATAACAGTAACGTCATGAATGCAAATTTTATTTAACAAAAAGACATGATTCTTCCAAAATAAAAATCAGAAACACCTCGAAAGCTTCCGTTCCAACTCTGCAGGTACACCTGTGTGCTACTGGGCTACCACCCCCTCACCCGGCCACGGCGGCCCCTGGCAGGGGTGGGCCAGTCACTGCAAGGCTGCAGGGGAACCTCAGGTGGAAACGCACAAGCGGAATCTATTTCCCAATGGAGCTCTGCAGTGAACGTTGCCACTGCAAGGGGACATGTGAAGTATGTGGAAGGCCAGGTCCCAGGCTTGAGTCATCATACACGGTCCTGTCAGGAGTCTGGATCGGGCAGGTGATGGAGGAGATGGCTGTAGGTCACAGCTGCACTGATAACTGGCTTGTCCACGAACTCCACGGCGCACGGTTCGGGAGGATCCTCACAGCAGGGCGCCCGCTCCAGTTCCAGCACTACGATGGTGTTTGGGGCTGATGTCACCAGGATGTGCTGTGGCACAAACAAGGTCACCTGGGGGCCCCGTGCTGGCCAGTAGCGACCAAGGTTAAAGCCATTAATCCACACCTGACCCTGGAGAGAGAGACAAAGAGAAACCATTAATCCCAGCTGCCCGGATCCTGGAACCAGGAGAGCCTCCATGCACGTGGGCCAGCACGTGGGCCAGCCGGCAGTGGCTCTCCCTCCACAGCCCAGGCCTCACAGCCCAGGCCTGACCACCAGGCCCAGCCCAGCCTGGGTCACAGCATTCCGCTGGGGTGACTGGCCAAGTGGGGCAGAGGCTGGGTGGGAGAGAGAAGAAGTTGCCCCTCCCAGCCCCTCTTGCTTCAGGAAAATCCATGTTTAGCCCCTCTGACTGGCTTCAGCAGCCACTCGTCAGTGCTGGACAACACGGGGGCAGTTTGGCCAAGTTCCTGCATTTCGTCCTGGGCCCTGGAGGACTGCCTGTCCCTCCATGCCAGCCTCTCCCCGACTCTTCCACACACAGAGAACGGCCGAGCAGCCCCTCGAGGAGGTGAGCTTTCCTTCTATGTCCTCTGCTTCTAGAGGCGGGTCTTGACCACGCTGTCTTCACACACAAGGTGAGCACAGGCCTGCAGCCTGGGAACACACAGGCCCTAGGAGCTTCCCAAACAGCCCCTCCCCTGCCCCCCTTCCCTGCCCCCCCCCCTCCCCGCCCAGCCCCCGGCCTGGCCGGCGTGGCTCAGTGGTTGAGCGTTGCCCTGTGAGCCTGGAGGTCAGAGTGTGATTCCTGGTCAGAGCACATACCTGGGTTGTGGGCTCGATTCCCAGTAAGGGGTATACAGGAGGCAGCCGGTCAACGGTTCTCTCTCATCACTGATGTTTCTCTCTCTCTCCCTTCCCCTCTGAAATCAATAAAAAAATATATTTTTAAACAACAACACTCAAAACAACTCCCCCCCCTCCCAGAAGGATGAGGGGCTGGTGGGAGGGAGAGACAGGGGCCCGCCCAGTAGAATGTTTACTGCAGGCTTTGAATGGTTTTCACACCAGCATTAGGTGAGAGGGACATATGTGCTTCAAGGAGCAGAGGGGGCCCTACAAGCGGCAGAGACAAGTTCTGTGAGTAGGAGAAGCCGCTTCCGCTTCAAAATTGAGAGCAGAAAGAGAACCTTTACCAGGAGGGCTGGCGTTTGGGTGTGGCCGCAGCCTCCCCGCAGGTGCGAGGCCTTCCCAGTTGGCTGGACAGATGGAACCTTCTGCCACGAAGAAAGGGCAGAGGAGGGGAGGTCACACACAGGAGAGAGAGGATATGTGGGAGAAGGAAGGGAGGGAGGGAGAAGTAAATAAATCATTCCCCAAAGTGACCCAAATACAGACGGTCCCGAAATACGACTTTATGAACTGTGCAAAAGCGATACGTATCATAAATTACCCACGATATTATGATAAAATAGGCTTTGTATTAGATGGATTTTGCCCAACAGTAGGCTAGGCCCGTGGTCGGCAAACTGCGGCTCGCGAGCCACATGCGGCTCTTTGGCCCCTTGAGTGTGGCTCTTCTACAAAATACCACGGCCTGGGCGAGTCTATTTTGAAGAAGTGGCGTTAGAAGAAGTGTAAGTTTAAAAAATTTGGCTCTCAAAAGAGATTTCAATCGTTGTACTGTTGATATTTGGCTCTGTTGACTAATGAGTTTGCCGACCACTGGGCTAGGCTAAGCTATGATGCTCAGTAGGTGAGGTGTATTAAATGCATTTTCCACTTACAATATTTTCAACGTACAATGGGCTTATTGTAACCGCATTGTAAACGAGGAAAACCTGTATATTGGGGGCGAAATCCTGGAGGGGGCTCGACCATGGCTGTCACCTGCTGAGCCCCGATCCCCAGCATGCTCCGTGTCACAGCTGCGGTCACTCACCTTAGAGCTACTCAGGTGCTCAGCTTTGAGTATTCTTTTCAGCCCCTTTATTCAATCTCCCTCTGAACTTTCTAGCTGGGTTCCAGTCTTAGTCTCACCACTTACTGGCTCCTCCTATACCTGTGTAAGGTCTATCCCTAGTGACTATTCCTAGTGGCCCCACCTCCCGGACTGCACTGTGACTGACAGATATTACCTCAAACTGTGGCTCCTAGTTATTGATCAAAGTTGTTATTATCTTTCTCCTAATTACTTCCTTAATTCTGGACACTACATGATGTGTTCTAGTTATTCTTTTCTTCCCCAAAACCATTACCTGTGGCCCATTCTGAGGCTTTGGCTGCCATATGGACTCTGCCTCCTGACTCACCCGAACGACTCTCCAGTATGGAGGTGGCATGTCTGTCACCTTCCCTCTAACTTGCCCCAGACTCAGGGTTACATCATCTCAGGCCTCGGTTATGAACTTCATAAGTTCATAAACCATGAACTTATGAAGCTATGAACTTCTTCAGGACAACATTTCCACTCCACTCTCAGCTCTTAACAGGCTGTGCAGTAAATGATGTTTATGGCAGTTTGGCTGCCCTCCCAAGAGAGGGGGATGAAGCATGTAGGAAGAACAGGCCATAGGCCCATAGCGGGGAGTCATCACCATTCAACAGAACTTTAGGCAATGATGGAGTGTTCTGTGCTGCCCAACAGAGCAGCTGCGTGCACTTGAGAGTGGCTACTGAGCGCTTGAAATGTGTCTTGTGGGAAGAAGGAATTGAATTTTCCCTTTCAACTGACTTAAATTTAAAGGTAAATAGCCACCAGTAGCTGGTGGCTACCATACGGCTGAGGTATGGTGAAATGCATGTAACTTCATGATCAGATCACAATCTCTCCGCTTCTCTCCACCCCCCACTGCCAGCCTTCTAGAGCAAGTCATAACCAATGCTGTCTTAGTCTCCTCACAGGTCTCCCGACTTCCTCTATTAACTCTAGAACCCCAGGCTCTGCATAGCAGCCAAATGCGTTCCTGCTTCTTACCTCCTTATCATGGCCCTCAGACCCATGCCTTCTTCCTCCCCACCCTGTTTCTGCCACTCTGCCCCTTGCTCACGTAGCTCCCCTTGAACTTGCCCCTACCCCTTTAACACAGCAAATGCTCTCTCCATTGCTGTTCCCCCAGACCTGAAGCCTTCTGATGGCTCAGGTCTCCATCCATCACCACCTCTTCAGAGAGAAAAGTGGTGAACACCGTCCTTAGTACTGGGCCTCCCATTCCAAGTCACTCACCACCCCTTTACTCTCTCCTTCTTTTTTTCTAGTTATTGTCACTGTTGGGTATTTGCACCCTTTGTTTGAGCAGTGGGTTATCAGCTATTTCCAGCATGGGCTCCATGAAGGGAAAGGCTTTGTCCATCTTGTCCAAGGTGAGATTCTCAGCACAGTGATTTCCGTCTACACACAGCGGCACTCAGTAAATAATACTCAGGCTGATCATTCGCCTGAGAAAAGATTCACCTGCAAGGAGACACGAAGCTCTCCTGAAAGAATGCTTCATGTTCCTCTGCTCCTGGCTTAACAGTTTTAGAGCCCTAACCGGTTTGGCTCAGTGGATAGAGCATCGACCTGCGGACTCAAGGGTCCCGGGTTCGATTCTGGTCAAGGGCATGTACCTTGGTTGCGGGCACATACCCAGTAGGGAGTGTGCAGGAGGCAGCTGATCGATGTTTCTCTCTCATCGATGTTTCTAACTCTCTATTCCTCTCTCCCTTCATCTCTGTAAAAAAAATCAATAAAATATATATTTAAAAAAAAAAGTTTTAGAGAACAGTGTTTACTGGAAGGAAAATGAAATATCTGCACTCCTTGATTAGCACTGTGTTTTTAAATACATATATACATATTCTGACTTTTGTTTTTCCTTAAGAAATTATGCTGAAGTTACTGGTGGAGGGGGGAGTTTGCACATGTTGGTAAATGCCATTTAAAAGTAGACACACTCATGCCCTAGCTGGTTTGGCTCAGTAGATCAAGCGTTGGTCTGTGGACTGAAGGGTCCCAGGTTCGATTCCAGTCAAGGGCACATGCTGGGTTGTGGGCTCGATCCCCAGGAGGGCGCGTGCAAGAGGCAGCCAATCAATGATGCCCTCTCATCATTGATGTTTCTATCTCTCTCTCCCTCTCCCCTCCTTTCTGAAATCCATAAATATATATATATTAAAATATAATTATATAAAATATAAAAATATATTTAAAATATATTTAAAAAATAAAAATAAAAGTAGACACCCTCGGAAATGAATATAGTGAGCGCCACAGGGGCCAAGCCTTTGTGGCGTGAACCTCAGTGGCTTCTGGGACTTCCCGGGGCTGTCCCAGCTAATATTTCCAAGACAATGTCTGACTTTCTCTGACCATAGCTTGACCCTTGGCAGACTTCCCCTCTTTGCTGTAATTACTAAGGTGATAATAGAATAAATGTTAGGTTCCAGGAAATGGTTGACCTACTTCATTAATCAGGCAGATATGTATCTGTTTTAAATTCTTTACATAAATCAATCCTCTCATACGAATTTAAAGCAAATGTTCCAAAGCTGTTTTAAGTCACAGTTTAAGACTTTTCTAATTTGGCTAAGCATTCATTTAAAAAACAACAAACTCGGATCCGATGTTGATTTTGTCACACTTGAGAGAAGACATGTAGACACTCGGAGCACTTAAAATGGGAAAGACAGAGGCCCATTTCTCAAGGTTAAAGGGCTCTCACCACATATAATTCATGAGTAACTGTCATGCTAACTTGGGAGAAAGAAAAAAATGTTTTAAAAGAAAAATAGTGAAGGGCTTGCTTAGGTAAGATGTTAAATAAATGTCACTGCAGTACACAGGCAAAAAATGAAAAATCTTCTTCCCTCCGACCCAAAGGGGTCTGAAGCTGATGCAAACTACACCTCTGCTTCCTCCTTGATCTTACGGTAATAAAGTTAAATAGCTTCATGGTTTCTCTGTATTTTAGACCCAAACAGAACTAAAGCCATGGAAACCTAAAACATTAGCATAAAAGATGCATCACTTCCTCCCCTCACAGAACCCCAAGTATAATTTCCTTTCCTTCGTGACTCCCAAAAGTCCCATTTCTTGACCGCTTCTATGGAGTACCTTGCCTAACAGTCATTGTACCACCTCACATATCTGGACAACCACTGAGAACTGTTGAGGGACAACTGCCTCCAGGCAGCCATAGAATATTTGTTACAGAGTCCATGCCCTAAAACCTGTGGGAGACGCTCCTTCACGCAGAGCCTACTTACTCCCGCTTACACACAACTTTCACAAGTTTTAGTTACTAAATTAATATATATTTATAGAAAGCAACCTGATTATCTAGTTTTCAAGTTCACAGGACTTGTGACAAGAAACAACACGTTAGATGGAAATGGTAGGGGGTAAGAATAACTGTAAATCAGACCAGGAAAGTTTAAAAAGCATATCAAATTCAGAATGAAAGTAGGGTCAAAGAGTACTAAGACCTGTGGCAGGCTGCAAAAATGGCCACAATTCTCTGCAGCTCCTCCTTTCAGGAGTCAGAATCTGCTTCTCCATCCCTTGGGCCAAGACGGTCTCATGACTTGTACTGGCCAAAGAACATGGAAAAGGCGGCATATGGATTCTAACTTGAGCCTTAAGAAGACGCACACATTCGTATTCTTCCTTTGAATCCTGCCAGTCACCAGGTGAACAAGCCTAGAATGGCTCACAGGACTCAGGAGAATATTTTACTTAAATTCATAGGCGTATTTTAAAGGGTACAACTCAGGATGGCTAGATGGAAGAGATAGATGCACAGGGCAAGGTATGGGGGTGGGGTGCAAGGTATGGGGATAGGGTGCAAGGTATGGGGGTAGGGTGCAAGGTATGGGGGTAGGGTACAAGGTATGGGGGTAAGGTGCAAGGTATGGGGGTAAGGTGCAAGGTATGGGGGTAAGGTGCAAGGTATGGGAGTAGGGTGCAAGGTATGGGGATAGGGTGCAAGGTATGGGGGTAGGGTGCAAGGTATGGGGGTAGGGTACAAGGTATGGGGGTAAGGTGCAAGGTATGGGGGTAGGGTACAAGGTATGGGGGTAAGGTGCAAGGTATGGGGGTAAGGTGCAAGGTATGGGAGTAGGGTGCAAGGTATGGGGGTAGGATACAAAGTATGGGGGTAGGGTGCAAGGTATGGGGGTAGGGTGCAAGGTATGGGGGTGGGGTACAAGGTATGGGGGTAGGGTACAAGGTATGGGGGTAGGGTACAAGGTACGGGGGTAGGGTACAAGGTATGGGGGTGGAGTACAAGGTATGGGGGTAGGGTACAAGGTACGGGGGTAGGGTACAAGGTACGGGGGTGGGGTACAAGGTATGGGGGTAGGGTGTGGAGCTTCCAACCCTCTTCAGGGGCACCTCCCAGCACCTGGATGTTTTCACCGACCCAGAAGCTCTCCAAATCTTCTTGTGCTAGAGTTGCTATAGACCCCCATCTCCCTTCCCCAGAGGTTGGGGGGATGGGGCTGAAAGTTCCAGCCCTCTAATCACGTAGTCTTTCAGGTGATCAGGCCTCAGCATAGGACTAGTGACAAAAGGGGTTTTTGTCAGCTCTTTGTTATAAATTCTTTTATTTCAGGATTAAAAAAATTTTTTTTTAACATTTTGAAAAAGGTGATGTTTGCCTTTAAAAAATAAAACTGGTTTTAGTATATTTTGATTCTTAGCTTTTTAAAGCATAATTCTGGTTGAGGAAAAGTGGGACATGCTCTGTTATACACCCAAGCCTACAAGTGGCTAAAAAAAATGCAGGAAGGCTGCAAAGGACATTCATATGTGGTTTATCCACACCCGTGGGAAGGAGAGATAAGCAGTACAGATGTCACTTCATTGGCAGAACACAGTCAAAGCGCGGCCTATCTTAGGGAGATTGTGGTCAGACAAGGGTTCTGGACTGTGTCTCTTGGCTACAGCAAAACATGCCCGATCGCTTCCCACCAAAATCCCAGTTGACGTTCAGGCATTTAACCAGAAAGCCACATCCGACATAAGCAGAGCCAAAGTGATCAGAAGATATTTTTTATCTCATGAATCACTCTTACCAGTGGCTTCATTCACTAAATCAAGGTAGTTTCTTTACAGCAAGTGAATAGCATAAGCCAAGAGGCTGGAAGCAAGAGCCTTGTCAGGGCCGCCCTGATGGAGGAGGGCTGGTATGCCTGGAGATAGAGTCTTAGGAATGGTCATTGGGTCCATCCTTACCCCACCCCACCCCAGTCAGCACTCAGGGCCCTCCCTGTGGGGATTGGGATCTGTCTGTTCTGTGCATGCTGATCAGGAGCTGGCCAGGGGCAGTCCTCAGCAACTAGGACCACCGCTTGCCAGAAAATAACAGAAAACACAGATGCTCCATTTTACGTCTGTTGTATGTATGTCCTCTCAGACCTGCACAACCAGGTCCACGAATCCTGTGAGTGCGCACGCGCGCAGAAAGCCTTATTTTGATATAATTCACAGCCATAAAACTTCACTCATTTAAACTGTATAGTGCAGTGGTTTTTAGTATACTACAGAGCTATGCAACTGTCACCACAATCAATTCTAGAATATTTTCATCACTCCAAAAAAATACCCCGCACCCTTTAGCAGTGAGTCCCCATCCCTCACTCCAATGGTCCCCTTCTCCCCTTTCCCTGCTCTAGGCAACCAGGAATCTTCCTGTGTCAATAGATTTGCCAGTTCTGGACATTTCATGTAAGTGGAATCATACCAAATGTATGGTTTGTGACTGGCTTCTTTTATTTAACATGTTTTCAAGGTTTCATCCACGTTGTACCATGTATTATTATGAATATATATATATACACACATATATATATGTATATATATATATATATATATATATATATATATATAATCTTTATTGATTTCAGAGAGGAAGGGAGAAAGAGAGAGAGATAGAAACATCAATGATGAGAGTGAAGAGTGAATCATTGACCAGCTGCCTCCTGCACGCCCCTTACCGGGGATTGAGCCCTAAACCCAGGCATGTGCCCTTGACCAGAATCAAACCTGGGACCCTATCCACTGAGCCAAACCAGCCAGGGCTGTACCATGTATTAGTACTTCATTTCTTTTTATTGCCGAATGATAGTCCATTATACAGATAGACCACATTTTGTCTACGCAGTCATCGGTTGATGGACATTTGGTTTTTCCATCTTTTGGCAATTTGGGATAAAGCTGGTGTGAACATTTGTATACTTGTTTTAGAGTGGACATATGGACTAGATGGACTTTGGGGTTCTGAACTCTCTAACACATTCAATAATATTGTGTATAGATGTACTTTTCAAGTACGAAGATGCAGACCATTCGTCAGACTGATGGAAGAAGTCAAGAGCCTAGAGGATTAGCACAGGCTCTTCATTGGTCTTTGAGGCCTTGTTCAATGCTGCCTGCTTTTTCACGGGCGCCTTCAAATCAGACAGACCCGGGGCACAGGGAGCTGTTCCACTACCTACTTCCGTACCTCATACCTCTCTGAGCCTCTATCTGCTCATCTGCAAACGAGATAATGAGAGACATCCTACCGCATGTGCCACTCTTGATGTTTATGGAGATAGCATTTCTAAAGTTCTGAGCAGAATGCTTGGGTCTGTAACTCTTGAGTATGACACCTTTATGACCTGGCCAGGGTGAACCCCCTCTGACCTCCAAAAGTCCCCTGCTTTTCCATTTCTGCACCTTAGCTTCTATTATTCTTCCATCTGAAAATCCCTTCCCTGACAAATTCTGATGAGGGACCTTCTGTCCTTCAGGTCTGTTTCAAGCTCCATCTGAGCCACCCAGGGCTTCTGATAATCCCTATAACAGACATATCCTTTTTCTGATTTGCATCTCCACAAAATTCTTTCTCTTAAGGCACTAAATTGATACCACTTGGTGAGCAATGATTTGTGTTTGGGTCTTCTCATTTGCTTTAGCCCTGTATCCATGGCACCCAGCAAAGTCCCTCCTCACTCCCATTTGCTTTCTTCCCAGGGTTCACAGGCATTTGTGTGCCTTTTTAGTCTAAAAGCAATTATAGCCCTAGCTGGTTTGGCTCAGTGGACAGAGCATTGGCCTGCTGACTGAAGGGTCCCGGGTTCGATTCCAGCCAAGGACACATGTCCAGGTTGCAGGCTCGATCCCCAGTAAGGGATTGTGCAGGAGGCAGTTGATCAATGATTCTCTCTCATCACTGACATTTCTATTGCTCTCTCCCTCATGCTTCCTTTCTGAAATCAATTTAAAAAAATGTAGCTCTTGTTCATGATTGCAAACATGGCAATTTTTAAAAAATATACTTTATTAATTTTTACAGAGAGGAAGGGAGAGGGATAGAGAGTTAGAAACATCCATGAGAGAGAAACAGCTGCCTCCTGCACACCCTCCCCCCCGCACCGAATGTGCCTGCAACCAAGGTACATGCCCCTGACTGGAATTGAACCTGGGACCCTTCAGTCCGCAGGCCAACGCTCTATCCACTGAGCCAAACTGGTCAGGACTGAAATCAATTTTTAAAAATACAAAAAAAAATTTTTTAAAAGCAATTACAGAGTGCCCAGGCCCAGGAGTGGGGCAGGATGGTGAATAAGCAGGGCACTTAAAAAATCCCCCTCATGAAGCTTATGACTCAGTGGGTGAAATCGAGGTCCTGACTTACGTGTTGATGAAGCATCATGATGGAGTCCAGGTGAGGCACAGAGGGCCTCAAAGGAGGACGGGACCAGTCCTTTCTGGACTAAGGTTCTAGGAAGGTTTCATAGAGGAGTTCATGTCAGTCTTGACAGATGAACATGTGATGGCAAGGTGGGCAGAGTGAGGGAATGAAAAAGTGTGAACAAGGGGAATATAAGATACAGCAGAACACCAAGAGGGAGAAGGGGAAAAGGAAGGGAGAAAGGGAGCAAGGGAACAAGAACAAGCCTGTTAGCTAAAGTTAATACATCCAGGGAGGGCTCTACTTTGTTTTTAGGTCCTGGAGATCCCAGATAATCACTTCTTGGGTGCAACACAGGACTTGGCAAAGGAGAGGGAAAGGCTGACAAATGCAGGGGGAAGTATGAGAAGGGATCTTGGCCTGGAGGAATGTGAGGAGGAGATTCAGAGCTCAGACTTCCTCCTAGAGGCCACTGGGCAGGAAGTGAGGGTGAAGGCAGAGAGATAAGAATGACAGGAAGCTGAGGGAACAAAGGAGTCACACCTGATAGCAGACAAGAAGAGTGAGTCCTCTGTGGAGGAGGTGAGAGGAAGAACAAGGTGGCCTAAGGAGAGTGGTGAAGGTTAGCAAGGCCAGCTGAGGAGGGGGGAAGAGGTTGACCAGGGACTCCTGGGCAAGCTGAGGGCCTCCAGAGGCAGGAGAGAGTGAGAGGACCGCAGCCCTGATGAATGCACTGGAGAGGTCTCCAGTAGTCCCCCAATTACTGTGAGCCAGTAAAGGCCAATGGTAGACCCAGTCAAGATGGAGGATGAACAAGGAGACAAGGGGGCCAGTGGATTGATTGATGGCTCTTAGAAAAGGATAGTGGTGATGTCTGGACTGGATAGAAAGCAATTGCAGCCTTAATGGTGGAAAGTTTCAGGTCAGCAGTAAAATCCAAGAGCAGGCTTGGGAGGCATGAGAGTTTGGGGGATAGAACCATGTGGCCAGAGAGAGGATATTAGAGCTTAAAATTCCAGAGCTATGCACACCAAGATATACCATATGCTGGATCATAAGACAAGTCTCAATACATTTAAGAAGATTGTGGAACCATCACCACAATTTAATTCTGGAACATTTCTATCACCCCAGAAAGAAACCCCATACCCATGCAGTCACTCTCCATTCACGCCATCAGCCCCTGGCAAACAATCTACTTTTTGTCTCTATCAACTTGCCTTTTTAAAAATATATATATATTTTATTGATCTTTTACAGAGAGGAAGGGAGAGGAATAGAGAGTTAGAAACATCGATCAGCTGCCTCCTGCACACGTCTTACTGGGGATGTTCCCACAAGCAAGGTACATGCCCTTGACCGGAATCAAACCTGGGACCTTTCAGTCCGCAGGCCAACGCTCTATCCACTGAGCCAAACTGGTTATGGAATCGATTTGCCTTTTCTGAACATTTCATAGAAATGTGTTCTTTTATACCTGGCTTCTTTTACTTAGCATAATGTTTTTCAGATTTACCCATGCTATAGCATGTGTCAGTAGTCTGTTCCTTTTTACTATGACATACTATTCTATTGTATGGAATACATTATTTATCCATTCATTAGTTGATGGACATTTCAATTATTTCTAGTTTTGGGTTATTATGAATAATGCTTCTGTCTTCATTTCACTTCTCCTCTCAGCAGCATGAATGCCTGCTTTCCTCCTACTTCTTTGGTCTCTCCCGCTCACTCTCTGTCATATTTGTGTCTCTCAAAGATCAGCCTTAGACCCTCTTTCCTTCTTCTGCATCCTCTCTTTTTAGAGGACCTCATCCATCCCACATCTTCAACGACCACCCATATGCAAATGATCTTGTATGTGTATTTCCAGCCCAGATCCCTCATCTGAATTCCCAACCCTTGGACCCAATAGCTCTCCTCCAGTATCTTCTCAGAGCTGTTCTCAAAGGCTCCTCCAAACTTAGTTTGTCCAAATCCAAACTCATGAGCTCACTGTCTCAGCCCAAGTCCTCTTCTGAAATTTATTCTTTTGGTCAATGGTACCATCTGTCTAGCTGCAAGTCTAAAACCTAAGAGTCAGCTGGGATATGCTCTTCTCTTTAAACCCCCAGGTCCAATCCATCATTACATCTTACTGACTTCAAACATCTCTCGAACAGTTGATGTCATCTCCTTCTTGGTTACCACCAAGGAGACTGTGATCCCACCTCCTGGATGGTTTCCCTGGATTCACACATACTCTCACCCAACCCATTCTGCACACGAGGTTCAGAGAGGATTGGCATACCACAATCATGTCATGGCACTCTCCTGCTTCAATGGCTCTCAACATACAGACAAAACTTGAATGTGATTTAATTGGCTAATCCAATCTGGTCTATACCCACTTTCCCACTTTCTAGCCTCTTCTCTGAGCCACACTCCCTTCACTCTGTGTTCCATACATTTGGGTCCTTGCTCACACTCACCATTTTCCCCTCTAAGCACATGGCCTTGGCACATGTTATTTCCTCTGCCTGGAATATGCTCCCCTCCCCTTTTTGCCATGTTAATTCTTACTTATCCTTTCTCTCTCTCAAGCATCGCTTCCCCGCGTGAGGCTTTCCCGACCTCCCTGACAGGGTCAAATGGGCCCCAGTTATTAACTCCCAGTAGCTCTTTTTAGCAATGGGCATTGCAGCTACAGTTTTACCACTTAATTTGGGTTATTATCCTCCCCAACTAGACTGTCCCATGAGGTCAAGGACCATATGTGGTTTTATATACGGGGTGGGGCAAAGTAGGTTTACAGTTGTTTGTATGGAGAATAATTAATGTATAATAATACAAAAATAAACTGTTTTATATACTCACAATTGCAAACCTACTTTTGCTCCACCTTGTATTATATCCTTAGTGCCCAGCACAAAGTTTGACATATAGCAGCCACTGGGGAAAAAGAAAAAAGCTTCATTGAATGAATAACTGAGTGAAGGTAAGGTTATCTAAGATGAAAATAGGACTTGACGTGGATAAAAATGACAGTGAAGGAAGACACACTAACGTCTCCAAAGAATGAAGGAGAGTGACTGGGTGGTAGAATGGCAAAGAAAGAGTTGAGGATCATGCAGACTAAGGTGAATGCCTCAGGGCATGGGCTGTACGAAGGTGGGGCATTATGGGAGTATGAAGTTAGGCATGGATGAAAAAAAAAAAGGCTTTCCTGGAGATTCACCCTTTTGCCTGGGCCATATTTTCTTCAGATTAAAGAGGAAATACCCATCATAACCAGTATCCAAAGGCACTAAGAGTTTTTTTTAGAGAAAGCAGAAAAGCCATCACTCACTAAAGGAAGTCAATGAAAATGGAGCAGGTGGTGCCACCTCCAAGCTGGCTATCAAACCCTGCAGATCTGCTATGGTCCCACTTCTGAGGATGGGTAAACTAACACAGAGTATCTTCCACTCCCCAAACGGCCACGTGGCATCTCACAAGCAGATTTGTTGTTGTTTTTTAAAATCCTTATCTGAGGATATTTTCCCATTGATTCTTTAGAGAGCGTAGAAGGGAGGGGAGAGACAGAGAGAGAGAGAAACACTGATGTGAGAGAGGCATATTGAATGGTTGCCTCCCACATGCCCCGACCAGGGGATTGAGCCTGCAGCCGAGGTACATGCCCTTGCCTGGAATCAAACCTGAGACCCTTCAGTCTGCAGGCTGGTGCTCTATCCACTGAGCCAAACCGGTTAGGGCTTGACTCTTTATTAAACACTAAAAACCAGATACTTGAGGCTTGAATTCAAACACTTTCTATGAAGACACGTACCTTGGTCCACCCAGGAAACTGGATAAAGGTGTCCTGGGGCAAGTCTGGGATTCCGCTGGGAATGGAGAAGTTTCCCACATAAAAGGCCGGGAGTGTATAGTTAGATGAGTGGGCACAGGCTTCACTGTGGTAGCTTCCATCGTTGCCATGCCAGCCACCCATGTGGCACACAGCATTCTCAATGTCCAGCGGGAAGATCATCCAGTCTGTGAGGATACTGGAGTTGAGGGTCAGGTTAGATATCAGACCCTGCAAAGGAGAAACAGAGCAATGAGCTGGGGTGGGGAGGAAAAGGCATTAAGTGTCTGTTCCAGCCCTGAGTTCCCGGGGAAAGCAAACTGGGATATGAAACACCAACAACAGTTAAACGAGACTCAAACAGTGCGTACATCCAAGTGACACAGATCTGGCTAGGGGAGAAGCACATCTCCTTGGAAAGATGTATGTTTCCCAAACCACAGCTTTCTCCTTTGCAGGCCAGATGTCCCCGCAAAAGGCCCAGAAAGGGGGTTGAGCTACTAGAGCTTTCAACCCCAAGCTTCCAATCTTCAGTTTGTTTCAGCAGAGCCATTGCTAGAATGGAAGAGAAGATGGGAGTTGAGGAATGCGAAAGCACATGCAGCTCACTGTGGACGGAGGGAGGGGACAGACTCTGCCCCTGACCTATAACCTAGAGTAAGCAAATCTTGACCTTGGGCTCCTCAGCAGCACCTACAAGGATGACCACATCTGAGTCCACTCACCGGGTGTAAGGACTAGTAAATGAGATACTATACATGAGAACACTTTGTTCCAAGACCCTCAGCAGATGCCTGAAACCGCGGGTAGTATGTTTTCCCCTATACATACACACATACATAGAAACATACATACATATCTTTTCACTTAAAGAAAGCATGTTGGGGCTTCGCTTTGGCATATCAGAATTGCCAGCATAAATACTTTTGTGCTTTGGGGCCATTAGTAAGTAGAATAAGGGTTACTTGAACATAAGCACTATAATACTACAATAGTAGATCTGGTAACTTAGACAGCTGCTACATGACTAACGAGCTATAGGTGTACAGCATGGAGATGCTGGACAAAGGGATCATTCCAGGCAGGATGGAGCAGGACAGCATGAGATTTCATCACACCACTTGCAATTTAAAACTGGAATTGTTTCTAGAATTTTCCATTTAATATTTCTAGACCATGGTTGACTGTGGGTAACTGAAATTGTAAACGTGAAACTGTGGCTACTGAATCCATCAAGGCATAGAAAGAGCAGCGGTGATGGTGGCGAACCTCAGAGGTGTATTCTGAAGCTGCTCTGTTTGTCCACTGAGGGCAGGGGGCAGGTGTCTAACTTCCCCTTCTTGGCCTTTTATGTGGAAGAACACCCCCATCCCCAGTGAGATCCCAAATCTGTCTCAGACATCTCTCAATAGCAAGCCCCAACGCTCACAGAGTAATTCAACAAACATTAGCCAGGAACCTGTGTGCCAGGCTCTCGGCTGGGTACCGGGGACCCGGAGACTACATTAGCATTCTTGTCACTCCATGTGGCAGTGTGGCTGCTGAGAGCCAGGCAGGAAGGCCACTAATTATAGCCTCTAACAGGGACATTTCTTTAAAAAAAATATATATATTTTTTTTATTGATTTCATAGAGAGATAGAAACATCAATGATGAGAGAGAATCATTGATCAGCTGCCTCCTGCATGCCCCCTACTGGGGATGGAGTCTGCAACCTGGGCATGTGCCCTTGACCAGAATTGAACCTGGGACCCTTTAGTCCACAGGCCGAAGCTCAGTCCACTGAGCCGGCTAGGGCACAGGGGCATTTCTATTGGAGACAAAGGTGGCCCCAGCATGGCCATTCCCTAAGGCTATAATTGCCTTCCCTCTGAGCTGCCACATAAAGAGACAGGAAATAGCCCCAGACACCTGTCCTGTCCTAGACTGGGTGGCGCTATCCTTCCCTCCGTGCAGGCCTTTTCTCCTCTAGCACACGGTGAGATAGCAGAGGATCTATCTCAACATCTTTACACCCCCAAAGCGCCTCGCAAAGTGTGAGCTTAACCAAGGTTTTTGAGTAATGCTCTAAAAATATGTGTGAGAAAAACATATCTGGCCTAGACACCTGGACATTGTAACTGGCAGAGGCGAGAGGCAGGGCACCAAGGGTTTGCACAGTTCAAGGGTGTCATGTCAAGGGTGCCAGAAAACAGAGCAGACCCAATGCTAAGCTGACTTTGTTGGCAAGTGAGTGCCTTTTGAAAGCCGGGTGGGTTTTAGAAGCAAAGGAAGAGCACAGTGGAGTGGTTTCCTCTTGCTGTTTCTTTCTACAGGATGACTGAACTCAAACACAAGGGAAGGGTTCTGTCTGCAGGGGAAAACAGGTCTTCAAAATAACCCAACTTCTAGGTTGCAAAACAAATCAGGGCAGGTTCATTCATCCAAGTTGACGAAGCGCATGTGCCTTTTTTATTTTTTTTAGAGAGAGAGAGGGAGAGAGAAAAACAGCCATATGAAACATCAGTGGGCAACCTCCTGCATGCCCCGTTCTGGGGATCAAGACAGCAATCCAGGCATGTGTCCTGTCTGGGAATTGAACCGGCAACCTTTTGGTATGTGGGACAACGCCCAACTGAGCCACACTGGCCAGGGCCAAAGTGTGTGTGTGTGTGTGTGTGTGTGTGTGTGTGTGTGTGTGTTTTGCTTTGTGTTTTTTTTTTTTAAATCCTCACTCAAGGATATTTTTCCATTGATTTTTAGAGAGAGTTGGAGAGGGAAAGACAGAAATATCGATGTGAGAAAAACACATCAACTGGTAGCCTCCTGCATGCGCTCCGACCAGGGCCCGGGCCAGGGAGGAGCCTGCAATCAAGGTGCATGCCTTTGACCCTTGACCGGCATCAAACCCAGGACGTTTCAGTCTGCAGGCCGATGCTCTATTCACTGAGCCAAATCAGCGAGGCCAGTGTGTGTGCTTTTAAGAATTGTTTCTATGTTAACAGAACTGAAGTGAAAGAATGTGAGGGCATATTTAAATAGATTTACAAAAATTTCCTCAGGTGGCTTAGGCACAGTCCTGCCTGCCTTTGAACCTCACTCCTAAGAGTAAGGCTGGTCCTACCTTATAATCATTGATATAATAGCCGTAGTTCACACGCCCCATGTTCTCCACCAGAAGGTCCAGAGTGGCGCCAGCTTTCCCTGTTATGTTCAGAGTGGTCACATAGTTCCGGTCAAGGACGCCCTGGGGGACCTGTGGGTTCAATGCCAAATGAGAATTACCTAAGGTGAGAAGACACGCAGAGAGGCAGCTTCCTTCAGTTAATTCAGCAGCATTTTCCTGCCTTGATGAGCCACTGGACGTGGGAGGAAATGCTTTGATGGCCCCGTAGTCCAAGTTACCGGCCAGGTGGTCAACTTCCTCCAATCACTGCTTTCTTTCTAAACAGCTGTGAGCAAAGAAAGGTCTAGACTGGTTTCCTCTGCTCTAGAATGTTTCCCTTCGTGTCTTTTTTTTTTTTTTTTGAAGATTATGCTTTTTAAATTATTTATTATTTTTTTAATAAATATTGTTCAGATTATTACAGGTGTTCCTCTTCCCCCCCCCCCATAGCTCCCCTCCTTCTGATTCCCCACCCCACACCCTTACCCCCTGCCACTGTCTTCATCCATAGGTGTAAGATTTTTGTCCAATCTCTTCCCGCACCCCTCACACCCCCTTCCCCCTGAGAATTGTCAGTCCACTCCCTTTGTATGTCCCTGATCCTATTATATTCACCAGTCCATTCTGTTCTTCAGATTTTTTATTCACTTGATTTTTAGATTCACTTGTTGGTAGGTATGTATTTGATGTCATTTTGTTGTTCATAATTTTTATCTTTACCTTTTTCTCCTTCTTCCTCTTCTTAAAGAATACCCTTCAGCAATTCATGTAATCCTGGGTTGGTGGTAATGAACTCCTTTAGCTTTTTCTTGTCTGTGAAGCTCTTTATCTGACCTTCAATTCTGAATGATAGCTTTGCTGGGTAGAGTAATCTTGGTTGTAGGTTCTTGCTGTTTATCACTTTGAATATTTCTTGCCACTCCCGTCTGGCCTGCATAGTTTCTGCCGAGAAATAAGCTGATAGTCATATGGGTCCTCCCTTGTAGGTCACTAACCATTTTTCTCTTGTTGCTTTCAAGATTCTCTCTTTGTCTTTTGTCCTTGGCATTTTAATTATGATGTGTCTTGGTGTGGTCCTCTTTGGATTCCTCTTGTATGGGGTTCTGTGTGCTTCCTGAACTTGTAAGTCTATTTCTTTCACCAGATAGGGAAAGTTTCCTGTCATTATTTCTTCTAATAGGTTTTCAATATTTTGCTCTCTCTCTTTGTCTGGCACCCCAAAAATTCGGATGTTGGTATGCTTAAAGTTGTCCCAGAGGCTCCTTACACTGTCTTCATATTTTTGGATTCTTTTTTCTTTTTGTTTTTCTGGTTGGGTGTTTTTTGTTTCCTTATATTTCAGGTCTTTTGTTTGATTCTTGGGGTACATTGGTCTACAGTTGAGTTTCTGTATATTCTTTATTTTAGACAGTGTATGCTTCATTTCTGACTGGTCCTTTTCCATTTTTTGGGGCATTCTCATTAAGATCTTTAAAGGTTTCACTAAGTTCCTCAGAGGTTTTTAGAAGATTCTTGAATAACCTTATAAATGTGGTTCTGAACTCTATGTCATCCAGTAGTTTGCTTTCCTCCATTTCTTTCATTCGTGATATGTTTCTTTGTCTCCACATTTTGGCTGCTTCCCTGTGTTGATGGAGTAGCTTTGTGTGGTAGGTGACCTATAGGGGCCAGTAGCTCAGCCTCCCCAACCACCTGAGGTGGACGCTCTTGGTACACCCCTTTGTGGGCTGAGTGCAAAGTCTTGGTGTAGTTAAGCCTTGATTGCTGTTGGTACACTGGAAGGAATTGACCTCCAAGCCAATTGGTTGTGAGGACCCGCTGTGTCTATCATGGAAGAACTGCTGTGCTGGAGACATGCTTATGGGGCAGGACTTGTTTCAGTGGGGCTTTGGTGCTCACTGAGTCTGCCTCTTGAATGTGTCACTTATGGATGTGAGGAGTTGAAATCTGGTGTCTCACACTGACCACTAGGTACACTGGCTTCTGGATCTCCAATGGGGTGCAGGTCAGCTACTGTCTGAGGCCACCCAGCAGAAGCTATAGTTTTCTCCTCTTTGCTTGGGGTTTGGAAGTTTTGGAGCTGTCTGACGCGGGCTGCAAGTTTGCTAGGTTAAGCTGCGATAGGGCAGGCCATTCATATGCTAAAGACACTGCTTGGAGCTTGGGTGGGTGTGTAGGTTGTGTGGGGCAGGGTTCTCAGGGCATCACTAGGCTAGGGTGTGGCAAACAGCGATGGCTACCAGTCAGCCGGCTCTGCATCTCTGACCGTGTCCCCATATCCCGCGCCCCAGCGCAGTAAACAATTATTCCTGCAAGCAGCTCTGCAAGCAAGCCACCCTCTCTTTCTGACCCAATGGCAGACAGTCCAGCTTCTCCCCGTAGGAATTTGGGTCCCCCGCGTCTCCCCAGAAACTGGATTTCAGAGTAGTCGGGGGCTTGTCTCCCTTCGTGTTGAAAAAAAGCAACGCCTGCCGCCAGCCCGGACCACATGCCTCCGTACCTCAGCTTTTCAGCGCTCGTGCACGTCTCAATGCTCCTTTCTCTTTCCTTCTAGTTGTAGAACTTCCACTCAGCCAGCTTTCCCGTGGTTCTGGGTGATAGATGTTTTGTCTTTTAGTTGTAGTTTTGAAATTGTTGTGTGAGGCAGCAGTTTAGGTGTTTACCTACACCGCCATCTTGGATCCTCCCCCTTTGTGTCTATTTTTAATAGAAAGGAAATGGAGGCAAAAAATTCCAGGGGAGGATTCCCATCACAGGAACCTCTTCGTGTTCTCATAGCGCAAAAGACAGTCATAAAAAAATAGCTTCTAAACAACATGGTGAGTTGAAACAAAATCAGATAAACAAGATAAAAATCAGAGAGTTAGGTGGAGTGTTCTTACCTCAAAATACCTGATACCACGAAAATTATATAATAGAATGAACGAAAACAACAGGCATTTTAGCAACAACATATTCCTAATTTTTTTTAAAATTAGATTTAAAAAAATTAATGTTACTGACCATAATTCACTAACACAACTCCTAGATTGAAATCCAAGAAACAACTGCCATCAGTAAACACATAACATCTTAGAAACTTGCTCCCAATGAAAATAAAACTGCGGATGACAATGGAATGGAAATATTTTAATTTAAAATTTTCTGAACCAATTTTCTTGGTTAGGAAACTCTCTTCGTGTCTTCTTTCAAATGAATGTTTCACTGAGAGGAATGGAAACCGTAACGTGTATCTTTGTTATGAAACAAAGTTCTTTGTGGATTGTAGCTATAATTGTCATGAGCAATCCTTTTTCAGAATATTATTTTTCATAAATGAGTCACCACTCTGGTATATACAAAATGGACCCGTTCCTCTAGAAGCCAAGAAGACATGGGATGGCACTGGGCTGGGGAGACCAGAAAGGTTTCCGAGAAGCTGGGGCTTTGGGGAGGGCCCTCCAGGTTAAGAAGGGTGAGGGGGTGTATCAGGCAGATGGAGCACGAGTGAGGCAACCTAAGGTTGAAAAGGTGGACAGAGTTCTCAAACGCCATGAAACCAAGTGCAGATCACACATTCCCCAGTGGGGCAGATACACCGTCCAGAGACCACTCTTACCCCATCTACGGAGACATAGGCCCGGTCGTGGACGCCCCTGTGGGGTGAAGAGAGAGGGGTTGGCTCGCTGCAGTCTTCAGGAAGTGTGGTTCGGTACAGCACAAACCCAAAATACTGGTGAGAAAAGGATGAAAGACAAATCCATCACTTTTGCAATTCATTTTAAGAGAACTTGGTCATGCCGAAACCGGTTTGGCTCAGTGGACAGAGCGTCAGCCTGCGGACTGAAAGGTCCCAGGTGCGATTCCGGTCAAGGGCATGTACCTGGGTTGTGGGCACATCCCCAGTAGGAGGTGTGCAGGAGGCAGCTGATCGATGTTTCTCTCTCATCCATGTTTCTAACTCTCTATCTCTCTCCCTTCCTCTCTGTAAAAAAATCGATAAAATATATTTTTTTAAAAAGAGAGAGAACTTGGTCACCCTCGATCTGCATGGAAGTGATGCTTCTAAAACCATAAGGAATTGAAATGCTTCCTCAGCCTCTGGGGAAAATTCAACCTGAAAGAAGGGAACTGGCTTGAGTCATTTATTTATTTATTTACTTATTTATTTATGTTAATTCTCACCAAGGATATTTTTTCCATGGATTTTTTAGAGAGAGTGGAAGGGAGGAAGAGAGAGAAAAAGATCGAGGTGAGAGAGACAACATTGCTTGCCTGCCACCTGCATCCCAACCAGGGCCAGGGATCGAGCCTGCAACTAACTGGGTGTATGCCCTTGACTAGGAATTGAACCTGAGAACCTTCGGTCCGTGGGCCAACTTTCTAATCACTGAGCCAACCCCGTTTTTAGATCCCGGAAGAACTATCACAGACGTAAACTTCAGGGAATCCTGAGGAGTCTTTCATCCAACATCCTTTTCCACATGAGGAAACGGGACCCTGGAATGTGTTCAGTGATTTGCCCTGAAACACTAAAGCCATCCTATCCCATACATCTGAGGTTACTTAGGGCATCTCCAAAAACAAACCGAAGAAACAAACAAACAAAGGAGACAAATAACAACAATGCCAAGAATGTTCGGCAAAACGTTCTCCAGGTTCTTGGCCTGAATCTGCTCTAACGTACAAAACAAGAGTCAATCAGAAACTGGGTAAGTGGAGGAGTGGGGGAAACGGAGATAGTGAGCGAAAGGGGTGTAGCCCGCTGCTAAGTCAGAAGACTTTTAGGTGCTGGTATCCCTGCTCCAAAGGGAGGCCCCCGTCAGCCAGCCTTGGCAGCAACAGCACTCATGGCCCAGAGCGATCTTCCTGCTGTGGACATTAGCCTGGGTGAGCTGGACCAAACCCTAGGTCAATGGAAAGAATCCAAATCCAAATCCTTCATGGACCAGAGACAACGTTCCTCACTTCCAGGGCCCAGCAAGCCAGGACGTGCACCTCGGGCAACAGGAAAAGTGATTTGAGGAGCTGAAAACAGTGTTAACCATGTTCCTCTGTTGCAGGAAAGGCCTGAACTCAAGAAATGCCGCTCGTGTCTCCACTGAACCTTGAAGAACACCTTCCTTGGACCCCAAGTCTCCATCTGTCTCCTGTAAGTCTTAACAACTCAGGGGCTGGGGAAAACTTGGGGAGGCTTCCTAGAAGGGAGCAGAAGCTGCGATGCTCCCCACAAAGGTGGAGCTGAGGCCTCTGAGGCTGGGGGTGTACCAGGGCAGCACCCCACTCCCCGCAGCTGTGGCTCCCATGGGTTTCGTTGGAAATAAACACATGTGGGCTTGCCCCAGACCTGAAACTGCCAGGGCTCAGGGCACCCCACCCAATCCGGGAGCGCTGCCTTGGTCCAAGATCAGAAAGTAGAGGGGCCTGAGAAAGAACACAGTGCGAGTGTCTACACATTAACCTGGAGCTCACGTCCCAGGCACCGGCTGCTCTAGTGTCCGTGTCTTCT
Source organism: Corynorhinus townsendii (assembly GCA_026230045.1). NCBI lineage: Eukaryota > Metazoa > Chordata > Mammalia > Chiroptera > Vespertilionidae > Corynorhinus > Corynorhinus townsendii. Next base: position 12,703,971 of record JAPDVU010000006.1, on the reverse strand, counting down.
CCCGTGTGCTCCACGCCCTGCCAGGTGGAGAAGGCATGCTCTGATTTACAGATGGAGACATGGCCACACAGTCAGTGTGTGCTCAAATGAGGGAAAGAACTCTACCCGATGTGAATGAAAAAACTAGGGGGTGGGGGACCTTAATCATTCACTTTACTTATCACACATGAGAGTTGTTGGCACAAAACATTCTTGTAAAATTTCACAAGTGTAGGAATAGTAATCGGAGGCAAAAACACACTAGACTAAAATCAGATTTGCTATGATACTATCATCTTATTGTTCAGACACCTTCCAGAAGGCAATCGATACAGAAAAGCGGAAGGGCAGACCCCATTCAGAAAATGGGGCTGAGAGCCTGAGTGGTCAAACTTAGCAATGGTAACCAAGGGACACGCTGACCTCATGGGCAGCCTAAGCACACATCACCTTTGTTGTGTTTGTGCCAAAAACGTTTTGCTAAATCAAATCAGTGAAGGACAGTCTACCAAGCAACTGGGCTGAGCTCTTCAGAAAAGTTCATGTGACCAGAGAAAGAAAAGAAAGACTTAGGAACTGTTCCTGATAGGACTAAAGAGGCATTGTCACTCAATGTAATGCATGATCATGGGTTGGAAACTGGACTGAAAAAAGACAAGCTATAGAGGACATTATTGGAATAACCAGGGATACTTGACTATGGAAGGTCTATTAGATAACTGGGTTGCATTAATATCAAATTTCTTAAGTGTGATCATTATGTTGTGGTCCTGTAGGATAATATCCTTTTCCTTAAGAGACACATGCTGTTATATCTATGGGTGAAGTGTCATGATGGTGACAACGAACTCAAATGGTGAAATAAATAAATAAATAAACAAAAGAAAACAACCCAACCAGCAGTTGATGACATACACACACAGAAAGATAAAGCAAGCGAAGCAAATGTTACCACTTGGTGAGTCTAGGTGGAAGCTATATGGGTGCCAGTTGTACTATTCTTGCAACTCTTCTAGATTTGAAATTTTCCAAAACAGAAAGTTGGAAAAGCTCTTAAAGATGGGGCATCACCTATAGATTAAACACACATGAACACACACACACACACACACACACACACACAAAGTGCCGGCTTTCTGTTCTCTTCAAAAGCCAGAAAAAAGAATCTCTAAGAACCTAATCTAGTAAGAACACCGTCCTTACACTTGGCTAACTAAGGACAAAGAACTACGTTGTCATTTCTGAGTAGAAAATAGTGGTTTCCCCCCTGGAACCTAGTAATAAAGATTAACTAGAGGAGCAGTGCACTCAGTGTACGGCTTGTACAGAATCATGCCGAAGCAGGTTGAGCTGCAACGTATTTGAGTGAGAATAAGAAACAGGGAAGTGTAGGACAGGTCAGCCTAACGCGTGACATCACGGCTACAGAGAGCCCGGGACTCCACTGCTCATTCCGTGGGGTCTGATTGAGCCGCTTACTATTTTGGTCCCTGTCCTCAAACAGACACTGCAGGGCAGGGCAGGGCAGGGCAGGGCAGGGCAGGGCAGGGCAGGGCAGGGCAGGGCACACACATTTTCCCAAGTAGAAGAAAGGCGAAGCATTACCTTTGAAGGCCTACCTGTTTCACCTGGATAAATGTCAAGGGATAAAGGCTTTTGACAGGCCCCTTGGGACACAGAATGTTCAGAGCTTCCTCCACTGTCTTTAACTGAAAAAAACAACACAAAAGCAGCGTTCACTTACTGCCACCCCTCCCTGGTCATCGGAATGAAGAACGTCGTTTGCAAATGATCCAAGTTACCAGTGGGTTTGGCCAAACCCCTAAATAAACCTACATGGTTCAAATTCCACTCGGTCCTGTCCCCCAGGCACCTTGAATCATCTGTCGCACTTCCCTAACGTTTGATGAAAAGTAACTGATGGGAATCTTAAAAAGAGTTTCAAACATACCTGCTTGCAAGTACAACCTCCTGTATAGAAAAGGCCCTTAAAAATAAACGAAAACCTAGGCTTGAGGCCGCCTCCTCTGAAGCCTCCCCCAGCACTCCTGAGGGCAGTAACCCTGACAGCGCCCTCTGCATGTGCCGATAGCACACCTTCTGTGTCATTTGCCAGTGGTCTCCCTTTACAGACGATCACCACCCCAATGCCCAGTACACGGGAGCCACTCAACAAATACACACATTCAATCCACACGACTGTGTATTCTTGCAAGGCAGGATGCTCATTCTGGTGCAAGAACAACAACGGTAACAGCTACCCCAACAACGGGTGCCCAGCAAAACGCCAGGGGCAGCAGGACTAGACCCACACACCTCCCTGAGTCCTCACAGCGACCCAGCGAGGCAGGCCTTCTGTTAGGGACTCAGAGAAGCTCACTTGAGCAATGAATGGCAAAGCCAGGATTTGCAGTGAGGTTTGGCTCCAAACCCAGGACTCGGCATGGCACGGCACCGGTTAGGAATTGTCCAAGGTTTACACGGATGTGCAGCACCGAGGGGAAAATATCTTACCAGGTCAATACAAGTCTATCCACTCAGCCACGCACAAGGACATTCCCCACTCGGACAACTCGACTCATGGCAGAAGGTTTAGGCCTACAGAACGATGTTCCACATGCATTTAATTCAGTGAGATGCCCGTTTGCTCTCTTCACTGTTAACCAGGAAAAGCCGTTTCTGCGCACACCGTTTTCTTTGGCAGAATGTGCGTTGGGTACTGAGCTAGATTTGTTTGAACAACGTTGTAGGGAAACAGTTGCAGTTATTCTCTGTTGTATGAAAAAGAAATCCTCATGGCTTCTAGGCCCCACAAATGAACTTTTCCTCAAGCAGCAAGGGCAGTGAAGGAGCAGAAGATGGTCCCTTTACAAGTGTGATTCTCGTTTGATTAATCTAATGAAAGATGCCTATCAGGCAGAGAGACTGGCCACGGCCTCTCTAGAATGTAACACACGCATCTGACACTAGGTGGAAAAAGTTACAAGAAATCAACCCACCATATATCAAAGGGCTTCATGAATGGAAAAAAATCATACAATCATGTTTGGCATTTGGCTTAAAGATAAAAATGTATGATGCTATTTTAGAATATCAAGATTCTTAAGAACTGTACAATTGTTCATGTTTTTTTTTTCTTTTTCTTTCTTGCTTGTGAGTTATCACATGTAGGAGTTAGGGATTGTAAAAGGGGAAAACCTCAAGACAGAGATGGTCAAAACAAACTGACTTTGGCTTACGTCAATCTTGACTGTTAAACGTAACCTCTCTTCCTTTTCTCTTTTCCTGGAATAAAAGGTCCCTAACTCTTATTTATGATTGATTTCTGGCTCCCCCCCCCCCCCCCCGATGTCTCATTTACCTTATAAACTACAGACCACAAAAATTAGGACGTGATTTTGAGATAGGAGTGTATAATTAGGGCAAAGCCCTATCAAAATGTCTGTGGCTTTTGAGAACCCCCTAAAATAATAGTGAATTATAAAAAAGAATCTCAGCAGCCATAACAACAAGGCGTCATGTTATTCCACAAAGGCTCCCGAGACTGCTTTGGGCAACTGATAATGGAACCAAAATCACTTGTATGATCTAGAACACCTCTCTACTCCTGCTCATACCCATTTGCTCACCCATTCAACACGCATACACATCCTCTCACCTCCGTGTCCCTGCTTTCTCAGAAACACCATCTTCCATATCAGTCTCACAGAAAACAAATTCACAAAAAATAACGAACCGACTCCCCAGCCTAATACTTTCACCGACTTCTAAATTCCATTTCCTCACTTTCAATGTTTCTGTCATTTTTTTCTTACCTTTTTCAGAGCAACTTTTCCATATGCAAACTTCGGTGTAGATGGAGGGATAGGGCCTTCTGGTACTTTTTCAAACTGTAAACCAGAGTGAAGAAGAAAAAAAAAAAAGACAGAAAAGAAAAGCAGCTGTTAAGCCCTCAGAAACACATTTAATTCATTTTTAAATTACAAATTTAATTCATTTTTCCAAAGGAGGGTCAAAGACAGAAACCACAATGCCAGTGATGTTTTGGGAAGGCAAAGGAATAAAAGACTTTCTTCCAAGACAGGATCTGGGTAAGGTTTTACTTTGAATTGTGTGTCTGTGTATGTCTGTGTTTTCAGCTCCAGGAATCATTCAAGTAATTATAGAACAAAGACTTCAAAACAGAGAGCAGCCCTAACCGGTTTGGCTCAGTGGATAGAGCGTCGGCCTGCGGACTGAAAGGTCCCAGGTTCGATTCCGGTCAAGGGCATGTACCTTGGTTGTGAACACATCCCCAATAGGAAGTGTGCAGGAGGCAGCTGACCGATGTTTCTCTCTCATCGATGTTTCTAACTCTCTATCCCTATCCCTTCCTCTCTGTAAAAAAACCAATAAAATATATTAAAAAAAGCAAACACAAAAAACAGAGAGCAAAAACAAGTAGAGAGAATGAGAGTGGCAGCAGAAAACGAGCTTGGGGAGAAAAGGAAAACGGTACAGCATCTGAAGGGAGGGAACCTGGAGAGAGGAGGACAAATATTTGTTGATTAAATCGTATTGGTAGATTAAAATTTTGTATCAATGTTAAAATTGCCATGGTTACATAACAGCATATTCCGACCTATTCTTACGAAATACACACTGAAGTGTTTAGGGATAAAGGGTCACGATAGACGCAATCCTTCAATGGTTTAAACACAAGGGGAGGGGGGCGGGGGTAAATGATGAAGCAAATAGAGTGCAATGTTGACAGGGGTGAACCTGGGTAAGAAATACACAGGTGTTCTTAGGACAATTTTTATTCTTGAAACTTTCAGGTAAGTTTTAAAATTTTTATGAAGTTATTGTTAAATTAAAAAAACCTAAAACTAAAAACAACAAAACACTATTAAATATGTGTGCATGCACACATATTAGTATCAGGAAATATGAGTGTAAACCCTAGGTCTTAGCAAGGTCCTAGGTACATCTGGCATCTCCAAGTCGATTGCATTATGATTTTTCAGGATCCTTACACTTCTTTCCTCCTTGCTTGCTTTCTTCTTGTTTTCCTTTTTAAATAGTATTTTTTTTTAAAAAGAAGAGGATAAAAGATTGGTTAAGGAAAAGCAATAGTCTCCTGACTCACCACTTTCTTATATTTTTCAGAGAAACCATTAAAAAATCATGTATTTGTACCTATTCTTGCTTCTTTTGGTCTCTAAATAATATACTTTTCTGCAATGTCTTGTTAGATGCATTTTTTAAATGTTTTTTTTTTAATTAATTTTGGAGAGAGGAAGGGCGAGGGAGACAGAAATATCAACGAGAGAGAAACATCAACATCCATCGGCTGCCTCCTACACGCCCCCTGCTGGGGATTGAGCCCACAACCTGGGCAAGTGCCCTAACCAGGAATTGAACTGGCAACCTCCTAGTGAATGTGTCAACACTCAACCACTGAATCACACTGGCCGGGCTTGTTTAAAATACCATTTCTTCAATTCATGAGAATTTAGCTCAGTTGTACTATTCCCCCTAACTCCCTTTCTTGCCAACCTGGTCTTATCACCATTTTCAGTTTCTTTACTGGTTAGCTCTGCAGATTTAAATAACATCTATACCTTTGCTTCTTAGTTCCATCCATTAAGATTATCTTTGTGTCCACACTTTTAAGGACAAGGCTATTTACATCCTTCCCTGAGCTCTCCTCCCTACTCCCGCCTCCAAACCATCAGCTAGCTATACTTTCACATTGTCAAGATTAAAACAGTCTGTGCTGTGGCCATAGGTCCTCCCTTTATCTGTATATTGACTCTAAATTCAAAATCAATCATTCTTTTATGACTCAGTCATAAAAAAAAAAAGAATGAAATTTTGTCAGCTGCAACAACATGAATGGACCCAGAGGGTTCACCCTCGAGGTCAAAGTGTTAAAACCATGTCCGGTTGAGTGTACCCACACCAAAGAGAGTACATTACAAAATGCAAATGTCATGAGCTTTGTCATGCCTTCAAGAGTCATATGCAAAGGACCCCTGGAACTTCCACCATTGAGCACAGGCTTGTTCAGCCTGGTGGGAAATCATCACCCCTGGGAGTCCAGGTCAGGGAAAGATATTATCCATCACCACCCAACTAACTCTAGAAATGGAATAAAGAAGAGCTACATTCCACTTTGTAAGTCTCTGGTAAAGGAAAGAGGCAGGCAGAGCTAGATATGGGAGTACTTATAATCCCATTGTTTCTCTCGATGCAAGCCAAATATTTTGAATATCACCTAACAAACCAGCTAACTGACCATCTACAAAATCTCAGAAGAAAGAGCCCACTTTTAAAGTAGTTTATTTCTCTCTTCCAAACTTAAATATCCAAGAAGAAAGAGGGAAGAGACGACTAGAGGTTAAGTGATAATTTATGATAAACTATTGAAGTACATTCATTTCTGAAGTCTTTATGTCCTTTCTTCTTGCTGTGGGCCCTGGTTATAAGACTGGAATCCCCGGGTTTGTCTTTTGCTTGGCCCACCGCCTTTCTTGCTCAACTCTCCATGTCCAGTCTCAGCCTTCCCCGGACTTGAGCCTCCACTTCCATTGCTGACCCCAGAATCTGAGCTGTCCTAACCACTTCTTCTTTTTAAAATTTTTTTATTATTTTTATACATATGTGTCCTTATTCCCCCATTACCCCCCACCCCCCACTCATGCCACACCCACAGGTTGTCTGTGTCCATTGATTAGGTTCATATGCATGCACACAAGTCCCTTGGTTGATCTCTCCCCCTTACTCCCACCAACCCCCTCCTTCCCTGAGGTTTGAGGTTCTGATCGACGTTTCTCAGTCTGTGGTTCTGTTCTTGTTCATCAGTCTATGCTGTTCATTATATTCCACAAGTGAGTGAGATCATGTGATATTTATCTTTCTCTGCCTGGCTTATTTCACTTAACATAATACTCTCCATCTCCATCCATGTTGTTGCAAATGGTAAGAACTCCTTTTTTTACTGCAGCGTAGTATTCCATTGTATAGATGTACCACAGTTTTTTAATCCACTCATCTGCTGATGGGCACTTAGGCTGTTTCCAAATCTTAGCTATGGTGAATTGTGCTGCTATGAACATAGGGGTGCATATATCCTTTCTGATTCGTGTTTCTAGTTTCTTGGGAAAAATTCCTAGAAGTGGGATCACTGGGTCAAATGGGAGTTACATTTTTAGTTTTTTGAGGAAACTCCATACTGTTCTCCACAGTGGCTGCACCAGTCTGCATTCCCACCAGCAGTGCAAAAGAGTTTCTTTTTCTCCGCATCCTCACCAACACTTGTCGTTTGTTGATGATAGCCATTCTGATAGGTGTAAGATGGTACCTCATTCTTGTTTTGATTTGCATCTCTCTGATGATTAGTGACTTTGAGTAGGTTTTCGTATGTCTCTTGGCCTTCCTTCTGTCTTCTTTCAAAAAGTGTCTATTTAGATCAGTTGCCCATTTTTTGATTGGGTTGTTTATCTTCTTTTTGTTAAGTTGTATGAGTTCTCTGTAAATGTTAAAAGATTAAACCCTTATCGTTGATATCATTGGTAAATATGTTCTCCCATGCATTGGGCTTTCTTGTTGTTTTATTGATGGTTTCCTTTGCTGTGCAAAAGCTTTTTATTTTCATGTAGTCCCATTTGTTTATTTTCTCTTTCATTTCCATTGCCCTAGGGGCAATATCAGTGAAGAAGTTCCTTCAGCATATGTCTGAGATTTTGCTGCCTGTGGATTCCTCTAGTATTTTTATGGTTTCCCATCTTATGTTTAAGTCCTTTATCCATTTTGAGTTTATTTTTGTGTATGGTGAAAGTTGGTGATCTAGTTTCATTTTTTTGCATGTATCTGTCCAATTTTCCCAACACCATTTGTTGAATAGACTGTCTTGACTCCATTATTGGAATCGAGAGTCTAGGTCAGTGGTTGGCAAACTGCGGCTCGAGAGCCGTGGTTTGCTGCTCTGTTGTCTAATGAGTTTGCCGACCACTGGCTCAGTAGATAGAGCATTCCAGCCAAGGGCACATGCCCAGGTTGTGGACTCGATCCTCAGTAGGGGGTGTATAGGAATTAGCCAATCAATGATTCTCTCTCATCATTGATGTTTCTATCTTTCCCTCCCTCTCCCTTCCTCTCTGAAATTAATAAAAAAATATTTTTAAAAATAGTAGAAAGAAAGGAAGGAAGAGAAGAAGAAGGAAGAAAGGAAGGAAGGAAGGAAGGAAGGGAGGGAGGGAGGAAGAAAGGAAGGATGAAAAGAAGGAAGAAAGGAAGAAAAGAAGGAAGGATGAAAAGAAGGAAGAAAAGAAGGAGGGAAGAAAGGAAGGAAGGAAGAAAGGAAGGAAAAGGAAGAAAGGAAGGAAGAAAGGAAGGAAGAAAGGAAGGATGAAAGGAAGAAAGAAACATCGATGTAAGAGAGAAACATCAGTTGATTGCCTCCCATATACACTCCAACAGGGGACTGAACCTGCAACCTGGGCATGTGCCCTTAACTGGGAATCAAACTGGTGTCCTTTTAGTGCATGGGACAATGATCAACCACCTGAGCTACACTAGCCAGGGCAAGCCTTTTGTGTTCTTTTTCCTTCCCTGAGGTTTCGAATTGCCTTTCTTTCTTTCTTTCTTTCTTTCTTTCTTTCTTTCTTTCTTTCTTTCTTTCTTTCTTTCTTGTCTGCATTTAGATTAACACCTCTTTGGGTGGGGCAAATGTAGGTTTACAGTTTTTTTAATATGAAAAAATACAATCCTATCTAATAAAGAGGGAATATGCTAATTGACTGCCCCACTCTCAAAGATGGCGGTGCCCACAGCCAATAAGGAGGGAATATGCTAATTGACTGTCATGCCCAGAAAGGTGGCGGTGCCCACAGCTATAAGATGGCAGCACCCAGTACCCTCAGCCCTGCTAGGGCCACTCTGCACGCCTGCCTCCGGAGTCCCCCAGTTCCCTCAGCCCCCCAGCCAGCCAGGGCTGGCCGAAGGTGCAGGCAAGCCTTGGATGGCAGCTGCCCAGCCATTCAGGGCCGCCCAAGGCTCAGGTAACCAGGCTTGCGCTGCCGGCAGTGGCAGCAGCAGAGTTGTGAAGGGTGTTGCCTTCCCCTGATCGCCAGGTCACCTCCCACCCCTGAGGGCTCCTGGACTGTGAGAGGGGGCAGGCCGGGCTGAGGGACACCCCCCCTTTGGTGCATGAATTTTCATGTACCGGGCCTCTAGTAATTAATAAATAATAATACAAGAATAAACTGTTTCACACAACTGTAAACCTACTTTTGCTCCATTCTGTATATGATATCATACAGGACTACTTGCTCCAAACAGATGCAAATATGTTTGAAAACAACAAACTAGACAGTTGTGTAGTGTTTAATAATTAACAAACCCACTTCTGAACATTTCAAGGGTCAAGGAGAAATCAAAATAAGCATGTTTAGAAGAAAACGATAATAAGTATATTACATCTTAAGATTTATGAAATGGAGCTATAGAAGTACTTGAAGGAAATGTATAACCTTGACTATTTATAGTAGGAAAGAAGAAAGGCTGGATTTAAAAAGCTAAGCTTCAAATAAAGGAAGGGAATAATAAAGATAGGAACAGACAGCTCGAAAGGGAACAGACCTACAAGAGAGAGCTTTGGAGTCATCATAACAAATTCTGCAGTGATTGAGCCCATAATAAAACAGGAGAAACATTTTAACCAGACACTTGAAAGTTTCAATGACATAGACAAATTCTTAGGTAAGTATAGAACACATTTTTCTATATGTTTAACGTATTACATAATATAGATTTTACTATGTAGGCTTAAATGGAGACAGCATACTTAAACAAACAAACTACAACAACAACAACAAAAACAAAGAAAGAAACAAAGAGAAAGAAAGAAAGCCAGCCCTGACATACCATTTATAGGCAGAAAACCTGTGTTTTTTTAACTTCAAAACTCAGGTGACTGAGCAGAAAAACTGCGGGTTTTTTTTTTTTTTAAACCCACAGTAGAGACAGGAAACCCCACCTGGACGCTTTAGATGCCTCAAAAGGTCACAGCGTTAGCAGGACTAAGCAGTTCAGGTGCCAGGCCAGAAGAAATAGTATACACTGTTCCAAGTAGAACAAAGAGGGGTTGCTGACAGCTCACATTTGTACCTTGCTTCCACTGCCCACGGATTTTCTCTATGACACATTTTAGCTATTTATTTGGACATACATTTTCTTACCTTTAGTGTAAGTATTAGTAATGGCTACCACTTAGTGGACCACATGAGCCTTACATAGGTTCTTTTTCATCCTGACACCACACCCAGGTGCTGATGGTCCAGGTTTACAAATGAATAGACTAGTGGAGCCACTTGTCTGCAGGCTCACTCTCCATCAGGTGGGGACCAAGACTCAAGGCCAAGTCTATCTGATGCGCTCCTGCATCCATCCTTCGAAACCCAGAGGCTCTAGGAAGTGGTCTACAGCAGCGGTCGCCTACCGGTGGTCCACAAACCACTGGTGGCCCGTGAGGTCCGAAAGGTTGGTGACCGCTGGTTTAAGGAAACCTTTGGAGCAGCGGTTGCCAACCCATGGTCCGTGAGGTCTGAAAGGTTGGCGACCACTGGTCTACAGAGCACAGTGAGGACAAGGCAGGTTCTGCCCTAGACCAGCCCACCGCAGTCCGTACAAAGTACCCACCTTCCGGATAACATCTCGCACAGCAAAATACTTCTCGGTGAGGTCCCCTGCCTCACTCAGGGGGGCGTCATAGTCGTAGCTGGTGGGTTGTGGTTGGTAGGGCATGTTGGCTCCTAGAAGACAAAAAGGTGCCACTGGTTACTCCTGGAGGCCCTCGGCTGGGACAAGTTCTTTGGGATTCATGAGCTCAGCATTATGGAGGGAGAAAATAAAGGACATGTTTGGACCAATTGCTTTCTCTTTTTTAAAAAAAAAAATGTTGTTAATTGATTTCTAGAGAGAGAGGAGAGGAGAGACAGAGAGAAACATCCATTGGTTGCCTCCGGCATGCACCCTTGATTGGGGATCGAACCAGCAACTCTTTGGTTCACAGGACGATGCTCAAGCAACTGAGCCACACAGAGTTGGCCTTCTGAATGGAAGGTTTAGAGGAATCAGTTTCTTGCTACAAGAGACCCTTGCCAAGCACCGTGGAGTCTACAGAGCGCTTTCCCCATCTGCTCTCAGCAGAGCTCACAGTTGTGACCCCAGTAGATCTCAGTGCCACGGGGCAAGCAGAGAATGTGCAACGCTCTACAAAACTTGCTCAGCACAAGCAGTCATGGCAGGGCTTATGGCATGACCTGCATCTCCGACTGCTAACCGTGTGGTCTTTTGCATAATCTCGAACCGTGTGGCCGAGAAAAGGTCAGTGGTGAAGACATAGGTGACTTGGCCAAGGACCAGCAGAAAACAACGGAGGGTTATCAGACCAAACAGAGTGGGAGATGACTGCACACAGACGATGGACCCATAGAGACTCTAACGTAACGATGGACCCATAGAGGCCTCTGCGAAGACTAGAGAGGATGCCTGGTGTGCCTCTCCCATTGCTTTTCAGGACTAAGGCACTCACTTGTTGCCCAGCTGCTGGGAGTGTTGGCTGCTGACGGCTCTCAGATGGGGCCCTCTCTGGTCATGGGCCCCTGCTGGGCTGCCCTGCTTACAGTTACAACCCTCCCAGGATAGCCCATATCTGACAATTGACCAATGTAGAGATATAAACTCGGTCCCTTTGCCTCCAAGGGCCATCCCAGCTCCAGTCAGAGCTCCCTCTAGAATCATCTAAACCACTTGTGAAACCACATCACAGCGTAGTGCCGCCCTCAGCTCAGTCCTGCCACCTTGTCACACATGATATTCACCGGTAGGAGATTGTGTGCAACTTTGGCTGTGACCATATACCAGTACTTAGAAAAGTCACCCAAGCAGGAGAGTCACATGGAGAGCTTGTTAAAACAGACCCCGCCTGAGAGTCTGACTCAGCAGGCCTGGGGTGGGACCTGACTCGACATTTCTAACAGGCTCCCAGGTGACAGGGACTCTGCTGTCCAAGGACCAGCCAGGCTCTGCACCTCCCCTTTCTCTTCTACATTAGGGAGCCATTTGCAATGTAAGTGTGTGAGAAAAATGTTATTTTTAAATACATCCAACCTAAGTGTTAAGTAAACAAGGCCCCAAATCCAAGAGTTCACCTATGATTTAGTTACAAATCCTTGGAATGGTCCCACAGCTCACCAATGATGGATCCGCCCTGGGTGATCCTCCGGGCTGTGGAGTTGACACACGAGCCAGGCCAAACTAGTTCTCATTAGTTCTGTACACAGAATCTGCATTTGGAAACACCTAAACCAACTGAATCGATCCCGTCATATTACTTTCCCTCATTTCTTTCTTTTTTAAATATGTTTTTATTGATTTTAGAGAGAGGAAGAGAGACATAGAAACATTGATGAGAGAGAAACATCCATTGCTGCCTCTTGCACGACCCTTACTGAGGATGGAGCCGGCAACCTGGGCATGTGTCCTGACCGGGAATCAAACCAGCGACCTCTTGGTGCATAGAACGATGCTCAATCCACTGAGCAACACCGGCCAGGCACTCCCCTCATTTCTTATTAATCAGAGACAGCTGCCTGCCAACAGGTCTGCCCGCCTCTGGGGATATAGATGATAAAACACACCCTTTGCCGTGAGAAGCAATAAGAAAGAAAACCACATCCCTTTTTGCAAGGAGCTCACCTTCTCCTTTGTGGCCCCTTCTCTAGTTCTCAAGTGGCAGTGGTTGTGCTGTTGCAGCAGAGGAGACAGTGCGTGCACCTGAGAGGCAGGTGTGGCCTCACTGACCTGAGGGGTCTCCCCACCCTTCTAGCTGCGGGAGAGGAGCTCTATGGATTGCCCAGCTGGGTTGAACAAGTGTGCCCTCCAGAAGCAAACTTCACGGGCCACGGGAACCCAGGCTGGGAAGCTGTCTGGTGGGCTAAAGGATGGACTGGCAAAGGAAGTCTTTGTTCCATTCCTACTAGCAGAGTATTTCTCCGGATGTCTTCAGACCAGCAATGTGTCATAGAGAAACTGCTAATTCAAGCCTCTTCTCCACATCAGGGAGTGCGAGTGAGGAAGGCAAAGAAACAGCTCTCCACGTGGTGTGAGACGTTTGGGACAGCCTGGAGTCCACAGGAGCCCCTCAGACAGATGGGGACACACATGGGCACAGAGTGTGGTGCACATACTTGCACATCTATGTGCACCTATGTTGGATGAGCTCAAGATGTTCTTCTCTCATAGCTCTCCTCTGGGAAGCTGGCTTGAAGGACAGCGGCTAAGAAGCAGACTGGCTCTCCCGCATGTCCCCTAAGAGACCAGGCGACACGGCAGCTCAGAGGCTTGGCGTTCACAGTAGGGCAGGGGCTTCAGACTGCAAGGGGTTATCCCAAGGGCACTGACCAGCTTTCCAAGACCTGACTTTGAGTCCAGGCTCCACCCCCTGCAAGCTGAGGGGGATACCGGTGGACTTGTTGTGTCCCCTGCTTTTCGAATCGATAAAGTGGGTCGGTGACTGTAGCCCAGCTGAGACTGCTATGAGGCCTCAGTGGGAAAGCAGAGGTGGAAAAGAGGCTCTCGAGAATTACGGCAGGGTAAGGAGCGAGGGAGAGGATTAAAGACAAGTTCTGTTTTTCTCAGTGGTAGTTTACATAGCGTCTAATTTTTAAAACTATACTTTTTAAGCAGAACAGTAAGATATTTAAAAATATATCATGAATTGTAACGTTCCCAAATATATCTGTCTTCATTCCTGGATCTGAATTCCATGAATGGAAGCGAGGTGGAATTCCTAGCTACTGAATGAAAAAGGGTCCCAAAGTCTTACTGTTTCTAATGAGAAGACAGAGATACAGAGAGACGATCTAAAACTTCAACTACCAATCTTACACATTATTGTCTTTCAACCAGCGACATTCGAGCTTTGCAATACCTCCATTTCTTGGCTCTAACAATGGTAATAACATTAATAATTCTTGGAAGCTAAGCCTTCTCTTAGCCCACCCAACCCTTCCCAAAAGACAGCAGTTCTAAGAGGGAAATTCATTAAGAGGAAATAGTATACAATCAGAGATCTTAGGAGATTTAGGTCCAAACGAACCCTTCAAAACTCAACAGTGGAGCATCCTTAATGATTCAGAGAGGAAAATACAGATATAAAGAGAGGTGGGGCCCTAACCGGTTTGGCTCAGTGGATAGAGCGTCGGCCTGCGGACTGAAGGGTCCCGGGTTTGATTCCAGTCAAGGGCATGTACCCTGGTTGCGGGCACATCCCCAGTAGGGGGTGTGCAACAGGCAGCTGATTGATGTTTCTCTCTCATCGATGTTTCTAACTCTCTATCCCACACCCCTTCCTCTCTGTAAAAAATCAATAAAATATATTTTTAAAAAAAGAGAGAGGTGGGGAATGAGGCTTAGAAGAAGGCCAATAGAGAGCATTGTATGTCTTTGTAGAAATGAATGGCAATGAAGATAATTTTGTCATAATCTTCCTACCAAAAAGAAGACTATATAGAAATGTAAAATGGTTCAGCCACTTTGGAAAACACTATGGAAGTTCCCTCATATAGAGTTACAGCCCAGCCGGTGTAGCTCAGTGGTTGAGCGGCAACCCATGAACCAGTAGGTCACAGTTCAATTCCTGGTCAGGGCACGTCGCAGGTTGCGGGCTTGATATCCAATAGGGAGTGTGCAAGAGGCAGGTGATTAATGATTCTCTATCTTCATTGATGTTTCTATTTCTCTCTCCCTCTCCCTTCCTCTGTCTGAAATCAATAAAAAAACATAAAAATATATAAATATATAGAGTTACAATGTGACGCAGCAACTCTGCTCCTAGGTGCGCGCACACACACACAAATTGAAATGGATTCAAACAAATATTTATGCATTAATATTCATACATTGTTCAGAATAGCCAAAAAGTGGAAACAACCCAAATACCCATCAGCTGATGAGTGAATAAACATGCTGTACAGCCATACAATGGAATATTACTCAGCAATAAAAAGGGATGAGTGGACCCTTTCCCCCTCCCTACTTGGGAGTCCATTCTGTGGGACTCCTTCCCTCTCCCCATGTGGGAGTCTGTACTTATTCTTCAATAAATCTCCACCTTTGCTATACCGAAAAAAAAAAAAAAAAAAAAAAGGAATGAAATACTATGATGCATGCTACTATATGGATGAACCTGGAAAAGATTATACTAAACTAGTAGCCCTGTGCACAAATCCGTGCGCCAGTAGCTCTCTGCAGGGCCTGGCTGCTCCGCACCCACTGCCCAGAGGCTCTCTGCAGCCCAGAGGCCCTTCCGCGGCCCAGGTGCCTTGCTGCTGTGGCGACGACACAAGTGTCCTCCCCGTCCCTGCTGGTGTGGAACATTTGCCTCGTCGCCGTGGCGATGAAGCAAGCATTCTGCCAGGCCGCTCATGCAGCCTGCTCTCAGCGGCTGTCCCCGTCTCCCCCCTCCCACCTCCTAGCCCGCCGAGACTGGGGGACTCTGGCAGGGCTGAGAGGACTGGGCGCTGCCATCTTGTGGCTATGGGCGCCACCATCTTTGTGATGGAGTGATAATTAATTTGCATATTAGCCTTTTATTAGATAGGATAACATAAATTGAACACAAAAGACTATATGTTGTATGGTTCTACTTATATGAAATGTCCAGAATAGACAAATCTAGAGAGAGAGAGAGAGAGAGAGAGTAAACTAGTGGTTGTCAGGTGCTGGGAGGAGGGAGTGTGAGGAATTTCTTGGGTATGGGGTTTCTTTGCGAACTGATAAAAGTGTCCTGGAATCAGGTGGCAGAAATGGTTGTACAACTTTGTGATATACTAAATACCACTGAATTCTACATTTTAAAATCATGCATTTTATGGTATGTGAATTATATTTCCCCAAAACAAAATGTAAAAAAAAAAAAAAGACCACAGCAGAACATATATGCCCATGTGAGCTATAGCCAGAGACTGTGACAGAGGCCTGCCTAGCCAGCCTGCTTTAAAACAATAAGGTTCCTAAATGCATAATTCATGACCCTTAACATTTTTTTAAAAAGAAAAATGATTTCTTAAGTTATATAGGCAATTCTTATATATTAGAAAATATAGACCACAAACACAAATAGAAAAAAATTGTCTGTAGGCACCTCCTCTCCCCCAAAATCAAGCACCAGAAAACTTTTTAGTGGAAGCTTCTACAAACAGATGTTATATTGCTCTTACCATTCCAATAGCCAAAATTGGTCCCGCCTATAAACATGTACCTACAAGGAAACAGAACAGACAGTACTTCACTGTGAGCCGACAGCAGTGGGGGGATGCCCTCCCCTCCAGAAATGAACACTCACAAGTTCACATTCGCCCCTCGGGCAAGTATATCCTGGAGGGATGATGCTACCACTTCAGTCTTGACTGTTGAGTGAGGTTGGCCCCAATGGTCTAACCAGCCAGTATAGAATTCAGAATTGATCTTAAAAGAGAAAGGGAGGTGGAGGTTAGGCTAGAGTCATGACCATCAAATGCTGTGGCTATTGCCCTGTAACTATTGCTCCAGGTTCCCCACCGAGGGACAGGTGGAAAGGGGGTCAACATGCGCTGCTTAATCCAGAGCTGGGAGACCAGTGAGGACAGCATTGCCCAAACTCAAAACTCAGGCACTGATGAAATGGTATGTCTGGGAAGTTAGATACCTGCATCACAATTTTATTAACCCATCCCCAGTTTAAATACAGTAGGAAAGTTTATTGGGCAAAAGAATCAGATGGCAAAATATTGTTATAATCAGCTCCAAATGGACCCTTTGGTTTTCAGGTCTCAGGTTGACTCAAAGTGAGGTCAACTTGTCCAAGCATTCTGCAAAGCAGGCCCCAAGCCCTCATGGTTCTCCTCGGCATAACCCTGCCAAGCCCTTGGTCTAGAGAAGGAAAAAGAAATCTGGACATGTTCTGGGGCTTCCTCATCTCAGGAAGTAGCCTCACCCAAAGTCTGTGAGTGCAGGTTCTGCCCTGCTCGTTAAGCAGAGGCCAGTTTCAGAAAAGACTGTTTGTACCAAGATCTGAACACAGGTGGCAACACAGACCTGAACTCGGATCCTGGCTCTGCCACTCTCCAACTATACAACCCTGGGCAAGTCACATGTTCTGCGAGCCTCATTGAAAAGGGAGACAATAATACTACCTAGGAGAGTGCCATGAGGACAAGTGAGATGAAGTAGGTAAGAACACGGAGCCCAGTGCATGGCAAGACATTTGCGTTCGTCCTCATTCTGTTCCACTCCAGGGGAAGGCCTCAGGTCAAGCAGGAGCATTGCTACTGCTGTCACTCATGTGTCCAGAGGGCTGTGTCCCCACAATCCAGAAAAACTATGGGTCTGCTTCCCCCATCTACTGCATGTAATCTCTCTCGCTCAACAACCGTAATGAAGTTGGTACAAGCAGTTTTTCCACATTCACCCCCAATTCTTACCAAGGGTCCTTTGGGTTCATACTGCCTCTGGATTAGGAAAGCTTTTGTGATGTTGGCACCTGAACATGACCAGAGGGAGAAGAAAGGTCAGTCATGGGAATGACAAGAAGTTAGATAAAGAGCCCTTGAAGGATTTGAACCTGAGGTTCCAGAGCTTCTCGACACTCCCATGGGTCTGGAAGACCTGCAAGCTAGCTTTAGGCTGCACTCAGACCAATGGATGTGTGGGGACCACAAAATGTTGCTTCCTCTCTGAACAGGTCCCCATGGCCTTTCCTGACTGCACTACCTGGGGAGTTCAAGTCACAGGCTTGACTTCTCCACCTGTCTTTCCCCACAGCCTGGGCATGTCTTATAGGATTCTCTCTTCACATAGACATCTGGTTGATCCAGATGCTCCCCACAGGATGGGCCTGCTCTAAAGATACCAGTACTTCCTCTACAGCAGTGGTTGCCAACCAGTGGCCCACAGACCACTGGTGGTCCTTGAGGTCCGAAAGGTTGGTGACCTCTGCTCTACAGTGCCATACACAATAATAGTGACACAGATATTTGCTAATTAATTAACAAATCAAAGGGATGAATGTGGTCTAATTGTGTCTTTCCCTAAATAATGGAACATCCTCTGAATTTTAATTTGTACATCACCAGCCACTTGCTTCTCCATCTTTCCTTCTAAATATTCCGTAGGATGCCTGTGTCTTGTCCTCCCATGTCTTCGCTTCTCCCTTCCTCCTCTAAAAGGAGAAAGAATTTCTCCACAGAGAGGTCATGGTTGCCTTACATCAATGAAAGAATGAGCATGGATAGTGTCCCTCCAACCAGAGCAGAGGACATCCTGGTCCCAAACTTATGACCCATTGCCCACAGCAGGTGTCCCAGAGTGGAAGTGACACCAGTCAAGACCTTGACATGATCCCTTGCTCTCGAATGGGTCTTGGATTCTCTGTAAGGCCAGGTTTCAGAAGAGAATGTGCTGATCAAGAAAGATTACTTATAGCTGTAAATTTCTCACTATGAAGCAACAGGTGGCATTCAGATCTTTTGTTTCTCTTCTCATGAGCCTCCTCCCATGATCTGATCCTCAGCCAATGCCCCACTTCCACACAAATGAATGAAGTTGCCATGAGCACACCTGCCCCAGGTACACTGGCCTTGCAGTGCTATCCTTCAACCCACAGTAGCAATCGTGCTGTCATCCCACCTGCAAATAACGCGTACAACACACTCGTGATAATCTTTCATTTGTCCCTCCCAACAGAAGTCTGTGCTTTTTCATCACTGTGATGGGAGGTGTGCCAGAGAAGGAGGAAACCAGCATGCCACTTCCTGTGCAGCTCTTTGCAGATGAGTTATCACCAAATGCTCTGAGCAGCGTAGTCGTTTCTAGAAACATGCAATTCACTTAAAGCCTGTTCTTTTTCTGTTTGGGTAATGTAGAAGAATCTCTTTTAAAACGCAATTACGCCTGACCAGTGTTGCTCAGTGGATAGAGGGTCAGCTTGTGCACCGAGGGTCTCAGGTTTGATTCCTGATTAAGGTCTCGTGTCTGGGTTGCAGGTTTGATCCCCAGCACTGGTTACGGTGCATGTGGGAGGCAACCAATTGATGTGACTCTCTCACATCAATGTTTCTCACTCGCCCCTCCTCCCTTCCACTCTCTCTAAAAATCAATGGAAAAAATATCCTCGGGTGAGGATTAATAAAAAAAAAAATTTTAATACAATGAAATCCTTCTTTGGTGAAGGCAAGTATTGGACATGCAACATTCATGGAGTGTCTTATTCCTTGGACAGAAGAACAGTGAGGTCTTTATGCTACTTGAAGAACTGGTCTTTTTTTTTGGAGTGGGGGGAGTTTAATAACTTTTTATTTTGAAATAACTGCAAACTTAGAGTAAGGTTGTAAGAATAGTACCAAAAACTGATATTCCCTTCACCCAGACTCTTTAATTGTTAACATTTTACCACATTAGTTTATTAATTTATTTCTCCATGTAAAAATATACATAGTTTGCCCTGGTGTGGCTCAGTTGGCTGAGAGGTCACCGGTTTGATTCCCGGTCAGGGCACATGCCTGAGCTGTGGGATCCATCCCCAGTAGGAGGTGTGCAGAAGACAACTGATCGATGCTTCTCTTTCTTTTTTTCTCTCTCTCTCTTTCTCTCCCTCCCTTCCTCTCTCTTAAAAAAAAAATCTATTAAAAATAAATGATACATATTTTAAAAATTCATTTGATAATAAATTGTAGACATG
The DNA here is from genome assembly GCA_026230045.1 of Corynorhinus townsendii. Lineage (NCBI taxonomy): Eukaryota > Metazoa > Chordata > Mammalia > Chiroptera > Vespertilionidae > Corynorhinus > Corynorhinus townsendii. Next base: position 12,684,227 of record JAPDVU010000006.1, on the reverse strand, counting down.
ATGGCCTCTTACCCCTAAATACTTCACTGTGCTTTTCCTAAGAGCAAGGGCATTCTTTAAATAAACACAATGCGAATATTAAAAACCAGGAAATTAACATGTATACAATACTATAATCTAATTTACATATAATCTAATCACATTCAAAGATTTCAATGGTCATAATAATGTTCTTCATAGCAAAAAATAAAGAGAAGAAAAAAAGTTCAGTCCAAGATCCTTGACATCATGTCCCTTATAAAAGCTGCTCTCAACCTAAATGAAGATTCTTTCGTTACAGCCAGAGGTATATTATATCCAGATGCATTCTAGCCACGCTGCCCCTGAACTTTCATTTGTGGAACCTTACAAGGCACTCATGAGTCAGGTAAGACCAGTTTTGTAGCATCCACCAAACCACCTCCGGCCCATGACTGCTCATAGGGTTATGAGTTACGCAGAGGTAATGAAAGTTACTTTCCGCACTCCAGGGCTGACAGGCCAACATACCCAGCCAGTGGCTGACCTCAGAGTTCACTGTGGCCACAACAGAGCCCAGAGCATCCAGAGCATCCAGTCACGACTCGGGGGGGGGGGGGGGGGCACAGAGAGCAGAGAAGAGCAGTGTGTCCCAGTTGGAACCTGAACAGCAACTGCCTCAGGGCAGAGCTTCTCCCAGATGGAACAGCTGCTGGGCCAGCCAGCGCCTGAGAGGACAGTGCTCCAGGTCCCAGGCTAGGCCTGCCCGTGCTGAAAAATGAGGTCCTGTCCTAAAGACCAAAGCAACTTAAAGAAAATAATCTTAGCGCCCAGCCAGTGCGGTTGAGCACTGAACTATGAACCAGGTCATGGTTCGATTCCTGGTCAGCGGACATGCCCGGGTTGCGGGCTTGATCCCCAGGAGGGAGCGTGCAGGAGGTAGCTGATCAATGAATCTCTCTCATCATCGATGTTTCTATCTCCCTCTCCCTTCCTCTCTCTGAAATCAATAAAAATATATTTAAAAAAAATAAATAAAATAATCTTTACAACTTGATAAAGGGAAATGTGAGGAATCTCATTCAATAGGCCCTTGCTGCTTAGCACAACAGCTGCCCAGAGCGATCAGCTGAGTCGAAAGCCCAAGCCTGGGTGCATGGCCTCAGCTGGGTTTTCGGTTGCTACAAACACCAACCTGGTCCAAAGTCCACGGTGGCATACAGCCCCTGCAGGGCCCCGCACTGCATAAGCTTCTCCATTTCGCCATCGGTGGTGAACAGAACCACATCATTACCCAGGTGGTAGTGGAAACGCTTCTGCAGGAAGCGCAGGTAGTCATAGTCACAGGAAAAGTAGCTGCCATATTCATTTTCAACCTGCAAATTAAAAAAGAGGAGGGTGGGGAAAAAAATCAGAGATCCCAATGAAGCCATTCTCATGCCAAATATAGCCCCTACACTCAGTCTTCAAAATTCATTTTTTAAAAAATATTTTTTTCTTAATTTCAGAGAGGAAGGAAGAGGGAGAGATAGAAACATCAATGATGAGAGAGAATCATTGATCAGCTGCCTCCTGCACGCCCCCTACTGGGGATCGGAGTGGAGCCTGCATCCCAGGCATGTGACTTCCTGATTCATAGGTCAATACTCAACCACTAAACCATGCTGGTCAGGCTCAAAAATTCATTTTCCAAAAAGCAACTCAGCATAAAAACATGCCCCGCCCAGGAATAAGAAAACGAAAACAGAAATCACAATGCTGGTTTTTGGATTGTAGTGATGTTCTATACTGGGTTTTCGGTTGCTACATAATCCTAATAATGAAAGGCTAATATGCAAATCAACCAAACGGCAGAACGACCGGTCACTATGATGTGCACTGACCACCAGGGGGCAGATGCTTGGTGCAGGAGCTGCCCCCTGGTGGTCAGAGCGCTCCCACAGGGAGTGCCGCTCAGCCAGTAGCCCAGAACTGGGCTCACAGATGGCAAGTACAGCAGCGGGTGGCGGGAGCGCTAAGGATGTCCTACTGACAGCTTAGGCCCATTCCCTGCCTAAGCCGTCAGTTGGACATCCCCCGAGGGCTCCCGGACTGCGAGAGGATGCAGGCCGGGCTGAGAAACACCCCCCAGAGTGCACGAATTTTGTGCACCGGGCCTCTAGTTGTAGATAATAATCAACTCTGCTACTGTAGTGCGTAAGTAGCCATAGACACTCTATGAGCGAATAGGCGTGGCTGTGTTCCAATGGACTTTTATTTACAACAACAAGCAGCAGGCCAGTTGTCTCATGGGCCACCATCTTCAGGTCCTAGTTCTAGAGTAACTACGTCATCCTGCAAGCTCCTTAGTGAAGCAACAAGGCACCACGGACCTTTAAAGTGGTTGATCTTCCACAGCAACAAGTAAGAACAGGGCTATTACCTCATGATGACTACTCCATACACTGGATGAAGCAAAGTTGTAGATGGAAGGTCCTACCCCTTATTATTGTCACCTGGGATATTCATAGGTGTTTGTGGCTTTCCTTATTTTAGGTGTGGTCTTGGTACGAATTGAGATAAACATCCACATATGAGTCCAGTTCAGATGGTGCTGGTTTAGAGAATATTTGCACCTATGGCTGAACCATAAGGATGAGTCAAGGTCCAGGCTGGGCTTCCTGCAGCTGTCAGACAATGGTGTTGAGGGCCCACTCCCTCCCCCCACCCTCCACTCCCGCCCCGCGGGCAGGGATCTGAGCCTTCTGGTAGGAATCGGTTTTTGTTCCGCCTGCAGACACAACTCCTTGGTGGCCTCCTCAGACGCTTGGGGCATCCAGAGAAAGCGCCAGCTTTGCAAACTGAGTGAATGAATCCCTACGGCCCTTGGCTTGAATTAAGACAGAGAGAGAAATCAGCTTTCATAGAAAATTCCACAGTGAAACACTGGCTACTGAAGCTAGCCTTTGGCTACTGAAGCTAGCCTTTTCCTCCCTTCCTTTCTTCCTTCCTTCCTTCCTTCCTTCCTTCCTTCCTTCCTTCCTTCCTTCCTTCCCTCTCTTCCTCCCACCCTCCTTCCTTTTTTGCTGCAAAAAGCTTTATTGTTTCCATTTGGTCCAATGTATAGGAGAGGGCTTCAGGGTGGTTCAAAGATTGGCTAGTAGGACGTGACTCAGTGGTTGAGCATCGAACTATGAACCAGGAGGTCATGGTTCAATTCGAAGTTAGGGCGGATGCCCATGTTGCAGGCTTGATCCCCTGTGTGAGGTATGCAGGAGACAGCCAATCAATGATTTTCTCTCATTATTGATATTTCTATCGCTCTCTCCCTCTCCCTTCCTCTCTGATATCAATAATATATACTTTTTAAAAAGAAAAACAAAAATGAATGGCTAGTGTTTCCAGGAGAGGCTCAGGCAAATTTCCAGGGGAATGCAGAGGGGCCCCTCAAAGGCCTCTGGGTTCCAGAGGCTCCTGGTTGTGCTTGAGGGTGAGTCTCTTGAAGAGATCCTTGCCCAGCCCAGCATAGGGGCCCAGCGTGGGGGCCGGCCAGCCTGCAGAGGTGAGCCAGGTGTGGCCCATCTTCTTGATGAGTTTCACCTCCTCACGCCAGAAGTGGGTCTCCAGGAAGTCACGTAGATGAGGATCTATGCAGGCAGAACCCAGGGCCTGCAGTTCCAAAAGGGCCTGGTTCGGTTCCTCTCCAGGCCAGGGCGGCTTCCAGGGCGTCCTGAGTTTTGCCCACTCTTCCTGGGAGGCTTCAGCAGGTCCTGGAAGAGAATGCGGCCGCCGCGCTGGTTTTGCGTCTTCAGGAGATGCTGGGAGCCCTTGTGCTTCTTCTCCAACTCGAGAAAGAAGTGGCCCATGCCCTGGAGGGCCACATCCTAGCGGTGGAACTAGAAGCCCCGAGAGAGGTAGGTGTGGAGGCCCGCAGGTGCAGGTTGGCCAGGTGTTGATGGCAGCCTCCACCTCGGTGGAATAATTCTGACGAATTTGTGAGCTCATGGCTGTTCGGCAATAAGGAGTTAAGGTAGAAAAACAACCGGGGTGTTGGCTGGTCTCGGAGGTGGTTCTGAAGGTGGTGACTGGCTAAGACGCTGGAGAGCGGTTGGAGGCTGGAAGAAGGGGTGTCCCTGGGTCTGGGGCGTTCAAACACTGTTGAAGCAAGAGACAGATCCAGGACCGCCAAGGGCACGGTCGCCAGCTTCTTTCTTATCTAGCCCAGCCGCCTCTATTTGATTCCAGAACCACTGGGTAGACATGCAGTGTGTATACACGCCAGATGTGACCTCCTGGTGGTCAGGCAGAGGTCTAGAGATACACCTGGGCAGGGACGAAGGTCGCTAAACTTCCTCAAATGCTTCACAAACGGAGGTGCTAGCTGGGTGGCCTTGGCCAGGTCACTTAATCTCTTTGAAAGTCTTCATTTAAAAGACACAGTGGACCTAGCCAGTTTGGCTCAGCGGATAGAGCATGGGCCTGCAGACTGAAGGGTCCCGGATTCGATTTCGGTCAAGGGCACATACCCAAGTTGTGGGCTTGATCACCAGTAGGGGGCATGCAGGAGGCAGCCATCAATGATTCTCTCTCATCATTGATGTTTCTCTCTCTCTCTCCCTCTCTTTTCCTCTCTGAAATCAATAAAAATATTTTAAAAAAAATAAAAGAGACAGTGGCTGGAATAATTGAATATCATTGGCAGGGCATCCAGAACAGAGTCTGGTGTATATAGCAGGCATTCAAAAAAGGTAATACCTCCCCCAAATGCAATTTAAATCAAAGCACCATCTGTGACAATGCCTCTCAGAGAAACAGACTTAATGCAGCTCAGGCCTGCATCCCTCCTATAAATACTGTGACTGGATGGAAGCCTTCGCGCCCCGCCAGCCCATGTTCATCTCCATGGTTACCTGCACCGTTATAATGGGCCCTCCATTCTGATAGAGGAGAGGCTTCATCTTGGGCAGAATGACTCCCAACCACGTGTCCACAGCTGCCAGGTAGTCTGGAACGCAAGACAGGTTTGACACCATCACGCACCTTTTAGCACGAATAGGCACAGCCCAGCCTTATTACGCTGGGGCTGCCAGCAGAGATCAGAATATACTGGATTCAACAACTACCTTCTGAAACAGGGCAGCTACATGTCCCAAGAGTCAGATAAAAGTTGTCTTGCAAGGAGCCGTCTCCTCAGCTGAGCTCCCTGTGGACAAGGACCAGCGTGCCTGGTATCCGCCCCTGCAGCTGGGACAGAAAGCCTGGGGCATCCTGCCAGTGTGTGTTAAGTGGAGAAAAGAGCGACTGAGCCCTGGCTGGTGTTTCTCAGCGGTTAGAGCGTTGATCTGCAGACCAGAGGGTCAAGGGCATGTACCTGGGTTGCAGGTTTGATCCCTGGCCCCAGCTGGGGTGCTTGTAGGAGGCTACCAATCGACGTGTCTTTCTCACATCCATAGTTCTCTCTTTACTCTCTCTCTCTCTCTCTGTCTCTGTCTCTCTCTCATTCCCTCTCACCCTCTCCCCTCTCCCATTCTCTCTGAAAGTCAATGGAAAAAATACCTTCTGGTGAGGATTGACAACAACAACAAACAACAAAAAAGAAAAGAGTGACTGAAGGGTGTGTCCTCCTCTCTGTCACAGTAGGTTTTTTTTCTTTAAAAAAATTAAGCTCCAATCCTATCTAATAAAGAGGGAATATGCTAATTAACCATCACTCCATCACAAAGATGGCTGCACCCACACTGAGGCCAGTTCCCATAAGTAGCCTTAACAAGCAATAAGCAGAGACCTGAGGTTACGCCCTTCCCTGCCCCAGTGGGGTTTGACAGGGGACCTCAGCCTGGCAGGGCTTGACAGGGGATCTCAGGCCATGCCCCCCACCCAGCGGGGCTTTACAGGGGGCCTCAAGGTGCGCTTCCCATCCTGGTGCTGGGCTAGGGGACCTCAGGCTGCTCCCCCGGCCCCAGCGCCAGGCCAGGGGACCTCAGACCATGCCACCCACCAGGTGGGGCTTGATAGGGGACTTCAGGCCATGCCCCCCACCCCGGCACCAGGCCGGGGACCTGAGGCTGTACCCCCCTGCCTGGCGGGGCTTGACAGGGGACCTCAAGGTGTACCCCCAGTGCTGGGTTGGGGGAACTCAGGCTGTGCCCCCCACCCTGAGGGGACCTGAGGCTATACCCCCCTCCCAGTGCTGGGTCAGGGGACCTGAGGCTGCACTGTGTCCCCCCCTGCCTGGCGGGGCTTGTTGGGGACCTCAGGCCATGCCCCAAACCCAGCAGGGCTTTACAAGGGATCTCAGGCCATGTCCCACACCTGGCGGGATTTGATGGGGGACCTCAAGGCTTGCACCCACCCCACCCCCCCTGGTCTGGGCTGGGGGACCTCAGGCCATGCCCCCCGTCCTGGCGCCGGACCAGGGGACCTGAGGCTACATTCCCTGCCCCGCGGGACTTGACAAGGGTGGGACTAGCCAGGTCTGGATCTATCCCAATGGTGGAGCTGGGGGAGGGGCGGCGCGGGCCAGCTTCATCTGGGTCTCACACGATTTTGAGGTGCATGTGGGTGGGCAGGGACTTGACTCGGGGTCCCATGGTGTGCCCCAGACTCTGACAGGAGGAAGGTTTTCATATACATTTTACTAATTTTCTTTCATCTCTGACACTTCTATTATAGAGAAAGGGCAAATAGCAATATTAAATTATTTCCTCTAATTAATCCCCTTTTAATGTGCAGGAATTTTGTGCACCAGGCCACTAGTAAATTATATATTTACATTGTCTGATGGGGATAATATAAAGTTGCTGGCCATGTTGCTGGATTACGTGAGATAATACATATGAAAACACTAATCATATACTGAGGGTGCAAAATGGGAGGAAAATACGTTCAGAAGGAAATGTGCCCAGAGCACCACGCACTGGCTTTTCCACAGTAACCTTAATCCCTGTTAGCTGCTTTTACGTCCACCTTCATCACCACCACCACCACCAAGAGAAACTGAAGTTGTCAGAAGATAGAAATGCAGTGAGTCAGGGCTTACAGCTAAAATCATATCTAGTGGTTTAAAAAGTCAAGAACAAAGACCTATCATTTACATCTGCAAATGGAGTTGAAGGAATAGAGAGCATCTTAGCTACTGAGCAATCCAGTGACACCTTTCCAGATACTGCGCCTGCCATGGGGATTAGCTAGATGCTATCCCCAGCCCTGCAATATTCTAAGAATGTAGGAGGAGAAAGTCAGTCGGTCAACCGCAAACAGGGCCCATTGCCAACTCAAAGAGTTATCAGTTTGTCAGCAAGATCTGGTCAAGTCCGAGAAAGCCCATTTTCTACACGTGCAATGTCTGGTGTTCTGCAGTGGATAACGATAAACACTTTCACTAAACTTTCAGAAGTGTCTGCACAGAAGTCCCCCAGCCTTCAAAATACCTGATTCTCACGATATGAGTTGTCTACGCGTTCATAAATTCTCTCAAGGCATCTGTCACAACTTACCTGGATCAGACGAACGAAGAACAATATTTTCCTTCTCTAAGAGCCACGCAGGTAATCCTCCCTAGGGTAGGAAAGAAAAAAGCCAAAGTAAGGTCCAGGTCATGAAAGGCACTCGGGGGAGATAGAAATCACTGCTAGCAGTGAGGGAAGAAAGGTTCCATGGAGACGGGGTATTTGGAGTTGGGCTTTCTAGTCTGGAAACTTTCAGGGAAATTAGGAATTGTAACGTGGTAAAAATAAGATCACTCTTTCCGAAGACGAACGGTTCGAGAATCAAAGCCTTAGCTATAGATGAAATCCACTTAACTTCACAGCTAGCCTGTGAGGTTGACAGAGCCCCCACCATTAGCTGCTTTCTTCAGACGAGGAAACTGAGCTTTTGAGTGACCAGCAAGAGGAGGACCCACACCTCTGACCCTTACCTGTTCCCCTCTGCTCAGGCATCTCCTAAGGGAAAAGACACCTGTGTGGCTACCCTCACAGGCTCCATGCTATCTGGAACTAGAGACTTATTTAAACTGCTTGAACTCCCTTTCCCTTGGTTCCCTGCCTGCCAGCCCACCTGGGTCACACGCAGCAGGCAGGCAGCGCCCAGCCGAGCCACACTCACCATCTCCCACTCCGCACAGATGTAGGGTCCAGGCCTCAGGATAACCAGCAGCCCCAGCTCGTGCGCCAGCTGAATAAAACACTCCACGTCGTGCTCCTCAGAAAACTGGTACTTTCCTGGCTGGGGCTCATGGAAGTTCCAGGGCACGTAGCTGCCAAGACACACACGGCCCCTGCCTAGAAAGAGCTCAGAAATCCAGATGACCTACGCGAATTTCTGCAGAGCGATCAACTTGCAGGATGCGCAGACCTCTCCCTTAGGCAGCCTCTTGGGAAACAGACCTCGTTCCGAGTTTTCACAGCAGCTACCCCAAGCGAATCAAATGTGAGGGTGGGGGTGTGGGGGGGGAGCACACTTTCAAGTTTATGACCCACAGAGAATGTCGATTCCTATTTACTGCTTGACTTTAAGAAAGATACAGAATTATATGAACACGAATTATTAATATGTAAAAGTTACATATACCTGTGAAAAGCTTAGGAAAAATGAAAATATATGTGCTAAAGTAATTAATTTTATATATATATATATATATATATATATATATATATATATATATATATATTCAGAGCCACATAATGATGGGGATAGGTTCTGAGAAATGTGTCATTAGGCGATTTTGTCGTTGTGCACACATCACAGAGTGCACTTACAAACCTGGATGGTCTAGCACCTGTGGTCGGCAAACTGCGGCTCGCGAGCCACATGCGGCTCTTTGGCCCCTTGAGTGTGGCTCTTCCACAAAATACCACAGCGTGGGTGAGTCTATTTTGAAGAAGTGACATTAGAAGAAGTTTAAGTTTAAAAAATTTGGCTCCCTAAAGAAATTTCAATCATTGTACTGTTGATATTTGGCTCTGTTGACTGAGTTTGCCAACCACTGACTAGCCTACTGCTCCTAGGCTACAAGCCTATACAGCAAAACCACATGTAATTAAATCAAGCAGGAGAGAACATGATGCAATCAAGAGACACGGTAGCCCTAGCTAGTTTGGCTCAGTGGATAGAGTGTTGGCCTACGGACTGAAGGGTCCTGGGTTCGAATCCTGTCAAGGGCGCATGCCCAGGTTTCAGGCTCGATCCCCAGTAGGGGGCCTCCAGGAGGGAGCTGATCAACAATTCTCTCTCATCATTGATGTTTCTATCTTTCTCTCCCTCTCCCCTCCTCTCTGAAATCAATAAAAAAAAATATTTGTTTTAAAAAGAGAGAGACAGGTAAACACGAGATGGATGAGGCCCAGATTGGGATAACATGGCATGCTGTTTTACAGCAAACTCTTTTTTCATAAAGTAGAAATAGTACACCCTAAGATAACACTAAAAAGTATAGTACTTGCTATCATTATCAAGCATTAGGCACTGTACATAATGGTATGTGCTACACTTCCGACTGGCAGCACCAGAGGCATATGCACACCAGCATAACCACCATCACACGAGGAATGTGTTGCGCTTCAATGTTGCAATGGCTATGACGGCAGTAGGTGACAGAAATTGTATAGTTCCATTATATCTTATGGGACCGCTAGAATACAGCAGGTTTGTCATTGACCGGAATGTCACCATGCATGACTACACATGTTTTGTGAGAAGTACTTTTTAATAAAAATGGAGAAAGCTTCAATCCCTTTGTCCTCCTGACGGAAGACTTTGTCAGGAACACAATGCAGGAGGTAAAATGACAAAAGTCCCTACCGGCATCCCTGACTGCTACAGCATGGAATATAAATTTAAATACGAAGCCACCCATGGCCATCACAGAGGTCTCTCTGATGACCCTGGCTGTGTCCTTTTTATTTATTTTTTATTTTTAAAAATATGTACTTTTATTGATTTCAGAGAGGAAGGGAGGGAGAGAGAGAGAGAGACATCAATGATGAGAGAGAATCATGGATAGGCTGCCTCCTGCACGCCCCTTGACTGGGGGTCGAGCCCGCAACCCGGGTATGTGCCCTTGACTGGAATCGAACCTGGGACCCTTCAGCCCACAGGCCAACGCTCTATCCATTGAGCCAAACCAGCTAGGCTTGTGTCCTTCTTTTTAAATTTTTAATATTGTTATTGATTTCAGAGAGGAAGGGAGAGAGAGATCGAAACATCAATGATGAGAGAGGATCATTGATTGGCTGCCTCCTGCACGCACCCTACTGGGGATCGAGCTCACAAACCAGGCACGTGTCCTGACCAGGAATTGAAGCATGGCCTCCTGGTTCATAGGTCGATGCTCTACCACTGAGCCGCATGTGCTCGGCTGGCTGTGTCCTTTTTCCACCATCCTAAGCTTTCAGGGTCCCCTGCAACAGATAGCCTTGGTTCCCTTGAACACAGGGTTGGAACTGCAGACAGGCCCCAGTGGCCTCCGAACCAGAAAAACAAGTGAGGTTCCCCCTAAATTATCTGTCCCAGGAATCTGCCTCTGGGTTTTTCTCACTCTTGAGTTTTGCAAAGTTATCGGCAATTCACATCAGCAGTGCAAAAACCAGAGTGGTGAGCCACCCCAGCTCTTCCCAACTAGTCACCTTGCAAGAGCATGAGGAGAGATGAGGAGAGATAGCTCGTGGGGTAATTCTATAACCCCAGGCAATAGCATGAACCCTGAAAACAGACTGCGTTTCGGGAATCTACCTAACAAGGAATATTCCCCTAAGAGCTGAGAGAAGTTATAACTACTTACAAACACCCTTAGCTTCAAATCCTAGATGGATCTCTGGCCAAAAATATGTGCTCGGGCAAATTTCAATGTCACCCGCTGTACATGGGAATGATAATACCTTGAAGAAATGGAATCATTCACGTCAAGTGCCCTGCACATGGCGAACACTCAATCATTGATACTTCCCTTCGCCTTTTTAAGCTGATACTCATTGTATGATTTCTGGCGATGACATTCAAGGTTGGAAAAGGTGACGAATTACCTGAAGAAGGGCCCATCACGCTCATGAGACGCCCCTCCCAGAACACAGGACAACACGATTTCCCATCCTGAACAACGAAATAGCTACGCTGAGAAACGCAGCTGTACCCTCTCTGCAGGTGTGGGTGTCGGGGACCAGGTGAGAGCCCAGGGCCCTCCTCCTTACATCTGGATGGCGTTCAGCCCAGCCATCTTCATCTTCAGCAGCCGGTCCTTCCAGTAGAAGCGGGGCACACGGAAGTAGTGGATGCTGCCCGAGATGTAGCGGAACGGCTGCCCATCCTTGCGGAAGCAGTTGTGGTTGTAGTCGATCTCGAACGTCTTCCGGGAGGCATTCTACAGAGCAAGGGTGAGACCACGTGAGAGCCTGCACCGGCAGCGTTTTGGGGATGGACACTTTGAGAGTGGCAAGTGTCTCCCTGACTATTTAATTTGCGTAATAATGTGGATGGAGTGAATGTTTGGTTTTTGGGCTACAGAACAAACCACGGCTAAGCCAGGTAGGCGCTCGGGTCACAGAATCACCAAGCAGGACCCACGTGCAGGATTCCACAGGGCTCACCTTCCAGAGTCTAGCACCGATCTGACCGTCGGTGGCTGAGATGCAGGAGTTCTATCTCCAAAGGGAAAACCCTGCTGGCGGTGACTCTTCTCTTGGTGAAGCAAAGCCCAGTATGCCAGGAATACCACACACACACACACACACACACACACGCACGCACGCACGCACGCACGCACAAACACGCATCCCTCCTTCCCTATGGCTGTGACCTGCTGGAGCACTAGATGTACCTCAACAGTAATGTCACTGGGCTGAAAGCAACAGATTAGAAGTCCTGAAGCCTCATCCTAGGTGTTGCTCTAAGTTCCACCTGGGTGGAACCTGGGCAGGTCCCTCTCTAATGCCTCTCTTGCATCCAAAATATGCAGGATGTCACACTAAGTGAACCTGAAAGCAGTATTTCTCACATTGTGGGCTGCGACCCAGTTGGTGAGTCAGGAACTCAGGTTGGGTGATGATGGGCACCTTTTGCTAATAAAAGAGACTAGAAAATAAGAGTATATTGCACGTAGTAAAGACAAGTATTATTTTACGAAACTTATATATGTATGTATAGAATTGCATATGTACGTAGGTCTCTATGTGGTTGCAAGGTAACGTGTATTTCTAGCAGTCAAATCAAATTTTGAGAAACGCTTGGCACGGCTTCAGAAACTAGAAATGCGAGGATTTGAAAAGGAAGGTCTCAAAGGAGAGGCCAACAGGCAGAGGGAAATACTGTCCCCTGGTGGATGAAAAAGGTAGCAACAGGCCACAGATGCCACCAGGACTAGGGCTACAAGAAACGTTGGTAAGATTCCTTGTGCATTTTTAGACTTTCAAAGGTCACAATATGAACTTTTTAAAAAAGCTTTTTTTCACAGCAGCATCACAGTAAGAGCTTTTTCTTTTGCGGGGGGGGGGGGGGTGGGTCTTGACATCATATCTGAAGTCCAACGAGGGCATTGAACACTGTGACTGTAAGATAAAACACTCCAAGTAGATTGCTTTGGGACAAATGGAAAGCTTTACTGTATGTGAATTACATCTCAAAAAAGCTACCCCAAAATAAGAACACATAAATAATCATAAAATAATCATTTTAATGACAATATTCTTCTAGTAAACCAAGGCTTTAATTTCCATTCAAAGGCAAGATACTCCTCAAGAAACTCACAAAATACAAAAATAATTTAATATACCAGGTGACCCAATTTAAAAAAAAATTTTTTTTATTTTTTATTTCAGAGAGGAAGGGAGAGGAAGAGAGATAGAAACATCAACGATGAGAGGGAATCATTGATTGGCTGCCTCCATTGATTGGATTGAGCCCGCAACCCAGGCATGTGCCTTTGACTGGAATCAAACCCTGGACCCTTCAGTCCGCAGGCCGATGCTCTATCCACTAAGCCAAACCAGCTAGGGCCAGGTGCCCCAATTTTGAAAACATTTTCAGTGCATGAATATGGCGAAGTGTCAAATAAGGATTTCTCACAAGTTCTGTGAGTTCAAGGGTGGCCTAGGAGTTGGGAATGTTCTTTTAACAAACAAGTCTGAAGGAAGTAAGCAACTTTGGGCAGAAGTGGGGAAAAGGAAAGGGCTGTTTGAAGTCCACATGTCTAGGAGAAGGGATCCAGAAAAGCCAGAGAGGAGTTGGCCTGATATTATGTTGGTGGATGATAGAATCTGACTTTCTTCCCACACAGTGGAGCCCCATTCTGTATTTAAAACAACCTCAAAATCCAGCCCAAATAGCTCCCTACTATCCATTTAGAAATATTACCACGTACCTACTGTGTGCTGAGTAAGCACAGACCACACAGATGTGACCACAGCCTACATGCTTCCATCCAACAAGGAAGAAACCTGAGGGGTAACCTAGTGAGGCCTAGATGATAAAGACCATCACGTTGTGCACCTTAAACTTACACAATGCTATCCATCGGTTATATTTCAATAAAGCTAGAAATAAAAAAGGATTTGAGCAGAATGTTACAGCAGTACTCAATGACATGTAACCCAGGCATGGGGGGTGGGGTGGGGGAGAGGTGGCAAGGGCAAGTTTCCCAGAGGAAGGGACACCCCAAACTGTGATTCTCAACCTTGGCCACACGTCAGAGTCACCTGCAAAATTTTTAAAATAGCAAAGTCAGGCCTCATGCTCCAGACATTCAGGTTTTAATTGATCTTAGGTGGAGCCCAGGCACTGATGTTTCTTAAAACGGCCCCAGATGATGTAATGTGCAGCAGAGTTGAGAACTACTGGCCTGCCTGCTGGCCGGTGTAGCTCAATAATTGAGTATCAACCTATGAACAAGGTGATCACTGTTCCTGGTCAGGGCACATGCCTGGGTTGTGGGCTCCATCCCCAGTAGGGGGCATGCAGGAGGCAGCCGATCAAAGAGTCTCATCACTGATGTTTCTATCTCTCTCTCCTTCTCTTTTCCTCTCTGAAATCAATAAAAAAATAATAATTCTTTTTTAAGAGAGAACTACTGACCCTATCTGGTTTGGCTCAGTGGAGAGCATCGGCCTGCGGACTAAAGAGTCCCAGGTTCGATTCCCAGTCAGGGCACATGCCTGGGTTCGGGTGATCCCCAGTGGGGGGTGTGCAGGAGGCGGCCAATCAGTGATTCTCTCTCATCATTGATGTTTCTCTCTCTCCCTCTCTGAAATCAATAAACTACTGTCCTAAATGAAACCCTACGATGAAGCAGAGTTGACCACAGGAAAGGTGATGTAGGCAGAGGAAAACTGTGTGTGAGACTGGCGGAGAGGGCAGGCTGCAGGGAAGGGAGAGAGCTGCAGACCTCAGTACAGATGGAGCATGACAGCTGCTGGAACACAGATGGGCAGGGGCCAGATGGAATGAGCCCTGAACTCCAAGTTCAAGGGCCTGGACTTTATGCCAAGAGCTATGGAGAGCAACTTAAACAGAAGAATGGTAGGATCCAATGTGTGCTTTCAAATATTTAGGACACTGGCCTTTTATTGAAGTGGCAAAACAGGAAGCAGAGACCTGGATCATGGTGGTGACGGGGGGTGGGGGGGGGCAGTGGACAGCAGGGAGAACCACAGGACCAGGGGCTTCGCTACGTGTAGGACATAGGGGCTGAATTGTAGAGGCTCCACTGCCCCCAGGTGGAAATATTTGAGCATTATTATTATTATAATTATTATTATTTTGAGAGAGAGAGAGACTTAAGAGACATATCAACAGGAAAAAAAGAGAAAGATTGTATGGATATTAACAGCTATGAGTTTGTAACAATACACAGAGGCGGGGAATTCACCGGTCATCTTTGGAGATCACTAGATTACTCATTACTCTGAAAAAATGATCTTGGCAGAATCATGACTGTTGTGTAGAGTGAGAACCACAACACACGTCCTCATATAGGCTTTTGCTTCTTTCCACCTGTCCCTCATTTCTGCACTCTTGAGTTCCTTCTCAGACCACCTGCACCGGAGCCCCTGTTTCATGTTATGCTTCCAGAGGAACCCAAATGAAGGTGTGGCCTACACAGCAGATGCTCAGGATGTGAGTCTGTACCTGGATTTCTCATATATGTCAAACAGCAGCAAGGACCCTGCAGCTGGTGCTACGTGGGTGGTGATGCAATGCAAATACTAAGGCCCTCACCTGTGCTGGACTTGGAGGAGGTACAGGCAGAAGGGGAGGGGTGGCATCTGCATTAGCTCTACCCCTGGAATGGGGTATGTTACTGGTCATTGTAAGCACTGTGAGGTTGCCTGGCTTTTGTAACAGACTTGAAAGCTTTGAAGAAAGAGATTGGCTGACAGGCTCATCATGTAAGCCATCCACTCAGAGCATTCTGTGAATGCCAGAGGCTTTTAAGGCAATGATTAGAGACCTACATCTCCTTCCAGAAAAGTAAGGCTCAGGACTTAATCATGGAGACATTGGTAGTGCATCTGGAGGGGTCAGAATAGAAAGCCGGATAGAGGGAAGTTTGCTGACATGGTGCATTCTCCCATGACGTGTGAGATAGCATCTTGGTAAAGCCCCTTAACACCCCTCCCCGCTCCTGTGCTGTGAGGATGGTTCTCCAGAACCTGGACCTGATACTGGCCTGCAGAAAATGAGCTGGAGATGCCAGGACTGTGTTGGCATCCTGAGGAAGGTATGAGATGACTCACAAGCCACCATCTGACTGTACTTCCCCAGGACACTCCCTTTAATGAGGAATGCCCCAGGGAGGAGGCACCTGGCATTTCTGAGAAGCTGATGCGTGTGTTGTCCTCTGTGGGAAAACACTACAAGATGCTGTAGAAGATGCTGCCTTGGCCCTGGGATCCCTATGTTTGGGGATTATGAGATTCTGACAATCAAAGAGGGACCACTTAACCATCAGGAGCAGGTGGGTATAATGACAACAATGACCAGCAAGGCCAGAGTGGCAACCAGGTGTGCTGGCCAATAGCCATCTTAAGCAATGGCTCCTACACCATAGCGTTCCTAGAGGGTGAGATGGTTGGGCAACCAGCGAGGGAGTTGCTTGATGTGTCTAACAAGAAAAAAACAAATCAAGAACTCACGAGCCAAAGGCTGGTGTCAGCTCCTGCAATGGAAAATTGATCCCTTCCCCCAGTCGCCAGCTCTGACAGCCAATTGACTGAACAAAGGGCTGGATGGATTCCCATCAGGGAGGGCCCTGCGATGCCACTCCAAGTACTATACACGCAATAGTCCCCAACCCTTCCCCAGTGGGACTTAGGGTACCTGAGTCCTAAGGAAAGTGGCACCCCCAGACCCTCTGAGGATTGTTGGGTATGGTCTGAGCTGATACTGATACCAGAGGACCTGAAATGCCATCACTCTCCCTTATCGCTCTTCAGGAGGCCAGGGGGAAGAGGCAGTCTTGGCACAAGTCCTCCCAGTAGGTCCAACAACTCAGAGGACACACCTGGTGGCTATTTCACTGGTCCTGAGTGTACCTTGGGATGTTTTTGCCTAACAACCCCCAGAGCCCTCACCATGAGTAAGAGCCACTATGAAGGACAGGGCTGAGTGGAGGTCCTGGAACTGGACACAACCTCCACTCAAGATGAATCAGAAGCAAGACCACAATTCTTCCTGAAATAGCAGATATAGTGTCTCCTCCACAAAGACTCACAGGATATCCCCATCACACGCCATGCAAATGACCTGTGAGCCCCAGTGAAAAACAGATCCTGGTGGATGATGTGGCCACCTACCCTGTGGGTGCAGATAGGGTTACCAGAAACAGTCAACAGAGCCTTTGGCATTTGGTTTGTGGCTAATGTTCTAAACTTGTCAAAACTATCAATAAAAAGGATCAAATGCAGTTTGTTTGTAAGTGAGCAGGACAGCAGTACACATTCTCTCTTGCCCCAGGGCCCTACTGACTGCCTCACTTTCTTGCAGAGACCTTGACTGTGAGGACATTCCACAGGCTGTCCCTCTGGTCTGATATATAAATGAAAACATGCTATTTGGACCTGGGAAGCAGTGACAAGTCTCTGAAACTGAAGCTTAGCCTGGGAAGCAGTGACAAGTCTCTGAAACTAAAGCTTAGAAAAGCAGGCAGAGTCCTAGCCAGTGTGGCTCAAGGGATAGAATGTCATCCTGAAGACTGAAGGGTCGCAGGTTTGATTCCCAGTCAAGGGCACGTATCTAGTTTGCAGGCTCAATCTCTGGCGGGGCACGTGCAGAAGGCAATCAATGTGTCTCTCTCTCACATAGATGTTTTTCTCTTTCTCTCTTTCCTCTTCCCTTCCACTCTCTAAAAATCAATGGAAAAATATCCTTGGATGAGGATTAATAAACAAAGAAAAAAAAAATAGAAAAGCAGACAGAGAGGATAGATAGGGAGAGTCACAGAAGCAGCATCACCTAAGAGACAGCTTCCAATTGGTGACTGTCATGGTCAAGGTTAACAGGGAAAATCCACTTCATTGTTCCAAAATGACCTTTAAGGATATTAGAGAGGGGTCAGCATTCTTAATATCTGTGCACTGTGGCACCACCAACAGAAGGAGATCAAGAAGTGTGAGGGAGGAATGCAGAGTCTATTCCCCCCGAAGGAAAAGAATGTAAAATTTGCCCTGTGTGCAAATTCCACCCCTTCTAAATTAATTGACACTGGGACAAAGTGTGGAAGAGCCAGTTTTATTTCACACTTGCAGGGGTGTGGTAGCATCAGTACTTACAGTGCATGAGACCATAGAAAACAGGTAAAGGAAAATCAATCCCTAGCAAGGCCAAGCCCACATCTTCCCAGGGTCCCTCATGGACATAATACATATTGAGGTGAAAACAACACAGCAGTATCAACAAAATACCCTCAGGCCAAATACACATTAGGGACTTAATACTGTCCAACATAACATTTTAAAGTTATTTATTGAATTTAGATTATTTCAGTAGTAAATAAGCATTAAAAACAACCATTAAACATAACACTGATATTTACACCATCAAGTAATGTGAACATTCCCCAAGTTTCCTAACCCTCGGGAATAACAATATTATATTTCCATTACTGTGCACATTCCTCAACTAGAATGAAGAAATGAAAGGAGCTCTGTGATATCACAGGTCATGGGTCATGCCGATTATGTGAAGATGTGTCCTCAAGTCCCTCCCTATGATGCTGGTAAGCACTTACTCAATGGTTCTCCATCCCCTAAACCCTTTCAACTCACCCTACAGACCCAAAAGCCTACAGAATTCCTGGCATGAACTGTTCAGCTCTAAGGTGACAGAGCCCAAAGCCTCCTAGGCTGCTAGCACCTAGGGTTGCCAGGAGAGGGATTAAGGGGAGAAGACAGGGCTACATGAGTCTTATACACCATGGGCTTCCCAGACCCTTTAGTTCACAGAACAAAGAGAAAGAGAAGGAATATTTCAGATGACTAGAACACAAACTTGAATTATTTCAGATCTATGAAATGTCATGGAAACACCATTACATAAGACAGGCTAGAGAAGCAAAACCACCACAGGGAATGGTGAGAATCGATATGGATCTGGAAAATTTGTAGATGAGCTGCTACATTCTATTTTTATTCAGTTCGTTTACTAATTTATGTCTGTCTTATTTTGCAAAGATGTTTGTTGAGCATCCCAAAGGACTGTGGGTAAAGAGTGTAAATTACGATGGAAGAGGAGGGGAAATGACAGATGGAGGAGAAATGGGTCCAGGTGGGACCAGTTCCCAATCCTCTAGGACTCACAGACATTTGCAGACTTAATTCTGCCCCTTCATCTCAGAAAAAAAAGTGTATAGTTTTTATTTTTAAATAAAAAATTTAAATATAAAGTATTTCTCAAATGATCTTCCACAAGGTGCCAAGACCATTCAATGGGTACAGGTCAATCTCCCAACAACGGTGTTGGGAAAACTAGATATCCACGTGTAGAAGAATGAAGCTGGATCCTTATCTTACATCAGATATAAAAATTAACTCAAAATGATATTATCCATGATATTGGACTTGGCAATGATTGCTTGAGTACGACAACAAAAGCACAGGCAGCAAAAGCGAAAATAGACCAATGGGGCATCCTTAAAAACTTCTGCACATGAAGGACAATAGAGGGAAAAGACTACCTGTGGACGAGAGAAAGTATTTGCAAATCACATATCTGGTAAGGGGTTAATATACAGAATATAAAAAGAACTCTTACAACTCAACAACAACAAAAAGTCAAATAACCTGATTTTAAAATGGGGAAAAGACTTAGACATTTCTCCAAAGATGATATACAAATGATCGAAAACATACGAAAAGAAGCTCAACATCACTAATCATCAGAGGAATGCAAATCGAAACCACAATAAGTTATCACCTCACACTACTAACAAAAAAAACACACTAACTAGTTCTGTGAAAATGGAGAGAAATCAGACCCTTTGTGCACTGTTGGTGGGATTATAAAATGGTTCAACTATGGAAAACAGTATGGAGGTTCCTCAAAAAATGAAAAACCGGAACTACTATATAATCCAGGAATCTGACTCCTGGGTATTTTTCCAAAAGAATAGAAAGCAGGGTCTTGAAGAGATATTTGCACTCCCACGTTCCCAGCAGCATTATTCACAGTAGACAAAAAAACACACAAAACACAGCAGAAGCAACCCAAATGTCCACTGATGAATGGATAAACAAAATGTGATATATACATACAAAGAAATATTATTCAGCCTTAGAAAGGCAGTCTTGTCACATGCTACAACATGGATGAACACTGAGGACATGATGCTAAGTGAAATAAGCTATTACAAATAAACAATGCATGATTCCACTTCCATATGGTACCCAGAGGAGTCAAATTCATCAGAATGTAAAATGGTGGTGCCCTAGCTGGTTTTGCTCAGTGGATTAAGCGTCGGCCTGTGAACTGAAAGATCCCAGGTTCAATTCTGGTCAGGGGCACATGCCTGGGTTGTGGGCTCAATCCCCAGTGGGGGACTTACAGGAGGCAGCTGATCCATGATTCTCTCTCATCATGGATGTTTCTGTCTCTCTCTCCCTCTTCCTTCCTCTCTGAAATCAATAAAAATACATATTAAAAAAAAAAAAGAATGTAAAATGGTGGTTATTAGGAGCTGAGGGAAGGGGAAAAGAGGAGCTATTGTTTAATGGGTATAGAGTTTCAGATTTGCCAGATAAAAAAACCTCTGGAGATCTGTTTCACAACAGTGTGACTATACTTAACACTACTGAACTCTACACTTAAAAATCATTAAAATGCTAAATTTTATGCTGTGTGCTTTTTACCAGGTTGGGGGAGGGCGAGTGGAGACAATTGAGCCAAGCAGGAACAACTGAATACGAACTCTTTAGACAGTAAACTGTATTTGAATCCTGTTACTCACCTGTAACAGATACAGTTGCTTAACCCTCAGTGGAAAAAAAACACTTGTATTGAGAAGTAGAAGACCTTGGCTTCTAGCCCCCAGACCTTCTACTAGATAAGATAGTAGGTGATATTGAAGAATTACTGTTAGTTTCCTTGGATATAATAGCATTATGTATATACTTTTCTAGAAAGGATTCATAGGGAAGTATTTTTGGGGTAAAATTATATTTTCTAAGGTTTCGCTTAATATTGTCCAGCCAAAAAAGAAAAACAGCGCGGGGCAGGGATCAATGAGAACACAGCTGTTGAAGCTGGGTGGTGAGCCCATGGAGGCTCGGGAGGTTGTTCTGTGTACTTTATGAATATTTAAAATTTTTTCACAATAAAAAGTTTTCAACAAAGGGAATGAAGACGGAGGGACGTTTGGAATGCATGACAATGGGACTAATGTACTGAAGTTTTACAATACTAGGATCACACTACACAGGCCGTTGTTAATTTCTTTAAAACGTTTCATTTTAACTTGCATTTACAGATTCAAAACAATAAACTAAAATAAAATGGAAAGAATTTCCAAGCTCCAAGTAAATATTTCTCTCCACCTCCTCTAGCCATAAACAAAAGAAGAAGGTAAATGGGTGAAGAACAGAGGTGCAGACGGCGCCTTGGCGAGCGACCCTCCCGGGCCCTGTCTGGGCGGTAACGGAGAAGTTTCTGCTGGGAAACGCCCACCACATCATGGAACACAAGCCACGCATGACTATTCCTTGGATCGGGAAGGTGGCCTGTTTTGTGTCTAACGGAGAGGAGTCAGTCACACTGAAATGGAAGGAAGGCTTGCTGTCAACACTTTGGAAATAAGGGTGGTCTTCAGGATCCCATTATCCACCAGGCAGAGCGTGCACAGGAGAGATTATCACAGGCAGAGGACAGCAAACCCCACAAATCGCTGTGCCCAGCAGCAGGCGACACGGGACCCACTCACATCCCCCAGGTTTGTCTGCTCCATAAACTCCTGGGGCACCCGCACCCAACACAGTTCCTTAGCAAGCCCCAACTGTGTTTCCATTGTGACTGTGCCACGTGCACCTCACATGCCAAGTCGCAGGACCCTCCCCACGAGACAGCCTTGAGGTAGATATGATAATCATCCCCATTTTAGGGTGAGGGAAACCGAGGCTCAGGGAGGTCAAGTCATCTGCCCAACTGCCTGGCGGGGAGCAGCAGCGTGGGCCTCTCCAGTCAGAGCGGTGTCTGTGGTCCCCGTCGGAGAAAGACTCTCGGTCACAAAAACGTCAACACTGAGCCCAGGTCCTCAGTCTCCTCAGAGAGGCCTTTCCTAACAGGATTGCTTATTGCTGCCCCCGGGGCACGGGGTGTCTTGGTTCTGGCACAAGGGCCAATCCCGGTAACCTCTGGTGGTTTTCCTGTGGGTCCAGTGGCCAGCAGAGATGGCCCTATGGTTCTGTGGCCAGAGTCCTAGGACAGTTCTACTAGGTCAGGCCAGGAAACTGGAAGCCGTCTGGTGGGAAGGATGGTCCCAGCGCTCCATAGCCAGGGCCCAGCAAGAGGCAAGGCCTCAAGGCCCTGCTGGAGCACAGGGGCCTGCCACGCCCTATGCAACTTCCCCACTGGGAGAGAGAGCCTGTTTCCCACCAAAAAAAAAAAAAAAGACCCAAGCCTGGGGCGGGACTCCCGTTTTCTGACTCTTCCTCTAAAATAAAAAGACATCCTACACTGAACTAAAACTAGCCCACGTATAGTTACACAAGGGAAGTGAAATGAGCCTCAAGCAAACCACTTTGAAAAAACATCAGGTTCTAGGTCCCTGTTCTCTGACTTCTGGTGACTATCTAAATCCGGAACCACCAGAGAGTGAAAAGAACCCTTTCTTTGGGAGGTATTAGATGAATCTGTCAGGTTGCCAATGCCCTTTGCCTCAGTTTCCTCAACTCTAAATAGGGAAAAGCAGCCTGTCCCTAGTTACCTCACCCAACTTTATAAAAGGAGGCAAACACCCTGAGTCCCCATGCAGCACTATTACCATCACCTACCGAGGTGCTCTGTTTCTTCCCACCACCCCACCCCCCACCATCCCCAAGGCCCAGGAGCAGCGACAGTAATAGCATCACTCGTGGTCGGGAAGAAGAAGAGCTCTGTATTCCAGCAGGTTTTGCCAGTTCTCTCAGCAGAGGGGACTCTGAGAGAACCAAGGGGGGAAATGAGTTATTCTTCTCCAGCAGCCAGAGGGGCCTCCATCTCACCTGCTCTCCCAGATTACTAGCAACATGCCCCTTACCCAGAAAGCTCTGCATCAATGATTCTGGCAACTGCCTACGTCCTGGGAGGGTTTGAAAGGCACTCTAGTAGTTACTTCCCTACTCTGCTTTCTAGAGGCATCCCTGGCAAGCAACCCCACGTTTCTTTTAGTTTATTCCTGGGAGCTCTGCAGAGAGGGGGGTTTCCTCCACACCATCTGGACAATAGATGCCCGTTCTTACGCATGTGACTTGTGACCTCACAAATGCATATAAAGAAAGCAACTGGCCATCTACAGAGCTAACCTGCCAGGCAGCCCCACCACAAATCACTGTTCAAACCAGGCTGTGGCCAGGGTGTGTCAGCAGGGCTGGGCAGGAAAGGCTGGAGGGGGTAAAGCAGGCAACACGCCCTGAAGAGGGACAGAGAATGAGGGCAAGGGCAGAGGATGCAGGCGGGGCCAGGTTCAGGGAGCCCGCTGCAGGACGAGCTCTGTGATCTCTGCCCTGCTCCCCAATCTCATGGGGATCCCATAGTAGGCCGTGCCTGGGCTGACATATACAAATGTGGTCTGGGCCACTTGGTAGAGACCAGCAAAGAAGGGGTTCAGGAGATAGGCCGCCACATTCAAGGGGAAGATTTGTCCAGCATGGGTGTGCCCAGAAAGGATCAGGTTAATATCCGGCCGAGCCTGAAGGGCTCTCTTGGCAGCCAGGGGCTGGTGAGCCAGCAAGATGGTGGAATGGTCCGGGCTACAGCCCCCCAGAGCCTTCTCAAGATCCATCCCGTGGCCAGAGTAGTGCAGGATGTCTGCTTCAATGTCATCCACGCCAGCCAAGCAGATCCAGTCGTCATCCTTGCCACCACCATGCTGGGCCCGGGTGGCAGAAATCTTCACGTTCTCATTGTGCAGGGGCCTGACATTCAGGGACTCCAGCAGCGCAAACCAGTTGCTGACATCTGACGTGTAGTATTCGTGATTCCCGGTGACGAAGTAGGTGCCCAGGCGTGAATGAAGCTGGCCCAAAGGAGCGACAGCCGTCCGCAGGATTGAGGCTTCTGAATCGCAGAGATCCCCCACGATCACCGTGACATCCGGTTCCAGCATGTTCACCATCCTCACGAACATCTCCATCTTGGTCCTGCCCACGGTGGGGCCCAAGTGAATGTCTGAGAGGAGCACGATCTTGAGGTTGTCCATTGAGGTGGGCAGCTGATGGATGGGCACCTCCACAGTCTTCACCACCGGGGGCTGAGCAGCATTCAGCAGCCCCGCTATGCTGAGCACGGCGGTCACCACCACTGCCAGGGCCGGCCTGAGCGCCAGCTTCCTTGTCTTGTCCAGGCTGCCCACGACCCTACCACTGCGCCAGGCCAAGAGCTGGTAGGCCTGCTCCATGCCGCTGAGGGTACAGAGGAAGAAGACCATGATGATGTACGCCCCGAGGCAGGAGTAGGCGGCCAAGGAAAAGAGATAAGGCTCCTCGGCCACTAAGAAGAGCATGGTGAAGAAACTGGAGTGGGCCAGGGCCAGAAAGGCCACGACTGCCATCTTCCAAAGACGCAAACAGGCCGACTGTGAGGCTGGAGAATGGCTAAGGTTGCCGACAGTGCTACGCCAGATGTAGAGGGAGCCAATCAGCATGAGCGAGTTGGCAAACAGGGCAAGCTGCAGGCGGAACAGCCAACGCCAGGCCCTGACCTCGAGGTTCTCAGACAGGTAGGAGCGGGAGATAATCATGGACACGAAGACAGTGCCGGCAGCCAGGGCGGCCTTCCCGCCCAGGGAGAGCTGCCTGAAGATGACCATTTTCTCAGCTCCTAAGAGGGTCCCCTGGCAGGTCTGTGCAGGTGAGCTCTGGAAGGCGAGTTCCTTAGAAAGGACAGTGGCCAAGGAGAGGGTTCCAGGTCAGGTCAGGTCCGCCTGCAACCAGGAACCCGCATCAGCTTTGTGGAATGTTAGAGCTTTCTTGCCCCCGTTCAAAAACCTGAAGGCCACTTACATGGGCCCAACCTGCCTAGAATCCACGCCACCAGTCAGTGGCCACACTTTATCATTGCAGTACAAACACAACGGATTTTAACATGACGGGCAGTGTTCATTTTCTTCTTTCCAGTTTTCTGAATGTTTAATGTTTTTCCACAAGGCGTATGGAATTTCTCTTTACAATAAGAAAAACATTATCCTAAATCAGCGGTTCTCAAAGTGTGGTCTGCGAGACCCTCCGGGGGTCCATTTAGTTAAAACTGTTTTCATAGTAATACTAAGCCATAACGGCCCTTCCCTTTCTCATTCTCTCATGAGTGCACAGTGGAGCTTTTCAGACGCTACGTGATGTATGCCATGGCAACACTGCACACAGGAGCAGTTATGAGACTCTGTCCCCGATTCAGACGGACATGAAAGAGATTTGCAAAAGTGAAAACTAATACCACTCTTCACCCTAAATTTTGGGGAGACACATTGTTATTTTCCCAAAAAACGTAAGTTTCTTAACATGTAATAGATTAATAAATATTTTTAATTTCTAGGACAGTTAAAAGTTCGAGAACCGCTGTTCTAAATAAATGTAAACAGGGGACCTAGCTGGTTTGGCTCAGTGAATGGCATGTCAGCCTGCGGACTAAAGGGTCCCAGGTTCGATTTCGGCTAAGGGCACATGCCCAGGTTGCGGGCTCCATACCCCGACAGCAGGGGGCGTGCAGAAGGTAGCCAATCAGTAATTCTCTTTCATCATTGATGTTTCTATCTCTTTACCTCTCTTCCTCTCTGAAATCAATTTTAAAAATATATTTAAAAAAAAAAAAGATAAATGTAAACAAGGGAATCACGGAAAGCTGGTTCACTGGTAGCTTTCTTCAGCTCCAGGCCCAGGGAGGGACACCTAGACACGGAAGAATTCCTGGGGGTGGCCAGCCCCCAATGTGGGCCTTGGCATGGCAGTCGGAGGGCACCCCGCTGCTGAATGATGCTGCACACAAAGATGAGCAACCGTTGCTCAGGGGACTGCCCTGCCCACCAGCTCCTCATCCATAACCCGCCTCTCTCCCTTCCCATGGCCCACCTGAACGTAAAGATCTGTCTTCCCCGCACACATCTGTCTGCCACTGTCCCCATGGTTCTCACCGCGGGCTAGCTCTCACCTGGGGGGCTCCTCCAGGCCTCCTGGCCAAAAACTCTGGGGCACAGGAGCCACAGACCCCAGTAGACAGGGCAGCAAATACTCCATATGAGGTGACGTTTTCCCAAGAGGAACTCTAAATTAAAATACGTTCAATAGGCGTTTCCAAATACTCAAGATTCTTAACCTCTAGGTTTTATGGAAATGTGTGACTTTGCTCTAGACAAGTTATTCTAAGCCTTTGATCAAAAGGTATGATTTACGAGTCAATGGGCCCGAATTTCACTACTTCTACTTAAAACGTGCCCCGGACTCAGCCCACCCAGCCTCTGGAGGAACCAGAGTTGGCTGGCGGAATGTGCAGAGGGGCTAGTGCGCTTTCAATTCCCTGCTGTTCTTCGTCCGTCAGACGGGTCCCCCCTCACCTACTCGCTCCCGCAGACCTCCCTCCTGCAGCTCTGGCTGCCACCTGCCGCCCGCCTCCAGCCCGCCCTCGGCCTCGACCGCCAGACCCTGAAGGTTTGGAAAATTCAAGTCAAAAAGAGGAGGCGGCGGGGAGTGGCAAGAAGGGCACGAGGTGTTTGGAAAGAGGACATCTCGAAAGCAATAAACCCAAAGTTGCGGGCGGGGGGGGGGGTGGCTCACCTGACCCCATTTTCTCCTTCCGGAGCGCCCCGCAGAGCACACACTGGGCAAGGGAGGGCGCCCCAAGCCAGAGCCCAAGACTTCCTCCTCTAACGCGCGCTATTCAGAATCCCCCCTCCTGGAAAACTGCGAAGCTGGAAGGGTGTGGGCGCACCTCATCTCACCCCCCGCCCCTCGTGGCACCTTTGGGGACCTGGGTCCCAGCGAAACCGGCGTCCGGAGCAGAACACACAAGCGACCGGCTACCGGGAAGGACGCGCGCCCGGCCCGCCCCCGACGGGAAGGCCAGTCTACTGCCTGCGCTCCGCAAGCTGCCGGTCAGCGGAGTGCACCCCGGGATCCCAGGACCACAGCCCCGCAGGACCCCTCTTGGCCGTAGCCCCAGCCCACTCCTTCGCCAGCATGTCCCCTATCAATGCATCCCCGCGTGGGGATCCTGTGGACTTACATGAAAGCTGCGCGCAGTCCCTGGCAACAGCGACACCAGCAACAGAGAAAGGATGCGATCGACCCCCAACATGTCCACCCTCCAGCTTCTCGGCTCCGCCACAGTCGGCGCCGGGGCCAGCCGCTCAGCGTCACTAGACTGAGGACCCGCGGCCTGGCCCCGCCCCTCCGGTCCTGCCCGCTGTCCCCGAGCCTGCTCCGCCCCGTGCTCCGCCCTGCGACAGCTGACCCGGGGGCGGGGAACCGGCGCAGGACGAGCCTGGAGGCCACGTGCAGCCTTGTGACACTAGGATAGTGTTATCTGGCCCTAGTGGGCCTCAGACCCTTTGCAAAGGCAATCTGGAGGCCCCGCTGTCAGCAGCTAGATAACTCGCTGGTGGGGTTGGACTTTAACCAGGGCCTCCTTGCCCCTGGCTGCCTCAGAGGACAGAAGGGGGAAGTTGAGACCAGATAAACCGGAGTGCACGAGATAGAATCCTAGCCCTGCCCTAGGAGTGCACTAAATAGAATCCCAGCCCTAGGATTCTCGAGAAAACTCTAAACTAGGGATCAGAAAATTGCAGTCCTTGGAGCAACTACATACCTGGAACTTGTTAAAAATGCAAATCCCAGGGCCCCACCCCAGGAACTTTCAATCAGAAACGCTAAGGATGAAGTCCAGAAATCTACATTTTTACAAACCCTGCAGGTTTTTTGGTGCATGCTGAAGTTTGAGAACCTTTTAAGAAATGTAGAGATATGGTTCAGCTATGGTAAAATCATTCCAAATGCCAACCTTCAAAGCACCAGGATCTGCAGAATTTGTATTTCATTGTTGGTTTTGAGATGAGAGCAACACCTCCTACCTTTTAATTTAGCTTCTCAATAGCCCTGTGATGCTGATGTAGGCAGATCTGTCAGATCAGGGCAAAACACAGCCATGTGCCCCTTAAGGAAGAGGTACAGTCTTAGAAATGCAACATTAGCCCACATGGGTTGAACATTGACCCAAGAACCAAGAGGTCTCCAGTTGGATTTCTGGTCAGGGCACAAGCCCAGGTTGTGGGCTCTATCCCTAGTAGGGGGCATGCAGGAGGCAGCCAATCAGTGATTCTCTCTCATGGATGTTTCTATCCCTCGCTCCCTCTCCCTTCCTCTCTCTTTCTACTGTTTCAATTTTTTTTCTAAGTCTGAATTATTGCAAAATAAAGTTAAATTTTAAAAAACCTTTAGCAGCCCTGACCGGTTTGGCTCAGTGGATAGAGCATTGGACTGTGGACTGGAGGGTCCCAGGTTCAATTCCAGTCAAGGGCATGTACCTTGGTTGCAGATACATCCCCAGGAGGGGGTGTGCAGGAAGCAGCTGATTGATGTTTCTAACTCTCTATCCCTCTCCCTTCCTCTATGTAAAAAAAAAAAAAAAAAAAAAAAAAAAAAAATATATATATATATATATATATATAAAATCTTTAGCAAATGGCAAAATCAAGCTTTCCCACCATGTTTTCCCCCCAGCCTGTAGACCCCAGGTGACAATACACAGCAGGCATTTTTAACTGAATTGAGGCAGGAAGTGTTTAGCACAAGATTGTGCTAAACAAACTAAAGCTGGCAGCTCAAATCCGGCCTGATGCCTGTTTTTGTATGGTCTGTCAGTTAATCATTTTTACATTTTTAAATGGTGGAAAATTTTTCAGAATAATATTCTGTGACGTTTGAAAACAATGAGACTGAAATGTCCGTGTCTATGAATAAAGTTATGTAAGAACACAGCGTCTCCCCATTCTCTACATGTTACATAGGGCTGCTTTTACACTGCAGTGGCAGAATCGAATAGCTGAAGCAGAGTCCTTTTGGCCCCAAAACCTAAAGTATTTTCTCTCTGGCCCTTTACAGTAAAAGCCCGCCCAGAGACTATATGGTGTCGTTCGTTTCTGAGATTTTAGTATTTGACTGTATTGTAGTTGACCTAGCAATAACAATAATGGCCATTGTTGGGTTGATTGCTTTACCATCAGTGTGTCACTCTGCCTCAAGATCCAAGTGGCATGTTATTATCCACATTTCACAGATGAGGAAACTGAGGCACGGTGGAGTTAAGTGGCTTGCCAATAACTTCAGAGCCAGGAAGTTATGGAGTCTTGAAAGTCACATGGTCAGACTTTCAAGCCTGACCTTTATGTTTACAAGGCCATGCCTCTTTCTGCTCATACATTTTTAGTTCCCGTCCAAATGAAGTGTGCATATAGCGTGTGCCGGACATAAAGCCTTCTGTTCCAGGTCGGGGGGGATATGGAATGACCACGAGAAAGCTGTTGCCCTGTAAGGACTCATCTTCAATGAAAAAGATGCTCGAGTACACAATTACATGCTCTAATAGAGACCGGTACTACTCCAACTGTGGCCCAAGGACAGCGATAGGAACGGAAATTCAAAGCAGGTGTTTAGAAACTTGTAGCAATTTGCAAAAGTTTGTGTGTTTTTTCTGTTTGTTTGTTTTTAAATATATTTTTATTGAGTTCAGAGAGGAAGGGAGAGGGAGAGATCGAGCCTGCAACCTGGGCATGTGCCCTGACCTGGAATCGAACCTGGGGACTCTTCAGTCCACAGGCTGATGCTCTAGCCACTGAGCAAAACCGGCTAGGGCGCAAAAGTTTGTTAAATCTAATAATGAAAAGGACTATTTTTTAAAAATATATATTTTATTGATTTTTTCACAGAGAGGAAGGAAGAGGGATAGAGAGCTAGAAACATCGATCAGCTGCCTCCTGCACACCCCCCCCACTGGGGATGTGCCCGCAACCAAGGTACATGCCCCTGACCGGAATCGAACCCAGGACCCCTCAGTCCACAGGCCGACGCTCTATCCACTGAGCCAAACCGGTTTCGGCGAAAAGGACTATTTTTAAAAATATTTTTTAAATTGATTTTTAGAGCTCCTCTTCCCCCAAAGCGGCCATAGGTGACCTCTGAAGATGGTTCGCTATTCGCTAGACCCAGAAAACCCCACAAAATCATGCAAATCAAGAGGCTCCAATCTCCGCGTTCACTTCAAGAACACGCGTGAAACTGCCCAGGCCATCAAGGGCATGCATATTCGGAAAGCCACCAAATATCTGAAGGACGTCACCTTAAAGAAGCAGTGCGTGCCGTTCCGTCGTTATAATGGTGGCGTTGGTAGGTGCGCCCAGGCAAAACAGTGGGGCTGGACACAGGGTCGGTGGCCCAAAAAGAGTGCTGAATTTTTGCTGCACATGAGGAAAAATGCCAAGAGCAATGCTGAACTTAAGGGTTTAGATGTAGACTCTCTGGTCATCGAGCACATTCAGGTGAACAAAGCCTCCAAGATGCGCCGTAGAACCTACAGAGCTCACGGGCGGATTAACCCGTACATGAGCTCCCCCTGCCACACTGAGATGATTCTCACTGAAAAGGAGCAGATTGTTCCCAAACCAGAAGAGGAGGTGGCACAGAAGAAAAAGATATCTCAGAGGAAACTGAAGAAACAAAAGCTTATGGCCCGGGAGTAAATTCAGCATAAAATAAAACTAAATAAAAGTAAAAAATAAATAAATAAAAATAAAAAAATTGATTTTTAGAGAGAGAGGAAGGGAGAGGGATAGAGAGAGAGAAACATCGATGAGGGAAAAACATCATCAATTGGCTGCCTTTTGCATGTTGGGAATCCTGGGCATGTGACCTCTCCCTTCCTCTCTCTCAAATCAATAAAAATATATATTTTTAAAAACTAAAAAAAAGAAAAGACCACCCTAAAGTCTTGGGCCTGCTGAAGTGGACAGTTGGGCTGTGCAGCAATTCCAAATCTTTCTCACGTCTTCAAGTTTTCTGACACAGAAAATCCTGAGACCCGTGTTTAGGAGCTAAGTTGTACAACCAACTTCATGGTTATGGTTATGAAAGAATAAAAAGATAAAATTGTGAAATAATCAGCTAACAGTTTCCCCATAGCTCCAATAAAAGTTAGCAGCATGCCATGTGACAGTCAGGAGTGTTAGGATGTCCCTGTCCCTATGTCCTCATAGGGACAAGGGCATCTCCCTTGTCCTAGGGACAAGAAATTCCCGTTCAGTTTCTAAGAACAGGTATGTTTTTGAGGTAAGTAAAAATATAAAATATCCTAAGTGAGGCTTGCCTTAGGGGGAAAAAAACAACAAAATACAAGGACTTTGCTTTTGTTTATTCTCTCAATAATTTTTTAAAAACCTTCACCTGAGAATATGTTTATTGATTTTAGAGAAAGAGGAAGGGAACGAGAGACACATCAATGTGAACCAGCAACCTAGGTATGTGCCCTAACTGGGAACTGAACCCATAGCCTTTTGCTGTACTGGGCAGTGCTCCAACCAACTGAACCACAGTGGCCACGGTGAGGACTCTGTTTTCAACATTCTCTCCTCTCTTCTTGCTATCACCTGGGTCCCTCAGCCACATCTTCGCAAGGTAGTTGTTGCTTTACTGGACATTTCTGTTTGTGTGTCTGTTTTTGAATCGGGGTGTTTGCCTTTTTCACGTTCTCCACACACTCGGGATATCAAGTTCCAAGTAAGATGGCCATGGATTCTCTGGGCAGGAGGCGACCGGGAACCAGGTAAACTCTCCCCCGAACTCTGCCATCTCTACAGGCTCCTTCTCTCCATTCAGGTTTCTGCTCCAACATCACCCCCTCATGCAACCTTTCTCCACTCCATCCCACTCCCTTGTTTTACTTTCTTTATATCACTACTGCCGTGGTTTCCCAAAAGATTGTTTTAAAATAACAACTAACTCTAAAATAAATCTTACAAATACATGCATGGCCTACAAAGTGAAACAGTGAGTGTCCTCATACTCACTCCCATCCTTCTCCCCCAGGTGACCCTCTCCCAATTCCATGCCCTTCCTTCCCCTCTACAGGAAATCACTATCCAAAGTGACTGTGTGGTTCCTTCTTCATCACAGTGGGTATTATCCTGTGTGCTTGTAAGAGGTAAGACTACAGTATTTGCATTCCTAAATAATATTTTGTGTGCTTTGACATACTTTAAAACTTTAGACAAATGAAGATATTCTCTATTTTTTTTTTAGATTGAACTGTGTTATGTGTAGCTATAATTCTATCCTTTTCTCCTGATGTAAAATATTATTCTATGTGCATATATTCCCACTTAAAAACAACAACAATCCAGCCCTGGCTGGTGTGACTTGGTTGGAGCGTCGTCCCATACACCAAAGGGTGACAGGTTTGATTCCCAGTCAGTGCACATACCCAGGTTTCAGGTTCGATCCCAGCCAGGGCGTGTGAGAGAGGCAACCAATTGATGTTTCTCTTTCTCTCTCCCTCTCTTCCACTCTCTAAAATCAATAAAACAAGCAAACAAACAAAAACAACAATAACCCCATTCATGGACAGGTTATTTCTGCTTTCTGCTATTAAGAAAAGTGCTGCTATACACCAAAAACATTTACTAATTACAAAAATAACGAAGTGGAGAAACCATGACCTTAACAAAGTAATCAACATTAACCTCACTGATAAGAGGCAGATACTGTGTTTCTCCCACGTGATACCAGCGAGGATGCAATAATGCTTCTGCGGTTTTCTGGCCAAACGAACTTATCTGAATCTAATCATGAGGAAACATCAGAGAAACCCCAAATGAGGGAACTTTTTAAAGATAACAGCCAGTATTCTTCTTAAAAATAGACTATTGTAAGGTAAGTTTTATTTGCAGCAAAATTGAGCAGAACGCAGCTGGTGTGCCTCAGTGATTGACTTCCTATGAACCAGATCATGGTTCAATTCTGGGCCAGGTTGCAGGCTTGACTGTCATCACTGATGTTTCTTTCTCTCCCTTCCTCTCTGAAATCAATAAAAACATATTTAAAAAAAATCTGGGCAGAGATTTCCTGTATGCCCCCTGCCAACACATACACACAGCTTTCCCCACTATCAGAATCCCATACCCAGTGATGCATGTTACAACTGATTAACCTACACTGACACATCCGAATCACCCAAAGTTCATAGTTTACATTAGGGTTCACTCTTGATGTTGTACATTCTATGGGTTTTGACAAATGTATAATAATATTTATCCACCATTATAGGATGGTACAGGATAGTTTCACCGCCCTAAAAATCCTCTGTGTTCTGCCTAGTCATCTGGGTGAAAAGGGTGAAGGGAAAACGTACAAATTGGTTAGTTACAAAACAGTCCTAGGGATCTCAGCAGAGGGAATATAGTCAATGATATAAAAATAACTAAGTATGGTGCCTGCCAGGTAGGTACTGGAAATATCGCGGGGGGTGGGGGGCGGGACACATTTTGTAAAGTATATGATTGTCTAACCGCTCTACTGCACACCTGAAACGAATACAAAATTATATTGAATGCAAATGGTAACTGAAAAATAAAATTAAAGAGATCATTAGAATAAAATTCTAAGTCATATATATATACACACACACACACATATATATATATATATATATATATATATATATGAAATGGAAACCCTCAGACTTGCTAAATCAGAAACTCTGGGGGTACAGCCCAGGCATCTGCGTTTTCACAAGTCCTCTAAGTTCACAAGTCCTCTAAAGTTTATGATCCATTAGGGCAGCGTCTGGCTCGCAGGCCGCCATCCCCCAACCAGTGAACAGCAGAGCCCCAGCACAGGTTGGACAGTGTAGTAACCTGAAGGCAGCGGGTTCTTCCCGGGTCACCATCCCCCACCCCGACAGCTGCAGGGACCCTCGGTCCGGGTCGGGAGGGGCGGCCGGACGGGGCGGGCCAGAGGCTGGCGTCCCCGCCTCCCCGGCATTCCGCCCGCTGCCTCGCGCCGTCCTCCTTTTCCTCCTTGCTCGTGTCCTTCCTTCCTTCCGCCCGGCGCGATGGAGCCGGGACGCGGGGCGGCCGGGGCGCTGCTGGTGCTGCTGTGCGCGGGCTGCGCGCTGCGCTCCGGGCGCGCCCAGTACGAGCGCTACAGCTTCCGTAGCTTCCCGCGGGACGAGCTGATGCCGCTCGAGTCGGCCTACCGGCACGCCCTGGACCAATACAGCGGCGAGCACTGGGCGGAGAGCGTGGGCTACCTGGAGATCAGCCTGCGGCTGCACCGCCTGCTGCGCGACAGCGAGGCCTTCTGCCACCGCAACTGCAGCGTGGCGCCCCAGCCCGAGCCCGCCGCCGGCCTCGCCCGCTACCCCGAGCTGCGCCTCTTCGGAGGCCTGTTGCGCCGAGCGCACTGCCTCAAGCGCTGCAAGCAGGGCCTACCAGCCTTCCGCCAGTCGCAGCCCAGCCGCGAGGTACTGGCCGACTTCCAGCGCCGGGAGCCCTACAAGTTTCTGCAGTTCGCCTACTTCAAGGCAAGTCCTCCCCGCGCCGGGCCCCGCCCCTTCCCCGCCCTAGGCGTAGGCCCCGCCCCCTTTGTGCTGGGCTGGGTTCCACCGCCCTTTCTGGACCCAGCTAACAGACGCCCAGCCTTGGCAAAGGGCGCCTCCAAATCACGTCGCCCTTACTCATCTCAGAGATGGAAATACCTTTCCTGAAGGGTTGTTCTAAGGCGGAGAACACGTGCATAGAACATCTAGCGCAATGCCTGCCACCCAACCAACTGCCTGGTCGTTGTTACCTATTATTGGAAGACAGATTCCGCTTTTCAGTATATGCCAACAGGACCTGAGGAGTTGCCTAGTCCCTTTTAAAGAGGAGGAAATTGAGGCCAGGAAAGGGGACAACACATCCCTGCCTGGAGGAGCAGAACTTAGCACGGATTCATCAGGGTTGGGGCTCTCTGATGTCTGTCTTCTAGATTTAAATTTAACACAGTTGTCTTTCTCCTTTTTGCGGCTGCTTTGATTCTGTCTGTGATTGCTGGCTAAAAATAGCCACAAATTGCAGTTCTCTATCCTTGGAGACCCACAAGTTTTAAGAATGGGCTGAGTTCCCTGTTACTGGATAAAGAGGCCTTAACTTTGCAGGTCTTCACTGCGTTTTGCCAAGAGAGCCCAGATTCTACTTTATCTAATTAGAAACGATTTTAAAAACAGTATAATTGCATTTATTTTCATGACTGCAAAATTAGATGCGTGACATTTGCCAGACTCTGGAGTGTAGAAGTTGGTTGTTTTAACTTTGCTTTGAGTGTTTGGTCTGCAAGATCTGTTTTTCATATTTCCACTGAAACAGCCACATGAGCAATAAAATAGCACCAAACCCCAAATAAAAGGAAAGCTGGGTTATTATTATTTTTTAATATACTTTAATTTATTTCAGAGAGGAATGGAGAGGGAGAGAGAGAGAGAAACATCAGTGATGAAAGAGAATCATTGATTGGCAGCCTCCTGCACACCCCCTATTGGGGATCGAGCCCACAACCCGGGCATGTGCCCTTGACTGGAATCGAACCTAGGACCTTTCAGTCCATAGGCCGGTGCTCTATCCACTGAGCCAAACTGGTTAGGGCAAAAGCTGGGTTATTTTATGCTCAAGTATAGTTTTATATAACATTAGAGGCCCAAAGCACGAATTTGTGCCAGAGTAGACCTTCCTTTTCCTGGATGCCAGCACTGGCTTCCCTCTGGCACCCTGGACCCTAGACCTGGGCTTCCCTCGCAGCCCCAGCTTCACCCGGAACGTCAGGTGGTCAGAAAGAACATCCAGGCTAATTAGCATATTGTGCTTTTATTATTATAGTTATCAGTTTTGTGACTGTCCTGGCAATAAAAAAAGTTTTAAGATGGAACTGGGGATAAGATTAATAAATTTACAGGACATTGAAAAATGATGGCAGGTTCATCCAAGCACTATTTTTTAAGCTAAAAATGACTTGTTTAATTCTCTCTCTCTTTTTGGATAGCTTTTGGCAAATGCAGTCAGAACCAAAATTGAATCACATGATCAAAAGGGGAAACACCTTATTTTTAAGACTTGAGAATAGCAAAAGCTCTAATTTCTTTCTTTTTTTAAAAAAAATACATTCTATTGATTTTTTACAGAGAGGAAGGGAGAGGGATAGAGAGTTAGAAACATCGATGAGAGAGAAACATCGATCCACTGCCTCCTGCCGACTGGGGATGTGCCCACAATCAAGGTACATGCCCTTGACCCTTCAGTCCGCAGCCGATGCTCTATCCACTGAGCCAAACTGGTCAGGGCTCTGATTTCTTTAATGTGTAGATGAAGTTGAATCAAGTGATGTAGAGAGGAAGGGAAGAGCATTTCACGCAATGTGACCCTAAGGCCTGGGTTTTCTCCTTCATCATGGCATCCTCAAAGGTCAGGAAGTTCATAGCTTCTCTTCAAAACCCTTTAATATTCTCGTAACACTCACTTAAAAGTCAGTAAAATACCATCTTAGTATTTTGAGGTCTCTTATAGGGCATAAAAACATTAAGAATTTTATTAATAAATATGAAGTATCTTCATTGCTTCGACTGAAAATCACAGATTTTAGGTGGTGATATTGTATGGTGTGTTTTTCTCTTTTTTTCTTAATGATATGTATATTTTCAATTTTTGTTTCTGGGTAGAGAGAAAATGACTGTTAACAGGCACATACATTCTACCAGACACCTAAAGGCTAGAGACAGGATTTGGGTGGATGCTTCTGTGCCAGTCTGATTTGTCACTGTTTCAGTGATTAAGGACGAATGTCTGATATGAACACACGGGGAGGGAGGGTGAGTGTAGACTGTCAGAGAGAAGTGAGGAGGCGTGGATGTGTGACCTGTAGAGAAGGAGCCACCCTCCAGGTGTGTAGCCCTCAAGTCCTCAAGCCCTCTATAGATTTCATGTCACCAGCCTGCCGTAGGTTTATATCACTCGCTGTGGGCTCTCTCTGTGGCCACCATCTCCTTGAAATGCTCATCTTCTGGCGTGGCTCAGTGGTTGAGCGTCAACCTATGAACCAGGAGGTCATGGTTCCATTCCCAGTCACGGCACGTGCCCAGGTTGCAGGCTGGATCCCTAATAGGGGACGTGCAGGAGGCAGCTGATTGATGATTCTCTATCATCATTGATGTTTCTCCCCGCCCCCCCCCCCCTTGATCTCTGAAAGCAATAAAAATATATTTTTAAAAATGCTTATCTTCCCTACAGGCCAAGGAAAAGTGGGCTGCAGTGCTTTGTCAAATCCTTAATGACTCTGAACTCTGAGCAGAGAGAGCTGGCCACCTCGCAGGCACCACCCTTTCCCAAACTCAGAAGGCCTGCCACCACACCGACTTAGGAGTGGCTCGTTGGGCAGGTAGCGTGGGTCCTCTCCTGCAGGTGGCTGTCTCTCTCTTAGGAACCCATGGCAGGGGAGAGCCTCCCATCTTCTCCAAGATGTGGCCTCTGTCCCAGCTGGCAGAGCTGAGTTAAAGTGAGTAAGCACCCTTTGCTCTTCAGAAGCGGCTTCCGTTTTGTGAACTCAGGTCTCAAGTGAGAGGCCTTAAAAAGCCCCCTCTACGCCCCTCTTTCTAGGTGCTCTCCTGAGAACGAGAGCCTAACTTCACTGGCACACGCGGTAAAAGGGCTGCATTCAGACCTCCTCCTTCCCTCCACTGCCAGGCGGGCCTCTTTCCGGCCAGGACTGTAAAACTCCGCAGAATACTTTTCAGCGCAGTCCCACTACCGGCCACTGACTGGCGTCCTCAAAACACCACCCCCCACCGCTTCACTATTACAGCCACCAACGTTGTTTCTAAACATCTTGCTCCAATTCCGGGGGAATTTCGTACGGATATGTGCTACCCTTTGATTCTCAGAAATCCAAGTGTACCAAATATCCCTTTATTGTCTCTCTCCAGCCCCAATCCCTAATCCCTGCCTCCGAGTGTCCCTTCAGATTGGCTGGAGGTCTCTCTGGGCACATGTACGGGTGCCTCTCCTGCGCCCACCATGATTGTGCCATGATTCCAGGGGAGGCCAGAGCCAGGACAGCAATGTGGGGGGAACTCTCTGGTTGTTGGTCACGTGTCCACACAAGGAGGAGTCCATATCCCTATCTTCCTGCCGTCTGGAGCACCCTTCCCCCCAACACATCATTCCTCCCTGAAGACTTCTGCCCACAAGGGTGCCACACTGCAGCCCCAGGCCACAGACCTTGCTTCTGCAGATGCCAAGGGGGAACTTTTTTCCTACTCTAGGGGATTCTCTCTTTGTCCTTCTTCAGGCCAGCCAGCTTTTGCCCACAGCTCCCTCTCCCAACTTCCTTCATTCCTCACACTTGCCAAGTTCTCTTAGGGGCATAGGGCTTTTGTCAGATGAGTCACTTCTGCATTCTGACCAGAAATTACCTCCCATGAAGCAGTAAAACTCAGAATCAGGTGGCCACTGCCTAACCGTGGAGAAGAGAAAGGGAAAAAGAGAAGAAAATGGGATTGGTTTTATGACAATATTATGTAGCCATCACGTCAAGTCCAAGCACTGACCCTGTGTCCTGCCTTGTCCCAGGAGGTGTGCCAGGCACGAGGAATGCAGACAGGAATGACACTGCTGGGTCCTAGCAGGATCCTAGTGTGGAGGGGGATATGGACACATCAGCTGAGCCCACAGAGAGGTGTGAAAGGCGGGAAGACAGAACACAGGTTGCTGGGAGATAAGGAGAACTTACTTACATGTATGGTACATGAAGACAGGGACTCACCCCCTACCCCTATTTTGCCCCTTGTTACTTTCTAAAACAGTGCCTAGCATGTAGGGGGCTCTCAGAAAATACTTGCTGAGTGAAGGGACGAGTAAGTGAGCAGGTGGTGACAGTCATTGAGAATGGTGAAGTCCAGCCGATGTGGCTCGGTGGTTGAGTGTTGACCCATGAGCCGGGAGGTCACAGTTCAATTCCTGGTCAGGGCACATGCCTGGGTTTCAGGCACAATCCCCAGTGGGGAGCGTCTTAGGAAGCAGCCGATCAATGATTCTCTCTCATCATTGACGTTTCTATCCCTCTCTCCATTCCTCTCTGAACTCAGTAAACATTATTTAAAAGAGAGAGAGAGAGAATGGTGAAGCAGAAGGTTCTGTGAGAGACTTAGGAAAAGACTGATGTGGCAGAGACTGGCAGGAAAGATGTGGTGTAGTCACTTGGGCGATTGGAGAGACGTTTGTTAATAAGGCAGTTACTTACAGAGGCTGGTAACAGTGGAGTGTGACCATTCCTAGGCCAAAGAGGCAAAGGAAAGAACCTGGAAGGAGAGAGAATGTGTGTATGGAAAGGGTCACCTGGAGAGGAGCTATGACCTTCAGTTAAGGGACAACAGCAGCCCGAGGTGACTAGGCAGGGAGGAAACCAGGAGACTAAATAACCCAGCCTCACTCTTCCCTTCCTTTAGTCTCCTATTGGGGTTCCTCATTGATAAATCCCACTGGAATCTAGAGGGCAAAGGAGTCTATTTTTGTTTTAGTTTTTTATTATTTTTAAAATATATATTTTTTTATTGATTTCAGAGAGGAAGGGAAAGGGAGAGAGAGAGAGAGCACGCCCTCTACTGGATGCTCTCTGCTGGGGATCGAGGCTGTAACCTGGGCAAGTGCCCTGACCAGGAATCTAGCGGCAACCTTCTGGTTCATAGGAAGACACTCAATCACGGAGCCACGCCGGCCAGGAGGGAGTCTATTGTTATGGTCTATAAAAGTCAGCCTTTTGGGGTATGGAGCAGGATGGAGAAAGGGGAGATTTTGAAAGGCCCACAGAGGCCATCTAGTCACCTTCAGGGAATAAACACTCACCCAGAGTAGCTAGACCAAGTCTTAATGGGCCATGGAAGTCTCTGAACCCTAAGCTGGGAACATTGTGTAGAAACACTAAGTTGTTAAAGATCCAACAGACCATCTAGTTTTGCAAAAGTCGTTGCTCACCATCCATTGAGTGGCTTTCGTCTTCTTTCTACTTTAGGCAAATAATCTCCCAAAAGCTATAGCAGCTGCCCACACCTTTCTACTGAAGCATCCTGATGATGAAATGATGAAGAAAAACATGGCTTATTACAAGAGCTTGCCTGATGCTGAGGACTACATCAAAGACTTGGAAACCAAGTCGTATGAGGTATATTTGGAGTTTTACACACTGGTCAGTCGCAATGTGAATTGTTGAAGAAGTGTATCTCATTGAACAAGTGTAGACATCTAAGGACTTGTAGTGACTTTTGATCACATTTGATGAATGTCATGACAATAGAAATGATTGCTTTTTTAAGCATAAATCTGATCCATTTACAAATGAGATTTCACATTCCATGATGCTTTTAACACCACCTTTCCTTTCATTTTTAAAAAAATATATATTTTATTGATTTTTTACAGAGAGGAAGGGAGAGGGATAGAGAGTTAGAAACATCAATGAGAGAGAAACATCGATCAGCTGCCTCCTGCACACCCTCTACTGGGGATGTGCCCGCAACCAGGTACATGCCCTTGACCAGAATTGAACCTGGGTCCCTTCATCCGCAGGCCAACGCTCTATCCACTGAGCCAAACCGGTTTCAGCACACCACCTTTCCTTTCGGTGCTACATTTTAGAAATATGATCAGTTGATTATTCAGTTTTAAGATGGTAAAATAAAGACAAGTTTTGGAAATCATCCAAAAATGACCAAGAACACAAGAAACAGAAACATAAGTTTCCATTTCTGATGAAACTAGGAGACATATTTTTAAACACAAAAACACACAACATATATACCTACTAGAGGCCTGATGCACAAAATTCATGCAAGAGTAGGCCTTCCTTCCCCCAGCTGCCGGCACCGGCTTCCCTCTGGCACCCAGGACCCGGGCTTCCCTCGTAGCCCCGGCTTCATCCAGAAGAACGTCTGGTCTAATTAGCATATTGCACTTTTATTATTATAGATTAAAGTGGAAAGGGAATAGAGAGGCTAGGAGGACAGACTTGACAGGTGAGAAGCTACTTAGATCTATGCATCTGCAAAGAGGAATGCTGATGAGAATTAATGAGGACAATGAGAAGAGGAAGACCCTACCCCCTCTTACCCTTGCACATACCATTGTCTGGGCCTGTTGGACTCAGGCACTGGGGACATGAATAGCAATGAAAGGTAGGGCAGGATTGAAGACACAGGGAAACGTTGAAAGTATCCAGGGGGAGCCAGGGGAGCCCAAGGTCTGACTACAGGGTTTCCCACAGTGTGACCAGCCTGCCAGCTCCCTTTTTCAGTAGTGGTGACCCTCAAACGTAGTGTGTGAAGTCTCTTTCCTGGGGTCCCTTTAGTTTTCCAGGACAGAATGCTGAGGCTGTCCTGGCCCCTCCAGGTTAGCAGGTCTGTGCGTGTATCCGAGATCTGTGTTTATTTCTTGTGAGACCACGCTGCTTCCTCGGCCCTCGTCATTTCTCTTTTACCCGATCTGGTCATCAATGAGCAGAAATTCCATGAGGTTTCTTCTGTCTGGCAGTGGGCTGCCCTCCCCAGTAACTGGTGCTGGTGCATGGCCTCCCTATTTGTTACTGCATTGTTAGGGAACAGGTGTTCGACACCTGCTCTCAAGCTTATATCTTTTCCTGGATTCAGTTTTTAAAAAAATATATTTTATTTATTTTTTTAAAGAGAGGAAGGGAGAGGGGATAGAGAATTAGAAACATCGATGAGAGAGAAACATTGATCAGCTGCCTCCTTGCACACCCCCTACTGGGGATGTGCCCGCAACCAAGGTACATGCCCCTGACTGGAATCGAACCTGGGACCCTTCAGTCCGCAGATCAATGCTCTATCCACTGAGCCAAACCGGTTAGGGCTGGATTCAATTTTTAAGATCAGCTTTATTGAGGTATAATGTATTTAAATTTTAATTACAGATTTTAAATGTACAATTCAATGAAGTTTGGACAAATATATGCAGTCCTGTAACTCCCACCATAATCATGACATAGAATATCTTCATCTCCCCTAACATGTTCTCTCATGTCCCTTTTGCCTTTGCCCCTAACTTGACCCCCTGGGGACTGCTGCTCTGATTTCTTTCACTATAGTTTCCTCTTTATCCTTGACTCGAACTTGATTTTATTAGTAAGCACTTGCTACCTTTTGAATTAAATGAAATAAGAAGCGTACCATTGGCCCGGCCAGTGTGGCTCAGGATATAAGCTTGAGAGCAGGTGTCGAACACCTGTCCCCTAACAATGCAGTAACAAATAGGGAGGCCATGCACCAGCACCAGTTACTGGGGAGGGCAGCCCAGTGCCAGACAGAAGAAACCTCATGGAATTTCTGCTTGTTGATGTGGTTGAGCATCGATCCATGAACCAGGAGGTCAGGGTGCATGTTCAGGTTGTGGGCTCAGTCCTCAGTAGGGGGGCGTGCAGGAGGCAGCTGATTAGTGACTCTCATTGATGTTTTTCTTCTCTCCCTCTCCCTCTTTCTGAAATCAATAAAAATATATTTTAAAAAAAGACGTGTAACATTGTACACAGGGTAGAAAAAGCTAGACAGAAATAAGTCATTAACTGGCTTCCTACTTATTGAAGGGCAGTGTGGTTTCTTGACAATGAATGAGAATGGGGCTCTGTGGTGGTCTGATTCCTCTGGGAGGGCAGGGCCCCTCACATCTGGGAGTTTCACTAGCTTCTCCTTGCTTTCCAGAGCCTGTTCATTCGAGCCGTGCGGGCGTACAACGGTGAGAACTGGAGGACGTCCATCACCGACATGGAGCTGGCCCTTCCCGACTTCTTCAAAGCCTTTTACGAGTGCCTCGCAGCCTGTGAGGGTGCCAGGGAGATCAAGGACTTCAAGGATTTCTATCTTTCCGTAGCAGGTTGGTGGGGCTTGAATCCTAGATGTAAATGGGGTGGCTGCCCGTGGCCTCTGAGGAACTTCTGAGTGTGGCCGACACCTCCATAGATCAGACTTGGCGGGGCTTCTGGAGAAATAGAGAGTCTAACCATTCGAGCACAGACCTGCAGAGGAGGTTGGCCGCATCAGCCCTGCCCCATGACAGACTCCCCACAGGTTCCTGGGAAAGTAAAAATGGGCCCATGATTACCTCGTGCCTCACGTTACTGAGATCACTCTAATAGTGGAAATTCTTCAGCACAAACAGAGGCAGAATGAAGAGTATAATGAGCCTGTCAGTTAGTTGTCACTAAGATAACTTTTGGAAAGAAATTGTCTGATTATAAAACAGTGCATGTTCATTATAGGAAGCTTAGAAAACACAGGAGAGAATGAAGAAAGAAAATGTACAACATCACGCAGAGTGAGCTCAGATGTCCCGAGGGTTTCTCTGTAACCTCTAGCGGGCAGCATCGCTCCAGGAAATGGGGAATGGCCATAAACGTTGGTTTCGGGAACACTGAGCCGAGGAATGCACCTCACAGAAAGGGTGCCCGAGTCAAATAAGTCTGGGACAGAGCCGAGCACTGTCTGCATCTTGGAAAGTCACTGTGCACTTTATTGGTTAAAGGCTGTAGAAATCTTGTGGTTTGGCAATTAGTGAATCTAGGCTTTTTTAAATCTTTTTTTCCCCCCTCAGGTATCTCTTTTTCCACTGAGTACCTTTTTTCTTTTCTTTAAAATATATTTTTATTGATGTCAGAGAGGAAGGAAGAGGAAGAGAGAGATAGAAACATCCAGGATGAGAGAGAATGATGGTGGATCGACTGCCTCCTGCAGGTCCCCCGCTAGGGATTGAGCCCACAACCCGGGCATGTGCCCTTGACCGGAATCGAACCCAGGACCTTTCAGTTCGCAGGCCAATGCTCTATCCATTGAGCCAAACCGGCCCGGGACACTGAGTACCTTTTTTTTTTCCTTACCAAAACCTTTTTGTTGTAGAAAATTTCAAACATATACAAAAAATAGAGAGAAGAGTATAACAAATCACCATGTACCAGGGATCGAACCTACAACCCAGGCATGTGCCCTGACTGGGAATC
Source organism: Corynorhinus townsendii (assembly GCA_026230045.1). Taxonomy (NCBI): domain Eukaryota; kingdom Metazoa; phylum Chordata; class Mammalia; order Chiroptera; family Vespertilionidae; genus Corynorhinus; species Corynorhinus townsendii. The sequence continues at coordinate 12,640,560 of JAPDVU010000006.1, read as the reverse complement.
GAACCTGCAACCTTTCCGCGCACAGGATGGCACTCCAACCAACTGAGCCATACCGGCCCGGCCAGATTCACCCATTTTTAACACTGAGTGTGCTACTTTTTCATCCTCTCCCAATGTGTGTGTGTATAATTATTTTTATTTCCGGACCATCTGAGAGTAGGTTGCATACATCATGACCCTTTAACCCATAATACTTCAGTGTATTTCCTAAGAACAATAATATTCTCTACATATCCACAGTAGTTATTAAATTCAGGCAACTTAATATGGGTACAATGCTTTTATCTACAGTCCATTTTCATATTTTGTCAACTGTCCAAATAATATCTTTTCTAGCAACTTTTTTTGGCCTGGCACATTATAGCCAAGGATCATGTTTCCTAATTACTTGTTTATTTCGTGTGTTTTGATCTGGAGCTGTTCCTTGGCCTTTCTTGGTTTTTCTTAAGCCACTGGTATTTTCTAAGAATGTAGGCCAATGCCTTTATAGACTACTAGAGGCTCAGTGCACAAAATTTGTGCATGGCAGGGGGGGTGTGTCCCTCAGCCCAGCCTGCACCCTCTCCAATGCAGTACCCCTTGGGGGATGTCCGACTGCCGGTTTAGGCCCGATCCCGGCAGTCGGACATGCCTCTCGCAATCTGGAACCAGGGCGGCTTCACCCGGGCCACAGCCACAGGTGCCCGGGACCAGAGGCGGGGCAGCTTCGCCCAGGCCACAGCTGCAGGCGCCCAGGTCCGGGACCGGGACCAGGGGCAGGGTGGCTTTGCCTGGGCCAGGCTTTGTCAAGGAAGGACGTCCAAAAGACATCTGGTCTAATTTGCATATTGCCCTTTTATTCGTATAGATTCCTCAGTTTGGGTTTCTGTGATGTGTCCTCACAACTGCATTCGAGTTGTGCGTGTTTGGCTGGACCATTACAGAAGTGTCCTCCTCAGTATCACATCCAGCTGTGGGTGGTGTCTGTTTGCCCCTTATTGGTGATCCTAATTTTTGAGCATTTGGTTAAGGTTCTTTTTTTATTAAAATATATTTTATTGATTTCACAGAGGAAGGGAAAGGAGAGAGAGAGAGAAACATCAATGATGAAAGAGAGTCATGGATTGGATGCCTCCTGCACACCCCCTACTGGGGATCGAGCCCACAACCCGGGCACTTACCTGATCGGGAATCGAACCGTGACCTCCTGGTTCATAGGTCGACGCTCAACCACTGAGCCACGCTGGCCGGGCAGGTTCTTTTCAGCTTCCAGTGTCTCCACAATATAATTACTATTTTTCCTTTTGAGATTAATAAGTAATTTGTGGAGAGGTACAACTTGCTATCTCTCAAACTCTGTGTCTCCCCACCACCCCACTCCTCTGATTTAGCATCTGTTGAGGATTCTTGTCTGAATCATCGTTTTTCTATAAAGGTTCTATATATACAAATCTATTTCCTTCCTATTTTTTTTGTCTGCTTCTTTCCTATAGAATAGGTACCATATTTTATACATTGTTCTGTTCTTAGTTTTTTCCACTTGACAATGTAGCCTAACGAGTATACAGAGAATGCGTCATTCTTTTTTATTGCTTCTCAGTACTTCATTGGCATGGGGAGGGGGGTGATATACTACAGTTTATTCAGTTATCTGATGGACATTTGGGTTGTCCCAATCTTTTGCTATTACATATAATACCGCAATGGGACATTTTAGACTTTTTATTCTAATTATGGAGGTGTGTTTTCTTTTCTTTTTTTTTTTTTTCTTAATTAAATCTTTATTGTTCAGATTATTACAGGTGTTCCACTTTTTTTTCCCCCCATAGCTCCCCTCCACCTGATTCCCCACCCCACTCCATGCCCTTACCCCCGCCACTGTCTTCATCCATAGGAGTAAGATTTTTGTCCAATCTCTTCCCGCACCCCTCACACTTGCTTCCCCTGAGAATCGTCAGTCCACTCCCTTTCTATGTCCCTGATTCTATTATATTCACCAGTCCATTCTGTTCTTCAGATTTTTTATTCACTTGATTTTTAGATTCACTTGTTGGTAGGTATGTATTTGATGTCATTTTGTTGTTCATAATTTTTATCTTTACCTTCTTCTTCTTCTTCTTCTTAAAGAATACCCTTCAGCATTTCATGTAATCCTGGTTTGGTGGCGATGAACTCCTTTAGCTTTTTCTTGTCTGTGAAGCTCTTTATCTGACCTTCAACTCTGAATGATAGCTTTGCTGGGTAGAGTAATCTTGGTTGTAGGTTCTTGCTGTTCATCACTTTGAATATTTCTTGCCACTCCCTTCTGGCCTGCATAGTTTCTGCCGAGAAATCAGCTGACAGTCGTATGGGTACTCCCTTGTAGGTAATTAACTGTTTTTCTCTTGCTGCTTTTAATATTCTCTCTTTGTCTTTTGCCCTTGGCATTTTAATTATGATGTGTCTTGGTGTGGTCCTCTTTGGGTTCCTCTTGTATGGGGTTCTGTGCGCTTCCTGAACTTATACGTCTGTTTCTTTCACCAGGTAGGGAAAGTTTTCTGTCATTATTTCTTCTAATAGGTTTTCAATATTTTGCTCTCTCCCTTCTTCTGGCACCCCAAATATTCGGATGTTGTTTCGCTTAAAGTTGTCCCAGAGGCTCCTTACATTATCTTCATATTTTTGGATTCTTTTTTCTTTTTGTTTTTCTGGTTGGATGTTTTTTGTTTCCACATATTTCAGATCTTTGGTTTGATTCTTGGGGTATGTTGATCTACAGTTGAGTTTCTGTATATTCTTTATTTCAGACAGTGTATGCTTCATTTCGGACTGATCCTTTTCCATTTTTTTGGCATTCTCATTAAGGTCCTTGAAGGTCTCACTAAGCTCCTCAGAAGTGTCATCAAGTTTCTCGGCAGTTTTTAGAAGATTCTTGAGTAACCTTATAAATGTGATTCTGAACTCTATGTCATCCAGTAGTTTGCTTTCCTCCGTTTCTTTCATTCGTGACATGTTTCTTTGTTTCTGCATTTTGGCTGCTTCCCTGTGTTGATGGAGTGGCTTTGTGTGGTAGGTGACCTATAGGGGGCAGTAGCTCAGCCTCCCCAATCACCTGATGTGGATGCTCTTGGTACACCCCTTTGTTGGCTGAGTGCAAAGTCTTGGTGTAGTTAAGCCTGAATTGCTGTTGGTATGCTGGGGGGAATTGACCTCCAGGCCAATTAGCTGTGAGCACTCCCTGTGTCTATAATGGAAGAAGTGCTGCGCTGAAGACACGCTTATGGGGCAGGACTTGTTTCAGTGGGGCTTTGGTGCTCACTGAGTCTGCCTCTTGAATGTGTCACTTATGGATGTGAGGAGTTGAAATCTGGTGTCTCACACTGACCACTAGATACACTGGCTTCTGGATCTCCAATGGGGTGCAGGTCAGCTACTGTCTGAGGCCACTCAGCAGGAGCTACAGTGAGAGCTGCAGTTTTCTCCTCTTTGCTTGGGGTTTGGAGGTTTTGGAGTTATCTGACCCGGGCTGCAAGTTTTCTAGGTTAAGCTGCGATAGGGCAGGCTTTCTTATGCTAATTGAGCTGCTTGGAGCTTGGGTGGGTTTGTAGGTTGTGTGGGGCGGGGTCTCAGGGTGTCACTAGGTTAGGGCGTGGCAAGCAGCAATGGCTGCTAGTAAGCCGGCTCTGTGTCCCAGACCGTGTCCTGGAGTCCTGTGCCCCAGTGCCGTAAACAAATATTCCTGCGCGCAGCTCTGCAAGCAAGCCACTCTCACTGGCAGACAGTCCAGCTTCTCCCCGTAGGAGTTTGGGTCCCCTGTGTCTCCCCAGAGACTGGATTTCAGAGTAATCGGGGGCTTGTCTCGGTTCAGGTTGAAAAAAGCAACGCACCCAGTCGCCCGCCGCCAGCCCGGATCACACGCCTCCGTACCTCAGCTTTTCAGCGCTCGTGCACGTCTCAATGCTCTTTTCTCTTTCCTTCTAGTTGTAGAACTTCCACTCAGCCAGCTTTCCCGTGGTTCTGGGTGATAGACGTTTTGTCTTTCAGTTGCAGTTTAAATTGTTGTGGGAGGCAGCAGTTTAGGTGTTTACCTACGCCACCATCTTGGATTCCTCCGCCTGGAGGTGTGTTTTCAATGTCAACTTAAGTGGGATTGATTGCTCAAAGAGTAAACGTTTCCATCCATAAATTATTTAGTATTGTGTTATAATTCTGTACACCTACCAGCAATATAAGAGAGTGCCTTTCCAACAAGGTGTGTACTGTATTTCTGGAGTCTTTGCTTGTAGTTGCATGAAGGGAGAAAAGGTAGGGGGCTAAGTATTATTTAAAGATTTTGGGGAACCAGGCCCAGAAATAGCATCTATTAGTTGTTGCTATTCACATATCATTGGCACAGCTGGTCCTATAGGCCCAACTCAACTGCAAGGGATTCTGGGAAATGTAGTCTTTGATATCTTTCTATGTTGTTATATTTAGGTCCTCCTACTCTTTTAAAATCTATATAGATTTATATGTACCATAATTTTTTTATTTTTATTTTGTAAAAAATATTTTTATTGACTTTTTTTAGAGAGAGAGAGGGATAGAGAGATAGAAACATCAATGATGAAAGAGAATCATTGATCTGCTGCCTCTTGCATGCCCCCTACAGGGTGTCAAGCCCGCAACCCAGGCGTATGCCCTTGGCCGGAATCAAACCTGGGACCCTTCAGTCTGCAGGCCAACACTCTATCTACTAAGCCAAACCGGCTAGGGCTGTACCATAATTTATTAATCACCATCCTGTTGGTTGGCATTTAGGTTATTTCCATGTTTGTTTGCTGTTTTGAACAATTCTTATATATGGCTCTGTCTAAAGAAAATTTCCCGGAACTAGACCACTGGGTCAGAGGAAATGTGCATTTTAACCTTTGATAAATTTTGCCAAATTGCTCTCTGAAAAGTTTGTTCCTGTTTTGCTTTCTACCAACAGAATATGAGAGTATAAGTCTCACCATTCTCTCCCTAACACTGTTTGTCATCATATTTTTTAAATTTTGCCAATATAACAGTTTAAATGATCTTAGGTGGGACTATATTTCTTAATTATGAGATTTAGCATCTTTTCACAATTTTTGTTAGCCATTTTTTATCATTTCTTCTCTCTTCACATCTTTTTGCATTGGTTATTTGTCTTTTTATTGTTAATATTTGAGAAACTTGACATGTTAAAGGTTTGAGTTCTCTATCGTAAGTGTTGCATATATGTTACCTTCATCATTTATCATTTTTACCTTTATCAGTTGGGAGGTGGGGCAGAAGGATCATTAAGAAAGTAATGAAAAAAAAAAAAAAAGAAAGAAAGAACATTTGTCTATTGTTTCAGATCATTACATAGAAGTTCTGGAATGCAAACTCCAGTGCGAAGAGAACCTCACCCCAGTCATAGGAGGCTACCCAGTGGACAAGTTTGTGGCTACCATGTATCACTATTTGCAGTTTGCTTATTATAAGTGTAAGTAATCCTCTTCTATGGAGATTTTGCGCAAGAGACCTAGTCCTTCTAAGACTCAGCTTTCCCTTCTGTACAAGAGAGGTAATGACCCTTACCTGTGGTTTTGGGAGAATCCATCAAGGTCACATCATCAGCCCTAAAGCATGCTTTGCACAAAAAGGCAGCATGCATGGTGACTCCGCCCACAGACCCTGGAACCAGACTGCCTGCGTTCAAATTCTAGCTTTGTCACTTACTCACTTCTCTGTGTCTCAGTGTCCTCATCTGTAAAGTAGACATAATAGCCCTAACCTCGTACGATTGTGGTGAGGATTAAATCAGTTGCTAGACATGGAATGCTGAGGGAATTCACACGCTGGCACAGAGCGAGCTCTAGAACTGTGTTTGTTCTTTTTGTCGTTAACGCCCCTTCCTCCCTGTCATGGGCCTTACTTTTCTGCCTGTTACAGTTTCCTTCCAGTTGGTCCGCCCTTCGCCTGAAATTGATCAGCCAGAACATTTCAAGTGGACGTAATTTTACCTACCGCACTAATTTCTTGAGTGCTGGTGTTGTTACTTACACTTGACCCCTTTCTGGGCCTTGTGAAGAAGTGGCTCATAAAACCCTGGTTTTAAAGTTGTCGTTACCAGAAACAGCCACTAGGCGGCATGGTTTATGCATACCCAGAGCTTCAGCAAAGGTACTGGTAGTGTTCCTGGGTTGTAAATTGGGCGGAATAAGCCTTCTTCCTTGTCCCCAGCCCTAAGACAAATCCCGACCTCTCCTAAACTCCTATGCTAATAAAAGTGCTGTCGAAGGAGGGGCAACTCTAAGGCTGGAGGGAACCTTGCTTCCAGGAGATGAAAAGACCAGGTGCCTTTTCTTTTAATATATATTTTTATTGGTTTCAGAGAAGAAGAGAGAGGGAGAGAGAGAGAGAGAAACATCAGTGATGAGAGAGCATCATTGACCAGCTCCCTCTTGCCATGTGCCCTGCCTGGGAATCAAACTATGACCTCCTGGTTCCTAGGTCAACGCTTATCCACCGAACCACACTGGCCGGGCCCAGGTGACTTTTCAAATCTCTTCCAGCCTGGAGAGGCCACCATCCTTTTGGGTTTTCCAGGTTTGGTTTAGCTATAGGAGGGCCCACCTGAATCTGGAGGCTGTGGTTTCATCCAAATGGGACCCAGGCACTTGAGGACCCCAATGGGGAGGCTCATTTGCTAAGCCCATCCTCCCTCACTCTCCTCAGCCCCACAACATTCTAGGCCTTGGGCCCCAGATCAGAGCTTGAGGTGCAGGATAGTAGGCATTTCTGCAAAGTTTCCTGCCTAACAAGGAACTTCCAGGTTTCAAAACTCCAGGCTGCCATGGAGACCGGGTCTGTGACCTGCCCACCCAGGCATGATTCTGGTTGCAGGCTTTCGGAAGGAGGGGCTGCCGGAAGGGGCTCATGCACACCTTTTCCTTTAGGCGGCTGCACTTGAAGGAAGGGTGGCAGGTGAGAGCAATTGATGTCCTGTTCCTCTTTCTCCCTAACCCCAGTGAGTGACCTGAAGAACGCAGCGCCCTGCGCCGTCAGCTACCTGCTCTTTGACCCCAACGACAAGGTCATGCAGCAGAACCTGGTGTATTACCAGTACCACAGGGACAAGTGGGGCCTGTCAGATGAGCATTTCCAGCCCAGACCAGTAAGTGCCAATGCACCGGGCATCACATTCCTTTCCTCCTTTATCTATCTATCTATCTATCTGTCGTTAATCCTCACCCGAGAATATTTTTTCCATTGATTTTTAGAGAGCGAGAGAGAAACATCCATGCAAGAGAGACACATCAATTGGTTGCCTCCCTGCAGGCTCAATGACCAGGGCTAGGGATCGAACCTGCAACCCAGGTACGTGCCCTTGACTGGGAATTGAACTCAAGACCCTTTGGTGCACAGGCCAATACTCTAACCACTGAGCAACCCGTCAGGGCCTTTCCTCCTCTTTGGTCTCAGGAGACTGCTTTCCACCGGAAGAGAGGGGGTTATTTGGAAATGAAAGGAAACTCATTTTTTTTTCTGTGTTTTGCTCTCTAACATTTTACTGTTGTACTCTGATTTTTAAACCAGTAAAAATTCCACAGATTTCAAGCCATTACAGAAACATTTTACTCAGAAAGTAAAAGTATTTTCTCGTCACTCCATACTTTCTCTTTACCCTCTGCCTTATAGCTGCACATTTAGTCATCTTTACAGCCGTATTTATTTATTTTTACAGAAACAGGCTCACACTTTACATACTGTTTTGCAGCTTGCTTTGTCTTCCTACTAGTTCATGAACATTTTCCATGTCACACCTATACACCTGCTTTGTTATTATTTTTAATAACGAGCTTCGTGGTAGGCTCGTTTACTAATGGACCATCATTTAATCCCCACACTGGACAAACTCAGCCTCAAATTGTGTTAGGGAACTCCATGGATTATATATTATATTCAAAAGGTCCTTTCTAAGTGATCTTTGTTCTTAACTTGTACTTCCATTGGGATTTATGTATGCGATCCTGGTTTGCCATTCATACATCTTCCTTCACACACACACATATACACACACACTCACACACACACACACATTCATTTTCCTTCACTCCTACACACATACCTACAATCTCTCTCTCTCTCTCTCTCTCTGACAGACACACACATACACACACATAGTCCTATATCTTCCTTCACACCTACACACATACTCACACAATCATTCAAGGGAGGTTGGCTGCTGTGTTTTTGTTTGTTTGTTTTTTAAGTATATCTTTATTGATTTTAGAGAGGAAGGGAGAGGGAAAGAGAGATAGAAACATCAATGATGAGAGAGAATCAGATTGGCTGCCTCCTGCACATCCCCCACTGGGGATAAAGCCCTCAACCCAGGCATGTGCCCCTGGCCGGAATCAAACCTGAGACCCTTCAGTCCACAGGCTGATGCTCTATCCACTGAGCCAAACCAGCTAGGGCTTGTTTTGTTTTTTTAATGAGATATAATTTAAATACAGTAAAATTCACCCTTGGAAGGGGCACAAGTCCTGGTTTTAGTATATTCACAGAGTTGTGCAACCATGGCCGCGACTACCTCATTTTAAGTATTTGCATCACCCCCACAAGAAACGCTAGGCATGCCCGGTCCCTCCCACTCCCCGTCCCGTGCTAATATTAAACGGTTGGTCCTGCAGACTGTTCCCTGTCTGTGTCTGAACAGGAAGCAGTTCAGTTCTTTAACGTGACGACGCTCCAGAAAGAGCTGTATGACTTCGCTCAGGAAAATATCATGGATGACGATGAGGTAAGTTTTCATGTTTAGCACACGTCTGGCTAAGAGAAAATATTACTCACATCTTTGCTAAAATCACTGGAAGGCGAGAGTCATCTCTGAAATAAGAAACAGAAGGGGACCTTGAGACAGGCGGTGTCTGTGGGCGTTTGAATGGGAGTCGGCGCTGGCATGGGGAGAGCGGCTTTCTAGGAACCCAGGCTGCAGCACCACGTTTCCCAGCGGAGCCGGGAGCGCGCTGGGTGCCCCAGGACCCATCACGGGAGCCTCCAACCATCTTTTTTTGGGGGGTGGGGGATGGGGGTGGGTTCTGGTTACCTCACAATTTCTTTTCTATTTTTTTATTATTATTTTATTTTATTATTTTTATACATATGTGTCCTTATTCCTTTTTTTTTTTTTTAAGGGAAATTGATGAGCCCTTCTTCTTCTTTTATTGTTTCTTCTTCTTTTTTTAAAAAAAATATATTTTATTGATTTTTTACAGAGAGGAAGGGAAAGGGATAGAGTTAGAAACATCGAACAAGCTGCCTCCTGCACACCCCCTACTGGGTATGTGCCGCAACCAAGGTACATGCCCTTGACTGGAATCGAACCCGGGACCCTTCAGTTCGCAGGCCAACGCTCTATCCACTGAGCCAAACTGGTCAGGGCTCTTCTTTTTTTTTTAATTTGTTGATTTGAGAGAGAGAGAGAGAGAAACATTGACTTTTTGTTGTTCCACTTATTGATGCATTCATGTGTTGATTTTTTTTTAAAGAATAAACATTCTTTTTTTTAAATACATTTTTATTGATTTCAGAGAGGAAGGAAGAAGGAGAGAGAGATAGAAACATCAATGATGAGAGAGAATCATTGATTGGCTGCCTCCTGCACGCCTCCCACTGGGGATCAAGCCTGCAACCCAGGCATGTGCCCTTGACCGGAATTGAACCTGGGATCTTTCGGTCCACAGGCCGACGCTCTATCCACTGAGCCAAATCAGCCAGGGCAAGAATAAACATTCTTTTTTTAATATTTTTATTATTTTTATTTTGATAGTGGGAGGAAAGGAAGGAGTGGGGGGTTATGGGGAAGAGAGAGAGGAGAAACATTGATGTGAGAGAAACACATCATCTGGTTGCCTCCTGACCGGGTCTGGGGATTGAGCCTGCAACCAAGGTACGTGCCCTTGACCAGGAACAAACTCACGAACCTGCAGTCTGAGGGCCGAGGCTCTAATAATCGCTGGGCCCAAACCAGCCAGGGCCATGGGTTAATTCTTATGTGTACCCTGACAGAGGATTAAACCCACAACCGTGGTGTATCAGGATGAATCCACTGAGCTACCTGGCCAGGGCAAATTTTGTTATTCTTGATGCTCATTGAATGGAGTTGTTTTCTTATTTTTATTTTTCCATTATTTATTGCTAGCGTGTAGAGAGACAGTTGATTGGTAATATTGATATTGTCATCCTGCAGGTCACCCTAGCTTTCTGAAGTTGTTTCCTCACTTGTGTCATGAGAGAGCTTCCCTGAATCTTCATGATAAAAATACCCACCAAAGTAGGAATAGAAGGGGGACTTCCTCAACTGGCAAAGGGCATGACAAAAACAAAAACAAAAAAAACCCCACAGCTAACAACATACTAAATGCTGAACCCAACTTTTCTTCCAAGATTGGGAGCAAGACTGGGTGTCCACTCTCTCCATTTCTATTTGACATTGTGGTGGAGGCTCTCGCCAGGGCAATTAGCGAAGAAAAATAAATAAAAGGCATCTAGATGGAAGAAGAAGTAAAACTACCACTATGTTCCTAGGAAACGGGATCTCGTCGCGCCCTTGTCAGGTTGAAGAAGCCCCCCTTCTCTTCCTACTTCGCTGGATGCTTTTGTCATGAAGATCCAGTAAAGCCCTCTCATGTTACCGATAAAGAAACGTTGAGAAAAGTAACCCAGGTTTTTGTCCCAAAAAGCCCATGGTCTGGTGATCAAGGCAGACAAGGAACGCATCGAAAGTGTTCCTGTGGGGTAGCAGCTAATGGGAGAGCGTTGAGGAGTAGGGAGGAGGCACAGAAGGGGGGTGCTGGGCAGGGTCTTTTGGAGGGTGGCTGGACTGCCCACCTCGCACAGGGCATCTGTGGGGGTACTTGACTCCACGTTCACATGGAGTGGGAGCCAGGTCCCCTCCCAGGGAGAAGCCAGGTCCCCTGGGCCCAAGGGCAGGGGCGAAGGGCTGCTCTGGCCCCAGCAGGCGTCTGGCAACGGCCTCTTAGAAACAGTCTCTGCTCCCCGCACTTTAAAGCCAAGGCAGCCCACTCAGCAGAGGCGTCCTGTTGTCTCTTACAGGGAGAGGTGGTGGAATACGTGGATGACCTCTTGGAGCTGGAGGAGACCAGCTAGTCCACAGGAGACGAGGACACTTCTCTTCAATGTTCAGGAAACACAGATTCTTTGTCTTCCTTTTCCCAACTGCCCACGTGGTTGATACCTCAAAGCCTTCTCTTTACTCTATGAAGTGAAAGGGAAGCTCCGTCTCTCACTACATATAACAAGGGGTGAGCCTGCCTTCCCCGTGACCACACCTGCCTCCCTGTCTTCACACCTGCTTCCCCTGTGTTCACACCTGCCTTCCCTGTGTTCACACCTGCCTTCTCTGTGTTTGCACCTACCTCCCCATCGTCACACCTGTCTTCCCCATATTCACACCCGCCTTCTTCATATTCATGCCTATCTTTCTCACCAGTCTTTCCAATCTGCCCCCCCCCCAGAAAAACCCAATACTATTTTTCAAATAAGAAAAATACTCCTAAAAGATGGTAATTGTGAAAACCTACTTTGACCTTCCTGCTCTTCCAGATTTGAGTCTTTTTTTTTTTTTTATCCCCATGAGCAGTGAGAATCCCACCAGGAGAACTAAGAAGGAGAAAACAGGAGAATGTGGGGTTCTAGAATCTGAGCTTTTAAAATTCAACCGTATTCCCGCCTCCGATAAGCCACTTCGTCTAGTTGGGACACGCCGGGGATGGAGGCAGGAGACAGGACTTTCCCCACAATGGCCTGGAAAGGAATGAAGGGCCATCGAGTTTGGGGGCTTCAGTGTAAGGATGACTAACTGGTGATGGAAAACACATTTTTGCTTTTCCAGCTTCCTTTTCCCCATCTCACTATTCCAGCCTCTGGGAACGGGATGTACCCTAGTTCTGCTGCGGTACTGTCCATCCCCATGTCCCTTCTCCTGAGAGCACTTCCTTTGTTACCTACATGTACCTCATGTAGTCCTCATGCCAAGATCTAGGCTACAACCTACTACTGTGGCTTTGGCTAAATTTGCCCACATCAGCAGAGTCTGTACTCCCAGGGGGCAGCGTAGCCAAAGGAGTCGGTGTTCTTGGCATCACTGATGGCTGCACCCAGCTCATGGGATGCGGGGTTCTCCTTTCTTCCATTGTCCCACCCTCTTCTCCACCAGAGAGGCTTCCTTTTGAAGTCCGTGAGGAAGAGATCATAGGACAGGACTACAAAGTAGAGGGGGACCCAGGGAGTGGATGCCCAGCCCCAGGGTTCCTGAGTCATGGGGGTGGTGCACCCAGCAGCTATTTAACTCCCCCGAGGCTCCTGGCTGCAGTTGACCTTCCCGGTGTGTGAGGAGGTGCACAGGGACTACCACAGGGCCAGGGCTGGGCTGGGGGGGCTGGGCTGGGGGGTCTGACTCACTCCACCTCTGTGGCCTGCAGAGCTTCCGTTTGGTCCTCTGCCTTTGCCTGTGAGTCTGGGCTGAGCTTGTTGTGGGTGATGTTTTTCCAAAGCATAGGGTTGGGTGGCGATGGTGGTGTCCTCATTCACTCTCTGAACTTGGCCTCTTTTCACCGGGGATTGAAAATCACCTCCACCCCCATCCTAGCAATGTCCCCTGAGGAAGAAACGCAGGGATAGTATGATCAACATCGTCGGCACCTCGCTTGGATGGAAGGCTGTAGAACCGAGTTATTAAACTGATTAACGTCAAGGGAAACAACACCAATCTTTAAAAACAGAAAGGTGAGCTGATCTCTCCAAGCCTACCGTGAAACCCCAGTGTGCCGGCTGCACTCCATGACCTCCATGACCTCTGGGTTTCTTCTATGAGCCTAGAAGATTCCTGGATTGAACCTCACGGGTTCAGCATCAGTCTGCTCTGTCTTTTGAAAACAAAAAACAAATACATTTGTGAGCGGTGTGAGTTTCCAGACTTGCCCACGATACCTCACTTCCCGTCTGAACCACCACACGGTTCTGTTAGGTGTCCTCACGCTGGTCCACCCAGGGAGGCCGCCCACCCCAGGGGCTGGGGCGGGGGGATCTGTCCAGCCCCGTCGCTGGTCTGGTAACCCGGGCAGGGGTACCCATTGGGCAGGTCTGAGGCGACCCGCTGTGGCCCCTGTTCACGTTCAGACGTTGGCAGTGAATGGCTGAGGGTTTGTGTGTGTGTACACATAGGTTTAAAAGGGACGAATTGTCTGAAATGTCTCATATATCAACATATTCAACGTACTAATACCTTTCCGAGTCCTGAGACTTTCTGTTTCCTGCCACGAACCTGTTGTCCTCACCTCTGGGATCCTGGAGAACCACTGGGTCCGTGGACCACAAAGGCCGCCTTAGGAAAGGTTGCTTTTAGGGGTTCTTACTAAGGGAACGTGAAGAGCACAAAAATTGTATTGAACCGGACTCGGTGGCAAACAGAAAATGACTTGTTAGATTGTCGGTGGGAAAGGGTTTATTATGACTGCCGGTGGGATAAACAGGGGCCGGTTTCTGCCAACATTTATGGAAATAACGTTTTTAAGTTTTAAATGTGAGCTGTAAACCTAAGCGCCTTCAGTTTAAAAAAAAAAAAAAAATTCAATGCTGGAGCTGTGGGGAGGAGGTGGATGGGTGCCAGAGCAAACATTCTCATTTAATAGTGTTTGCACATGGAGCGACAACACAGTTTGTAGCGAGGCCCTGAGAAAAACCCACAACTAATCCTTCATCGCAGCTGTCTGAACTCTTGATCATCTGCCATCCCCCAAACAGCGCCTTCTTTTTTCTGGTGGCTCCAGGCTTGAATGACTTAGTGTGGAGAGTTTAAACTAGATGCAAGGCGGGGAGGGAAAAGGGAAAGGAACCTTAAATAAGCCTCAGCCAAAGGTTTTGTGCATTGGACTTCCTGTGCCTGCAGCCGGGGCAGGGCTGTTCCCCACCCCGTCCTGGGCCATCTCCCCAAAAGGGAAGAGGCCACGACAGCCCAGCTTCGCCTTGACTGACCCTCTCCTAGCCCAGAAGTGAGTCAGGCGAGGGCAGGCCTGTGAGCCACCAGACCTTAGCTCCTAACGTTGCCCCACAGAGACCTGGCTTTGGGGCTTGTGGAAGAAATGAATCGGCTCGCTACCTCCTTGTAGCTGACGGTAAAATACTGGTGCCTTATTTGACCAGAAAAGAATAGGAAGAAATTAAGAAATGGGGCCTTGCCCTAACCGGTTTGGCTCAGTGGATGGAGCGTCAGCCTGCGGATTCAAGGGTCCCAGGTTCGATTCCGGTCAAGGGCATGTACCTTGGTTGCGGGCACATCCCCAGTAGGGGGTGTGCAGGAGGCAGCTGATCGATGTTTCTCTCTCATCGATGTTTCTAACTATCCCTCTCCCTTCCTCTCTGTAAAAAAATCAATAAAGTATATTTTAAAAAAGGAAAGAAAGAAAGAAATGGGGCCTGGCTGGCATGCTCAGTGGTTGAGCACCGACCTATGAGCCAGGAAGTCGTGGTTTGATTCCCAGTCAGGGCACATGCCAGGGTTGCAGGCTCGATCCCCAATGTAGGGCGTGCAAGAGGCAGCTAATCAATGATTCTCTCCCTTCATTGATGTTTCTCTCTCTCCCTCTCCCTTCCTCTCTGAAAAAGAAAGAAAGAAAAATGTGGCAAATAGGTCCCAGAGCAACCACTTGCAAACACCCGCTTCTTACAGGTCCCAGAGTAAGCTTACTGCTTACTGCCCACTTTAGGGTGGCGGTCGGTAGGCCAAACTATGAAGGTTGCTGATGTCTTTCCACCCCTCCTCCCCTGGGAAGGCAGTCTAGACAATCTCGCTCTTGTGAGAAATTTAGAGCCTAGAAAATTATTAAAGACTGTGATGGTTTTTAAAAATCACACTGTATGTCTTATTTTGCGTATTCTTTACAGTTTTCCTTCCCTGTCCACTGGATGAGACTGTGTAAACCACACCCGGTCATTCTGGGCTGCCTGTTCTAATGAGCTTTTGTTTTCCCAGGCCCGTGAGATTTCTGACATTGACTTAGCAAAACAGAGCCCTTTCCCCAAGGACTTTCAGATCTCTCGCAGTAAGTGGTCCCGATTAGCCGTGAGCATGCCCGGGGCCTTTCCGGAGCTAGAGGTTCGTTCTCCCAAGGAAGGTTCTCTTTCAGGGGTCACCTTAGGAAAAACTTTTTTTTTTAAATTGATTTTTAGAGAGAGAAGAAGAGAGAGGGAAAGACGGAGAGGAATATCAATGTGAGAGAAACACAATGATTGCCTTCTGCACACGCCCCGACCAGGGCCCAGGCCGGGGACAAGCCTGCACCTGAGGTACATGCCCTTGACCGGAATCAAACCCAGGACCCTTTAGTCTGCAGGCCGACACTCTATCCACTGAGCCAAACCGGGCTAGGGCAGGAAAAACACTTTGAATCCAGGCCTTGCTTTGGATCGGATGAGTTGGTCCCTCCCTGCCAAGGTCTGAGAAGTGACAGAATAGTCACTATTGAACACAAAGGACCGAAGACATCTTCAGGCCTGACTGCCAACAGCCACTATGGGCCATGCCTGTCGCTAAAGGCCAAGCAAGGAGAAAGGAGGCAGGTGGAAAGTGAGGAGCCAGCCAGGGCAAAAGCAGGCCCACGGCGGCGAGAGTTCAAACACCCGCTTCTAGAAGAAGCGGTGGCAGACACAGATTTGATTGATGTCGGCCCAAGAACTGTAGAGGATACAGTGGCAAAGTTTGGGTTGAAGAGTGGCGACGTGGGAATAAGAGTTTGCGCGTTGACAGATGTCTTAGGTCTGGATCCCTTGAAGCAAAGCCTGTGAGAGAGGTGAGTAATCTCTGGTTGGGTGAGGAAGAGGGAGGAGGATTCGAGGAGGGGGGCAGGAGCTGTGAAGACTCCCCTGAAATCCTGCTGCAGGGAGAGCTAGGCTTAGAGGGGTAGCTTAGACACAGCAAGTATTACGACATTATTTTCAAGCTAATCTTTTTTTTTTTTTTAAGCCACTGTGAATGTAACCTAGATATAAAATACATTAAACAACTATTTAGGGAAATATTTATTTATTTTAAATATCACAGAAGCTTTGTGTTAATAGAACCCCTGCCCCGATTTTCATGAACATTAAAACATTTACTAGTCTCAAAACATGCATAATGACAGCGTTTTAATCATTCACTTTCTACATGCTTTTTAGATCCTCTGTCATTAATTTAGATGACACCAAATCAATGAAAACTTAAAGACTTATGTGTTGGGTTTATTCTGCAGTTCGTGTCTAGAAAATAATACATTCACATGTATTAATATATTTGTAATAAATGTATTAATACCCCTGTGTTAATATTACCCATTTTGGGGTTGGTGTTTAGTGAGTGTTCTTGGATTATTACATATAGTTGGATAACACAATCCCAATGCTGAGACGGAGGTTATTTTACAGGGTTAAAAATAGAAAAGCTATCTTGTAATAGATTAGAAAAGAATCTAATTTATAAATATATACAGTCTCTGGCTTTTATTCTGTTGTGTTTTGCTTTGGCTACATGCAGAAGGCATTTTATTCCTATTGTTCTAGATTTCATCTGACACATAGGTAGGTGTTCCATTTGGTACCTTCAGGTCTGGGTTTTGCCCAATATGGAGACAAAGGTCTTTCCTTTTGCCGTGCAGCCTTTATAGCCACTTAGACTATTATTTTTCCAAAGCGTGTGCCGAAAAGAGGTGGCAGGGTAGAAAACACGTTGCAAGAATTCTTTTTATCCTCGGGTAAAACACCACTAACAACTTTTGTAAAGCAGTTCAGGATCCCTCTTAGGACACACAAAAACACTTAAGACTCTTAGAGTCTCAAAATACAGG
Organism: Corynorhinus townsendii; assembly: GCA_026230045.1. Classification (NCBI taxonomy): domain Eukaryota; kingdom Metazoa; phylum Chordata; class Mammalia; order Chiroptera; family Vespertilionidae; genus Corynorhinus; species Corynorhinus townsendii. The sequence continues at coordinate 12,623,701 of JAPDVU010000006.1, read as the reverse complement.
TATGCCTTCATCACTTTCTACCAGTGAGAACGATTTCTAAGAAGGTGATTCCTATTAGAAAAATGTGATGTGTTTTGTTTCTGTGCCAATACTAGGAAACCGCCGGCGATGGTATTGCAGGAGCTTCGAACGCTGCCTCAGTCACACATTGACTTCCATGTAAGACAAACCAGAGGTGTTACTCATCTTCTGGCCTCTAGGCTTAACGCACCTCAAAGCTCATCATAAATCAAATGGTTCTCAAACTTGAGTTGCATTTAAATCACCGGGGGGCTAGCTAAAACATAGAGCCAGGCCCACCCACAGGGCTTCTGCTTCATGGGTCTGGGCTGGCACCAGAAAATTGACAGCTCCAGCGTGATTCCAGGAGAAGCGGATGCCTCTGGTCCGAGGACCGTGCTCTGAGGACCACTGCCATAAGCAGTTCTTGCTAGCCACCATAAGATGATCTGGATGCTATGAAACGGGGGCACTACAGCCAGATGAATCCGTCCTGGGCTCATGCTGTCTCCATGGAGCTCACAGTTGTCCCAACAGAGTGAAGAACAGATGGGCACAGGTCTTTTCACATTTGCAGTTCCTACGTTTCTCCATCAAGCAGGTATCCACACCTGATATCCTAGTCCCTAGCCCTCTTAAAATGTTTCTCCCCTCCCACGCCACTCCCTTCTACTGGAGTTCAGAGGAATGGCTAATCCGGAGAGAGGAAACCAAGGACTGAGCTCTGTTAGTCCTGGCAAAAATTCTAAGACATTCCTAGGCACAGACCGGTCAAGGACAACTATGCCATTTCCGAGAGGAAATAGTGCTTACCGGTACAAGGCTGACCATATTTTTTAAAATACGATGGGCTAGTCCCACAGAATGGAGGGAATAGACATGGATGTGTGTCTGGCCACTCCTCACCTTCCCCTTCCCCATCTCCAACAAAATATCAGTCTTAATTCTCTCCAATTTCAACAAACAAAGTCTCAAAGCTTCCAGACTATGTCCTGGCTCTTAGCTCATTTGCCCTCAGCAACATCACATTAAAAGGAAATAATCCATTATTCTTTTATATCCCATTCCCAACACTTAAATATCTGTATCCTAAATGACACTGCTCTCAAATGCTCCGTTTATTATGCCTATTGCAAAAATTTCAGGTCACAAAGGCAGTCATTTTATTTCTTGAAAAGAAGACAATAGTATGATGAAGCAAGAAGTGAGTTTTGATCTCATGGTGGAATTAGGGTCCAAGCCCAGGTCTGGGGATGAGTGCGACTCATTCCAGGGCAGATGGCTGAGGAGATACTGATGTGTGTGATGACGCCATCAAAGCTGTCCTGCCAGGTACCTCAGAGATATTTCTCAGCCTAGAAAACAAAGACCTGAGAGCAAAAGGCAAGCCCTAGTCCACCTGTTTCATGCTCTAGTGCACGATCAGTGTTTACCAATGTGATGTGTCACAGTTCGTTTTCCTTCCAAGTGGCTTTGGGAGAGCCCACGCTGAAGGTGGCTAGACCTTTTCCATCTCAATCTGCTGGTGGTAGTGCCGAGCCTGCCGCTGGCCGACGTTCAGCTTGTACACGGAGCTCTTGTGCTGGCACCTGCGGTAGCCCCACACGGCTGCCACGCCTGCCAGGAGCAGCAGCAGGCACAGGACGGTGACGATCGTGGCGATGATGGGGCCTCTGCTGAAGCTGGGACACTCGTCTCCTACACATGGCTCCAGGGTTGGAAGAAGCTCCTCAGTTGCACCTGGACCAGGGCCTTCCTGTCCCAAGAAGTCCTCTGACAGCAGGTATGGGAAGTTATCCTGGACCTCAGGAGCCGTGGTTTCCATGGGAACCTGGCTGGCTGCCATGGTAGTTGAGGGAATGTGGTTGGGTGTCTTTGGGACAGCAGTTGTTACTGTCTCCAGCGTAGAGCTGGTGAGTTCATAGGGTAAGGTGGCCACAGGAGACTTCTCTATGGCAAACCTCCAAGGGACAGTTGACTGGTACCTGGTCAAGCCACCATCTCCCTTGCTGGAACCCTCAGTTTCAGACACACTCTTGGGTCTGAGAACAGAAGCTTCTGCATCTAGGGTTTGAGATGGATGAACTGAACTGTGGGTCGTGCCCTCATTCGGTGTGAGGGTGGTACTCCTGGGCTTATTAACTTCCACAAGAACGGGCTGATGCGAAGTAAACAGAGAACATTCTTCCAGCCCTACTGACCCATCCCCCTTGTCCCCATCTTCTTCCACTTCCTCCTCTTCTGCCTCTGTCTTCCTCCAAGCCCCATCGGTCACAGGGTAGCCATCTAACCAGGACTCGTCACTGCTGCTCACCATCAGGTCCCCTGCCTTGCTGTCATTCCTGCCTACATATGGCCCCGAGGGTCCACCAGTACTGCTGTAGGTCACCTTGGTTTCAGGTTCACCTGGGCCCAACGTTATGCCACTGTGGTTGTCTCCAGCAGGAAGCTGCTTGTTGGTGTCATCATCCATCTCCTTTTCCAGCTCAAGCTTGTGGAAGGTCTCAGCAGGAAGCCAGAACAAGTACTTCCCTTTCAGTACCGATCCTGGCAGGTCTGTGGGAACGCTGCTCCCAGCGCTGGGCAGACCTGTCGTTGGCACAAAGGCTGTATCCTGGGCTGTGTTTTCTCTCCCCGCAGAAATGGAGACCAGATGGTCCTGTTTTGGGGCCTCCTCGGGGGCTTCTCCTTGACCCTTGTCCTCCTCGGCCTCTGTCCGGGAATCCTCCATGAGCTCTCGGAATGACACAGACCTGTCATCAGGGAAATTATCTTCATAGTCAATATGTGCCTCAGCCTCATCTGGAAGGAAAGGGAGGGACAACTGTGTTAGGTCCAAGGTCACAGAGCCCGTGTAGAACACGAGAAAGGGAAATAAAAAGGATAGGGATTGAAACAGATGAAATAAAACTGTCATTCACAGATGATATGACTGTGTATGACAGATTAACCCAAAGAATCTACATATAAAAGCTGTTACAATTAGTATGTGACTTTATCAAGAACAATGGGTCTACAGTCCATATAAAATATCAGTTGTATTTCTATATACCATCAATAAACAGAAAACAAAAATGTAAAAAGATACCACTTGCCATAGTGTTAAAAAAAATCAAACATCTAGGAATAAATCTAACAAAAGATGTGCAATATTTCTAATGGCACAAAATACTGCTGAGCAAAATTAAAGAAGACCTAAATAAATGAGGGGATGGGCCATGTTCAGGTAATGGAAGGCTCAAAGTGTTATCAAGTCTGTCCAAATTGATCTATCTAGATGTAATACAATCCTAATAAATCTGAGAGAGTGATAAGCTGATATTAAAATTTATGGAAATGCAAAAGGCCAAGAGTAGACAAGGTATCTTGAAAAAGAAGAGAAAAGCTGGAGGATGTACACTACAAGATTTCCAGGTTTACTATAAAACTGGAGTGCTTTTTAGGACTGCGGTATTGGCCCAAAAATTGATAACAGGATTACATTAACATTATGAACTTCTTGTTCATCAAAGGCACCAGGAAGGGAGTCAAAGGGCAAGCCACAGAGTTGAAGATATTTGCAATACATATAATCCTCAAAGGTTTGTACCCAGAATGTATAAAGAGTTCCTACTAGTGTGTAATAAATGGATAGAGAAACTTTCGCAAAGTTGGCAAGATACTTGAATTGGCACAAAAAAGAAATCTAAACAGACATTAAACATGTAAAGACGCTCAACCCCAATCGTAATAGAGAAATGCTAATTACAGCCATCATGAGATACCATTACATAGCACCAGAATGGCCAAAATTCATCAGGCTGACCAGGATGTGCAGCACCGTCGGGGGGAGCGGGAATTGGAACAATTGTTACGGAAAACTGGGCTGCTGAAATGGAACATATGTGTGCTCTGTGGCACAACAATTCCACTACTGAATATACACTCAACAGCAATGTGTGCACATGGGTACGAAAGACAGGCACAAGAATGTGCATAATAACCAAAACCTGGGAACAATTCAAATGTCCACTAGCTGCAGACCTGACATATACACCATTGTAGAAGGGTGGGGCAAAAGTAGGTTTGCAGTTGTTTGTATGGAAACTAATACAAGAATACAAAACTCTGTTTGCATATGCACCACTGTAAACCTACTTTTGCCCCGCCCTTTATTCACACCACAAACATGAGCCAACCACCACACAGACAAGGGCACGGGTGACTCTCTCAGCCACAATGTTGAACAGAAGAAGCCAGGCACAAAAGAACACATTCTGGGTGATTCTATTTACATAAAGTTCAAAAATAGACAAAACTACTCTCTGATGTTAAAAGTCAGGGTGGTGGGATAGGAGAGAGGGGTGATGACTGAGTCTGGGCATAAGCAGGGCTTTGAGGGTTGTTCTACTTGACCTGTGCAATGGCTAACATTTCTTGTTTATTTTCTGATAATTTACTGATCATGCCCTTGTAATGTGGATGTTATAATTAAGTAAAAATGTGCCTTTTGATTTGCTCTTCTAAGACTATGCTGTGAAGTCTTCTGAGTCCCCTGAGTAGGCATGAACTGAGGCCCCACAGTCAGGAGGCCCAGAAAGGAAGGCCAGCGGCTCAGGAAGGCTCAGGACCGCTGTGTCCTCAGAAGAGAGCAGCCTGCTGGGCTTTCCCATTCTCTTTCGTCTTTACAAGTCAAGTTCTACAGGAAGACATACTTAACTATTACAACAGAAACCCTCCCTAGGATATTGGGATATAAGAAATACAGATGTGTCTTTGCCCCTGGTTCCGGGCATTAGGGCCCCTAAAAACCTTGGAATTTCCTGAGGGATAAGGGTGATAAGAACAACTTTTGTTATTCGTAACAAGCTTCATCACCATAGAGGAGTTTATGTTAATGAGGTGACTTAGTGCGCCCCTCGATAGCTTCAGGATGGTGGGGGGCAGGTTGTCAAAACCATTAGAGGGTTGGAACTATCAGCCCCATTCCCTAACCTCTGGGGAGGAGGGAGGAGAGAGGAAGGAGGGAGGAGCTGGAGGCTGAGTTCACTCCCAATGGCCGCGATTTCATCCATCATGCCTATGTAATGAAACTTCCATGGAAACCCAGAAACCACAGGGTTGGGAGAGCTCCAGGTTGGTGAATGCATCCATGTGCCAGGAGGGTGACTCACCCCAGCTTCACAGGGACAGGAGCTCCTGTGCTCTGGATCCTTCCAGACCTCTCCCTGTGTACCTCTTCCTCTGTATCCTTTCTAATAAGCCAGTCATTGTTCTGTGAGCCATGCTAGCAAATTATGGAGCCTGAAGAGGGGGTGGTGAGAACCCGCAATTTAGAGCCAGTCGGTCAGCAATACGGGAGGCCCCGGACTTGCGGTTGATGTCTGAAGTTGAGCTGGGGGGACAGTTTTGTGGGACGGAGCGCTTAACCCGTGGGGTTGGCACTAACTATAGGTAGTTAATGTTAGAATTCAATTCAGTTGTAGGACACCCGGCTACTGTCGGGAGACTTGGAGAATGGGTTGTTAGTGTGAGACCCCAACCTTCCCCCTCAGATGCACATTTCTGGTGTCAGAAGTGTTCTGTGGGCAGAAACAGATCTCAGTTTCCCACTTCACTTTGCACCTTGGAAAGCACAGAATGTAAAGGGCTCTGGAACCAAGGTCTGGGGGGACTGCTGAGGCATGGTGTGGCACGTTCCCCGGCTCTGAGGCCGGATTCGTGGGCATTTGGCTTATTTCAAATGTCAGCAAAAGAATGTCCAAACCTATAGAAAAGTTTCACAAGGGGCTATCTGAGCCAAAATTTTGAGGACATGCCTGGAAGCAAGATCTCAACAGGCTGAGAAGATGGCCCATAGAATGTCAGTTTTGCAGCTTATTTTACACGTTAGAATCAGAGGAGAAGGCTTAGAGAGGGTTACATGAAATCCATCGGTGGCAGATTAAGGAGGCTGGCGAATGCAAAGCAGGGAAGTCTCTAGAACTGGATAAAAAGTGAAATGGAGAAGCGCATCCTTAGTTAATCATTAACATTTACTGCACGTAGAGATGGTATGCGGGGGAACAAGATAACAGTGAGGGGTTCTGTGCTCTGGCGCCTGCTGTGGCGCCCTGAGGGAGCTAGAAAAGAAAATCACTGCCATTTCACAGGTATGTTATCCTTGATGCATGAGAAATGTGTACGGGGCTCACTTCAGAGCAAGATTGACCTTTGCTAAGGAAGCTGTAGGCCTGGGAGGGGACTGCCCGCCATGACCTGCCCAGTTAGGGATTTATGATCAGAACATCCTGTGTGGTTGGCTACTTTTGGTCACTGAGCTAGTAAGGCCTGCCATGTACCCCCCCCCCACCCCACTTCCTGAGCTTGTCAGGCTCATTACACTAATAAGACTCCATAGTGCTTATTTGATGACTTGCAGAGTTATAAACAACATTTAAAATCCTTTCTAATCTGCTCCTGAAATTTAAGCCCATTCACTTTACTTGTGTCCTCAGTCAAAAAAGAAACAGTGGCTAAAGAGCAAACACTTCTGATAAATGTAAAATGCATGTATGTTTTATGCTCAAAAAAAAAAAAAAAAAAAAAGCCCAGTTATCATTTCAGGAAACCCCTCCACCCCATGACGTCCTGTTCACACCCCCCAGACAAAAGCCACCTCAGATGGCTGGACCGTTCTTAGGTCTCATAGAATTCAAATGTGGGTCCCAGGGCTCGGTCAGGCTGCCCTCCTGCACACTCACTGTGTGTCACTGCCTCGTTCTCTGTGCCACCATCATTCCAAGCACTGCATTCATTTTCTCCCTCTTCCAACAAACCTCACTGAGTGCCCACTGTGTGTCTGATGGGGCTTGGGATCACTGGTGAATAGGACAAACGGTCCCTGTCCCCATGGATCATGTGGCACAGAACCCACGCTCTTGAGACTGTCAGGTGGAATTGCAAAGCTTTGGTGTGCACAAGTTCTTACCCATCCTGCTGAGTAAACATTAGGTTTTGCCTGGAAGCACCTCCCTTTCTTAAAAACACAGCAAAAAATAAAACAAAAGCCACTATCACAAAACTTTTCTCTAAGATTTACCAGTATATGTTAGACAAGTCATCCTGAATCCAGATGGAGATTCAAAGCCAGGACTTAAATCTTAGACTTTAAGATAATGTGGTTGGGCTGAAACCGGTTTGGCTCAGTGGATAGAGCGTGGGCCTGTGGACTGAAAGGTCCCTGGTTCGATTCCAGTCGGGGGCATGTACCTACCTGGGTTGCGGGCACATGCCCAGTAGGGGGCATGCAGGAGGCAGGTGATCGATGTTTCTCTCTCATCGATGTTTCTAGCTCTCTATCTCTCTCCTTTCCTCTCCGTAAAAAAATCAATAAAATATATTTTTTAAAAAAAGATAATGTGGTTGGATTGTTTCATGTGGTTTCTCTGACTGGTTGTGGTAGACCGATTTAAAAAATGGCCACAATTAAAAAAAAAAATGGCCACAATTCTCCACTCTCCCCCACATTAAGCCCTTTCATAATGTGATTATGTAGCTCTGGACATCAAGAAGTGGGGCCTGCCCTAGCCTGTTTGGCTCAGTGGATAGAGCGTCGGACTGTGGACTGAAGGGTCCCGGGTTTGATTCTGGTCAAGGGCACGTGCCTGGGTTGCAGGCTCGATCCCCAGTGTGGGGCGTGAAGGAGGCAGCCGATCAATGATTCTCTCTCATCTCTGATGCTTCTTTCTCTCCGCCCCTCTCCCTTCCTCTCTGAAATCAATAAAAATATATTTTTTAAAAAGTGGGGCCTATTTTACCATTTCTTTTATCTGGATGTGTTTATGATATGATAGTCCGATGAACTCTATAACCTTTGATTTTTGAAACATTCTATATTTATGTTACTCTTAAAAATTTAAACAAACGATCAAAAACACACACTATGTTCCAGTAAAAACAGACACAGAATTTAGCTACTGAATGCTCAAGTTTAAAGGAATAATTCAACTGATAACCGAGCAGAAAAGGCAAATCATGAGCAAGAACAAAAATTAAATCAGGTGTGCCTATAATTTCTCCTCAGCATTCAATAGAAGACAGAAGAACAATGTCTGTAATCTTTGAGGGAAAGGAAATTCAACAATATTATACTTTGTTAAGACGTCATTCAATTATAAAGATAGCAGGCATTCATTTTTCTTAGGAGGTTTGTACTTTAAAATGTTTCAAGAATCCACTGTGTGATATTGTGTGTGTTACTACCATTAAGCTGTAAACCAGTTGCTACCAAATAAGAATTTACAATTGAGGAGGGGAAAGCATTTCATCAGGAAACACATTCTCTAGACGTGGCTACTACAAGTGCTTCTATTACCTGTATCTTTTTAAAAAAATATATGTTTTTATTGATTTCAGGGAGGAAGGGAGAGAGAGAGAGATAGAAACATCAATGATGAGAGAGAATCATCGATTGGCTGCCTCCTGCATGCCCTCTACTGGGGATCAAGCCCACAACCCAGGCATGTGCCCCTGACCAGAATCAAACCCGGAACCTTTCAGTCTGCAGGCCGACACTCTATCCACTGAGCAAAACTGGCCAGGGCTATTACGTGTATCTTGATCAAAACCATTGCTTTGCTAATGAGCACCCTGAATATCTAAAATGCCTTCCTATTGGTGACCATAGTGGCCTGATAACTACGATGATAACCACTAGAAATGGGCTGTCATGGGTAAAATGGAAGGTATTTATGATATGAGGCTTAGCTAAGAATATCTCAGAGATACTTCTTACCTTTACACGGACAGGGTAAAACCATACTAGACTTTGATGCTTGACACATAGACCTTAAGTGATCTCATTTGGGAGGAATATTTTACTCACCAGAACTATGGGGACAGTACCCATCTGTCCTGGCCGTGACCTGGCACTTGACACGCCACCCTGCTCTCAATGCACACCTGCCCAGCTCCCCTGCCCGGGGAACTCTGAGAACAAGGACATGTCCCTTCTGCCTTGTGTTCCCAGCACACAGCCTGGTGCTTGGGACCTGTCTGCTGAATGAATAAATGAGTGAGTGAAAAGGTGTATGAGGTCCTAACCAGTTTGGCTCGGTGGATAGAGCGTCGGCCTGCAGACTCAAGGGTTCCAGGTTCCATTTCAGTCAAGGGCCTGTACCTTGGTTGTGGGCACATCCCCAGTGAGGGGTGTGCAGGAGGCTGCTGATTGATCTTTCTCTCTCATTGATGTTTCTAACTCTCTATCCCTCTTCCTTCCTCTCTGTAAAAAATCAATAAAAAATATATTTTTAAAAAGGTGCATGAGTTTTGATTCAGCTTGATTCAGTCTGGGAGTCCATCAGCCGGGGCATTATTGGCTTGTGATAGTAGCAAAGAATAGTAAAGGACCCCTTAGTTCTAGTTTTGAACAGAACCCCTGCCTGCTAAATTCCTTCTCTCATGCCACCCATCCCATGGGCTTTAATATGTCAGAGTCAGAAGGTACCTGGACTATGGGCAGGACATGAGCCATATTTTCCTCCCTCGTGCAGGAAACACTGACCTAACATCTAAGGCGAGCGCTGAGAATCTGGGGAAGGTTAGCCCACTGGCGACAGGAGGCCTGCCTTGACCTGGACCCTTACAGTCAGTCTGAGCTCAGGGTGTGTGTATGTTTGTCTGTCTGTTGTCTGGAAGTTTTGCCTCTACAGTTGCCCTGAGCCAAAAGCATCTCTGGATGGCAGCCCTGGACCCCGAGCTAAGCTCTTCTGATCTCCCCAGGTTCACAAGTCAACGTTCTGGCTCAGAAACAGGCTCTCACTCACTATGTCAGTTTTCCCCAAACCTCAAATGCAGACAAGGACACCGAGTGTTTATAAATAGTCTGCTCATGAAAAAGTGTCCCAAGCCTGTTTTTCTCCTCATGAGTGACAGTCAAGTTTGTTACTTAATTTCAACCAACAATGAAACTCCACCCAACAGATGCAGGAGCCCAGCTCCTGGCCAGCGGAGGTGCTTTTTCTCTCGGCTCCCCTGGCTTTCCTGGGTCTCCCCACTCTCCTTAAATCCTCCAGCGATCCTTCCAGCCCTCCCCTCCCCTCCCCTCCCCGCTCCCTGAAACCTGTGCGAACACAACACGGGGGCCTTGTGAGTTAGACCAACAGGTCCAGGAAATGTAAACTTCGTGGGTTCTCTTGGCAAAAACTGGGCCATTCCCTGGTGTGTTTCTACCTTTAGGAAAACAGAGGACCACAGAGAGACAGAGCTCCGGGGAGAGAGGAGAAGGCTCGCTTGTGCGCTGCCCGCGTTTTTCATGCGGGCGTTACAGGGTCAGGGGTGGCGCACACAAGGCCGGAGCCAGGAGCCTGGCCTGCCCCTGGGGCCCGTCATCCTTTTTCATGCCGTTGCATTGCTGGAAGCCCATGCGGACCTTCTTTTTTTTCCCCTCTCTCTCTGGTCTTGGCTACACAGCCTTTAAAAATAGTAATTTTGAAAAAGACAACCAGACGAGCCAGAAATAACCACTGGCTCGATGAAGCTCTGAACAAATATGGCAATATTGACAAGGAAAGTCTGAATTCGGCTCCAGCCTCATGTTTTATTCTGTAAAGGAAGTCAAGTCCAAGAGATGAAGAAAAATAGAAACTGGAGGTGATTTAAGGAAACAAAAGGAAAGCTTCAGAAATGACAGAAAAAGCAGAGGGACTCTCTGAGGGACGCCCCTGGCGGAGGCACAGACACGGGGCGCATGTTGGAGTGAGACCTGCCTGGGTTTCTATCCTGGCTCTGCTTCTCTCTGGCTGTGTGACGCAGGCAACTCACTGAACTGTCCCGTGCCTCGGTTTCCCCATCTGTAAATTGGAACAAGCCGTTTCTACTCGTAAAGATTAAAGGAGAAGTCAAGTGTGTAAGGCTCCTCTCCTCGAAAGGGGCACAGGGGGCCCCGGGGAGGGTGGGGATGGTCTTTGTTTTGGCTGTGGTGGTGGTTCCCGGGGTTACACACCTGTGACAGCTCAGAGACTTCTATACTTTAAATGGGTACTGTCTACTGGGTGCCAATGACACCTCGGCAGAGTGTTAACGAACAGAACAACAGCCAAGTCCCAGGACAGAGATGGCCTGGGCGCGTCTGGCCTGGTTGACGACCACTCTTTTCTCAGGGCCTCACGGGGGGAAGGTGCCCCATTTCCACAGCTGCGACAGACCCATCTGCTGTTGAGCTCAGAGGTAGTGGGGCTAGTGGGGTGAGATGTCAGTCACTTTCCTGACATTACAGACTAGGAAGTGCAAACAGAAGCCATGGGGTTTGGGGTGGGAGATCTTAAAGGCCTTTCGGAGCCTTTGTCAGGGCGAGTTTTGAAGAAAGAACAGAGCAGATCATAGAGGAAGAGCCTATGAGTCTCTCACTCCTGGGCTGTCTGTCTTATGCTCCAGTTCTCTCCCACCCCAACCACTAAGACGGGATCCAGCGCCTCCCCGCCAGCGCGGGCAGAGGCCACAGGACCCCTGAGTTCAGGAGAGAGCAAGAGCGTTGAATCCATGTGAGGCCAGGAGGGAGGTCCCGGGGGTAGTCAGGACGCCAAGGGACCACGCCAGCTCCTTAGGAAGGTTGCAAGTGGGACTCCCGTGGGCACTGATGCTGAGATTATGTGGCCACTTGGGATGCTGGGAAATCAGAGACTCGTCTTAGGGTGCACGCAGCCAGAGAGAAAAAAGGCCCTGAAGATGGAAACGGAACTTGGCAGTAGTAAGACGCCCAAAGAAATCCAAACACAGCGTGGAAGTCTGCTGCCTCCACACCAAAGGGGCAAAGCATCTGATTTTTCTGTAATTAGAGCAGCAACCCATTCTAGTCAGATACTGAGAACACTGGAGAGGCATGACAGACATTCTGTGCTGCCCACCTGGGCGTGGAAATCAAGAAGAGGCATGGATTTGGACCGGAGAATGGAAAACGAAATGGCTAGAATCAGACTCAGACTCTAGGAACCAAAGCTAGAGAAATACTAACCCAGAGAGGGGAGAAGTTGGCAGTTAAGTAAGTCCTCAGACACTTAGGTTAATGGTCAAGGCTAAAAAAGTCCCACCTGAGGCTAGACCTTGATGTTGTGGTGGACACACAGCCCGGGCTGTGTGGCTGAGGCCCCTCCTCCACAATCCACTCAACCACCACCCAGGTGGGGGTGCCCCTAAGGGTTCATTCCTGCTCATCATTATAAAGTCTAAATTTCAGCAAGCTCATTCAGGCAGGCTCCACCTGACTCATGGATTTTTGTAAAACCCGGGCTCCACTGAAATGATGGAGCAACTCAGTTCTCCACTGCAGTGCATGCTGTTGGTGTCCTGCCCATGTCCCCTCTCCCAGGCCAGTGCACCCTCCGTGATCAGCAGGAGAGTGAAAGGAGAGAGCGAACAGTCATTGAGCCCACACCGGTTCCCAGGTCCTGTTCTAAGTGCTGTACTTGCAGGAACCTCATGGGGTGGCTCTAGGTGAAGAACACTATCCATGTTTTCATATGAGCACACTCAGGCTCAGGGAAGTCAAGGAAATTGTTCAAGGTCCCCTTCCCTTCCAAGCCTTCCCATTGTCATTGAAATAACCTTCAGTCTCTCTCATCTTATAAAGCGAACAAAACAAACTCCCACGACCTCGTTGGCCCCTCGGTCCTCTTCCAGGTGTAATGTTTGTCTCTTTCCTAGTTCTCTCCATGGACAGCAGGCATTCCAGAACGGGTTGTCTGCCCTTGGCTCTCTTCTCGACCCTACCTCGTTCCTGTGCTCACCGCAGTGCGGCCCACTCTCCATACACTCACTGAAGGTACGAGGCTGCCTGGACCTTCTCAGACTTTGAAGCCAAAGGCCATTGAGTACTTCTTCCGCCTGCAAACACATACTTCCTTTAAAAATGTCGCCTTCTGCGACCCCTCCCCTCCCTTCGACTTCATCCTCTGCTGCTTTTCTGTCTCCTTTGAGGCAGCTGGTTACTAGAGTTTTCTTTAGGGTTGGGGCACTTTTGCCCAACTTTGCATCCACAGCAACGAGGGCTCTGCCAAGTGAAGGGGTGGAGGGTGAGTGAATGAAGGGACAGCCAATCGGCCGGTACCAGGAATGCTGTTATCCAAACCCAGGGGAGTCCAACTGCAAAGCCCTTGTCTGACCCACTCTCCCAAGATGACTTTTCTCGAATTTCAAACAGTTCCCTAATCAAGCAAGGTGATGTTCCCTGGGAAAATGCATGCAAAATGGAGTGAAATACCTGGTGATGATATTCTCGTCTCACACATACACACACACACAGACACACACTCACACACACACACTTCTTATAATAACACGAAGACGTTAACCGTTAAACCTACAGAGTATTGAAAACTGTAACGGTCTGTATACTCAGCCAAGTGTAGAAACCAAGATTCCTGCCCAGCAGCTGAAAGCTATAACAACTCTGCTTTGCAGTGAGAAAATAAACACCGTTTCAAACACACAAAACCTGCATTTAGTTCTCGCTCGACCGGGGCCAGTAAACATGTCATTGGGCTGGTAGGTGTGGCTCAGGGATGGTGTGGCCTTGGTGCCTGACCAGAAGAAAGCCAGTTCATGAACCATCTTGGGGTGAGTATGGGTGCGCTTTGAGGTGATGCAACAAACAGGAACTCGGGCTGGGCCTGCTGCCCGGCTTTCTGACACAGGGGAAGGATCAGAACCGACGAGGAGCTCCTGCCTGCCACAAAGGAAAGTGCTAGAAGACCGCGCAACTCATGCTTCTAGAACTTGTCCCAGTCGGTATCCTTTTGTTACTGGTAACGCAACAAGGCAGGTGGGTACACGGAGAGGAAGTTTCTAGAGGCTTCTTAAAACAACGTGACAGGCGAATTTCATTCTTTTAATGTAACCAAAAAAATTGAGCTCATATTTTGAATATCTTTGTTTCATTCAGTTTTATATTATTTCATTTTTATTATTTCATTTTACTAAAGTATCAGTCTGTCAATGACTAGGAAAAAAAAATGTAATGGTCCACAGGAAATATGAGAAGTAGCAAAGCAGACAATAATAATAAAAAAATTTTTCATTAAGAGACACTCCAGAGGAAAAAGCCATGGGAGAGAATATGGACAACACATCCATTAAGAGGGCTTTATGTAGAAAAGAAACCCCACATTATGTGAATAACCAATTCAAATCGATCTGATCAGGTTTTGGAAGTTCAATGCCCATCAGAAGCCTTTCCAGTCTTACCTAAATATTTGGACTCACATGGCTGCCACAGCCTATGGGCCAGGTCATAGCCCAAGGCTGAAGGGCCGCGGCAGGCAATTCTTGTCAAGGAGGGCAGTCCACACAGCTGTCCTGGAGTGATTCTCCCTGCTCCACCCCTGACACCCCTGTGACTGCTCCGGGGCCAGGGAATAGGATCTGCACGCATGCCTGTGGACTCACCTGGTTTCCAAACCCTGTGCCCCACAGGAGCCAGTAGCTCTTGTCAGGGTCCCCACAAGGTCACACCCCATCCCAAGGACCACCGCACTCAGGAAAGCCACAGCCGGGCTCCTCTCCTGTGCTCATGACAGTCCTCCCGGCCCAGTCCTCCCATCAGGCCTCAGTTTACCATAACGTTGTTGCTTGGAATCCCAGCTGGCATCCCATCTGATTGGGTTCCCAGGGAAATAAACCAGAAAGTCAACCCAAGGTCAACCCTGTCCTAATGGAAGAAGAGAGGGCTTTATTCCCTGTTACCCCCAGCACCAAAGACGAGGAGCTCAGGTGTGGCTACCCTGCGCTGGAAATGCCGCAGGAACACCCCTGTGGCCATGCCACCAGGTCCCAAACTCAGGGGCAAGATCTGAACGTGCTCTGCTCACCACGTCAGGGCAGGTGGCGGCCGGGCCCGGGGCGGCTTACCTTTCCCGCAGGCCTGCACCAGGCCGTACCACTCCCCACAGCTGTTACACAGCAAGGTGAAGGCGCTCTCGCGGTGGCCCGTGACGTGGCCCGGGGCGCACACGTACAGCAGCTCATCCCCCATCTCCAGGCCGGTGCGTCCCTGCAGGATGGTGTGTGGGAACGAAGGCGGGTCTCCACACGGCTTCTCTGAGGAGGAGGAATCACAGTCAGCTTCCCCAAACTATGCAGACCTTGTGCAGTTTGGGAGAAAACAAACTCAAAAGACAACTCTCCCGCTCCCTGGGTGCTGCCTGTGCCCTGAACTGGGATCGCGGGGGCTGGTTCCCCTATACTGGCATCCCAGGGCCTGGAAGAACGCCGGGCACAGACGAGGCACTCAAAAATATTTGTTGAATGAATAATTGCGCTTTTAAAATATGTCTGTTCTCAGTAACACATATATGTGTTGTACTGTTCCAGGCAACATTGCCCTGTAATGGCCCCTTGAAAAGGAGGAACCAGAGACCAGCAAGCGCCCCCGCCCCCCTTTTTTATTGACTTCAGAGAGGAAGGGAGAGGGGGGAGAGAGAGAAACATCAATGATGAGAGAATCATTGATTGGCTGCCTCCTGCACGCCCCACAATGGGGATCGAGCCCACAACCCAGGCATGTGCCCTTGACCCCAATTGAACCCTGGACCTCTCAGTCCTGCAGGCCGACGCGCTATCCATGGAACCAAACTGGCTAGGGCCAAGCTCCCCTTTTTGGCATTATTTACGTAAGGGAGTAGGTTCTCGTTGTCAAAAGCTAAAATGTGCCCTCGCTGGTTTGGCTCCGTGGATAGAGCGTCGGGCTGCGGACTGAAGGGTCCCAGGTTTGATTCGGGTCAAGGGCACATGCCTCGTTTGTGGGCTCGATTCCCAGTTGGGGGCATGCAGGAAGCAGCCAATCAATGATTCTCTCTCATCATCGATATTTCTATTTCTCTCTTCCTCTCTGAAATCAATAAATAAAATATTTTTTAAAAAAGCTAAAATGTTACAGACTATAGCGTACTCTCTCGTCCTCCAACCTCAGCCCTGATGGCAACACTGGGATCAGTTGGTATATACAAACACACACACACACACACACTCACACACACACACACACAGGTGGATAGATAGATAGATATAGTTTGTGTGTGTGTGTGGTTTTTAACATAAAGGTGATCATATATGTGTTACTGAGAACATACATTTTTAAAAAACAAACTATTATTAGAGCATTTTTAGGATCCCAGCAAAATGGAACAGGAAGTACAGATGGTTCCTATGTCGCTACCCCTACACATGCACAGCCTCACCTGCCATCCACATCCCATACTGAGTGGTACCTTTGTTACAATTGACGAACCAACACCGACACATTATTATCACTCAACATCCAGCTTACATTTGGGTTCACTCTGTGGGGGAGCCTGACTCTTGGATCTGAAGACGGAGAAGAGTCCCCACCTGGCTCTGGAACTACTTCCGATGCCTGCCCTCAAGCTGGCCCCAGAGTCCGTCTTGGGGGACACAGCCCATGCCTCCTTTTAACTTCCTGCCCTAGTTCTCCCGTGAGGTTTTTGCTGGCGTGAATGCAAAAGGGACTTTGCAGTAAACCTGACAAGCTCAGGGGGAGCCCACGTGGCAGGCCTTACAAGCTCGGTGACCAAAAGTAACCACACAGGCTGTTCTGATCATAAACCCCTAACTGGGCAGGCTGTGGAGGGCAGTCAGGTCCCAGGCCCACAGCTTCTTTAGCAAAGGCCGATCTTTACCTTAAGTGAGCCCTGTCCACTGTTCTTATGCATGGAGGATAACATACCTGTGAAATGTCAGATAGTTTTCTTTTCTAGGCCCCTTTGAGGCACAGCCACAGGCAGCAGAGCACAAGGCCACCGGATCACAGAACCCCTCACTGTTAGCATGTTCCCTGCATGCCATCTCTATGTGCTGTAAATGTTAATTATTCACCATGCTGAGCCCTCCAATGTGAAAGAAGTATGTGCTTGTCCATTCTGCTTTCTATCCACTTCTAGAGATTTCCCCGGTTGGCTTTCTCCGGCCCTCTTAATCTACCACTGAGGAATTTCACATGACTCCCTTTATGTCTCCTCCTTTGATTCTAATGTGTGAAATAAGCTGCTATTCTCCTGAGCATTTTCTCCATCCATTGCGATCTTGCTTTGTGGCATATCCTCAAAAATTTGGCTCAAATAAACTCTTATGAACGTTTCTATAGGGTGGATATTCTTTCATCGACACTAGTGTATCTATTTTTTAATTTTTGTTTTCTTCCTGGAAATAAGCCTCTTAGAAATGAATGTAGACTGGTTTGTATTAAAACTTGATAATTACTTTTTAAAAATCTGTGGCTGCCCTAACTGGTTTGGCTCAGTGGAGAGAGCGTCGGCCTGTGGACTGAAGGGTCCCAGGTTCGATTCCAGTCAAGGGCATGTGCCTTGGTTGCGGACACATCCCCAGTAAGGGGTGTTCAGGAGGCAGCTGATCGATGTTTCTCTCTCATCGATATTTCTAACTCTCTATCCCTCTCCCTTCCTCTCTATAAAAAAAATCAATAAAATATATTTTTTAAAAATCTGTGGCTGGTTGTGAGGCAGTCACTAAAGGACTCAGCTCAGGCTTCAGCCAGTGAGGAAATCAGAAGGGAGGGAGGGGAGGCCCAAGCCTTCCTCCTTCCACATCAGTGGGAGCTGCCATGCCCAGCTCAGGCGAGACCCTCCGGCTCAGAGATCCATAAGACAGATCTAAACACAGCCCCATCATGTGAGATGACAGGTTCGTTGATGTTAATTGAGGGAAAAGGTTAACGGTTATAGAATTGGGGCCTGAGCTAACCAGGTCAGACTTCTAGCCCCAAAGCAGCCAGTGGGCATTCTCTAGTAGTTACAGATAGAAGCAATCCCATTTAAAATATAAAAAATATCTTAGTGGGTAAGCTTCAAATCCCCCCCCCCCACACACACACAATTAAGCTTCAGCTATATTACCCTGCTATAGGGTAATATATACGTCAGCTATAGGTCTTGTTTGTTTTGGTAAATATTCTTTATCCAGTTGAAGAAGTTGATAACTTCTTTTCCTAGTTGCCTGTGAGTTTTATCATAACGGATGTTGGATTTTGTCAAATGCTTTTTCTGCATCGATCAATCTGCTCGTGTGCTTCTTCCTCCTTAGCTGGTTTATGTGATAGATTAGATCAATTGATTTTTTTAAATGTTGAACCAGCCTTGCACACCTGGGATAAGTCCCACTCGGTTGTGGTCTGTACGTCTTTTCTTATATTGTTGGATTCAAATTGCTAATATTTTGTTGAAGATTTTTGTATCTATGCTAACTTGTATTGGTCTATAGTTTTCTTATAATGTTTTTCTCTCACTTTGAGCTTAGGGTGATGCTGGCCTCATAGAATGAGTTAGGAAGTATTCCCTCTGCTTCCAATTTCTGGAAGAGATTGTAGAGAAATGGTGTAATTTCTTCCTTAAATATTCGGTAGAATTCACCAGTGAACTCATTCTGTTTTAGAAGGTTATTAATTATTGATTCAATTGCTTTCCTTACATGCTAGACCAGAAACTCAAAGTCATTTTCCCTCTAATATTTTAGCGGCCTTTCCACATTAGAACTACAAACTACCTCAGTCTTTTGAAAGTCTACATTATCACACACATTATTTAATCATGACACTGACATTTATGTTGGTTCCAAGTTTTCACTGTTATAAACAATGCTACAATGGGCAGCTCAGACGGGCATTTTTGTACATATCTTATTTTATTAGGAAAAACTTCTAGAAGTGGAATTGCTGCAACAAAGTGATGCACTGAGACCTTTTTCAAAAAAGGAAATAATATTAAGTTCAAATTTCCTCTTCTAGTTTTTATCTGTTGGGAAGGAAAGCCTTTAGTCCTTATGCAGTCGAGTTACCTAAGCAGCATATTGCTTAAAGGAAGATATGCCAAGAAATGATGAAAATAGAAAACAGGACTTGTGCTTCAAGCCACCTGATTGGCCTCACAGCTTGTGGTTCGGGTGGCATTGTCTCAGAGAGCCATTGCTCTGCATGTTCTTTAACTGGCCAGATTTTGAATGAAGAAGGGTGTGGTTGCGCTTTAGGAAGTCAGCACAGAATGTTGTATTTTAAACAAAAACTGCCTTGACTGTCGCCCAGGTCAGCTATTTATCCCCTCCATGTGGCAAGGAGGAACAGGCAGCCATCTGAACCTTGCCACAAAGCCGGGGGGCACCCCACTGAGCAGAGACGGAGGGCATTCTGAGAAGAATGGACCAAGGTCATGAGCCTCAGTCAGGTAAGTTTGAGCCAAAGGCCAGCTGGTGTCTCTGGGGCAAAAGACTCTGTCTCTCTCTCTCCAACATCCTCGGCCACCTACAGCTCACGTTGGATGTCCCAGTCTTTTCTCCTCGTACCAGATCCAGCTTAGGAAACGGTAGGCTCTTCATCAAACACTCACTCTCAAAGGACTAGGAAATCCTTCCATCCTCTATCTGTGGACCACAACACCAACTCTTTGGAAGGAAAAGCCAGGCGCAGGATAACAGAGTCAAGGAGAACTGGCCAAATCTACAGCTTAGCAGACTCCTGGGACCTTCTCCCTCAGATGTCATTTCCAGAATGGCATGGGCTAGATTCTGGCTCAGAAAAACCACAGCAATGCTCCTGAGTCTGGCCACACATACCCTCTGTTGCTGGATTTCCCACAAATGCTGGAGACAGGAAACACTCTGCTTCTTAGGTGGTGTGACTTCAGACGCTCCAAGATACCAATTCCATGCCTTAGACCAACCACCGAGTGCCAAAACCACCACCCAAGGCCAGGTGCAACTTGAATTAGTTCCTTTCAGGAACCTTCCCACCTTTAACCTCACCAGAGAGCTATGGAAAACAGCTGACTATATATCGGGGCCTATTCTCCTCTTTAGGAAAACTTGCATTTGGGCCCTTTTCCCCGCTATAGTCAGTTATTCCACAGATAGTGATTGGAGTTTGGGGAGTCTCAAGAGCTGGGTTTCAACAGAAAGAGCAATCTCTATTATTTTCCCTTTGAAGGAAGGAGATTTTATAAGAGATCTTATCTCTCACTATTAAATATATATTTCAGAGAGGTAGGGAGAGGGAGAGATAGAAACATCAATGATGAGATAGAATCATTGATTGGCTGCCTCCTACTGGGGATCCAGCCCACAACTCAGGCATATGCCCTGGTGGGGAATGGAACCATGACCTCCTGGTTCATAGGTCGACGCTTGACCACTGAACTAGGATGGCTGAGCAAAGCTCTTGTCTTTCAAACAAATAGTATTAATGAACAATGACTCATTTTTAATTTTTATTTTTTGTGCTTCCAAGTCCTTTATTTGGTCTTCCGCGCTCTCCGGCCTTCATCACAGGCCGCGCCTTCTCTGCCTGCAGCTTCATTATGTAGCGGTCTTTAAGCTGGTCCCCATTCACAAGGTCCACCGTGTCCTCCCGCATCAACCTCTCCGCGCCCTCAAGGTGACCACGCCCCAGAGGGCCGCAGCGCGCCGCATGGCGTGGCTGCTCAGACGCTGCGTCAGGCGCCCACGTGGCCCCCGGAGCCTTTCCGAGTGTAAAACGCGCAGGCGTCGGGTAGGACGCGCGCAGGGGCTTCCCTCGGTGCGCCCCCCCGGCTTCTCCCGCTCAGTGGCTTGGCCTTGGGAGTCAGCGATGGGGATCCAAAAGCTGGGCAGCATTTTGTCCTTGTCCTTGCCATTGCCTGCGGGGCCAGCACTGGGCCCGGGTTGGGCAGCATCTGGGCTGGTCCCCAGGAAGTCTTGGGCGTGGAGGGCCCAGCTCAGCATGGCCGCCTCCTTTCCAGGAAGCCCCGCACCTGGTCCTGCGCTGCAGCTCTTTGTGTTCCTCCCGCCGGGCGCCCACTGCTTCTGCAGGCCTTCATCTGCCAGCAACTCCTTCTCCTGGTGCAGAAGGTCCTCCAGGATTGCCTCGCGCGCCTACAGGTAGCCATCTGGGGTGACGGCGGGGTCATGGCCGGACTGCAGAGAGGCAGCAGCAGTCGGAGAGCTTGACGACATCCGGCTCAGTCCAGGGCTCTGCGTCCCACCACCTGTGGCCGCTGTGGCCTCCTCCTTCTCGTGGTAGGTGCAGTTCTTGTCAAGTCGCGTCATCCTTGAAAGAGACCTGAAGTTTGCTTGCAGAAGGGGGTGTCGGCAGGGGTGTGCCTTAGGAGTTTGTAGGAAGTGGTGGGAGGGGTTATCTGAAATCTCACCACTGGCTCCTTTTCCTTTGACTCCTTGTTCTTCCTTGATTCGTAGACTGTCTCATTTTCCATTTAAATGGGGACACTTGCTTGCCATTCAGATCTTCTGCGAGCCAGTTCCCACAGAGTTTAGAACTCATATAAAAGTTGATGCTTTCATTTGGAGAAAGTTTAAGACTTCCATCACGATTTTTGAAGTTCTCAAGAAGAGCCCACAACCCCCACTATTACTTCACAAACCAAGGATGGAGAAATTCCAACACAAAGTTCCTCCTTCCCTATGCTATTTGAAGAAGCTGATTTTTGTGACCACCTGCCCAGCTCCACCTTATTCTACCCAGCACGCACCAGCATTGTCTTCCCCATTCCACCTAATGTTATTTTTTTCTCAAACTCTATCGCTTCTCAACGAATGTTATCGCGAAGGACATGTAACACACATTCTGCTGTGTGTGTTTTAAATATGTTTTATTGATTTCAGAGAGGAAGGGAGAGGGAGAGAGAGAAACAATGATGAGTCATTGATCGGCTGTCTCCTGCATGACCCCTACTGGGTATTGAGCCCACAACTGGGGCATGTGCCCTGACTGGGAATTGAACCGTGACCTCCTGGTTCATAGGTCTATGCTCAACCACTGAGCCACCATGGCTGGGCACTCTGCTGTGTTTTTGAGCTTGAGTCAATAGGTCAAGGTTAGGGCCTAAGAATTTGCATTTATAATAAGTTCCCAAGTGATGTGAGTAGTATTGGCCCAGGGACTACCCTTGGAGAACTGCTGCTCTAGATAACTCACACCCTCAAAAAACAGGCGAAGTTAATATATGGTGGCTGCAGTCAGAACAGAAATTGCCTCTGGCTCTGCTGGCATGGGGAGAGGAGAGCACTTGTGGAAAAGAGCTCCCGGGAATTGTCTGGGGTGAAGGAAATGTTCTACATCTTGACTGATTATGAGTGATTTTCACTTTCTTTATATTTTCTATAACAATGGCCACATGATCCTGTTTATAATTAGGAAATACATTAAAATATAAAATGGAGCTAATGAAACCCATCTCATTAGGTTGTGAGCAGAATTAAATGAGCTTATGCCCTGCGCAGTGCCCAATAACATGCCTGGAACTTAACAGGGACATAAGTAAATATGAGTCCCATTTCCCAAGTAAGTTGAAGACTGCTGGTCTTTTGAATCATTCTCCAAGTATTGATGACAACTGAATGCCCAGTTCCCTCAAACCAAATGCAGCCAAGCACACATTGGCTGAACAGGAATTGAGGGAAGAAGGGCAAAATAAAATGGCTCATAAGATCCATCAGAACATGGACCCATTGGCACAATTTCTCTGGCTGCTCAGATACCCTGTGTTCCTGGGAATTGACTGTGTGTCAGGACTGATCCAGCCTAGGTTTTTGGAAAGGAAGACCTAATCCTGTCCGGGCCTGAGGTGTAGGTGGCAGAGGAGGGGGCCTCACTGCTCACTGAGATGGGGATGACTTAGGCCAGTGGTCGGCAAACTGCGGCTCGCGAGCCACATGTGGCTCTTTGGCCCCTTGAGTGTGGCTCTTCCACAAAATACCACGGCCTGGGTGAGTCTATTTTGAAGTGGCGTTAGAAGAAGTTTAAGTTTAAAAAATTTGGCTCTCAAAAGAAATTTCAATCATTATACTGTTGATATTTGGCTCTGTTGACTAATGAGTTTGCTGACCACTGGCTTAGGCTACCTCTGAATCCACTTCAGACATGCCCAGCAGCTACTCAAGCCACTGGGGATGTTCTGAATCCAAGTCATTCTCCTGAAACACGAGTACTATGGCTGTCCCAGAGCTAGTCTCCCCAAACCATAGTTCTCCCTATCTGCCATGTCCTCCCCTCCCTTCCCTAATAATTATTTCCAGAAACAAAATTTTCCAATTCCACCTCAAATGCCATTGACTCAGGAAATCTGCTAATTACCCTCCTTCTTTGTGTCAGGAAACATATTCAACTCTTACTTATACTGTCAACTCCTTGAGGGTGGGAATGAGACCTCTACTTCCAGCTGTCTCTCTGTCTGCCTATCCATCTATCTATTTATCCATCCATTCATTTATCCATCTATCCTTCCACTGAATTACCCACAAGTCTGAGTACTGGACTTGACATTACCCTCGACAAATAAATTGCCAAGGTCAGGTCAATGGTAATGAGCTCAGAACCTTCCACACTCCCTTGGGAGACCCTGAACTAAATACGTTCTATCAGGTGTTCAGAGCACTACGGTTGATTTCCGTCACCTGATTGCAGCCAAATACTTTTCCCCAAAGCCAATCCTGAGGCCTGGGGCCTCCTCCAGGGAGACCTGAAAATTGGTTACTCTCAAAATTTCCTCATCGCTCTCAAGATGAGCATCCAGTTCTCCTTTTGATGACATCAAGAAGCGAATGATTCCACTTCTGTTTTTAAGGGAAGTACAGGCAATAAGCATATATGCAAGGGCGGTAGAACACGGGGCTAAGAAGGTGGGGTGGGTGAGGTGGGGGGGTAGGGAAGAGCAGCCAGCCAGCCCGGCTTGGGAGGTGGTGGACAGAAGCACACTCAGAGTGGAACCCCGTGGGTGCACTCCAGACCCCACACGTCGACCCCAGACAAACTGCCAAGAGAAGCAGAGCCAGAGAACCCAAGTGGAGGCAGCTTATTTCATCCACATCCCGTTGGTTAAAAATAACTTCACTTATTAGTTTAAGTGAGATCACCGCAGGACTGGAAATTCACTCTAGGTGAGACAAAGTACTGGAAGGAAAATGAGAAAAGTCTACATTCATGAAGAGCTTGATTTCAAAAAAGAAACAGAGGAGGAAGCTGTCTAAATGTTCCACAGGCCCTGTTTTCCTTCTGGGCTCTTTATAAGGAAGCCGTCTGCCGTTTTTGGATTTGGCACGCACAGAGCTAGCCAACACATGGAGCAGCATTGGGGAAAAGGCAATCTTTGGAGACGATACTGTGCCGGGTGGTATGCTGGACCAGACCTCATGGACACTCACTCCTGAGGGACCACAAGGAACCACCTGTCTCAGCTTCTGCTCGGGCCCCACGCCTTCCTTCAGCACAGATTTCCCTATTGACTGCCCTGTCAGCGAAGGCTCCACTAAGCAGGACGGAGGACCGTGTGGGAGCAGCATGCTCTTCCCAAAGGATGAAAGGCGGAGGAACAGGTGCTCCCCCTGAGTGCCCGAGAGAGCAGCCCTCCGACCTTAATCCCACCTCGGCATTTCTGGGTCCCCTTGACGGCCCACCGGAAGCCTCCTCACAAATCAGGCCAGTAGGACTAAGACTCCAGTCTTCTCCACACAGCCCCTCCATTTGATCAGGAGGTGGCCGGAGGCGAGGTTCAGGCAACTGCTCTGGGATGCAGGGCTCTTGAGCACTTTGACTTGAATGATCCGTATTCCGTGCAGGCTTCACTCAAACGGCATCCATCTTCACATACATTGATCGGCATCATGAATTTCCTTCACAGGTTGGCTCTTCATGACTCAGGGATTACACACACACACACACACACACACACACACACACACACACACCGTTGTTATTGTTGTGTTGTTTTTAGGAGTATGTAGATCATTTTATTTTTTTTGATGTTTCTTATTTTTATATAATTTCAAAGAAAAAGTGTAAGACTAAGCAAGGAACTCCCATAAAACCCTTTATCCAGATTCACCAGCATGTTTTCATTTGGCCCCATTTGTTTTATCATTCTTCTCTCTAGATAGATAGATAGATAGATAGAGATATGTATAGATATGTGTCGGTATCTATATAGAGAGACAAATGTATGGAATATGTATGTATGTGTATCGATACCTGTAATTCTTTTCGGGACCATTTGAGAGTAAGTTGTACATATGATGTCCCTTTGTCCCTAAAAACCTTGGAATGTGTTTCCAAGAACACGGATATTCTCCTACATAACTGCAATGCAGTTACCCAAATTGGGAAAATGTAAACATTGATGCAATACTATTATCTAATTCATAATCCATATTCAGGCTTCATCAATTATAGCTATTTCCTCATGGTCCAGGATACAATCTAGGATCACAAATTTCATTTTGTTGTCAAGTCTTTTTAGTCTGTTTTAATCTAGAAAAGTTGCTTAGTCTGTCTTTGTCTTTCTTATCCTTATACATGTTTTTAAAGAGTATAGGCCAGTCATTTTATAGGATGTTTCTTAATCCGAGTTTGGCTAATATTTCCTCACAATTATGCATTTGGGGCAGGAATACTACTGAGTTGAAGTTGTGTTCCTCTGAGTGCAGTATATCAGGAGGCACATTATGTTGGCTTGGCGATTACTCAAATTTGGAGTCACCATCACGGCTTTGACCTTGGTGCCCTATAGGATGTGAATGGATGTTTTCTACCTCTGGCTTCATGCACTACTGTTCTAGGTAAAAGGGGCACGCACTTGCATACACGCAACCTATTAAAGACCTATGAAGTGGAAAGCCCAGGCTATCCTATTGGACAATGAGAAACACATGCATCAGTCACCCCCAACACCTCAGCCAACAGCCAGCCCTCTCCCCGAAGCAAGGCCACCTAACTAGCAACTGATCTTAAACTCATGAATGAGCCCAGGTGAGACCAGCAGAAGAATACAACTTGACGCAAAAAAAAAAGTGAACGGAATAAACAGTTGTTGTTTTAAGCCACACCCTTTAGGATGATATGTTAGACAGCAAAAGCTAACTGATACCTCTTGTTTATCAGGGGAAAGAGAGAAGACTCGGAAGCCCTGCATATTCACTTATAAGCGCTGAAGATGGAAGGTCATGCTGTTTTTCTTCTGGCCCTTTCTTGTCTGCCTCAGGGATCTGAACCTTTGCTTGTTTGGGCTTCATTTAATTTACCTATGTGAGTTTAGAAAAACAGCAATCCGCAAATACAGACCTTCATGGAGGAAAACCCCATAGCAGCAGAGAATCCTGTCACTAGCAAGCATCTAACAAGCACCAGCCGGGGCCTTCAGCCCCACTGTGGCTCCTTGACTTCTTAAAGGAGGTTAGAATTTGGTGCCTCTAGGGTGCAGCCTGAGGGGTTGTCTCTCTAAGAAGTTCACCTGGTATTTCCCATCATCAGAGAGATTTGGGAAACTCTGCATTAGAGAAGTAGCTCTCAAACTGCTCGACACGTTAAAATCACCAGGGAGCTTAAAAACACACACACCCAATATGCAGAACATGTATATCAGATTACCGAGGGCTGACATCCGGGCATCAGTATTTCTTAAAACTTCCCAGATGAGATCAGTGTGCAGCGAAGCAGTCCCCGTGCTGAGATCTATGACTGATGGGTGGGTAAGCAGCTGGCTTTCTCTCCATTTGCATGAACATTCCCTTCAGATAGCTTGTGTTTCTGGTAATGAACGTGGACTTATTTCAGGGCACACGAAATGCTGCCCTGCAGACTTCTTTATGGTTTTTCTCCTCATCACTCAGCTCATTTCCCAGGAAGAAGTCGAGTTTTCCTTCCTACAATCAGTTTCCTAAATCCTACACATTCCATTTGGGGGAAAAGAAATGTTTTTTTCCTTTTCAGTGTGTTGTCTACCATGAAGAGAGACAGAAGGGTAGGCTGTATCAGTGACTGTAACAGACACATTCAGGGGTTGCCCGCATTCCCGAGATACCTTTACCCTGCCCATGCACCGGGGGTCCCGGTGGGCACCTGTGCCACCTGGGTTGGAGTGTGGCACCCAGGCTTACTGGAACCCTTTGCCTGCGCACATCAAAAACCAGAGGAGCCCAGGAATTCACATCTCCCTGAAGCAGCCCCTAACCAATGACTGACAGGTGCCTTGGTATAAATACCCCTGCTCTCTCACATGAGCCACCTCCCATGAGTTACCCCCGAACCCCCATCTCAACGCCACTGTGGACTCTGCTTAGTATTTCACTATTGCTTGGTCTGCTTCCTTTTCCTGTTCCCTTCTCCACTGTATTATTGGCTTTTCTTTAGAAGTCTCCCTGATAACGCTGTGTTGAGTGAATCCTCACCTCAAGGTCGGCTTCTAGAGAACACACCCGAAGGTGGCAAACCCCACCGGCACACCCTCCAGCACCGTGACAAAGGCTCTGGCACTGACCTTCATCCTTAATACAAAGGGCATTGTATGTGCCACCAGGAGCCGGGTTGCTCTCAATTCTCACATCCACAGCTTTCATGATGTGCTGTTCACCACTCCCCTTGCTGCACACGGTTGTTCTGAAATAGACAAAGAAGACAAAAAAAAAAGAACATTTTAGAAGAAAGGGTAGGAGAACTGACAGCTTGGAAGCAGCAGATATTTTTCTGATTCAGGAGCTTTGGCTGAAAGCATCAGAAACATTCTCCCCAAAAGTCTAAAGTCAGGAAGACAAAGATGCTTAAGTTGAGGTTATATGTATAATTCAAGTTTCAGAGGCTATAAATACATTGTGTATCTCTTCTAGTATATGTGGTTTTTAAAAAAATTTCATACAATTCTGCTCTTCTTGAGGGGGTTTGTTTTGTTCATATTTCTTTAGATGAATCGTTAGTCATGAACTTTAAGCCTTTTTCCTCTTCTAACAGGAGCATTTAAATGCTTTACATTTCCCTCTAGGTATAGCTTTTGTAGCATCCTGTGGGTTTGAGTATGTTATATTTTTAATATCATACACCTTTACTTATATGCTTATTTCCATTATAATTTATTTTGGTCCCATGGTTTATTTAGGAATACTGTATCTTTCATAAACAGCAAATAGTAGAATTTTTTAAAAATTCAAATTATAATCTTTGTTTTCTAATCCGAGTATCTCATCTACTTAATTTACTCACAGATCTCTTTGAATTTAAATCTGCCATCTTTCTATTGGTTCTGCTCATTCTTTCTTCCTCTTTTCTTTTCCCCATTTTGATTACTTTAATTATTTTCTTGGCATTCTCTTTCCTCTGTATTGGTTTGGAAGTTATATATCCTTTTACTATTCTTTTAGTAGCTACCCCAGAAGTTTTAACATGTTTCCTCGGCTTACTAAAACTTAACATTACTTTTACTTTCTTCCTCAATGACACCACTTAAAATACGATGTATTAACATATTTAAAATAGTTCCTGGCTGATATGCCATTTTTTAGTGTTTAGTATTATTATTACTGTTTTATGGAATTATGTAATTTTAGTTAACAACCCCCCCTCATCATTTTTTTGCATCTGCAGCCTCCCACCTGCAATTATTTTCCTCCTGCCTTTAATGTTTCTTTTAGTGTAGGTCCGATTTGATGAATTTTCTCACCTTTTATATGAAAATGTCTTTATTTTATCTTTGTTCTTAGAAAATATCCTCAGTGGGTATAGAATTCTAGGCTGGCAGTAATTTTCTAACACTTTGAAGGTATCACTCAATTATCTTTGGGCTTTTATTGTTGCTCCTTTGAAGTACTTTTTCTTATTACTAGTTTTAATATTTTTTCCTCATATTTAACTCTAATCAGATGTGCCAGGTTGTGAATTTCTTTTTGTTTGTCCTACTTGGGCTTTGTAGGGCTTTTTGAATCTGTGCCTGGATGTTTTTCTTCAACTGTGGGTAAGTCATATTACTTTTCCTTCTCTTCTCCTTTTGGAATTCAAATCACATACATCTTCTTTGCCTTTTCCCTTTCTTCTAAAAATTTCATCCTTTTTTTCTGCTTTTTTATTCTGAACATCTTCCTCTAAAATATCTTCCAGTTCACTAATTTTTTCTTTGGCTCTTTTTAATCAGCTGTTAGAACCATCTATTACATTCTTAATTTCAGTGATTGTATTTTTCATTTCTACAGTTTCCATGTGGTCATTTTTATAGTTTTCAGTCTTCTGCCAAAATTACCCTTCTTGGCTCTGTATCTCTGAACACTTTAAAGAGTTATTTTGAAGAATGCATCTACCACTGCTAATACCTAGATTTTCTACTAGCTATTTTTGTTCTTGTTGGCTTAGCTTCTCATGAGACCGGTTATTTTATATTGTGTGACAAACCCCATGCTTGCTAAAATTATCTGTGGAAATCAACTGCCTAGGATAATGTTTTCTTCCTCTATAAATGATTTTTAAAATCAGTTCTGCTAGCTACCCGGGGCACTGGGACTCCGGTATCATCTTAACCCCAATTCATGGATTAAGTTATGAGGATTTAAAGCTGTGCTGCAGCTCCTCTGAGGACCTGTGTGCTTCTTGCAGGTGAAACTTACAGCCTTGCAGTGTTCCAACCCAAAGCAAAGGACTCCCCAGGCCCCCACTTGCACCAAACCTGAATTCAAATCTCTGTCCTCCTAGTCCTACAAGGCTATTGAAATTGCTAGCCAGCTTTTCAGCCTCCCTTTATTAGAATCTGCAATATCTCCTAGGAGACAAAATTTTGTATTCTCTAGACCCGTGGTTGGCAAACTGCGGCTCGCGAGCCACATGCGGCTCTTTGGCCCCTTGAGTGTAGCTCTTCCACAAAATACCATAGCCTGGGCGAGTCTATTTTGAAGAAGTGGCGTTAGAAGAAGTTTAACTTTAAAAAATTTGGCTCTCAAAAGAAATTTCAATTGTTGTACTGTTGATATTTGGCTCTGCTGACGAATGAGTTTGCCGACCACTGCTCTAGACCTCTGTCTTTCTCTGGATTTATGTATATACTCAAAATAAATTCATGGAGACACAGATCCTATCTATGATATGTCTACTATGCCACCAATTGCAGGATGCACTGTACATTGAACAATTGGTTTTTGGGAGGCAGGCGGGGTGGCTGTAACTGAAAAACCCACAGTGAAATGTACATACTAATGGTTAGATACTTCTTGGTTCTAGTAACATTAAAATGGAAAACCTATTTTTATACGTTATGAAGTAAATATATCAAGTTAAGTATGAGTGCTTTATAAAGAATTATCATCGTAGCAATGTAGAGATCTGCCAAAATGTCTTAACACTTTACAGCAAGTCCAGGGAGAATGGACCTTTCCAGTGACTCAGTCCTGACCTGTAATGCCTGGGAGACCTAAGCCTGGCTCTGAGCGGGCTCTTCAGAATCGCTAAATACCCCAGTTATCTGATGCAATGATGGTGACAGAATTATGAAAAATACCCACACTTGACTACATAATGGAAAAATGCATGCACAGGACATACTTTGTCTATTTAGGAATCTGGATGCAAACATATAAGGCAGAGAGAGTCAGATTCAGATCCACGGACAAGTTTTGGATGAGACCTCATGTGTCCTTTCTGCTCAATTGCTGCTTCACATGTAGCACATGGAGGCGTGAGTCAGCATGGCTGTGTGTGTTTTCTATGGCCATCTGCCAGCCAGACATCTTCGGGGTCATTGTCTACCAAAGTAGTTCTTGGAGCCCATTCCTTTCTCAGTGGAACGGCTCCTGCCTTCTCTCAGCCTAAAGAAGCAGTTAGCAGTATTAATGGGACGTGTTCTCCTCACTGACCACAGGAATTACTTCTCCACAAGGACTCTACGGGTCAGGAATCCAGACAGGGCACAATGAAATGGCTTGTCTCCACTCCATAATGTCTAAGAACCTGAGCTGGGGAGACTCATAGGCTGGTGACAACTCAACAGTTGAGGGCTGGAGTCACCTGGCATCTTCCCTCACATTTCTGGCAGTTAGTGATGGCTATTGGCCAGGACATTGGTTGGGGCTATTGGTGAAAGAATCACTTTGGGGCATCTGGTCTGGGCTTCCTCACAGCATCTCAGGATAGTCAGACTTCTTACTAGTACATGGCATCTCAAAAGTGAGAGTCCTGAGAAACCCGGACATGGCTTTTTCTGACTTAATCTCAGACGTCACATAGTATCACTCCTGCTGTATTCTATTGTTCCTGGCCATACTCCTCTGGGCCTGATTCAAAGGGAGAGGACACAGACCCCACTTCTCAATGGAAGCAACGTGCAAGAATCTGTGGCCATATTTTCACACCTCCATACCATCTTCCTATCCCTATGTATGCAGATGCGTATCCACAGAGAAAAACAGATAAAGAATATATACCAGACAGTTTCCTCTGAGATGGGGAAGAAGGGACAAACTCACTTTGTACTTTATACATACCTCTATTATTTGAAAATTTTACAAGCATGTATTATTTTTGTAATTTAATAAGGAAATTCAAAATAACCAAGTCGGGGAATAAACTGACAGAACTGGAAAAAAATTTTTTTTATATGAGAATTCAAAACAAGAATGCACTGGAAGCCACTGCCCACTGCATTTTGCCTATCCTGACACCTCATTAAAGCAATTATTTAGCCCCCATAGGAGCCCTGGTGGGGCAGCCAGGTGAATTGGATGAACAGCCAGCCTGGCTCGCCTGACTTACCCCAGGGTGCCGTCCGCCAGCCAGCCCGCGGCACACACCGTGGAGGTGCACTCCTGCACCACCCTCCGCAGCTCCTCCGCAGATGCCAGGTGAGCACCCCTGCTCTTGCAGGAAAGCCGAGCCACCTCCAGGTCCAGCCCCTGAGAGCCGTTCTGAGACTCCAGCACAAAGATCTTCCCTGCATGGGGACAAGCACGAACACAGGCTGACTCAGGGATCCATGGAATGTAATCTCAGCACACTTACTCTCTAGCAGGGACCCGCTACAAGTAGTTCTCTACTTGCCCGAAGACCCAACTGCAGCACCTACCCCATGGCACGCATCCCTGGGACCAGTGTTGACAGTCACACTGGTATTTTAACCCATTTTTCCCTCTTTTAAAAAGGGTGGAGGAGGTCCAAGGGGGTGGAAATGGGGGGACATTTGTAATGCTGTCAGTAACAATCCTATCTAATAAAAGAGTAATATGCAAATTAACCACCACTCTGCTGCGCCCACAAGCTACGCCCACAAGCCAATCAGGAGCGAGTATGCAAATTAACCTCACCAAGATGGCTGTGGCCACCGAGAGAGCAGGAGGGAGGCTTGGGTTTCCCCAGCAATGGAGGAAACCAAGCTTTCTGCACATCCTAGCTGGCCCAGGCCTGCACTCCAGGCTACAAAGTTTCAATTATAGAAGATAAATAAATCCCAACAAAAATGGTGGCAGCCACAGAGCTGGAGAGAGCAGGAGGCTAGGGTTGCCCCTGGCGATGGAGGAAGCCAAGCTTCTGAAGCCCTGGCCTGCCTTGGCCTCTGCTTAAGGCTACAAAATTTCAATTGTAGAAGATAAATCCCAGATATCAGGGCCTCCTCTTTGGTCGCCGGGGGGGGGGGGGGGGGGGGCATGGCCAGCCTGCAAACCACCACAGGCCCCTTGCCCAGGCTGCCCCATGCCCCAAGGGGACCCCCACCCTGACCGGGACACCCTTCAGGGCAAACCAGCTGGCCCCCACCCATGTACCAGGCCTCTATCCTATCTAATAAAAGAGTAATATGCAGATTGACCATCACTCCAACATACAAGACTGCTGCCCCCATGTGGTCAAAGATCCTGCCCCCATGTGGACACAAGATGGCCACCACAAGATGGCCAGTAAGGGAGTGTAGTTGGGAGGGACCAGGCCTGCAAGGGAGGGCAGTTGGGGACGATCAAGCCTGCAGGGGAGGGCAGATAGGGGTGACCAGGCTGGCAGAGGAGGGAAGTTGGGGGTGACCGGGCCTGCAGGGAAGGGCAGTTGGGGGGGACCCAGGCCTGCAGGGGAGAGCACTTGGGGGGGACCAGGCCTGCAGGGGAGGGCAGTTAGGGGTGACCAGGCCTGCAGGGGAGGGCAGTTAGGGGCAAATAGGCTGTCAGGGGAGCAGTTAGGCATCAATCAGGCTGGCAGGGGAGTGGTTAGGCACCAATCAGGCTGGCAGGGGAGTGGTTAGGGGGTGATCAGGCTGGCAGGCAGAAGCGGTTAGGGGCAATCAGGAAAGCAGGCAGGTGAGCAGTTGGGAGCCAGCAGTCCTGGATTGTGAGAGGGATGTCCGACTGCCCGTTTAGGCCCGATTCCACCAGGAATTTCGCACCCTGGGCCTCTAGTAGTAGTAATAGTAATAATAATAATAAAAGAATTAACCATTTGCTCTGGCATGTTTTTCTGGATAAGGCCTTCAAATACCCTTTTTAAAAATTTTATTGATTTTTTACAGAGAGGAAAGGAAAGGGAGAGAGAGTTAGAAACATCGATCAGCTGTCTCCTGCACACCCCACACTGGGGATGTGCCCGCAGTCCAGGCATGTGCCCTTGACTGGAATCGGACCCTTGACTCTGCAGGCCAACACTCTATCCACTGAGCCAAACCGGTTAGTGCTCAAATATTCTTTTTAAAAAGGTTGGGGTTGTTTTTTAAAAATATATATTTTATTGATTTCAGAGAGGAAGGGAGAGGGAGAGAGAGAGAGAAACATCAATGATGAGAGAGAATCATTGACTGGCTGCCTCCTGCATGCCCCCCACTGGGGTCCAAGCCACAACCTAGGCATGTGCCCTTGACCGGAATTGAACCCAGGAACCTTTAGTCCATAGGCCAACACTCTATCTCCTGTGCCAAACCAGCCAGGGCTAAAAAGGTTGTTTTAAAAACACCATGTGGCAAAGCTCAGTGCCCTGTTTCCCTCAGTTGGGTTACTTGATGTCCAGGGCACTGATTCGGGCCTCAGCTTTGCCTTCTTTTGCCTGCCCCAGCCCTGGGGTGACTGCATACATAACAGGTTGCTCCCTTTCTGTCTGACCCACTGCCTTTATCACATGTCCCATTTTCTCTGCCACTCAGTTTCTTTGCACATGCTACTCTCTACTTAGACACTCTTTCTTCCCTTTCCTTGACTAGTTATACTTACTCATCTTTCAGATTCTCCTACACCAAGTCAAAATCTCCTAGTATATGCTCTCACAGTACCTCTGTCCTTTAATCTTATGTATCTAAATTGCAATGTGAGAGTAGGAGGATGTTGCACGGATATGCACCCAGGAACAAGCTGGAATTACAACTGAAATATGGAAAGGGTTCCTGAATAATCAATGGAAAACTCACAGGAGAGAACCCTGATACCCAAGGACCGAAGGTGGAGATGCATAGAGACTGGTAAGAGGGGTGGAGGCACGAAAGGGCTGGCTGAGCACCCATAGATGGCAACTGAAGTCCAGAGAGATATCTCAGCTGTGGGGGTAGGGGGTGCCACTGGGAACTCTGGGATCTAATCCCGAAGCTGGGCTCCCCAGCAGAGAGCACCAAATTGAGGAGGGTACCCACATAACATCTAGCTGTGAAAAGCAGTGGGGTGCTGTCTGCTAGGGAGTGGCAGCTGAAAGTTCAGGCACCCTCTTAAAGGGCCAATGCACAAAAATTCCCTGTGGAGCACAAAAATTCCCCCACCCACCTTGTGCTCTGGCAGAGGGAGAGTGAAGTGGACTGGAGCTGTGAGAGCAGAACCCAGGACTGGTGACTTGGGGCATAGAGTTCAGAAGGCAGATAACCCAAGTTTCCTGGGCTAAGTCATTCCCTCACACAGGGATGGACATCTTTCTCACATAGACATCTGCCTTGCCTGGGGGGGAAGACAGTTGGCACATCCTATTGGAAAACCCTTGCCCTGAGATAACTTAAGAGATTAAAAGAAACAATTAGCCTCCAGGCAGAACCAACTGCCCCACCCTGTTGAAAAAAACTCTCCCCACACCTGAGGATGATTGCCTGGGGCAATTCAAGTTGGAATCCTATCAGCCTGTAGACAGAAGCGATCTCTGGAGGCTTTGAGTCTTTGCTTGATCCAATTAGTCAGAACAGCATTTAACACTGTCCTGCACTAAAGATTGAGAGGTATAGAGGATCTACCTAAAACATAGTCACAAACCAAAACAGACAACCAAAATGAGGAAACAAAGAAACAACTCCCAAATAAAAGAACTAGCGAATTCTTCAGAAGAAGAGATAAATGAAGCAGAGATAAGAAATTTATTTGAAACAGAGTTCAGAGTAATGATGTTAAAAATGCTCAACAGTCTGAAAAAAGATATAGTAACTATGAAAAAAGAACAGTCTGAGATGAAAAATGACATAACCCATTGGAAGGAATACACAGCAGATTAGGGGAAGCCAAGGATCGAATCAGTGAATTAGAAGACAGAGTTGAAAATATCACTTAATTAGAGAACCAAAAAGAAAAAACAAATAGGAGAACAGCGTAAGGAAGCTGTGGGGCAATGTGAGACATAACAATATTAGAATGGTAGGTGTGCCAGAAGAGGCAGAAAGGGAGAGAGGAATAGAGAAGGAGTGTGAAGAAATAATGGCAGAAAACTTCCCTAACCTGATAAAGGAAAAAGTCACACAAGTGCAGGAGGCACAGAGAACCCCAAACAAGGAGAACCCAAACAGACCCATGCCCAGACACATCATAATTAAAATGCCAAAAATTAAAGACAGAGAATCTTAAAGACAGCAAGAGAAAAGAAAACTGTTACCTACAAAGGAGCTCCCATAAGGCTGACACTTGATTTCTCATCAGAAACTCTACAGGCCAGAAGGGAATGGCATGAAGTACTCAAGGTAATGGAAAGCAAGGATCTGAGACCAAGATTACTACATCCAGCAAGGCTATCATTCAAAATAGATGGTCAAATAGCTTCCCAGACCCAAAAAAAAGGCTAAAGGAGTTCATCACGACCAAGCCAGCATTACAAGAAATGCTAAAGGGATTGCTGTAAGGGATTGCTGAGAAGAAGAAACAGAAAGAAAAATCTAGCCATCCAGAATGAAAATGGCTATAAATAAGTACCTTTCAATAATAACCCTAAATGTAAATGGATTAAATGCTCCAATCAAAAGGTGTAGGGTAGCTGAATGGATACAAAAACAGGATCCAACTATATGCTGTCTACAAGAGACCCACCTCAAAACAAAAGACACACACAGGATGAAAGTGAAGGAATGGAAAAAATTATTCTATGCAAATGGAAAAGAAATAAAAGCTGGAGTAGCAATACTCATATCTGACAAAATAGACTTTAAAAGCATCATGCTAAGCAAAATAAGCAAGTCGGAGAAAGACAAATATCATATGCTCTCACTCATTTGTGGAATATAATGAACAACATAAACTGAACAAAAATAGAGCCAGAGGGGGAAAATATTCTAGAATGTAATAGAAGTAATCCTGCTATTTGCAGATTTTTAATATTTCCTACAACTTTTGTGATATCATACTATGTTAGTACAGTTTTGATAATATTATTATACTTAAAAACCTTTAAAAAATCAGAATGTCGCATTTCATAATTATTTGCTTAATGCCTCTCTCTTCCATTGGATTTGATGTTCCCTGATAGCAAGAACCTGCTTCTCCTCACCATTCTATCCTCAACAGCAAGGACAGTACTTAGCATATAGTAGATACTCAATAAATTACCTGTTGAATTATGAATCTTTTTCTGTAATCATTACCCAAATACAGTCCTTTGCATTCAGTTCATATGAAGATTTTTCAGTTTCAAAAGTATTTTAAAATTACAGTGGCAGGTCTTTTTTTTATGTATGAGATGCCTATATAAATTAAATGTTTTTCATTTGTATTTATCTCATTGAGTTATTTTTTAATAAGCCCATGTTTTAATAGTCCATAGAGCTTTTGATAAGTCCAGATCTCTCTCTCTCAGAGTGTGTGTAATGCATCACAGTTTAGAAGAACATTTCTTCGTCCTCCTTTCACTACCGTTGAGCACAAATTAAATGTGGAAAGTGGTGGTAGTTAGGCATATATTTAGTACAGAAAAGAATCCTTTCATAATATGGGTTATAATTCTTCAATGGCTCTACTATAAAAGTTGGAGCTCAGCAAATGGAGTTTCTTGAAAGCAAAATGTACCTGTAACCTTCCACTAGGGAAGAGGGGAAAAGGAAAGATGGAAGAGAGAAACAGGCATTTCTCGCAAGTGGTGACAAAGAAGCGTGCTTGGATGCTGTTCTTACTGTCTCCTTGTCCAATGATATTTCTGCCTTCCATTTTCTGTGACCCACATCTAGCCAGATAGACACAAAATATTGATCCATATCCATCTAGCATTGCACTTAAGCAGTTATAATGGGGTGAAACTCTAAAGCCTTGTAGATTGCAGAAACATTTCTTTAAAAGGAATTAAAGTTGGTACAATAGTATACATTGTTCGAAAGTTAACATTAGCTCCAATTTATTCCACTTGGATTCTTTAAAATCAGCTTAATTTTCATGACTCAATGTCAGGCAAAAGGAAAAAATACAAGAATTAACAATGGATTGACTGCTAATAGATATGGGGTTTTTTTTTTAATGAAACTAATTTTTAGGAATTAGTGGTGATGGCTGCACAACATAATGAATATACTAAAAACCACTGAAGTGTAGCTTTTAAAATAAGTTTTACACCAATTATA
This sequence comes from Corynorhinus townsendii, assembly GCA_026230045.1. Lineage (NCBI taxonomy): Eukaryota > Metazoa > Chordata > Mammalia > Chiroptera > Vespertilionidae > Corynorhinus > Corynorhinus townsendii. The sequence goes on along the minus strand of JAPDVU010000006.1, from coordinate 12,586,190 downwards.
TCTCAATTAAAAATTGACAGTGATCACCAGGAGCCTTTTGAAGTTAAAAATGTTTCCTAACCCTTTCTCTGAGGACATGGAGAAAAAAAGACATTCATTCTCAGTTATCAGCAAAGAGTTGGTCAAGTTAGCCCTTGGGACCAAGAGCACCAAAAACCCTATGGAAATATCAGGAGGTTTTTCTTGCTTTCCTCTTCCCTAAACGCCATGCTTCTTTGTGTCATCTAGTTTCACCCGACACGGTTTGCTAAACACCAATGACATTTAAACGTACACAACGCATCCTAAATAAGCCAAGGATTCTTCTCCTGCATCAGTCTGATTGATCTCAAGCGTGGGTTTCCCAGAAACCCTTCATGGCTTCTTCTGTATCCTCCTGCACCCAAATCAATGGGGTTTTGTTCCAAAATTAAAATACAGTTGAATTAGCTTTTGAAACTGAACTGATATATAAGGCTGTGATCCTGCTGATTTAAGGGAACTCCTGAAAGCTGAATTCAGTTAAGAAGACAAACAAACAAACAAACAAACGAGAAAAGGTGGGCCAGTTTTCAGGACCTGCAATAATCTGGTCCTTACTTACATGGAGCCTCACGTTCAACGGACATCCTCCCCGCGCAGCGTGGGTCCGGCCACTCCATGCTTTAGCCCGTTTTCCCTGCCACTCGCAGCACAGGGACTTTGCACGTGCTAGTCCCTCTACCCCAGGGCACTCTTCTCTCCCCTTTGCCTCGGTGGTGCCCACTCATCTTTCAGGTCTTCCTGGACCAAGCTAAAACCACTGGCCTTGCCGTCAGGAGCACATTTGATCCGCGTGGAAAATGACCTCCCTGCGGAGGAGGGTGGAGGGCCCTCCAGACGTGATTTCATGTTGAAGACCGTTCCTGGAGATCGTGGGAAAGCTCATGGCGGGACTGCAGGACCCATGCTCTGGCTTTCCCTTGGTGTGTGATGGAAGGATTCGGGGGGGCTAAAGGGAGGCGTTTGGGCGAGCTGAGACTCGGTGGGCCAGGAGAGGATGCAGGGTCGCAGGATCGCCGCTCCCCTCGCTCTCCCCCAGGCTTAAGGTTTTCCGGGCTCGGCCGGATGGGCACCCCAGCGAGCTTCGCTTTCCCAAACCCCACACGCCACCCCGGACCCCGCCGCCTCCCGGACACTTACCATCCGCCCTCACGGAGAGGCGCGGCAGACCGAGCAGGAGCAGCGCCGCCGTCCAGAGCCGGGCACGGGGCCCGGGTCCCTGGGCGGCCATGGTCTTGGCGTCCATAGGCGGGCGGGATCGGGTGCGGGCGCCGGCTGCTTGGGCTCCGGGACTGCCTGGGCTCCGGGGCTGCCTGGGCTCCGGGGCTGCCTGGGCTCGGGGCTGCCTGGGCCACCGCCCGGCGAGCGCCACTCGGCTCTGCGCGCTGCGCTCTGCTCGCACGTCTCAGGCTTCGCGCCCAGCGCGTGGAGAGGGAGGAGCGCGGACAGCCCGGGAGGCTGGGGACGCCGCCGGAGCCTCAGGGTTGGGGCCACGAGCTCCCGGGGGTCCTGTCCGTGGCGCCGAGGAGGCGGCTGTAGCCCGGCTCCGCCTCCGTGCTGGGCACCTGGAGGCCTCGATGCCAAAAGGGGCAGCGCCGGACAGCTCGCTCCCAGGGCGCCGCCGGGGCGGAGGGCGAGGGCGCGGGCCGGCGAGGAGAGCAGAGTCACCCGGCAGGGGGGACCCTCGACGGGAAGGTGACGCAGTCCCAGAGGCCGAGCTCCTCCCGAGGACCGTTAGGAAAGGGATGCCTCACTCCGTCCTCTGCCTGCTGACGTCCCAGCCGGGGTCCTGTAGGGGAGGGAGGTTTTTATGAAAAAGAAGAATCAGGCTTGCCAACCTCACTCTAAGGAGCGAGACGCACGGAATAGACTCTTCCCTAAAAGCATAGCTTGAGAGTCGCTCCCATGGGGCATCCTCGCGACGCTTCCTTCTTTCTGACCTTTCCAGGTACCGGGTAACATTCTCCCCACCCCCACCCCAGAACTCCAGGGGCTGGCACCTTCACGCCACATCCCACACCAGGGCTGTTTGACCTAGAAGCGGGAGCGGGGGCGAAGTTCGGTTCTCTCTGTCTGGGCTGGGAAACTCCATTTTAAACAAGCGCCCTGCTGAATTCTGCCGCAGGGGCCCCTGCCAGGAATTGACTCCATCTTCCATCTCACCCGGCCCGACTCCCAGCATCAGCACCATTGGGCGAAGGGATGCATTCTTCCTCGGTAGAGTGATCAAGATCGGTGCTGTTACAACAGGGATACCGGTGGCAAGCAACAGTTTATACAAATATCTGCTGAGTGCCCACAGCGTGCCTGCCCCAGCGCTAGACCGCGGTGGGGGCTGTAATCCGCCCCAAAAGTGCTCCCATTTAAATAAGACAGACCGGACAAGTGATTGGTGCTAGAAGGAGCAGATGATTGTCCACATGAGAATGATCGAGGACACAGACATTGGAAAGTTATCTACTTCCTTTTTAAGGTAAGAAGGGAGATTTGAACCCACATCTGATTTACTGCAGGTGTCGTTTTCAGTCCACATAATTTTTATTTTATTGTATATATTGTATTGATTTTTTTTTTTTTACAGAGAGGAAATAGAGTTCGAAACATCAATGAGAGAGAAACATCAGTCAGCTGCCTCCTGCACACCCCCTACTGAGGATGTGCCCACAACCAAAGGTACATGCCCTTGACCAGAATTGGACCCGGGACCCTTGAGTCTGCAGGCCGATGCTCTATCCAGTGAGCCAAACCGGTCAGGGCATCAGCTCACATAATTTTTGAAGTGTACAGAAAGCTGTCTCCTCTCCTTCTTCCTCCCCAAATGTCAACTACAAGGCTAGTGCTAGTGATTCATTCCTTGGTAAAATAAAAATTGGTTTTAAAAAATACAAGTACTCTAGAGTGTTGAATGCGGTGAGGCCTGACAATCATTCGCACATGAGCATAAGTGAATTTACTTCGATGCTTCTCTTCCAGCAGCCAGCTGGTGACCTAAGGGATGGGACTTCTGTGTCTGGGTTGCAGGGGGCCTTTTAAAGCCTGGTTATTGCTGAGAATGCAGGGGAGGGGCCAGAAGGCAGCTGCAAGAGCTGCTGACTGACTCATCCCGGGGAGCTGTGCCTGCTGTCTACTTTTCACATGCTGGGTCTCCTGGAATCCTCCTCTGATTTTCTCATTTTCTCTCCCCAGGGTTGTGAGGATGCCTGAATACATGGCACCCAACACTAGAGAGAGGAGACCAATGGCAGTTTAATAGCCACATACACTCAGAGCCTAAGGGAGGAGGACTCTGCATGCCATGCAGGGCCATGCGGGGGTTGCACTTGGCAACAGAGGGACCAGCTAGGGGCTGTGGAATATAGGCTTTGCAGTAATAAGAAGGTAGGTGAACTCTGGTTCCTGTGGGAAGGATGTGATTGTCTTGTTTGAATAATTCCTCAGGATGGTGGGGAACTGGAGCCCTTTTACTCAGAAAACAAACAAATACACACACACACAGAAACTGTGCCTGGTCCCCACACTAAGAAGGGTTGTTTGGCTAGGGGACCTTATTGTTCGGAGCACAATGGGGAGAAGTCCCTTCTGATTTTACCAGATGTCACGACCTTGGGGAAACAATTTAAGAGCTGAGCCTCACATCCTTATTTGTTAAATGGGGATCATAATACCAACCCCATAGAGTTCTTGCTCTTTTAAGATGAGAGGTCCCAGCATACTGTAAACACCGTGAAGTAATGGGTGAAGCAATAGGTTCATAATTCATTCTCTTTATTACTTGGATGACACAACCAGGAAAGAAAGAAGGTGATCAGTCAAATCCCGTGAATGACAGAACTTCTAGCACATAAACTAATGGTATTTGCCAACAGGAGACTTATCCTTGGAATGCTTTTAGAAGAATGTACCTGGTTGTCTAGGGTTGCTTGTGGCAAACCAATCTGTAGTCTATGGATTTCTGAGGCATGGATGCCTAGAAATACCAGGTAAGTGATATAACCATCTAAATAGACAGTGGAGATAATGCCATGACTCACATGGCTCCTTGTGTCGTAGGTGTCACTGGAGTGTAGACAGTAACCAGTTATGTGAAGAAAACCTATAATGTGAGAGAGACCCAACTAGAGAAACAGGAAGTAAGAGCAATCTAGAAGGGACAGAGACGATGCAGGGGCAAGAAAACTTCAACACAATAACTCCACTGCCCTCAGAGGAAAGAGAAGATACTGCATTAAAAAATATGGAATAAGGTGGTGAGCCAAAAAAAAAAAAGAGGAATATTCAGAGTAAAAAATATATATATATATTGAAATGTGAACTATGAGATCAGAAATAAAAAACTCAATAGATGAGTTGGGAGATAAAAGTGAGAATACGTCCCAGGAAATAAAGCAGAAAGACAAAAAGGTGGAAACGAGGGGAGAAGAAAATAACACCCAGGAATGCCCTCTCTGCCTGCACCCCCATGATCCCTCGAAGCATACCATGTGCCTCCTCCAGGAACCTGTGAGTAATAAATTCCTCTATTTCGCTTTCCCTTCCATTCTGTTGTGTCTCTGCTTAACAAATGTTAATGTAACAAAGCCACAGCATTCTGTGAAAAGTCCAAAGTCCGCCCAAAGGTTTCTGAAAATTTCTGACGTATTTGAGTTTCAAATTCCTGCCCCCATTTCTGATTCTCCCTTTATTTCTGCCCCTAGTGACCGCTCAAATGTGGAATTCAAGTTGGAGAACCTTAAAAACATGTTTTTAAACCGAAACTCTATTCATTTAAGGCTTTTACTGAGGAAACAATCTTTTATCAAAGGTTTTAGGAAAGTGGTGAGGTTTTTTTTTTTTTTTTTTTTTTTTTGTATAAATGCAAACAACTTAAAACGGAACACAGCAGTCCCCCCCATATCCACGGTTTCTAGTTCCATGGTTTCAGTTACCCACGGTCAACTGTGTTCTGAAAATATCACATTGAAAATTCCGGAAATTAACAATTCATAAGTTTTAAATTTCACATCATTCTGAGTAGCATGATGAAATCTTGCACTGTACTGCTCCGTCCTGCCCTGGATTTGAGTCATCCCTTTGTCCAGTGTATTCAAACTGTATACAAGACCCTCCCGTGAGTCACTTAGTAGCTCTCTCAGTATCAATCAGACCGACTATGGTAGTATTGCAGTGCTGTGTTCAAGTAACGCGTATTTTACTTAATAATGGCCCCAAAGCAGAAGAGTAGTGATGCTGGCAATTTGGATATGCCAAAAAGAAGCCATAAAGCACTTCCTTTAAGTGAAAAGGTGCATATGTATCGGACAGTGGTCAGCAAACTGCGGCTCGCGAGCTGCGGTTTGCCGCTCTGTTGCCTAATGAGTTTGCCGACCACTGGTATAGGACAAAATATAATATGCATAGGGTTTGGTACTATCCACAGTTTCAGGCATTCACTTAGGGTCTTGAAATGTATCCCCCAAGGGTCAGGAGGAACTACTGTGTTACACTTACCTATTGTTAACAGTCCTTTTGGCCCTCTGCCATTTTCCATGGTCATCTTCTTTGGTTCTCTCCGCCTCTTCTTTTGAAAAAAAATTTTTTTTAATTATTGATTTCAGAGAGGAAGGGAGAGGGGGAGAGAGATGGAAACAATGATGAGAGGGAATCATTGATTGGCTGCCTCCTGCATGCCCCGCACCGGGGACCGAGCCCGCAACCCGGCATATGCCCTTGACCGGCATCGAAACCAGGACCTTTCAGTCTGCAGGCTGATGCTCTCTCCATTGAGTCAGACTGGCTGGGGCTCTCTGTATCTGCTCAACTTCCTCCCACCCCCAAGTTCACCCCCTTTTCAGTTCTCCTTTTCCCCTAGCTTCCCGTCATCACATACAAACACACCACTCATAAACATTCTATGGCAATTACATGTGTAAATGGCATATGGAGTGAGCTAAGACTATACCTGAAAATCCCATTATTTGTATTCAAAAGATTTTGCTTTGATTAAATTATTTCAGAGTTCATGCATTTAAAATAATGTCTGGCTGCGCCCAAATCCCTAGAGAATCTATAGACCAGTCTATATGGTCCAACTTTCCTGTTTAAAATCTGACCAAAGATTCTATTGGCCTGGATCATTAAGTAGAAAGTCTTGGTATAATCAACAAAGATTTCCAAATTTAGTTAGCCTAGCTGGCCCCATTCATATCTTATTACGTCCAGACTTCTCCTGGGCACATAGAGTCAGATGCCTTACTATTGATCATAGTTATTTAACAGTGAAGTAATGGATAGTGATTGTCCTAAATAAACTTAACATATTACTTTAGAACTGGAAATGTACTCCACAATGTTATATGTCCTCAAAGAAGTAATTACTTTTTATTGATCACCTCTGATAACAAGGAGCTTTAAATCTATATTTTTATTTGTAATCCTTACAACTCTATAGTCAGCTTGCAGATGAGAAATGGCACTTTTTTTTTTGTATAGTAAAGGTGGAAATTTATTGAAGAACAAGTACAGACTCCCACATGGGGAGGGGGAAAGAGTCCCACTGAGTCCTTTTCCTACTGATTTGGTCACTATAGCAACTCCTGAGCTCAAAGGTCGACCTTACATGGGACACCTGAGGCTCTCCTCCCTCATTGTTCTCCTATTCCCTCTGGGCTTTCTTCCTCCCCTTTATTCTGTAAATGTGTACCTTTTGCTACTCTCAGCTCCCTTACCTTATGGAAATGTAACTTCTGCTGCTCCCAGCTCTCTTGTCTTATGGAAATGTACGCTTTTGCAGCTCTGTAGCCCTGTGTTTTTTCCATGGCCCCCTTAATTTTTTAAAATGACCTAAACCTGCCCTAACTGGTTTGGCTCTGTGGATAGAGTGTCGGCCTGCGGACTGAAGGGTCCCGGATTCGATTCCGGTCAAGGGCATGTACCCTGGTTGCAGGCACATCCCCAGTAGAGGGGGTATGCAAGAGGCAACTGACCAATGTTTCTCTCTCATTGATGTTTCTAACTCTCTATCCCTCTCCCTCTCTGTAAAAAATCAATAAAGTATTTTTTTAAATTACCTAAACCTGCCTATTTCACCCCCAAAACTCCCATTTTACCCCAAAAAACTCCTTCCAGTCCCCCCCTCCGATTAGGAAACCCCAACTGCCGGACCTGTCTCGAAATGGCACTTTTTTCTGTGTAGGTTCTGCAAACTGCCCAAGGTCACACAGCTTGTATGGCCAAAGTGGGATTTGAACCCACCTGATATATGATACTAAAGTCTCTACTCTTACCTTCACAGCATGCTGCCTGTTAGATGCCCTGTAAGCATTTCTTCCCATTAAATCAGGTTTAAATTCTAGAAAGGCAGACTCTCATGCTGACATTCTGTGTCCAGGGGTGAGAAAGAACCCATAAGTGACCTCTTGAACACCTTGTGACTATACAGCTTAGGGCACTGCATTATGATCATTTATGTATGGGTCATCCCTTCCTTTGGGGGTAGGAGCAGGGTCTTACAATCCCTGTAGCACCAGTGTCTACCTCAGCCACTACCCAGTGCCTGGCACATCACAGGTCCTCAATAAATGTCTGGTAAGTGAACGAGGGAGCTATTTTCCATGGTATTGCAGACACTCCACTTCCCATAGTCCATCTGGCTGAACACGTGCTCATCTTTCTTGCCTCAATACTAGCACCATCTTCTCTGTGAGGCCTTCTTTATGAGTTAGTCCAGCGGTCGGCAAACTCATTAGTCAACAGAGCAGCAAACCGCGGCTCACGAGCCGCAGATTGCCGACCACTGATTTAGCCCAATCTCTCCACTCTCCCCTTTGTGCTTTCACTGTACCCTGAACAGATATCTTAGGAACTGTTGTTCTACAGATCTGACTTTCCCTCTAGTCTGAATGTCATTGACAGAGATCCTGACTTTTCTGTTTTTTTTTGTTTTTTTTTCCTCTCTGGGGTCTTGAGGAGTGCCTGGTTCATAGTAGGTTCTCAGCCTATGTTTGATGAATTAATAAAAAATTAATCACTGATCTGTTGGCTTAACTCATCAAAGGACCCCAAGGAGAGGGCATGTCAAGGACCCTGGTATTGCTCTCAGGAAAATAAGGAACCTGCCTAGGGGGTCACAGGCCTCTCTTCTCAGCATCTTCTTTTTAGGGCAGCGACCATGTCCTTTTGTGCTTTTTCTGTCTCGGTAGCCAGTACAGTGCCTCGCACACGCACACGCACACGCACACGCACAGTAAGCTGCGACGAATGGAAGGAGGCATGAATGAGCCTCAAAAGCAATGTATACCAGCCAATGTAGGATTTCAAACCTGATGGATCTGAAGCTGTCTCGCAAATCACCTGCCACCAGCCTGACGCCGCATGGCTGAAAAATCACTGCACAATGTAGCCTTTACTTGCAGGCTGCCTTCGGGGCTGTGGAGGCTGTGGGCTGGGTCCTGAGTAAACACAGGCTGCACTGAGGAGCCATTGTGGGTGCTGGTAGTTCTTTCAAGTTCCTCTGGGGTCTGCAGTTGCTTTGCAGCTGGAGCCAAGTCCCTGCCAAGGCCCTCTCCCTTTTTGCAATTGAATTATTAACTAAAAGAAAACCATCCAGGGTGTAGGAGTTAGCAGCGGCCTGCCAATGGTAAGGAACTTTTGTTTACCCAGAGTGTTTGCACCTAATCGAATGAAAAGTAGGAATGAGCCCTCAGAAAGCAATTCAGAAGTTCTGGCCACAAAGAAAGACAGGCTTTGGACTTGGCAGGAAGGTAGTTCAGGGCAGCCAAGGACTGGGGCTGCAGGTCTACCCCCCAGGTTACGACTTATTTCCAGGTGGGTGTTATCCACGGGTTGCTTCTTGTGCTTGTTTTTCCGGGGACCCTGGCAGGACCCCAGTGCTCCCATCTCCCAAATATCTCATCCCCTCCCGTTTGAATCCTGCAGCTTTCACTGGAGACTGGGATCCTTACTGAGATGCAAATGTCACTGAGAAGGTCAGCTCTGCAAAGGGGTCAAGAACTGAGTTCATATCTGATTTTTGCAACTTAATGTCTGTGGAACCATGAACACATCACTTTACAACTCTGGGCCTCAGTTTCTTTGCCTGTAAAATGGAGGTGATCCTGCTACCTAACATACAGGGTTTTCGGTATTGGAATTACTTTGTAAGTCAGAAAACTTTCTACAGATAAAACGATGTCTGTAATAATTTCTACATGCATGTAATAATTTCTCAGCACGTTGCATTGCTCTGTAAGCCACTTGAGGGCAAGGGCTGTGTCTTATTTTGTATCTAGCTTCCATCTCAGTACATGACACAGAGCAGATGGCCAGCAAAGGGCAGGCTAATTTAGAGCAGCAGGAGAGATAAGCAAACTCCTGTCTTTTGTCATGTCTAACATGAAGATTCTCTCTTGAAAGAGCTCATCTTGGCCCATTTGTTGATTTTGATTTTTACTGAACTGTAACAAGGCATAGATATTTTTAATTTTATTTTGAGCCCTAGCTGGTTTGGCTCAGTGGATTGCACGTCGGCCTGCAGACTGAAGGGTCCCAGGTTTGGTTCTGGTCAAGGGCACATACCTTGATCCCCAGTCCTGTTGGGGCATGTGCGGGAGGCAAACAATTGATGTATCTCTCTCACATCAATGTTTCTCTCTCCCCTCCCTTCCACTCTCACTAAAAATCAATGGAAGAATATCCTTGGGTGAGGATTAAAAAAAAAAAATTAGTTTGAGAAGTAGTGTGATAGAAAGGCCCAATATACCTGGCCATGAGAAAACTGGATTCTACTCTTGGTCTATCATCAACTTCTTGTTGTGTTAATCATTATTTTACCCTTCATTTCTTGTTCAGTAAAGCCCAGCAATAGAGAGATGACTTCTAAGGAGACTTCCATTATTCTGTTTGGGTCCAATGGCCCCTTTCTTCATTCTTCTGTGTTTAGAATGTCTCCTGTTGGCCAGGCTGGACTCTCCAGCCCCATGCTCCTAACATTTGTCAGAGCATGGGACAAATGTGGATCCTGCTGGAAAGAGAGTTATCCGGGGTTGTCTTGGTCCTTCCATACAAGGCCATCTGGAAAGGCAGAGACTTTAGCAGGAAGAGGACAGTGTTTTATGGAAACTGCCCAAGGACTGAGCAAAGAGCTGTGAGGGATCCCAAAACAAAGATGCATCCACAAGGGACAAGGGAGCCCAAACAGGTGGGGAGGAGATGACTTAATGCCAAGCAAAGTTGTGTATTTCAAAAGTTAAGTGTCTAGTGCCAATTTCTGAAACAAATTGTATTTGTAAATTTAAGTGGTAGTAGGACCACACCTTAAAGTGGAAAAAAACATGGGCCCCCTGGGAGTTGAAGGATAGAGATGATTATCCCCATTAAATAATTTTCACAAGAACTCTATACTTGTGCTTTGGTCACAATCCATGTATCCACTTTGTTCAACATACCAACTCATATACTTTAAATACATTTTTATATTCACTTGGAGCCTTAGTTCACTGTCTGAAGATATATATCAAGCTATGTGCAAATATTTTCTCTTTTTAATATTATGTATTAGAAGGTAAAACCACTCACCGCTGGGTTAGCAAATCAACAATTAGGTTAAGTCATCTATAAATAACAGTACATACACTTCTATAAGCATGCACACATGACAATTTTCCAGGCAATTAACTAAAATTGACTTCAACTCAGATAGGTAATGGGAAAAGGGGAGAGAGATATTTTGTGTTTCTCCTCTATTTCCTGCAGTGAGTATCAGAGTGCTGAATAGAGAAACAAGTGGGTTCTGCCATTTGGTGGTAGTGTGACCATGAACAAATTGCTTAGCTTTCATTCATTCATTCATTCAACAAACAACTGAGGAACAAACAGGAAGTTGAGCAGCAGTCTCAAGGAACATTCACGTTGGAGGAGGTTGACTAGTAGAGTCTAGAGCCAGGTTGGAGTGAAGAGAGAGCAGACACAGCACATGGGAGATACTGTAGAGGAAGATAGCCCCTGAGGAGCCCCCACACTCAGACATTGAATTAACACCAATTAAACCCTGTGGCACGCTGTCCCTACTCTCGGAAGACTTGCATTATCTGCATCTTGGATTGCTAGGCACGCCATCTGCTGCCTCAGTGCCTGTTTATTTTTTATGCAATCCATAAAAAGGTGGCCAAGCTTGCTTTAATTTATTGAAAAGCATAGAAATAGCCTTGGGAGAATAATTAGAAGCCCACTGTTTTTCATTATATTATAAGACAGCATATTTTCCTGTCTACTGCCTTTTAAGAGGGCCCTGCCAAATAGTCTGTGTAAGAGTCAATGAGCAAATAAAAGGATCGCTCTGTAGCTATTTGGACTTGGTTTTTAAGGAACTTTATCTTCATTCACATGAAAAAATAAACAAATTCTCAACTTCAGCTTCTCCAGGTCCCACAAAAATGCACATTGTGTGCCTACAGAAGCAAGAGGGAAAAAATGATGGAAAAAATGACTCAGTATTTGGAGCTAAATATTCTGCTACCAGTGAACAGAGGGCACTGCATGGATTGATTAGGTGGTGATATTGACCAAACTATTGGGGGGAAACGGAGCAGTAGGATCTTTTGAAATGCTGCAGAGGAAAAGCTACTATAGACACAGTATGTTAAAAATCACCCCCAAATGCTAAAGAAGTGGCCGGGCAAAATGATGTTCTTATCCAAAGGTTTTCTGTTTATACTCCAAAATGCCCTTTTCACCAGTATAACTGTACTTATTTTTCAAATTTTTAACTATAGAAGTCAAAATGAATTCATTCACCTTATAAAAAAAAGTCAAGAAATTATATAAAAGCCAAAGTACCCTTTGACTACCATCGGAACCAAACACATACATACACCCTACCCGGGATATCCATCATTATGAGTTTAGTGAGTATTATCCAAGCAAGAATAAGGAAGTTCAAGACATAATGTTAAGAAAACAAATAAATTTACTAAATACACGTTATGATAGTGTTCATGTAAAAAATACATACTTTAGACAATACTACATAGTACCTATATCTATATCCTATTTATTTATGCTAATTATATCTGTATCTCTACAGAACATAAATATAAAAGGTTTAAGGGAATTTCACTTCTGGTAATGGTGAAATAATTTAGGTAAGTCTCTGAGGATAAGAACGATTTATAAATCTATACAAAATCTGGTAACATCTACTTAAAGGCATGAAGCGGCTAATAACATAGTGTACAATTGTTAGGCTAGGACCCATGGAAGGGCAGCAGCTCGGAGAGATGATCCTATTGATAAAGACCTCTTTTCTTTTGGGGAATAATTTGCTTATTATAGAAGGGATTGTTGAGAGGATGAGAAACTGAAGACTCTTTGGATAGCCTTGGCAGCCTAAGGAAACAGGAAAAGGACATGGCTCAACCAAGAAGGGGTGTCCCTTTGCTTTGTGTTGAGATCTCAATGCACCACAGTGGCAGAAGGTTATCCAAGAAAAGGCAGGTTCTTGCAGAAATTGCAGCTCAGTTTTGAATAATTTTAGTCACTGAATTTGGCTGAAGGTTAGCTCATATTACTTGAAGTGTGTCAAGTGCCTACCAGAAATAAATAAAAACTTCTCTAGAGGAAGAATACCTCATTCTGTAGACAAATTACAAACAATTTTGCAAATACATATCTGGCCTACAATTTAAAATAAACAGGCACACAAAAGACAAAAAAGAAAAAAAGAGTGAAAACAAAAGCAGTTACAGACTTTAACTCTATTCATTATATTCAGGGAGATAAAATAAGAGCCTGCGAAATTTGGCAGAGAACTAGGAATTATAAAAATTTCAAAAAAGTAAAGTCTGCAACTAAAAATTAAAACTGAAATGAAAACCTCAACGGGTATTTTTTTAAAAAATATGTTTTATTGATTTTTTTACAGAGAGGAAGGGAGAGAGAGTTAGAAACATTGATGAGAGAGAAACATCAATCAGCTGCCTCCTGCACACCCCCTACTGGGGATGTGCCCGCAACCAAGGTACATGCCCTTGACCTGAATCGAACCTGGGACCCTTGAGTCCGAAGGCCGACGCTCTATCCACTGAGCCAAACAGGTTAGGGCCTCAGCAGATATTTTTAATAGCAGATTAAATATCGCTGAAGAGAGATTTAGTGAGCTGGAGTGTCTGTTGAAAGAAAATATCTAAAATGAAGCATAAAGAAACAAAAGGAAGAAGATATAAAAAAAGGAAAATTACAGACATAGAGAATGTGTGAAGATCAAACATTTGGTAGTTTAAGTGCTAGAAGGGAAGGAGAGTAAGAATGGGACAGAAAAAGTTTGAAGATTATGGCTGAAAGTTTTTCTCAATTGATAAAATATATCAAGCCATACATAGTAGAAGACATACAAAGCCAAGAAGGATAAATGCAAAGAAAGCCATACTTAGGCACATCATAGTAAAATTGCTAAAACTCAAAGGCCTCCCTGCTCCCTATCCCCCTCCTCGGCCCTCCCCCAAACAAACTTAAAGTGCTAAAGAAAAAAAGAGAGCACCTTCAAAGGAGAAAGAACAAAACCTACAGATGTTTACCCATAGAAACAATGAAAATCCAAAGACAAAATAACAATATATTTAAATTACAGAGAGAAAATGACTGCCCATATGGAATTCTATGCTAAGTAAAACATTCTTTGCGAAAGAATAAGGAACTTTTGTGTTCAAAAACTACAGAACATCAGCATACCCACATTAAAATAAGTAGCAAAGGGGTTCTTCTGGCAGAAGGAAAATAATCCATAAAGGAGAGAGAGACACATCGATTGATTGCCCTCCTTTCGCACGCTTGCCTGACCAAGACCGGGAGCCTGCAGTCTGTGGGCCGTCGCTCTGTCCTCGGGCCAAACCAGCTGGGGCAGAAGTATCAGTTAAGATTAGACTGAGTACTTCTGAAGCTGATCAAGATGAAGTATGTCTACTTCAGACGATCTATGTTTTATTGAAACAAAATACGGTGGGGCAGAACAGGAAAAGCAAGTACCAGAGAACTCTGAAAAAGCAAAGTGGACAAAATGTAATATACAGGGGTGGGCAAAAGTAGGCCTACAGTTGTAAGTACCTGAAACACAGAATTTATTCTTATATTATTATTATTATTTACTAATTACTATATTATGTCTTTGTAGTATAACTGTAAGTCTACTTTTGCCCACTCCTGTATATTCAGTAAAACAAGGCACAACAGCAACAGCAAAAAAGTCCCAGCAAATTAGGAATAAAAGGCAAGTTCCTTAACTTAATAAAGGCACCTACAAAAAATATATGGCTAACATCATGCTTAATGAAGAGATATTGAATGATTTCTCCCTGTAACCCAGAAATCCCTGGTTATCTATCCAAATGAGTTAAAAATCAATGTTCACACAAAAATCTGTATGTGAATGCCAATAGCAGCTTTATTCAAAATTTCCCCAAACTGGAAACAACTCAGATGTTCAACAACAGGTGACTAGATAGGCAAAATGTGGTATATCCATACAACAGAATACTACTCAGCAATGAAAAGGGAAGAACTATTGATTCACATAACAACATGGATGAATCTCAGTTGCACTTTACTAAATGAAAGATCCAAAAGTCTATATATTTTATGATTCCATTTATATGATATTCTTTTCTTAAAATATATTTTATTGATTTTTTACAGAGAGGAAGGGAGGGGAATAGAGAGTTAGAAACATCGATCAGCAGCCTCCTGAACACCCCCCCAACTGGGGATGTGCCCGCAACCAAGGTACATGCCCTCGACTGGAATCAAACCCGGGACCCTTGAGTCCACAGGCTGACGCTCTATCCACTGAGCCAAACTGGTCAGGGCTATAAGATATTCTTAAAAAGACAAAGTTATAGGGATGAAAGATAGTAGTTGCTAGGGGGTAGGTATGGGGTGTTTTGGGATGATGGAGCTAATCTACTTTCTATGTCTATAGATTCTCTTTCCCTCCACAGGGCTCTCTGTTGTTGATTCTTGAGGGCTGCAGTTGTCCATTTAGTGACTTTTCCCAACTGCTTTTGCAAAGATTGTCATGTGTGGTCACCAAAGTCTCTGTTCTGTTATCTCAACAGTCAGCTAGTGATGGGAAGACATTTTCTTAAATGCCTGGAGACAAAAACAGAAAAAACTCCCGTAGTTTTTGAATATTGGCTCTGAGCTAGGATACTCCTTCAATGCTGAGCCAGACTGACTTTACAACTCTGCCTTAGCCTGCACCTCCTGTTTATTGTGGAATCCAAATATCAGTCAGAGGTATAAATCTCAGATCCTCTCAGGTCTTTTCTGAGCATGTGTCTGGCCGTGGGCATGTATTTCATACTTCAGATTCCCCACTGTGCTTGGGAGCCCTTCATAGCTCTTATTCCCCCAAGAATCTTCCTCATCATTGCAGGCTTTTGAGTCTGCCTGTTTGCCTCATCCTCCATTCCTTGCCCCAGACAGCAATGAGTAGCATATATCTTTAAGCGCTTTCATCAAATGCCACCCAGAAAGCCACTTCAATGTGACAGGGGCAAAATAAAGGTTAATCTCTGTGCTGGTCCCTTAGGGAACCACCAGACAGGTCAAATGCATGACCACAGTATTTAAGAATGAGTTCCATATTTATTGCTTTTCCTGGTACCTGTAAGCTGTCCCAGGAACATGAGCCATGGAATTAGCAGAGTAGGGACCTCTGCTAATTCCATGATGTCACTTCTGTCACAGGTCCTTTGGAAAACAGTTTGGTTCTGTGTAGTAAATCTAAAGATACTCAAATCAGCAATTCTGCTCTTCATTGTTCACCCTAGAGCAGTGACTCTCAACTGAGGCCATTTTGTCTTTCCAGTAAAATCTGAGAATGCCTGGAGACATTTTAGTTTTCACAAGTGGAGGTATACCGATGGCATCTAGTGGGTAAAGCCATGGATGCTGCTAAACACCCTGCAATACGTAGGATAGTCTGAGTGGTCAGTGAACACTTCTGTGAAGATGACATTTGAGAAGATAACTAACTTGTATCAAGTCAAGGGATGGGCAGTGTGAGGTTCTGGAGGAAACATATTTCAAATAAAGGAGATTTGTTGGTGAGGCTCTTAAATGGGGAAGTGCTTGACATGTTTGAGGAACCTCAGGGGAAAAAACATGGCTAGTGTGGAGTGGATGAGGGGAGGGTGGTAGGAGATGAGGTTAGCGCTGTAGGCAAGGCCCCCATCATAGAGGACCTTGTGGATCATGGGAAGAGTTTTGGTCTTTTCCCTAAGTGCCATGAGAAGACACCGAAACATTCCAGTTGTGTAGATTGCATGAGAGAAGGCAGGTGGCATAGAGACTCATGTACACACCAGATGAGGGTGGTAATGTAGAGATAGTGAGAAATGGATAGATTCAGGATTTGTTTAAGAATATTTTCTAATGGATTGGATGTGAGGAGTGAGGAAAGGAGAGACTCAAGGATGATTTGTAGGTTTTTGTC
The DNA here is from genome assembly GCA_026230045.1 of Corynorhinus townsendii. Lineage (NCBI taxonomy): Eukaryota > Metazoa > Chordata > Mammalia > Chiroptera > Vespertilionidae > Corynorhinus > Corynorhinus townsendii. Next base: position 12,569,707 of record JAPDVU010000006.1, on the reverse strand, counting down.
CCGAACAGCCGAGGGGATAGTGGGAACATTTGCTGGGATGATGAGGACTGGAAAGTGAGTATGAAACTTGGATCAAAAGTCTAATTGGGGCTTTATTAAGTCTGAGATGCCTATTAAACATTCAAGGAGAGATGTCAGATCAGTTGTTGGTTAGGTCTCTTCGTCACAGACTTAATGGGCTGGGTTTCAGGATATCTAAAGTTCTCATCAACCATATTAGATATATATATATATATATATATATATATATATATATATATATAGAGAGAGAGAGAGAGAGAGAGAGAGAGAGAGAGAGAGAGAGATCCAACAAATTGTGAATTGATTTAATAAATTAGAGTGTACACACACAATGCTATTCCATGAGTTGTCATGCAATGATAATTTTTAATTGAAAAAGTAGATTATAAAAGTCCATGTGGTTTGCTTCCATGTTTTAAATATATTTTACTTATTTTTTACAGAGAGGAAGGGAGAGGGAGAGAGAGTTAGAAACATCAATGAGAGAGAGAGAAACATCAATCAGCTGCCTCCTGCACACCCCCTACTGGGGATGTGCCCACACCAAGGTACATGCCCTTGACTAGAATCGAACCTGGGACCCTTAAGCCTGCAGGCCGATGCTCTATCCACTGAGCCAAACCGGTTAGGGCAGTTTGCTTCCATTTTAAATAATGCAATGTAATATAAAATGTATTTCGTTGTAAGCTTGGAAGCAGATAAACTGGAATATAAGCAGTGGTTACCTCAGGTGCTAGGGTTTAGCATGGTTTTGTTCTTTTTCATTCTTGTTATAGTTCACTTAAAACGTCTTCACTAATCATGTATTACCTGTGTAAACTGTTTCTTACATAAAGAACACCTTTATTTTTGTGTTTCTTTTTAATTCCATAATAACCAGGCAGTCTGCTGCTTGGTTATCTGTCAGGTGAGGGATATCAAGGTGCTCTGGGTGATGATGGACCGACCAGGTGCGAACTAGTGAAGGCGAAGAGGCCCCGCCCAGGAGTCCAGGCACAGGGGGCTAGGGGGCGGTCCAAAGGGCACCACCCTGTGGCGTCACGTGCGCGCCGTCGGCCAATGGCAGTCTCCCGAGCCCACCTTGGGGACGGGGCGGGGCGCCCAGCTGGCGTCACCAGGACAACGGGCGTTGCCGGTGCCGTGTGACACCGGGCTGTGGGCGCGTTGGCGGCTCTTCGGCCATGGTGAGTTTGTGGCCCGCGCGGCCCCGCCGCCCCGCCCTTCCCCGCCCGAGCTGGGTCGCCGCGCGGCCGCCTGCTAGGTCCAGGCGGGCGGTGGCGGGGTCGCGGGGAGGCCGGGCCGCGGCCTGCGAGGCTGTGGGGCGGCGGGGTGCCGGGCTGGGCGGGCCCGGGGGAGGGGAGCCCGGTGGACGCGGAACGCCCGCCTGCCCTGGCGCCCGCGACCCGGCTTTCTCTGCCCGTGAATGTCTGGGTCGCTGCTGGGACCCCCTCCTCCCTGTGGACCGCCGGACAGCGTGACGCTGTTTTGGCTTTGGATTGCCTGGGAAGCCACCCAGAGAGGGTGTGGTTAAAAAAAAAAAAGGATGTGTATCAATATCCTATATATTCATATTAACACTATTTCTTGGGGGCTCTGTGCTTCTGCCTGTCTCATTTCTGCAATTATAGATAAAAAATAGAATACATGTGTATTTCTTTCACATTCATCCTTCTGGCAGGTTGTTTTTTCTTCTTAGTACGTGGAAATTTAAACTTGTAATTTTGGAGATTTCCCCCTCCTTTAAAAAAAAAAAATGGGGGCATTAAGTGGCGGTTTTTAGCTGAGTGCAGCACCCGCAGGGCTTAATGAATGGTAGCTGTGAACGTCGTGTTAAGTCCCTCCTCTGCCCATTAACTTGAGTGGGCATACCACCTGGCCCCCATGAAGCTCGCTTTTTAAAACCTGACTTGAAGGCTGAGGTGTTGACTTAAAGAGACAGGATTCAGGAAATTGCCAATCAAAGGTGTGTTTTCCCCAGAGGCCCCCAAAGGCTGTAAGGGAAGAGAGGACTCTGCTTGGGGACACGCCTTTGGTGGAGGGATATTGGTTTAGAGGGGGTGGGGTGGGAATAAGGAGATGCCTCTTTTTAAGAAGCAGTTTTTTGGTGGTTTTTGTTTTTGTTTTGTTTGTTTTAAACCGTCAGTGATTTAGTGTAGATCAGTGGAAGTATGAATAAGCTGAGAATGCAGGGTGCTTTTCAAGTGCCAGTTGGCTTTCTGGAGAGAGAACCTAGCTGTGGTTTTTCTTACTAAGGAGAGGCATACATAGTAGGAAGAGAAGGTGGACAGTCTGTATGTCTCATGGACTCTGAGAAAACAATTGCCAGGTGAGCAGCTTGTTGGTAACAGGAAAAGCACACCAACCACAAATAACATGTCTTTGTGTTTCTTTTTAATGCTGAACTGCTTTCACGTGACAAATTAACGGAGCCAGAAAGACTTTCAGAAAATGAATTTTACCAAACTCTTGTGTTTTAAATCTAGCAGAGACTTACTTTTATATGTTACTAGAGGCCCAGTGTATGAAATTCAAGCACAGGTAGGGTTCCTAGGCCTGGCAGGCAATCAGGGCCGATCAGGGCCTGCCTTCGTTCCGTGCCTCCCCCTGGTGGTCAGCACACGTCATAGCGAGCAATCAAACTCCTGGTGTCTTGGTCGAACTCCCGAGGGGACAATTTGCATACTAGGCTTTTATATACATAGATTGAAAGATATGTGAGAAAAGCCCTTACAGATACAGTAGGGAGAAAGGAGGCATATTCAGGATTTAGTGTCCACATCTCTGAAATCTCGTATTCCTCCTATTGGCCATTTTCTTTTTCTTCTCCTTCCTCCACCCATTCCATTCTGACTCACAGTTCACCTCCACTCACTTGTGAATTTTGGAGTTTTATTGATGCTAAAATAAAAGCATTTTGCTGTAGTATATTAGTGGTTGCTTTGCTAACCTTAGAAATGCTTTGCTTTTTTGTGTATTATTAAACATTACGAATTTATTTCATGGAAGGAATTCAGTTGAGTGAAAAGCGGATGAGTGGGCTCCAAGGAAGGTGGGAAATGAATGGTTGGTACAGGAGGGGACAGGAGGAGGCTGCCTGTATGATCCCCAAAACTGTATTCAAGATTAGAACATTACCCTTCATTAAATGCTTGCTTTTAAACACACAAGTTTAGAAGTTGATATAAATGACTTTGCATGTGAATTTTGGAATTCAGTTTTAACTGTTTCTCTATGAAATTTTCTGCAGTTAAGCCTCTTGATTCTATTGCCTCTATAAAAATAATGACAGCTGACATTTATTTTGTATATTCTATGTGTGAGATATTTTTCTAAGCACCTATTCGTATTTAACCATCACAACAAACCTGTGGAGGAAGATATCATTTTCCCATTTTAGAGACAAGGAAATTGAGGCACAGAGAGGTAAAGTAACTTGCCCAGGTCACCCAGCTGATAAATCGAGCCACATTTCAAAATCAGGCACTTTGTCACAGAACCTGCTAATGTAAACACTGGATTATACTGTAATATATACTCTATCATTATATGGTCCAATATATGTTTGCCATATATATGTTAGGAAATTAGTTTGCTTTCTTATTTAGATTTTAATGTTTTAAGCACTTATGAATACTGGTATTTTGTTGTTCTTGGCTCTGGAATAGATGCTACAGAATAGAGTAGCCTGGCCTAGCCTTTCCCTCTCCTTCCCCTCTTTCACAAAGATGAAATGAGGAGGAATTAATGAAGACAGGTTATTAGATTAGGGTTCATATTCATGGCTGTAATAGTATTGAAAATTCCTCCTGTCATTTCAGTTTGTGTTCAGGAAATGACACCTACTTTTTGTGAATCACAAAGACCAGTGTCTTACATAAAGCCATTTAGACTTGGAGGATAAAACGTTTAAAAAGTAAAATTTTATTTTCCAAGTTTTTTTCTAATAGTAATTTTTACATTTGTTTTAGTTGTATGTTCTAAAATTGTTGCAAAAAGACATCAAACAATGGTTTAAATTTTAATTCATGTGGGTCAAAATGTGCATTAGGATGTTTACTGCCATCAAGTTTTTGTTATTGCTTAATACTTGATCATACAGTCTTCCCATTTTCATTTATTCTCTTGGGCTCGCCCCTGTTCTGGCACTTTCCTTTCTATGCTGGTGTTGGAAGCACAAGGTGGAGGGGAAAATTTCCAATAAAGTATATCTGACGTCTAAAGACAGTTTTGGTCTATTTGCCATATAGTCAAGAGAGCTTGTGTAATGAGATCTGTGTTAATAGATTGTGAAAAGAAGAGGTATCTCTCTTTTTTTTTAAATATATAATTGATTTTTTACAGAGAGGAAGGGAGAGGGATAGAGAGTTAGAAACATCGATGAGAGAGAAACATCGATCAGCTGCCTCCTGCACACTCCCCACTGGGGATGTGCCCGCAACCAAGGTACATGCGCTTGACCGGAATCGAACCTGGGACCCTTCAGTCCGCAGGCCGATGCTCTATCCACTGAGCCAAAGCAGTCAGGGCTCTCTTATTTATTTTTACTTTTGACAGTCTTGGTCTCCCTTTTTCTTTATAGGCATATATATATGTGTGTGTGTGTGTGTATATATATATATACACATATATATGTGTGTGTGTATATATATATACACACACACACACATATATATATATATATATATATATTTTTTTTTTTTTCCCTGAGAGGAAGGGAGAAGGAGAGAAAGATAGAAACATCAGTGGTGAGAGAGAATCGTGGATTGGCTGCCTCCTGCACTACTGGGGATCGAGCCCACAACCTGGGCATGTGCCCTGACTGGGAATTGAACCTATGATCTCCTGGTTCATAGGTCGACGCTCAACCACTGAGCCAGGCCGCCTGGGCTTGGTCTCCCTTTTGTCTGCACTGGGGAACATAATGTTTAGTACTTAATTGTAACAATAATTCTTTTTCATAGAACCTTTCACTTGCCTAGTTTTAAGCTGATTATTTCACATCTCATTTAATCCTTCCAATATCCCTAGAAGATTGACATTATACTCATTTAACACTCTCAGACTGATTAGGCAGCTTGCCCAAGGTCAAATAGTTGGCCAGTAGCAGAGCCAGGATTGGAACTCAACCGGTCTTCAAAGTCTGGCTTCTTAGCCATTATACCATGGCTTCTTTCCAAACTAAAGAACGTGCCCAGTGCCTTAAATGTACTATACCAAGATTAGGAGTCTTAGGGTCTTATCAGCTGAGCCAGCAAGTTCTTTTTTATTTTATGACAGACTCTCTATTTGTAATGTCTAATGACACCCTGCAGGTTTTACTTGACTACCCTCCTCACCGCCACCACCCCGTCCCCCCCAACAAAACTCAGATATGGACAGCCATGGATTGGACTACACTTTGACCTCTGCCTTCCCTACCTCATTTTGTGTCTCACCTGGACCCTGTACTGTCTACCTCAGCACTGCCACTTCCAGCACTGGAGTGACCATGAAAGAGATGGGACGGGAGCAGAGGTGTCCAAGGAAGTAGAACAGGGCAGTCACTGGGGAAGTTTTTGTGGAGTCAGTATCATACAACATGTGGCCTTTTGTTTGTGTCTTCTTTCATGTGACATAATATTTCAAAGGCTCATTTCTGTTGTAATATATATTAGCACCTCGTTCTTTTTGATTGGTGAATGATTTTCCATTGTATGGATATACCACACTTTATTCATTAGCTGATGGGCATTTGGGTTATTTCCACTTTTTGGCTATTATGACTAATGCTGCTATGATCATTCATGTCCACGTTTTTGTATGGACACATTTTCATTTCTTCTAATTCAACCTGTGGTTGGAATTGTTGGTTCATATGGTAACTTTATGTTTAACCTTTGAGGAACTGCCAGACTGTTTTCCAAAATGGTTCTACCAGTAGTGTATGAGTGTTCCCATTCCTCCACAGTTTATAAACACTGTACACTAACATCACCACAAACGCCATGAGTAATGCATCACACTACGATGTTCTGATGGCTATGACATCACTAGGGTGATGGGAATTTTTCAGTTCCATTATAATCTTATGGGACCACTGTTGTATAGGTGGAACTTCATTGACCCAAAAATCGTTAGGCAGTGCATGACTTCATTTTGGCTATTCTGGGTCTCTTGCATTTCCATATTAATTTTAGGATCGACCTTTAAACTTTTCAATAAAAAGGCAGCTGGCATTTTTATATAGATTTCATTAAATCTTTGGATCTCCAGTTTGAGAAATGTTGCTAACTTAACACTTAAATCTTCCAATTCGTACAAGATTGTTAGCTATAAACATGGGATGTGAGTATATTTGTCTTTTTAAATTTCTCTCAACAATGTTTTATATATGTTTTCAATATATGTCTTGCACTCCACCCCCCCCTTTTTTTTTTAAATTGATTTCAGAGAGGAAGGGAGAGAGAAATAGAAACATCAATGATGAGAATCATTGATTGGCTGCCTCCTGTACACCCCCTACTGGGGGTTGAGCCACCAACCCAGGCATGTGCCCTTGACCGGAATTGAACCTGGGACCCTTCAGTCCGCAGGCCGATGCTCTATCCACTGAGCCAAACAAGGGCTGTCTTATACTTCTTTTTTTTCTTTTTTTAATATATTTTATTGATTTTTTTATAGAGAGAAAAGGAGAGAGATAGTTAGAAACATCGATCAGCTGCCTCCTGCACGCCCCCCACTGGGGATGTGCCCGCAACCCAGGTACATGCCCTTGACCGGAATCGAACCCAGGACCCTCCAGTCCACAGGCCAACGCTCTATCCACTGAGCCAAACCAGTTTCGGCTGTCTTGTACTTCTTTAGTTAAATTTATTCTTAAGTATTTTATTCTTTTTAATGCTGTTGTAAATAAGATTGTTTTCTTAATGTCAGTTTCAGGTGGCTCATTGCTAATATATGGAAATGTAATTTATTTTTATATAGTAACTATATTGTGTATATATATATTTTTAATATGTTTTTATTGATTTCAGAGAGGAAGGGAGAGAGAGAGAGAGAGAGAGAGAAACATCAATGACAGAAACATCAATGATGAGAGAGAATCATTGATCGACTGCCTCCTGCATGCCCCCCACTGGGGATCGAGCCCACAACCCAGGCATGTGCTCTTGACTGGAATCGAATCTGGGACCCTTCAGTCCGCAGGCCAACGCTCTATCCCCTGAGCCAAACCAGCCAGGGCATATATTGTATATTTTATATAGTATCCTGCAACCTTGCTGAACTCCTTGATTAGTTCTGATAGAATTTTCTGTGATTTTTTTTTTTTTTTTAGAATTATCTATATACTGGTACAAGATTGTTAGCTATAAACAGAGTTTGTTTTGCTACTTCCTTCCCATCAAGATGCCTTTTATTTATTTTCTTGCCTAATAACCTTGGTTAGAACCTCCAATACAAGGTAGTATAGAAATGGATGTTACCATTTTTATAAAAACGGTGAAAGGGTATAAACTATTCTTATAGCTATTAATATTGAAGTGTGGTGGCTTCACTATAGGACAGTGATTGGGGCTGTTCTGATCTAAGAAACACGTAACTTAAAAAAAAAAATTGATCGAGGACCACTAACAGTTTTCCTTTTCTTCTTTTTCTTTTAGGTTTTCTCAAATAATGATGAAGGCCTTATTAACAAAAAGTTACCAAAAGAACTTCTTTTAAGGTAAATGTAGATAAACTTTAGATAAAGAACTCAGATTTGATTCCGTCATCAAATTCCAAGACAGTCTTCTTTCTCACTGTGAGTCCGTAGCACAGAAAAACAGCCAGAATTAGCCTAACCGACTTTTTGTTTTTGTTTTATAGAATGCTGTTCAGCTTGTTGTTAAATTTTACTTGGTCTAATCCAGAATGTACTAAGTATGTACATAGCATTGGTCTGGATTCTTTTTGTAATGTGGTAAGTATTGTGATAATCTTCAGTAGGTGCCATTGTCTTGGTATCAATAGATAATCCCAATGTAGTCCATAACACGAGGAGAGACTTTTAAGGTTCTGAGCTCCTGAAATCCTAGACATTTAGTTGTTTTCTGATAAATTGGTTTTAAAAGAAATACACTTATGTTATTACTGAGCATTTAAAATGTTCTCAGCCCCAGTATTGATATGTTTTTATCCATTTTATGAGAATTGTGTGCTAAGTGACAGTGAGTACTACAGAAACTATGCTTTTTGTTCCTGGTTTCTGGCATCCCTGAATATGTAGCAAATGGTATTTTCCTTGTCATTTTTACCAAGTAGAGCTCTCAACCAACATTTGTTGACCCTGCACTGCAGTTTCCTTTAGTACTCTGCAATCATCAGCTAAATCTTATTTTAGTTTGGTTGTTACATTTTAGTTATTAGTACTTATATCCTTGGTAATCTTTGAGTAGCATTTCCCAGACTCTTCTCTTATCCTTGATGTTCCACCAAACAAAACGAAAAAACCAGGTTTGTGAACAAATAAGTATGGGAAACATTAGGTTAACAAAACCAATTTCTGCATTGCATGACTTCTCAGAGCCTTAGTAAGCCAATAAAGCACAGCAATGCTCCCTCATGGATAGCTGTGGCATTTAAACTTGCCATGGCACCCGTTTAATATTCCATGGAAAAATATTCGGGATATGCTGACACACAGTAAGAGACTGACCAGATGACTCCATTCCCTGGCTGTGCTAAATCTCACTGTAACTTCTGGGGAATGAGTGTGAATTCTGTTTACATATTGGAGTTCATCACAGAGTCACTGTAAATGCCACAGATGACTAACCTCTGCTGTCCATAGTGTGTTAGACTTTTTTCTTGAGCCAGAAACGGAGTGAGGACTTAGCTTCTTTGTGGTGGTGATCACATTTCCGGGGCTTCCTAGGGTGTCTCATTAGTCATCAGGTGTTGTTTGTCACTGTTGTCATGAGCTCACTCTGTTAATAAAAAGGAAAAGTAACTCAACTCATGACAGGATCATGTGAAAAAATGCATCAACTATATTTTATTTCAATAAAACAAATAGTTGTTTGGGTCAGACAATATTTTTGGCATTTTTAGGGCATTTAAAAGTTAAGCAAGTGGTAACAAGGAAGGAATGATATGTTTATCACATAAACCCGCCAGGTCTTGGTTTAGCGTCATAAGCCACTAGAACCAACATGGCTGGGTTAGGGTGGGCAGGCTATTGGTAGACAACTGTAGGGAAGCCATCCACAACACACTACAAAATGGGCGGTGCCCCCTATTGTCCAGTGTTTTGTTCCTGGTCTGCACAGACATCAAGCTGTAATACGAATATGTCGTCTTTACTCTGAGGAATCATAACCAGCTCCAGGCTGACCCATCTTAGTCATTCATGGGGTGTGATTAAACTCCACTCGTGAGTGCTGCTGCTGTCGGTGACTCGAGGTTGCTAACTTAGTATGCTTTCCCTTCTGGTAGGTTTAGCTTTTTAAAAAAATATATATTTTATTGATTTTTTACAGAGAGGAAGGGAGAGGGATAGAGAGTTAGAAACGTCGATGAGAGAGAAACATCGATCAGCTGCCTTCTGCACACCCCTCTACTGGGGATGTGCCCACAACCAAGGTACATGCCCTTGACCAGAATCGAACCTGGGACCCTTGAGTCCGCACGCCGACGCTCTATCCACTGAGCCAAACCGGTCAGGGCAGGTTTAGCTTTTATACCGTACTCAGTCATGGAACAGTTTCTATCTATTGAGCAAAAAAAAAGCCAACAAAACGGAATTACATTGCCTGGCTGGTGTTGCTCAGTGGTTGAGCATTGACCTATGAACCAGAGGGTCACGGTTTGATTTCCGGTCCAGGGCACATGCCCAGGTTGTGGCTCAATCCTCAGTGGGGGGCATGCAGGAGGCAGCTGATCAGTGATTCTCTCTCATCATTGATGTTTCTTTCTATCCCTTTCTCTTCCTCCTTGAAATCAATAAAAATACCCTCCTATATAATAAAAGGGTAATATGCAAATTGACCCTAATGGCAGAACGACCAGAATAACCACTTGACAAGTCACTATGAGACGCACTGACCACCTCTTGGTCTCTTTCCCCGAGTGGGTGGCGCCAGGCCAAGGCCCCCGCCCCGCCAGTCACCCCACACACACAGGGCAACCCTCGGCAGGGGCAGGGCCGGCGAGTGGGTGGGAATGCCTGACCTTTCAGTCCCTTTCCCCTGGCTGTCAGGCTTTGATTGCCCAATGGTGAACAGGGAACTAGGGTGGGTGGTGGTGGGGGCGGGACTGGCTGAGAGCAGCCAGGGAAGATGGCCCCAGTTGTAGGACCGGCCTAGGGACTGTACCCACACACACATTTCGTGCGCCAGGCCTCTAGTATTTAATAAAGAGGAAGGGAATTATATTATTTTCTGTGCTAGTGTGATTTCTGAACTGCTGTTTTAGAACTTGTAGTTCTTTTAAAGATCCATGATGGAGCTAGCTGTTAAGAATCCTGGAGTTACAGTTTTTGAATGATGCCATAGGCTCATACATAGATCTTTTTTTTTTTAATTGCCATTTGAGAGCAAATATACATAATGTATCTATTCACTTGTGTTCTTATTTTGCAATCTCTAAGGGGGATTTAAGTTGTCAAGTGCTGCCATACAGGTCATCTCTGGCTCACGAGTCTCAAAACTAACTGTAGCCAATCATGGTATTTTAATTTTTGTTGGCCTTTAAGCCATTTCTGGCGTTTTACTCTCCCCTTGCCTAGCTAACCTCTCTGAGCAAACTTCTGAAGCGTTTGAGCCTGTTACCAAAGCAGCCATCAGTCAATTCCCCAGTCACGTGAGTGCGTGCAGTGGTCTCCACCTCGTGAGCTTGAGTTGGTTATTTTTCTCAGTTAAATGATACCTTCATACTTGGTTTGCCCTAGGCTTATGTTTTAGCTTCCTATTGTAGGCTTCCTTGTGACCGTGCAGGCTGTGGTTCCTGTTCTTGGTGAATTCCTGCTCCCCGACAGTCTTACTTCATCAATAGGTGTAGTTTTTTGACTTGAGAATCTTGCTTGTAGCTGAGGTCATTTTCTTTTCTGCCATTTTTACTGCATCTGTTACCACCCTCTTAAATCTCTACCAGCTCCCATCACTGGGCACATCAAGTGAAGCCACAGCTTCCCCTTTGGAACCATTCACAAGCATGACCCGGGATTACGTGCTTTTCTTCATCTATTTATATTACTTTGAATCACTCAGAAAAATCTGTGCGTTTTTTCATCAGATCATCTTCTTGCTAGTTTTAAGACAACTCAGTGTTATTAACCCACAGATTTCTTTTTCCACCCATTTTCAGTTTGTTATTTAACATGTTTTTGTAATTTTGCTTTTTCTTCCCAGCTTTCACTCATAAATTAAAGGTATTCAGGTTCTCCTCTCTACCCTTCGCTCTCACTCAGTTCAACCATACAGTCTGTAATTTCACTCTTCCTTGGGAGTCAGTTATGTAATGCTTATAACAATGGGGATATTTAATTTGTTGTTATTGGGAGTAAATATTTTTAAATATTCTAAAAACACTAAGCTCTTGTTAGGTACAATAATGAAATAAATCTCTCTTTAGAGACATTTTTAAAAACTTAAATCACCATTTTTATGTCATTTCCTTCCCTTTTTAAATGTATGTGGATACATGACATAATTAAGTACTAATAGTGTTTGTTGGCTTGAGGAAGGAAGGTTTGATTGCCCCAAAGAGCATTGCTGAGCCTAATAATTCTGAGCAAATGAAATCAACTACACAATTACATCTAATTTGTCAGTTTAGTAGTTTGCCAGGGAAAATTATAAAATGACTGGTGCATAAATTTCCAAATTTTCCTTTTCTAAAATTTAGGAGCCAATTCTATGGCAAAAATAATTGTGGGTTTTGTTGCAGTCATTAAGTTACAGCCTAGTGCTTATGTGTAATTTTGGGACTTTGGGGAGAGTGCGGTGAAGGACTCGTTCCTCTTTGGGGCATCATTGAGTGGGTGTCCTTGCCTGCTGCTTGGTTTCAGCACTCCATTGATGTGTTCAAGGACTGGTGCCTCCACCTCTTGCCGTCTGGGATACCTTATATATATTCCAAGACAGCTGAAAATCGTACCTCAGCTGCTTTTTTGGGGGATATCTGCAATTTCAAGTTTGAGCATCTATGCAGATTTTTCTTTTTCTTTCTTTTTTCATTTTTTTAAAATTTCTTTATTGATTAAGGTGTTACATATGTGTCCTTATCCCCCCATTACCCCCTTCACACCCCCACTCATGCCCTCACCCCCCTGTTGTCTGTGTCCATTGGTTAGGCTTATATGCATGCATACAAGTCCTTTGGTTGATCTCTCCCCCTTACCCTCACCCTCTCCTACCTTCCTTCTGAGGTTTGACGGTCTGATCGATGTTTCTCTGTCTCTGGATCTGTTTTTGTTCATCAGTTTATGTTGTTCATTTTATTCCATAAATGAGTGAGATCATGTGATATTTATCTTTCTCTGACTGGCTTATTTCGCTTAGCATAATGGTCTCCAGGTCCATCCATGCTGTTGCAAATGGTAAGAGTTCCTTCCTTTTTACAGCAGCGTAATATTCCATTGTGTAGATGTACCACAGTTTTTTAATCCACTCATCTGCTGATGGGCACTTAGGCTGTTTCCAAATCTTAGCTATTGTAAATTGTGCTGCTATGAACATAGGAGTGCATATATCCTTTCTGATTGGTGTTTCTAGTTTCTTGGGATATATTCCTAGAAGTGGGATCACTGGGTCAAATGGGAGCTCCATTTTTAGTTTGTTGAGGCAACTCCATACTGTTCTCCACAGTGGCTGCACCAGTCTGCATTCCCACCAGCAGTGCATGAGGGTTCCTTTTTCTCCGCATCCTTGCCAGCACTTGTTGTTTGTTGATTTATTGATGATAGCCATTCTGACAGGTGTGAGATGGTACCGCATTGTCGTTTTGATTTGCAATCTCTCGAATAATTAGTGACTTTGAGTATGTTTTCATATGCCTCTTGGCCTTCCTTCTGTCTTCTTTTGAAAAGTATCTGTTTAGGTCCGTTGCCCATTTTTTGATTGGGTTGTTTATCTTCCTTTTGTTAAGTTGTATGAGTTTCCTGTAAATGTTGGAGATTAAGCCCTTATTGGTGATAACATTGGCAAATATGTTCTCCCATGCAGTGGGCTTTCTTGTTGTTTTGTTGATGGTCTCCTTTGCTGTGCAAAAGCTTTCTATTTTGATGTAGTCCCATTTGTTTATTTTCTCCTCAGTTTCCATTGCCCTAGGAGCAGTATCAGTGAAGAAATTGCTTTGGCATATGTCTGAGATTTTGCTGCCTGTGGATTCCTCTAGTATTTTTATGGTTTCCCGTCTTATGTTTAGGTCCTTTATCCATATTGAGTTTATTTTTGTGTATGGTGTAAGTTGGTGGTCTAGTTTTATTTTTTTTGCATGTATCTGTCCAATGTTCCCAACACCATTCATTGAAGAGACTGTCTTGACTCCATTATATGATATATTTGATGTGTATTTTACCTCATGGTAAATGCATGTTATCTGCCATGAAAGCTAATAAACAATGTAGTAAACTTGAGCATTAACTTATTTTATAAGTTACTGAATCGTTACAAAGTAAATCAGTCTCTCCCCCCTCCCACACCCTCACCATTTTGGTCAATTTTAGTATCTTTTTTTGTGAGCCATACCTAATCTCACTTGACAATTGTTATATTCCTATTTTGGGAAATTTCTTAGAATCTTTGGATTGTCCTTTCCATATCTCCTCAACTGTAAGTTATGCCCCTCTTGTGAAATTTTTAACAAAAAATTTTTGGCTCTTTCTAGTTTATTACATAAAGGAGTTAAACTAGTCCAAAGGTAAAATAGAACAACCCAAATGGTAACATGATACAAGTTGTGAGGTTTTTAAACTCCTGACAGGGGACAGAAGGGAAATCCTGTTCATTGCAAGGAAACCCTCTCTTAAGCTTCAGTGAGCCAAAAGTACTTAAACCCATGAACCTTCACTAGTTGTCCTTAGCCAGTCCCATCTCTGCGAGGAAATGGCATACATTCTTGCACTGATCACCTGCACCTGAATTACTTCTCCATATTTCGGATGCTCAGTTACAGTACCATTGCAGGCATATTTCTCTTTAAACACCTCCACTAGTTTCTTTTTACCATAATTATCACAGATCCCTTGGACCGCAGTAAGGATCTTCCTGCCATTTTCTGTTGAATTATTATATCGATATCGTCCTCAGGGCCAGCAGGAAGCCGATCATCATCCTTATTTGAATCAGCAAAGGGTGGAAAAAGTGGAGGTTCTGAAGAGCTGGCTAGTGGACATATTATAGGATTCCTTTTCCTCAGTGGAGACAGTGGTGGGCGTGAGAAGGCCAGGGGAGGAAGGTGTCTGGAAGCTAGAGGAGCACACGGGGAGGTTGCTCTGTCCTCCCTGGTGGTTCAGCGACTGGGGCCCGTGGCTGGGGTGCGGGAGAAGGTGCAGACTTGTGGAGGCTGGGGTGAGGCTGGAGAGAGGAGAGGGTCCAGGAGAAGTGGCAGTGAGTCTGGCGCTGCGTCTTCTTTTTTGTTACATAGGTTTGTTTTTATTTTTGTTCATTCATTTTCATAGTTGTATTTGCCTTGCATAAAGCCAATACAAGACTGAATTAATGGAGAATCCAAGATGGCGGCGTAGGTAAACACCTAAACTGCTGCCTCGCACAACAATTTCAAAACTACAACTAAAAGACAAAACGTCTATCACCCAGAACCACGGGAAAGCTGGCTGAGTGGAAGTTCTACAACTAGAAGGAAAGAGAAAAGAGCATTGAGACGTGCACGAGCGCTGAAAAGCTGAGGTACGGAGGCGCGTGATCTGGGCTGGCGGCAGGCATTGCTTTTTTCAACCCGAAGGGAGACAAGCCCCTGATTACTCTGAAATCCAGTCTCTGGGCAGACACGGGGGACCCAAACTCCTACAGGGAGAAGCTGGACTGTCTGCCAGTGAGGGTGGCTTGCTTGCAGAGCTGCGCGCAGGAATAATTGTTTACTGCACTGGGGCACGGGACTCGCGGATGTTGGGGACGCAGAGCCGGCTAACTAGCAGCCATTGCTGTTTGCCACGCCCTAGCCTAGTGACACCCTGAGACCCCGCCCCGCACAACCTACAAACCCACCCAAGCTCCAAGCAGCGGATTTAGCATAAGAAAGGCCTGCCCTATCGCAGCTTAACCTAGCAAACTTGCAGCCCGGGTCAGACAGCTCCAAAACCTCCAAACCCCAAGCAAAGAGGAGAAAACTGTAGCTCTCACTGTAGCTCCTGCTGGGTGGCCTCAGACAGTAGCTGACCTGCACCCCATTGGAGATCCAGAAGCCAGTGTACCTAGTGGTCAGTGTGAGACACCAGATTTCAACTCCTCACATCCATAAGTGACACATTCAAGAGGCAGACTCAGTGAGCACCAAAGCCCCATGGAAACAAGTCCTGCCCCATAAGCGTGTCTTCAGCGCAGCAGTTCTTCCATTATAGACACAGCGAGTGCTCACAGCTAATTGGCCTGGAGGTCAATTCCTCCCAGTGTACCAATGGCAATTAAGGCTTAACTACACCAAGACTTTGCACTCAGCCCACAAAGGGGTGTACCAAGAGCATCCACCTCATGTGATTGAGGAGGCTGAGCTACTGCCCCCTATAGATCACCTACCACACAAAGCTACTCCATCAACACAGGGAAGCAGCCAAAATGTGGAGACAAAGAAACATGTCACGAATGAAAGAAACAGAGGAAAGCAAACTACTGGATGACATAGAGTTCAGAACCACATGTATAAGGTTACTCAAGAATCTTCTTAAAACCGCTGAGAAACTTGATGAGACCTTCAAGGAGCTTAATGAGAATGCCAAAATAATGGAAAAGGATCAGTCAGAAATGAAGCATACACTGTCTGAAATAAAGAATATACAGAAACTCAACTGTAGATCAACGTACCCCAAGAATCAAACCAAAGATCTGAAATATGTGGAAACAAAAAACATCCAACCAGAAAAACAAAAAGAAAAAAGAATCCAAAAATATGAAGATAGTGTAAGGAGCCTCTGGAACAACTTTAAGCGAACCAACATCCGAATTTTTGGGGTGCCAGAAGAAGGGAGAGAGCAAAATATTGAAAACCTATTAGAAGAAATAATGACAGAAAACTTTCCCTACCTGGTGAAAGAAATAGACTTACAAGTTCAGGAAGCGCACAGAACCCCATACAAGAGGAATCCAAAGAGGACCACACCAAGACACATCATAATGAAAATGCCAAGGGCAAAAGACAAAGAGAGAATATTAAAAGCAGCAAGAGAAAAACAGTTAATTACCTACAAGGGAGTACCCATACGACTGTCAGCTGATTTCTCAACAGAAACTATGCAGGTCAGAAGGGAGTGGCAAGAAATATTCAAAGTGATGAACAGCAAGAACCTACAGCCAAGGTTACTCTACCCAGCAAAGCTATCATTCAGAGTTGAAGGTCAGATAAAGAGCTTCACAGACAAGAAAAAGCTAAAGGAGTTCATCACCACCAAACCAGGATTACATGAAATGCTGAAGGGTATTCTTTAAGAAGAGGAAGAAGAAGAAAGAGTTAAAGATAAAAATTATGAACAACAAAATGACATCAAATACATACCTACCAACAAGTGAATCTAAAAATCAAGTGAATAAAAAATCTGAAGAACAGAATGGACTGGTGAATATAATAGAATCAGGGACATAGAAAGGGAGTGGACTGACGATTCTCAGGGGAAGCAGGTGTGAGGGGTGCGGGAAGAGATTGGACAAAAATCTTACTCCTATGGATGAAGACAGTGGCGGGGGGTAAGGGCATGGGGTGGGGTGGGGAATCAGGTGGAGGGAAGCTATGGGGAAAAAAAAAAAAAGAGGAACACCTGTAATAATCTGAACAATAAAGATTTATTTAAAAAAAAAAAGACTGAATTAATGTGTTGAATCAGATACAGAAGCTTAAAGGCCCATTCTTTTTATTACCTCTGTATACTATTATTAACTGTTTCAGGGTTGACAATTAAGTCCAGATCATGGAAACAGCAAAATTTCTCCAGTCTGGGTTAGAGTGATGCTTATACATTAAAACTCTGATGATGTATTTGGATTTTTTTTTTTTACCTACACCGAGATCGCATGAGACACCAATAAAACTCCACAGATAGGAAGAATCTGTGGCGATTATGTTATGTTAGAGGTCTGTTAACTTAAAAACTCTGTGTTCAGTAGTTACAACTGAAAAGATTGGTAAATTTGACTATGAATAGTAAATGTGGCAAAGATAAATAGCACAGTGGTGGGTGAAATAACTGGAATATACACTATAAGCAAGGGTTATATCCTTCAAAATATAAAGCAAAAATTCTTAAAATTATTAATAATAAAAGTGGATTAACTCTTAGAAAAAGAGTTTGAAGAAGTATGAACAAAGGAAGAAATAAGATGGCCGATAAAGAGATGCTCAGTCAAGCCCATATTTAAGTATAAAGTCTAAATCAAAAGAATGAGTATTGCTTATCTGATTGGTAAAAAAAATGAAGTTTGATGATACCAGGTTTTGGCAAAGAGGTAGGAGACAGATACTTCAGGCACTTTAGAGGTGGGAATATATATATATATGTGTGTGTGTGTGTGTGTATATATATATATGTAACTATTCTGTGGGGGCCACTGGGGGAAAAATTCTTAGTGCTAAATGTTCATATTCACAAATTCCATTTCTAGGAATTTGCTAACAGCAGATGTATTAGCAAAGATGTATATCCAGGGATGATTACTACAACTTTTTAAAAAACTAGTTAAATTGGATTACTTATAATTCTTGGTTAATGATACAGTTCATCATTGATCCATCCATTACCCTTTCTCTCTCCTCACCATCATATTCATATTATCAGGAACTTACAATATGTTTACTTATGCTTATCTTTATTTTTAAAAAAGTATATCTTCTGAAACATGGTTTTCACCCAAAATTATGTTACAGTGATCCATGTTGCTTTGTTTGGCTCCTGCCAGCATCCTTGCAGATGTCTCCTGGTACAAATATACAAGCTTCTCTAGTAGTGGAATTGCTGAGAGTCATAGGCTATACAAATATTTCACTTCCTGTAGTAATATTAAATTGTATTTCTAAAGTGGTCTTACCAGTTTACATTGATAAGATGTCATCCTTCCCAACATGTAGTGTTGTTCCCTGTCTGAAGTGTCGAATAGCATCTCATTGTTCTCTTGATTTGATAGTAATGTTGAGCATCTGTCTGTATGTTCACATCTATTTTCCTCTGCTGTAAAATGCATGTTTATATTTTTGCCTGTTGGGTTATTATTGATTTGTAGTTCCTTCCCCCCCCCCCTTTTTCTTGTTTTTAATATTACTGAATTTTCTATATTTTTTTCTTCATCCAATTTTCTATATAGTGTCCCAATTTAATACTCTTTATAAGAGGGTAATTTGGGGTTTTAATGATTAAAGCTAATATTTTTATTAAAGCTATGATTATTATTACGATTTTCTAAATTGTTATGGCTTGAATTATTCTCCCAGAACTATTAACTTCTTAACTCTTACTCTATCTCATCTCTCACTCTTTTCCAACTTCCTTGCATATTCTGGCAACTGATTTATTTCCAGTCTCTGAAAGTGTCATTTTCTAACTTGCTCTCCCATATTCTTTCTACCTGTTGATAGTCTCTCTCTTTTGCTTATGTTTTCTTCACCTAGTTGAACCTAAAGCTTTTCCTAAGTTCAAGGCCATCTTCTTTCCCTCTTGAGTGTGCTTATAGGTCCTTTAAGCATTTTACAATTTCTGGTGCTTGTCCTGGATTTTATGTTCCATAACAGAGTAAAAAATCCCCTAACCTGGGGAAGGAAAAGGAAATCCAAATCCAGGAAGCCCAAAGAGTTCCAAATAATATGAACTCAAAGAAACCCACACCAAGGCATATTATAATTAAGGTGTCAAAAGTTAAAGACAAGGAATCTTAAAAGCAGCTAAATAAATAAATAAACAAACAAATAAATAAATCAATCGACTTCTTAGGTATAAGTATACAAGCTTCTTTCTGGGAGATAAGTATTCATATTTCCAGCTCTGATACAGGTTTCCTGTGCTGTCAGCCACTAGGCAGATGTGACATATTTTAGACTTTTGTTCTAGAAGCACCCCACTCAAGGTATCTCTGTATTAGTATAGTTACAGTAGGCTCATGTGGCATACATATCTAATATACATCTAATGTCTTTAACACAACACAAGTGTACTTATTGCTCACCTGATAGATTGGGGGGTGGGGTGGGGGATGAAGCTGTCAGTTGCTCTCTGCAGTTATTGGGGACCTGGCTGAAGGAAGCTCTGCTGTCTTCAACCACAGCTTCCCGCCAGCCAGCTCACTTCCCCATGGCTGGCTCTCAGTTATGTGCCTCACGTACCTGCAGGGGAAGCGGGGAAATGAAGTGTAGGTGTGTATCCAGGAAACGGTTGTCATCCCGGGAAGCTGAACATTGGCACAGTCTGTGACAGCATTGCTGCTTCTGGGTATGCGCTAAGGAAGCTCCTGTAGATGTACACCTGATGACATGTAGAAAAATGGTCATTGTCTTTGGTATTTGTAATACCAAAGACAATGGAAACAACCACATATTCATTAACGTATGTGGAAATGAGAACTATAATGTGATACATAACGTGTGATGTGAATTATAAATGTGTAGAGAAATGTACTGCAATCTCACAAAATGGCATGGACAAATCTTAGTTACAATGCTGAGTGGAAAAAAACTAGCTGCAAAAGTCTATATACAGCATGTATTGTTTTTATAAGATTAAAAATAAAGCAAAAAACTACTTGGTATACTGCTTAGGAATGTATACATTGTGATAAAACTGTTAAGCACAAGGAACAAATCACATGGACATTGACTGGTTGAGAGCTGGAGAAAGGATCCAAGGGAGGGACACAAAGTAGGTGCAGTGATGCGGGGAATGGTCTAGTTTTCACGTTTTGAGTGGTGACTCATGCAATTTTATTATTCGCGACTACAGAGTGTCATGTAGTCTTTTGTGTGTATCAAAATATTCCAACTAAAACCATTGTGAAACGTTTGAAAGGTACGAAGAGGTTCTGCTACATTTTATTTTTCCCCTTGATGTCTTCTGATTACTGGGTTTTGTCCCTGTGGCTGGTCCCCTTGGTGCTGCATCTCCCCTGGGCTCTCCTGTAGGGTCAGGTGTCCCTCATCTTCATGAATATTTATTCCCATTTCTCATTCAGAACTGTTCCCATGTGCTGTGCTCCAGCCTCTTACTATGTTCACTGTTTATTTCTCAAAGGACTTTTATTAAGCTCTGGCTGGTTTTGCTCAGTGGATAGAGCATCGGCCTGCGGATTGAAGGGTCCTGGGTTTGATTCTGGTCAAGGGCACATGCCTGGGTTGCGGGCTCAATCCCCAGTAGGGGGCATGCAGGAAGCAGCTGGTCAATGATTCTCTCTCATCATTGATGTTTCTATCTCTCTCTCTCTCCCTTCCTCTCTGAAATCATTATTTATGTATTTATTTTTAAAAGGGCTTTTCTTAAACTTCAGAGTTCCTTTCTTCATCCTTTGTTGTAATTTGATTCAATCTTCATACAGTCTATCTGTCCATTGTTGACTTTGCCGATCTCTCCTCTCCAGCTCCATGCTGCAGTTGTCTAACTGGAAAATTTCACCTTCCCATCAGTCCACTTATATTTAAAAAATTAAATCTTTCGTCCTCTAGGAACTCGATTATGGATACTGTAATATCACTAGCATTATGGCAGAAGTGGATTCATCATTGTTCCAGCCTCCTGCATTTGCACGAAATCATTACTCTTTCCTTTGACTGGACTCCTGTTGTTAAAATGCCTTTTAAATAAATTTAGTCAGAGCTGGCTAATTTCCTTTCAGGGTGTGTTTTAATTACTATTTAGTGCTCAGTATTTATGATGAAACCTTGATTCATGAATTAGTAATAGGATAATTGGAACCAAGCCATAAACTATCTATTCTTTATCAGAAAATGTAATGATCACAATTTTAATAATGAACTAATTAACTTAGTTTTGACTTCCCTTAAAAATATGGAGGGTCCAGCCTAGCCGGTTTGGCTCGGTGGATAGAGTGTCGGTCTGTGGATTGAAAGGTCCCAGGTTTGATTCCGGTCAAGGGCATGTACCTTCATTGTGGGCACATCCCCGGTGGGAGGTGTGCAGGAGGCAGCTGATTGAAGTTTCTCTCTCATCGATGTTTCCGACTCTCTCTCCCTCTCTCTCCCTCTCTGTAAAAAAATCAATAAAACATATATTTAAAAAAAATATGGAGGGTCCAAACCAAAGAGAGACTGTCCATTCATGTGAGGCTAGTTTTGCTCTTCTGGAGTCATTTTCTTTAATCTTTATTAGATTTTAAATTAAAGTGCTTGATCATTTTAGCAAGTGACACAGTAAAAAGATGCATAGAGAAAAGGTAAATCTCCCTCTAACATACTTCAGCTCTCACATTCAGATAACAAGTGTAAATAGTGGCCCTACTTATGGAAACATTTCTGAAGTGGTAAACTCTCTTAGTGCTAGCTCATAATTACTGTTATGTGAGAGTTCACATGAGGTTCCATCTGATTTCCTTCCAGAAAATCGGAGCCTTTGCCTCATGTAGTTCTGATGAGGCTAGACTGTAGGGAGAAAAAGTGGTTTCGTTTCAGAATCTCCTCATCTCAGCAGTTCAAGTTTATGTACACGTTTGTCTCATAATTGAGTTCTTTGAAGATATGCTTAAAAGAAGACTCCTGGAACTTAAGGTTTTCTTTTTATTTTATTTAACATCACTAAACCAATACAAGACAATCTAACATTTGCTTAAAGAACAATTGTTTTCACTAATGTACCTTGGTGTATGAACACAGGCTTTGTGGGTTTTACGAAAAAAATTATTTTCTGTAGCCACACTTCCAAGACCAGTCATTTGCACGAAAGAACTGAGCCTGTGTTTTTATCTTAGGGGATACTCTAAGTAGGCAGTTCTTTGAAGAGTCTGGAGAGGGCCTGGCATCACTCTTAGTTATCCTAGCTCAGTGGTCGGCAAACTGCGGCTCACGAGCCGCTCTGTTGACTAATGAGTTTGCCGACCACTGTCCTAGCTGATCCAAGGTAATCATATTCTGGAGCTTATTGCCATTCTTAACCTACAGCAGAACCAGTGATGTGCATGTGATAAAGTTCTCCACACTTTCCTAAGGTTCTGCTTCCAGTTGAGAGACACTGTTGATATTTCTGTTTATTTATTTTAAGAAATTGTTCTTAGTGTGTATCACCCCTTCAGTCTAACATTTGCTCCTGATGATTATTTGGCGGGGGGGGGGGGGAGGGATGTTTCTTGAGTACACTGTAGCAATTTCGAAAACATCACTTGATACTCAAAATAATGTCTTGAAGTAGATAGAACAGTTTTAATCACCTTCATTTTATAGGTGAAAAATCTGAGGCTCAAAGGTTGAAGGAGTTGGTCAAGATTCCACAATTGTTAAAAACATGAGCTTTGGAGTGTGAAGGGTCTGAGGCTTCAAGGCCTATTTAACTCTCATGTTCTTCCTTCTTTATAAGCAAAAACTTCTTGTTGAACAGATTATTCAGCACTGTAAGTCATATGTCTAATCAAATAGCTCATGTACCTAGTGTTTTGTTGCTGCTGTTGTTTTTTGCTACAGTAATGGAAGTGAAGGATGGTTGGTATTCTACCCTGTAGAGCACTCTCTGTACAGGGTGTCCCCAAAAATGTATACACACTTCAACAGCTGATGCTCAGTTTTGAAAATGAAATGTATCTTAATAAACACTGCCTTTATAATTATTGAAAGTGTGTGTCTATGCTTTTTGAGACACGCTATATTACACTGTTAATTGTTATCAAAGAAAAGGAGCACCTGACTTCTGGATTCTGTAAACTTGTAATTGGGCTAGCATGAAAACTCAAGGAAAAGCAATGATTATGGTAAGATAACAAAAAGTAAATACATTGTTCAAGAAAAATAATCTCTGTGTACTCATAACTGGAGTGGTTAGCAGGCTGTCGGTGGCTCTGACTTCAGTGCTACCGTGGGAAAGGAGATGAGGCCTGTGGTCCTGCTTGTGGGTGCATTGCCATAGGGTGCAGCTGGTGCTTTATTACTATTCTTCCTCGAGCCCACAGATTTTCAACTCACCACTGATTGTTTCTCTGAAGAATTTATGGGTGGCTGTTTGCCATCTTCCCAACGCCCCCACGATTCTCTGTGGTTGAGTTTGCACACGTTCATATGCATGCTAGGACTCCAAACTGGCAAACTGCAGCCTAAGCCAAGTTCCTGAGTCATGTGTCAATGAATGAAATAAATGCCCTGACTGACAGAGCCTGGGACACTGGCAATAGAAAAAGAGACAGAGGAGTTAGAGTAGTGGGAGATTGAGGTCTGGCCCCTGAAAGCATTTTCCCCCCTGGAAATT
Organism: Corynorhinus townsendii; assembly: GCA_026230045.1. Taxonomy (NCBI): domain Eukaryota; kingdom Metazoa; phylum Chordata; class Mammalia; order Chiroptera; family Vespertilionidae; genus Corynorhinus; species Corynorhinus townsendii. The sequence goes on along the minus strand of JAPDVU010000006.1, from coordinate 12,546,123 downwards.
ACTTCCTATCTCAGTTGTGGTAACTTCACCCTTAACTAGAAAAGCGTGGCAGTTCCTGGCCAAGCTGGTTAGAGTGTCCTGATTCACCAAAGTTGTGGGTTTAACCTCCAGTCAGGGGACTCAACCAACGAATGCAAACGGATGTCTCTTTCTCTCAAATCAATTTTTTTTAAGCACTGCAATGGCAACTTGGTTATCAATACATATGTACAGGGCCATATAGAGTGGATGTACTTCTGGACTTTGTATTCGGTTCCATTGGTCTGTCTGTCCACCTTAATAAGACCATTTTATAATTATGAAGCTTTATAACAAGTCTTGATGTCTGGTAATGTAAATCCTTCAACTTTGTTCTTATTCATCAAGATTACCTTGGTTAGTCCTGGCTATTCTTGGTTCTTTGAATTTCCACTTAATGTTTTAGAATCAGCATATCAATTTCCACAAGAAAAGTTGGTGAAATTTTTAATGGGATTTCACTGAGTTTATAGGAACTTAGGGAGAATTGAAATCTTTACAATATTAAGTCTTCCAATCCAGAAACGTACCAATAACTACAAGAAAGGAAATCTACAGACCAGTCTCTTGTGAGCATGATGCAGAAATCCTAAATCAAATCCAGCGATATATAAAGATTTACCATATCCTGGCCAAGTCTAACACTGATTTAACATTTTAAATCAATGTAATTCATATTAATTGAACTAATATCCCAGAAGAAATATTTGAGGCAAAATCGAGAAGTTTTCAAATTTAATGATAGGCATCGAGCCATGCTGTCTCAAACCATAGATTCAGGAAGCTCAGAGAACTGAAAACAGCAGCAATTTGTTGAAAGAATGAGAGAGAATCACTGATCAGCTGCCTCCTGTTCTACCTACTTCAAGGCAAATACCAGCCTATAATTTAACTTCTTTATAACACTCGCATTCAGTTTGTATTAGGTAATATTGGCCTCATGAAATTCCCTTTAATCTATTCTAAAAATATTTTAGCTACTTTACTTCAAATATTATCCCTCCTACATTTTCTCTATATTCCTTGTCTATAATTTCCTTTATACATACATTGAATCATCTAATTCCATCTTCTGGGTCTCTTAATATTTTCTGTATTTCCATATCTTTATTTTTCTATGCTGAATTACTAGTTTATATAAATTTTCCATCTCTATTTTCCAGTTCTCTAATTTTCAGCTTCTTCTAATAGATGTTTAATCCATTTACGGTTCCTTATGGTGGATCATTTCTTTAGGTATCTTGTAATGCTTTACCATGACCTCATTTTCTTTTAAATATATATTTTTTAAACTGAATTTCCTAATTTGGAGAATATTATTATAAATATGTTTTTATTTATTTCAGAGAGAGGAAGGGAGAGGGAGAGAGAGAGAAATATCGATATCAATGTCCCCCTTCCACACACAGACTCTCCAGGACTGTAAGACCTGAGATCCTATGACTGTCCCTGACCTTACTGTCCCTGACTTTATCCCATGCACCTGTGTTCTAGAGAAGCTGTTTTCACTGTCACTGTCCACGATTGAGGCGCACACAGCTGTTGGCCACTATGCTGTTCTCAGCAACTCATCTCTTCCACTGCCAGGGTGTCAGGACCCAACCCAGGCCCCTGCAGGCATGGCTCCTGCTTCCTTTAGGGGCTTACTGGTGTCAACTCAGTTTTTGTGTGCTTCTCTCTTTTTCTTTTTCCCCATTTTCCCATCTTCTGTGGCTTCTTAGCTTTTGCTCACAAAACACTGGTCACTTATAGACCTTGAGCTCCACCTTTCTGCCGAAATAGGTCTTATCTTCGAACTTTTCTTGGACATGTTGTTTGAGGCTCAGGCACCTGAGCCTGGTTAGGGCATCTTCCACCAAAAGAGGGGTTTGCGCTGTGAGGCAGGGCACAGAATTAGAAGGATTCAGCTCTTATACCAGGCTCAGTTCCTGGGAGATTGGTCTTTGAATAGAACAAGTTTATGGTCTGACTCATGTCCATGCCTAGAGCCAGGGAAATTAAGTATAATGAGTTCCATTTTAAGGGGATTTGTGTGTGTAGGGCATATGAAACAGCTTGGGAACATGCAAATATTTAATATTTCACAGTAGTGTGTAAAATTATAGCATACTTGTGTGTTGCAAATTGAAGAATCTTGAAAGAAAAACTATGATCTATCCAGATAGGTTATATCTTTCAAGTTATAGATATATCCTGAAATGTTAACACCGTTTCATTCTTTGTGTTTTTTCCCTTTCTTCCTAGAATATTTTCCTTCTTGGATATAGTAACTTTGTGCCGATGTGCACAGATTTCCAAGGTAGGGTATCAACCAGATTTTTCATCAGTAACTCAAGCTTTATGAGAATGAGGATGAGTTTCAGTTCAAGTAAATAGTTAAAAATTAAAATGTCATCTTTTATATTTAGTTTAACACACTGTTGTCATACTATATAATAAAGAGGTAATATGCAAATTGACTGTCATGCCCTCACACAAGATGGCCGCCACAAGATGGCCTGCAGGGGAGGGCAGTTGTGGGTGATCCGGCCAGCAGGGAGGGCAGTTAGGGGCGACCAGGTCAGCAGGGGAGAGCAGTTGGGGGCGACTGGGCCAGCAGGGGAGGGCAGTTGTTGGGGGCAATCAGGCTGGCAGGGGAGCAGTTAGGCATCAATCAGGCTGGCAGGGGAGTGGTTAGTAGGTGATCAGGCTGGCAGGCAGGTGAGTGGTTGGGAGCCAGCAGTCCTGGATTGTGAGACGATTGTCCCCGATTGGAGAGGGTGCAGGATGGGCTGAGGGGACCCCTCCCCCCACCGTGCACAAATTTCATGCACCTGGCCTCTAGTAATTCCATATTTGATAATAAACTTAATGTATATCAAGAATATAAGCTTGAAAACACACAGGTTGAATCAAGACTTTCTTTAATGGTCTCAATAAATGTATCTTTTTCACCCCAATCCCCCCTCCTCTACTCTCACCTCCTAGGCTTGGAACATCTTAGCCCTGGATGGAAGCAACTGGCAAAGAATAGACCTTTTTAACTTTCAAACAGATGTAGAGGTAAGTTAACTGTGCTTTAGACAAAATATTTTTTTTAATTTCTTTATTGATTAAGGTATTACATATGTGTACTTATCCCCCCATTATCCCCTTACTCCCCCAGACAAAAGACTTTTTAAGAAGATAAGTGAGCCCTGACTGGTTTGGCTCAGTGGATGGAGCATCGGCCTGCGGACTGAGGGGTCCCAGGTTCAATTCTGGTCAAGGGCGTGTGCCTTGGTTGCAGGCACATCCCCAGTGGAGGGAGTGCGGGAGGCGGCTGATCGATGTTTCTGACTCTATATCCCTCTCTCTTCCTCTCTGTAAAAAGTCAATAAAATATATTTAAAAAAAAAAAAAGAAGATAAGTGAACTGCTCCTTTCCTGCATTTTTATTGTGTTGCATTTAGATTTAATATTAAGGTAGCAAAAGGTAGAATAGAGCGAGGAACCTAGAACATATTTCCATGCATCAAGACCAAAATTCTGCTCGTATTTTACTTTGCTCTGTATTGGTAACAGATTACTTTTTTCATATTTATGATCTGAGTTTTATCACTTAGCTTCTTAAAGCCTCACACCTGCCTCGTTAGCACCTGCTTCTGTGATTTAATATGAGGGGACCGTTGACAAAAATTGTTGGTCTGAAAGAGCCACTGAGAATTCTAATTCACTGTCAAGAATGGAGAAAGGGCCCTGCCAGTGTGATTCAGTGGTTGGGCATCCACCTATGAACTAGGACAGTGGTCGGCAAACTGTGGCTCACAAGCTGCCGTTTGCCGCTCTGTTGACTAATGAGTTTGCCGACCACTGAACTAGGAGGTCATGGTTTGATTCCTGGTCAGGGCACATTCCTGGGTTGCAGCCTCGATCCCCAATAGGGCACATGCAGGAGGCAGCCGATCAGTGATTCTCAACATTGATATTTCTATCCTCCCTCTCCTTTTCTCTCTGAAATCAATAAAAATTTAAAAAATAAAATAAATAAAAAAGATTGGAGAAAGGGCAGCAGCACGAGCCAGGAGTGATGCGAGGTGTCACTGAAGTGTCACTCCAGCTCGGCCACTTGAGCCACGTAATTTCTCAGTGCCTTAGTTTTATTGCCTATAAAATGCTCTTTAACGCCTCTTATAATTCCAGGATTCTGGTATATTTATTTGGAAATATGTGTACCTCTATTTAAGTGTAGTAAACCTGACCAAATGAGAAAACTTTATTTTATAACAGCTTTAATATTAATATTCAGTTTCTGAACTTACTAAATTTCAGGTTATTGTTCTGTTAGATAAGCAACATGAAAAACAAAATTTCTCTCCAACTTTCTTGGTTCAAGGGTCGAGTGGTGGAAAACATCTCCAAGCGCTGCGGTGGGTTCCTGCGGAAGCTCAGCTTGCGAGGCTGCATTGGTGTTGGGGACTCCTCCCTAAAGTAAGTCGAATCTCAGTGACTCACCAGACACAGCAGGTTGTAGCTGACACTTCCCTCAGCGAAAATACACCAAGCATATTGTCTGCTTTCTTCTGTTAAATTCTTTCCTGGTGATTTGCTTAGAGCAGGGGTGGGGAAGCTTTTTTCTGCCAAGGGCCATTTGGATATTTATAACATAATTCGGGGGCCATACAAAGTCATCAGCTTAAAATTCAGCCTGCTATGTTTGGTCACACATTTAATTAACTCACCCCTAATGCCTTGGCGGGGCCAGGCCCAATGATTTTGCAGGCGTTATACAGCCTGCAGGCCGGGCGTTCCCCACCCCCTGGTGTAGTGCAGTGTAGTGTAGTGTAGTGTAGTGTAGTGTAGTGGGAGAACCATGACTTTGGAGTCAGTAGGGACAAGAACCCCAAGCTCTTATGTGTGCACATTAAAGTTTGAGGAGCACTAGTCAACAATAACATATTGTATGCTTAAAATTTTGTTTAGTGAATATATCTCATGTTAAGTGTTCTTTGCCCAATAATATAAAAATTTAAGTTTGAGGAGCACTGTTCTAAATGTGAATGGTTATACATGCCCTCTAGTGGCTTCCCAGCAACTTGCAGGGAGTTTTTAAATGTGTTCTCTTTTTAGGACCTTTGCACAGAACTGCCGAAACATCGAACACTTAAACCTCAATGGGTGCACAAAAATCACTGACAGGTAAGTAGGGAAAACTAGTTTGGTGACTAATTGGCTATGGGGAGACAGAGAGGAGAGAAACATGGTTGAAAATATCTTTAGTGCCTCTGCTCTTTTTCAGCACGTGTTACAGTCTTAGCAGATTCTGTGCCAAGCTGAAACATCTGGATCTGACCTCCTGCGTGTCCATTACCAACAGCTCCTTAAAGGGGATCAGGTAAGAGAACCTGTTGTGTGTGGTCAAGAGAAGCACCCAAAGCTATGAACACCTTGGTGTGTCTGACACCTTTCTAATGGTCCCCGGCGTCCTCTTTCCCCAGAATTGCTTATGATTTACTAAACTCAGTGTTGGTAATGCATTCTCTACAGGCTAGACTGCCCATGCGTGGTTGTGTTTCTTGTTCTCTCAGTGAGGGCTGCCGGAACCTGGAGTACCTGAACCTCTCGTGGTGTGATCAGATCACGAAGGATGGCATCGAGGCCCTGGTGCGCGGCTGCCGAGGCCTGAAGGCCCTGCTCCTGCGGGGCTGCACGCAGGTACCAGGGCTGAAGCAGCCGCGCTTACTACCGAGTATCTACAGTGAGGGGTGGGCACTTCAGGAGGGCCTTGCTGTTGCATTTTCCTTGGTGCCCCACTGTTCTCTCACCTGGTTCCATCCCTCTGGTTTCTCCATCCCAGTTAGAAGACGAAGCTCTAAAACACATTCAGAATTACTGCCATGAGCTCGTGAGCCTCAACCTCCAGTCCTGTCCAGTAAGTAGCGTGCCTTCCCGCTGTGCACCCTCCTGCTCGTGTCCTCCCTCAAACTGCTGGGGGTCCCTCTGACACTCCCATGCAAGCAGGATGATCGCCACACCTGACTTCTTATCCTGTGTCCTTCTGTGATCTGTCCATTTGCCACAAGACGAAGCAGCACTGTAAACAGAAAAGCCCGTACAAAACCTCTGACACTTCCCCTGTAAATGATATAGCTCAGGGTCTTGGGTTATTTAAGATATTAGGAAGGCTGTCACTAGCCTCATCAATTCATGGTAAGGCCTCAATGTCTCTTTTATTTATTTATAAACTTGGGATGATGACACTTCTCACATTGTCTCAGTAAATAAAAAGGAAAACAGACATGAAAATGCTTTAGGAGTAAGGGCATGTGCCAGGGCAGGGCGTCCTTTCCAGCAGCACGCTAGCCCGGGAAAAGCTGCAGTTCCTCTCCCCTGCCCTTGGAAATGCTGTAACTGAGGAGGATGCTTTCTCATCTCCTGGTTTCTCAGGCCAGAAGTCCCTTGCATTCGGGATTTAGCACATGAATCGTAAATCTCTAGAGTCTCTGATAATGGGAGGTAAAGGAGAAACTATCTTCTGGACATACATTGACCGATGGGCCTGCAGCTGTTCAGAGTCAGACCTTGAATTGCATGTAGGCTAGCACTGGCTGGCCGTGACTTGAAATCCTATATAACAAAACCGTAATATGCAAATCGACCAAACGGCTGAATGACGCGCACTGACCACCAGGGGGCAGATGCTCAATGCCAGAGATAACCCCTGGTGGTCAGTGCGTTCCCACAGGAGCGTGGCTCAGCCAGAAGCCGTGCTCACGGCTGGCAAGTGCAGTGGCGGGAGCCTCTCCCACCTGCATGGCCGTGCTAAGGAGCAGCAAGCAGGTGGGCAGTAAGGAGCGAGGGGTCCTGGACTGTGAGAGGGTGCAGGCCAGGCTGAGGAACTGCTCCCCTCGTCCCCTGTGCATGATTTTCGTGCACCAGGCCTCTAGTATAACAAATGCATTTTTGTCTCCACCTAAATTAGTATATTTAAATAAATATTTTGAATGTTGACTTATCAATAATTTAGTGATTTAATTTTTCCATTATAGACACATAGCATTTATATGGTAGACAACTAAAGCATTAATCTATAGAAACTCAACCAAAAATTAATGTCACTTAGCCAAGTCTCATGAGCTTTTTATTTAATCTGATTTTTAATATAAGTTTATGAGTTTTTTCTGAAAATCCAATGAATCTGGGAAGGTAAGTGGAATTTTAAAATATCGCTCTCAATAGTAATGCTAGAATATTTTGAAAGCTGTGCAGAAGTAACACAAATACCCGTCTGCCGAGTACATCACTTTATTTTGTTTAAATTACTAGGCTGCAGTGCTGGTAACTGGCAACCTAGACCAGTGGACCATCAGTAGATCCCACGTTTCAGTTTCCTGTGCCTTCTGACCTGCCTTCCTGTTTTGGGTTCCCAGCGCATTACGGACGAAGGCGTGGTGCAGATCTGCAGGGGCTGCCACCGGCTGCAGGCCCTCTGCCTGTCTGGCTGCAGCAGCCTCACGGACACCTCCCTCACAGCCCTGGCGCTGAACTGCCCGAGACTTCAGTGAGTGTGCATGCCTTCTGCTTGGCAGCTCGCACTGTGCTGGCTGCCCAGGAGGGCTCCTATCAGAGGGGAAGGCTTGCCAGCTGGTGGGACCGGTGCTGGCGGAGGGGGCCGTGGTATGTTGTTGTCGGATGGGTCAGGGTGGGACAGTGTGGCACCCAGTTCATTTTGGAACGTAGGGGGAGTGCTAACCTGTCCACCACCAGGGAATAGGAACCTTAATGTCTTGATGGACTGCACAGGCCCACTCATCCTGTTATTGATATCAGAGCGATCTGATCGAGCAGAATGACAGCCTCTCTCCCAAGTGTCACCAGTTTCTCCTCTAAACCATCTGCTAAATGGACAGAAGCAGGGAGGGGCAAGGGAATCCCAGTCGCCCTATTTATCATTGCCCAGCCAGAAGAAAAGTTTTGTTTTAACAAAAAATGATTTATTTTTTGATTGGCCACATAATACAGTGACTATTAAGTCTTTAATAATGGCAACAAAATACTAATCATAGTTTCATCTGTTGAATTCTACATTAGGCATCTCATTTATTAATGTTCTGCGTTAGGCATTATCTCATTTAATCCTCACCACATCTCTAGGAGGTACTACTACTGTTGTCACATGTGTTGCAGAGGAGAAACTGAGACTCAAAGAAAACTACATAATTTGTCCTGAATCACATGATTAATAAGAAGTAAAACTAGAATTTGAACTAGTGGAGTTTGACTTCAAAACCAGCAACCTTAGCCCCTCCCTATCCTAGAGGCAGAAAAAAGATGCTTAATTATTATTTTAAATCTATTTTATTGATTTCAGAGAGGAAAGGAGAAACAACAATGATGAGAATCATTGATCAGCCGCCTCCTGTATGCCCCACACTGGGGATTGAGCCCGCAACCCGGGCATATGCCCCAACCGGGAATCAAACAGTGACCTCCTGGTTCATAGGTTGACGCTCAACCACTGAGCCACACTGGTCGGGCTTGTTTTATTATTTTTTATTTGCTAGTGGAACTGGTTTCTCATGCTTGTATCAGTTCCATCTCGTAGAAAGGTTTTCTATTTTTGTCTTTTGCCCATTTTTTTTATGTTGTATTAGGGAAGATTCTAGATACTTTGGATATTTCTGCATAAAAGGAATCTATGGGATTAAAACTGGTCAGAAAGGAGGATAAAATTATTGCTATAAGAGTATTTAACTTAAAAATGTTATCTATGCATTCCTCCTGTTAAGCATGGGTGTTGAGAATTAACTCTGTCTCAAGTTTTCCTATATGGTAACTGAGAATTTCAGTAAAGGCAGTATTTATCATGATTTTGTTGAGTAAAAGTTCATCTTAATTATGTTTAAAGACAACAATATCGGGAAAATATTTAAAAACAACAGCAGCAACAATGTACTGTACTGTGGAAGATTCCTGGATTTACCGTCCTGAATTTCAGATGGGACTTTGGGATTCAGGACAGGTCCCATTCCTCCCTAAGCTTTGTTCTCCTTGTCCTTCCAGTGGGGACAGTGTCTGCATTTACAACCTTAGGGCTGTTACCAGAAGCAAGAGTGTGTCTAGGAGCAGAAGGAACTCGAGTGTGAGCCATAGAGGATGAGTTTCTGTTGCTGACCAGTCGCTGCTTTTTCTCCTTATCCCAGGATTTTGGAGGCTGCCCGGTGTTCCCATTTGACTGATGCAGGCTTTACACTCTTAGCTCGGGTAAGGCGGAGGTTTTGAAAAACCAAACCAAACTCTAATTCACCTCCCTCATTCAAAGTGCCTTGGAGTGTGGGAAAAAGTAGAGGAGTCCTCAGAGTGTGTTGTGCCTTTTTTCCAGCTGGTCAGAAAGCGAGGGTGGTCCTAGAGGGATCTGTAGTGGGTCTATCTAGTCTTCCGTACGTGGTCAGGTTGGGACCACAATAGAGGAGCCTCCTCCCTGGGAGGAAATGGCCTTCCTTACACAGACCCCGATCACTCAGCCTCTCAGTGCTTCCCCTCACTGGGCTGAGCTCTGCCTCTGCAAACGCAGACCCCTGTGGGGGCCTCTGGCCTGCTGCCAGTAACCCTTCCCTGGGGCTGCTGGCACACTTCCTCCTGCCCCACCCTCACCTGCCCAAACTGGCTCAGTGCCCCACCTGAGGCCCTCAGAGGGCTTGTTCTGCGCTGGCATCTGTGAAGACTGGGCAACTACCTTTCCAGGATGTGAGGAGATGCAGCCAGGGCAGCCCTATTCCTATTCCCAAATGGATGGGATTCTAAGGGCACCTGCTTATGCCGGCTGACAGGGCACTTTGGGAACAGGGCAGACCCCAGGACTGCCCTCACACCAACTGCGTGGTGAGGGATGTCTGTGGACTCTTTCAGAATTGCCATGACCTTGAGAAGATGGATCTGGAAGAATGTGTCCTGGTGAGTGGACCCCCTATACCCTGCAGGGCTGCCCCTCAGTCCCTGACGGACAGCCAGGAGTAGCCAGGCATGCTGATGGGCTGTTGTTCTCACCCCCCTTGCCCAGCGTAGGGTCAGGGCTAGGGAACTCGTGAAGGCCCTGGCAGTGGAATATGTAAACTTTGGACTGCCCTCAGTCATCAGCCAGCCACAGCCCAGAAGTTCAAAGTTGCTCCATCTTTTGCCAAACATTAAAAAAAAAAAAAAAAAAAAAATTCTTCTTTTCACAGAACTAAAGAGAAAAATAAGCTTGCATGCCCAAAGCTTTGAGTCTCCAGCAGTGGGCAGACGAGGTTGCTGATGAATGAGGGGTCCCCTGCCTGAGTGCTTGAGATGAGTCTTTAATTCTCTTTTGCTCCTTGATGCTTATGTTCAGAAGCCAGAGTCAGGCGTTAAGTTCGGGTGTAGAAGCCACACTAACCCAGTGTGTCTCTCTCCAGATAACCGACAGCACGCTCATCCAGCTCTCCATTCACTGTCCTAACCTGCAAGCCCTGGTGAGTCTGAGTGGGTGTGACACTGTTCACCTCACCACAGCAGGAATCTGGGTTTCCTTCCCGGAAAGGTACCATCATCCTTGGTTCCAAAGGTCTATAGGTTGGGCTGATGTGGGAGACAGGGTATCTAAATGTTACTGTTTCCCTTTAGGATAGGAACCTAATTTAGGGGCCCGTGCCCTTATCACTTAAGTTCCTGTTCATCATGTCAGGGAGAGTGAGAATTAGCATGGTAACGTGATATAATCTCAGGTGGAAGATGGAGGCCATCTTCGAGTTATATTTGCACTTCATAGCTGCATAGATAATCCCTTCTCCATATATGCATGTATATGGAAAAGGAACTAGAATATATTAGAAAGGTCCAAAATGAACAGTGGAAATAGCAGTGGCACCCCATTCACCTCACATGCAGCTGTTTGACCGGAGCGAGGAGTGGGATGGAACCCTGCTCATGGAGCAAGGCCCTGGACACTGTGCTGCCTACACTCTCATTCAGTCCCACCCACAGCCCGGAGTGAGTCAGGCACTGTGGGCACGATTTTATCCGAGGGAAAAAGAAAAAAGGCGGCTCAGAGCCGTTAACGAACCTGCCCAGGGGCCCCAGGTCTTCCAGTCCTGAGGTACACAACAGATTTCCTTACGCCAGCGTTCTCTGTCAGAGGCTAGAATTTTACCACCACCACAGCTCCATTTGGCCTCAAGTTCCTCTCCCCACCAGTTTCCTTGTTTTCACATTCACTCTGGGACTTTTGAGTTTGGGATAGAAAAAAAACTAAAAAAAAAAGGAATTTGGGGTCAGATTTCAGACGTCACTCATGAATCTACCTGTACCATTCTCTAAGCTGTTCCCCCTACATATTACAGGTTGTAGTCCGATGTCTTTTCTCCCCAGTTGGTTCAGATTCCATATAAGTGAGGTCATAAGGTATATATCTCTGACGTTTCACTTAGCATAATGCTCTCAGGGTCCATCCATAGTGTCACAAATGGCAAGATTTTTTTTTATGGCTGAATATGCCACTGTGTATGTGCATCTCTCTCACATTTTCTTCACCCACGTATCTGATGGTGGACACTTAGGTTGTTTCCACTTCTTGCCTGTTGTCAATAATGCTGCAGTGAACATGGGGCTGCATATATCTTTTTGAACTGTTTTCATTTTCTTCAAAAACAGCTAAAGTAAAATTGCTGGATCATCTCTAATAGTTGTATTTAAAATTTTCTTAAATGAACCTTCTACTGTTTTCACTAGTAATTGCACCAATTTACATTTCCACCAATGCAAAAGCGTTCCCTTTTTCCACGTTCTCATCAACACTTATTTCTTGTTTTTATAAGTCATTCTATCAGGTGTGTGTTTTTATGCCAATACTGTACTGTTTTGGTTACTATAACTTTGTAATGTAGTTTGAAATCAAAGTACATTGAAGCATGCCTCTAGCTTTGTGCTTCTTAAGATTGCTTTGACTTATTAGGGTCTTTTGTGATTCTATGCACATTTTAGGATTGATGTTCTGTTTGTGAAAAATGCCATAGGATTGCATTGACTCTGTAGATTGCTTTGGGTAGTATGAACGTTTCAGTATTCATTTTCCAGCATGAAATTTGTATCCTCAATTTCTTTCATCCATGCCTAATAGTTTTCAGTGTATAGGCCTTTTACATTCTGGTTAAATTTATTTATAGGTGTTTTATTTTTTTTTCATGCAGATGTAAGTGGGATTTTTTTTTTTTTAATATATTTTATTGATTTTTTTACAGAGAGGAAGGGCGAGGGATAGAGAGTTAGAAACATCGATGAGAGAGAAATATCAACCAGCTGCCTCCTGCACACCTCCTACTGGGGATGTGCCCGCAACCAAGGTACATGCCCTTGACCCGAATCGAACTTGGGACCTTTGAGTCCGCAGGCCGACGCTCTATCCACTGAGCCAAACCGGTTAGGGCTAAGTGCGATTTTCTTAATTTCTCTTTCTGATAATTAGTGTATAGAAACACAACATATTTTTGTATATTGCTTTTGTGTCCTGCAACTTTACTGAAAGCGTTTGTTAACTTGTATTGTGTATTCAATTAGAAGCCTGCCCACCAGGCTGGAGCTGATAGGCCTCTTTCACCAGAAGACTGAGCTCCTGTTGGTTCTGTTGTGCCACTGAGGTGGCAGTGGTTTAAGAACTCTTTCTCTGTTGGTTACAGTCTTGGGGACCACCATGTAAGCCCATGGGTCACCAGAGCCAAGAGATGTAGGTGTCCCCTGGCGGCAGCCACAGTAACTGGGCCCCAGACATCTAGACGACGGTGCCCACCGGGAAAGGGAAAAAGCCGTTTTTAAAAACAGCATCTTCGAGGTAGAGAAAGGCAGGAGTGCAAGATGGCACCCACTAGTCTCCATCACCAGAGCGCGCCCCAGCGTTCCCCCAAATGGGTGTCTAATCAGATGCCTACCCCTCAGACTGGTGCTCCTCCCCCCATTTGCCCAAGGTCCCTCTACTGGCCGTTCCCACGCTGGGCCCTGGGGCAGGTGAGTCCTTTAAGATCTGCTGCAATCTTGTGGCTTTGAGCCTGTTCGTTTTCAAAGCTAGTTCTTTTGGGGGCCTGCCACTCAGGTATGGGTCTTCAAAGTCAGGGAGTGGGGGCGGGGGCAATGTGGGTTTTTAACCCTTCCCTCCCCAGGGAGAAGTTCCGGGTTTTGGTGCACCCTCTGACTCTGGGTCCCGCACTGCAAGTGGCATTTATGGTGAGATTGTGTCCCAGCCCCTCCTGCCTGCTTTGTCACGGGCCTGCCCTCACTGGTCCAATGTGTAGGAGGTGCTAAGCCAGTTTTTAGGCTTTTTTTCAGAGAAAGTTGTTCCATGTGTAGCTGTAGATTGTACATGGGAGGTGAGCTCAGGATTGAACCAGACCATCCCCAGCAATTCTGACTTGCTTTTATATTCAGGAAAGTGAGAGAAACCACTCCCCAGCTGCAGCAGTCCCACGGCCAACGGGCCCAGGCTTGGTTTGACCCTGTAGATAGAAGTTGCTCCCCCACTCTTCCCAGGCCATAAGCATTGGAACGAGGGTCTTGCAAACATGTTGTCCTCTCCCTGCTGCAGAGCCTATCCCACTGTGAGCTCATCACAGATGATGGAATCCTACACCTGAGCAATAGCACCTGTGGCCACGAGAGGCTGCAAGTACTGGAATTGGACAACTGCCTCCTCATCACCGATGTGGCCCTGGAGCACCTGGAGCACTGCCGTGGCCTAGAGCGCCTGGAGCTGTACGACTGCCAGCAGGTGACCCGCGCAGGCATCAAGCGGATGCGGGTAAGTGTGGCACAGTGTCTAAGCAAGCAGCAAATACACCAGGAATCAACATGCATGTTCTAACACACACAAGTCTAAATGTCTCCTGAGACTTCTTATAAATTCCTTAACCAGACCCCAGCCTGGGTTCCACGTAGTCGGGTCATCAGCACCCTTACAAGGAAAGGGGCCTGAGGTCATTACCAGTAGGAGGTAGATGTGGTCTTGGCTAATTTCCAGGAGAGAATGTGGCTTGCTTTCTACACATAGTTCATCTACATTGTTTTCTTGAACATGCTAAGTTTTCAAGTTTGCATTTACAGGCCAAAGCTGCCCCGGGATGCTACAGCTGGTGGGAACTCCGCTGGGGGCCAGTGACTACCCAAGGGCAGAAATATTCTTAGTTTTCCTTTGTCTTTGGAAGGTGCTGTTTTAGGGGATGGATTATGTAAACAGGAGTAGCTCTAGCCTACCCCTGAAATTCTTTTTGCACTATTTGCCTAATAGTAAAGTGAAGCCAATTCCCCGTGGATAACTATGGGCTTTTCTAGGACTATGTTTAGAATTCCAAAAATATCAGTGTAAAGATCACACCACCTTTTTCTTCTGTTTCCAGGCTCAGCTCCCTCATGTCAAAGTCCATGCCTACTTTGCACCTGTCACACCACCGACAGCAGTGGGAGGAAGCGGCCATCGGCTGTGCAGGTGTTGCGTCATTCTCTGACAGCAGCTGCGGGGCCCAACTCCAGAGAAGACCCGAGTCTCCCCTACCTTCTCCACGGTCACCGAAATCTGTTGATTCTCCATTGGGAAAGGTATTTACAGGTAAAAGACTTCTGTAGGGATTGCAGTAACTTTGGTGATAGTTTTGACTGTAGTCTGCTGCGATACAATCAAATCAAAGCCTTGTCAGTAAACACACAGCAAGAGTGGTTTCAGTGCAGCCAGGACCGTGCAAGAAACCTGGTTTCTTAACAAGGTGGGTTCACCTTCCTGGGGGCACGAGTTCTGTTCTCAGCTTTGTCAGTATTCCTCTGACCATCAGTGTTAGCACAAATTGAGCAGAAAAACCAAGCTGTTGATTTTCTACCTGATAATTAAGATAGTGGCCGGCCTACTTTAATTCACAACAATTCCATTTTGATTAGCAGGGCTTTCCCACTTTGACGCACCTTTATCAAAGTGACTGTACTGCAAATTCGTAATACCTAATAGTTTTGTATGTGGAAGGCATGTTAAGAAGTTTCTATGAGACACCAAAGAAATGAGGACTCTACACTGGGTGAAGCTGGGTCTTCACCTATTTCTGTCAACTTGGGGACCAAAACCAAAAACTAAACAGTAAACTCAGAGTTCATGTTGCCTGAATGGAAATTAGAAGCTCTGGTGTACGCTATAGCACACAGTTTTATTATAGGAGAAAAGCTAATGTCATGTCTCACAAAACCTTCAAAGCAATAGAATTGAATAAGGCTTAAGTTATAATAAATTAAAAATAATGAATGGATGCATGTAGAATGGGTGTAATTTTTTCCAAGTTTATTTTAAAATCTTAGAAATCAAGTTACACCAGAACTAGTCAAAAGTTTTACACATTTAAAACTCAGATCAGTCAAGTGTTGGAGATCAGTCAAGTGTTGGCACCTTTTAGACTCAAAATATAAAAATAAACCATTGCAATTCTTAAACCAGAGGGTTTTATTGCTATAATCTATGGCAGGGAAATCTGAGCAAAAAACACTTTCCAAATTCAAGACCTTCCTAATGTTACCTAAGCATCTGATAAGATGATCTAGTTTCTGCCTGTGCTGTCCACATTTGTGATCTTTATTAATTAAAATTAGGAACCCATCACCACCCTACCTAGCAACCACTCCTGGACTGGAATCCAGAGCTTGTGAGAAGCAGAAGTGAAACAGCAAACAAGGTGTTCTTTTCCCACGACTAGCAGTCCTTCTAGATGGGCAGCTTTAGAGGTGTTCAGGACACAACACCTCAGCTGCTTCTAGTAAGAGAGGGCATACATAGAACCCAATAAATCGATTTAATGGAATTATCAGAATAAGCACTCAAGTCTTGATGATTTTATTGCTTTATGATATACTCTGGTATTCACAGGTCTGAAAATTGTGTGTATACCACAGCAGTTATTTAAATATACATTTGCAACACCGTGTGGGGGAGAAATGACTGATGCTATTTAAATAAAACAAAACATATACCACAGACCTGCTTCAGTGATTATGAATTACAGTTTCTATTTTATGTAAATGGGCCTTCTATACATTATCTCCTTTGAGCCAGGACACAATCCATCACAACTATACTCTACTCAATGACCCATTTATAAAACAGGAGAACCTCTAATAAGAAAAGTAAGTTACTGGAATAACATTACCTCTCAGTTGCAGCAGGCTTTGAGAAAACCACCTGGGTCTCAACTCTTATAACATTGGGACTGGTGTGTCCTCAGAACATACACGTGGAGCCTCTGTTCTGTGACACTGGCAGGAACTGGGATTTTAAATGACACACACACTTGTAAAACAATCGGAAAACATTTATTATACTGAAATGTATACATCCTACTATTAAAAAACAAAGTAGCAAATCTGCTGGTGCCATAATTTAACTTGTTTCACTGGGACAGACTAATTCTCAACACCACTTGGTGTGTGATTTCAAGTTTGACAAGCTTTTAAACTTTTTTACCCCACTTCTAAAACCCTATGAGGAATTCAAAATAGCACACAGCACTGAATGACATTTATTGTTCCATAAGTCTTGAGACTCAAAAAGGAATGCTAAATCGACAAGCAAAACCAAAACAATTAATAGAAACTTCTTTCCCAATGATTGGTACAGAAAACGTGTGCTCACACAGAAGCAGAGGGAACATGACAGAAAGGAAGGCTCTCCTGCTTTGTGGCCTGTAAGAGTTATATTTTAAAGCCAAAGATGGAAACAGACACAGTGCTGCTTTGTATCAGACACTCCTCCCCTCCCCCATGAATAGAACGCTCAAGCTTTAAATCACTGATGTAGTTCATCTTCTGGGAAAGATACTAAATTCGAAATGACTCATTCCTATTTCTGCCCAAAGGATCAAATAATACATTCAAAACCAAGATACCTGGGTAAATGGACAGAGATGCTATAATTAAAATGGAATTGAAGTTTAAAAACAAGTTGGGTGTGCTACACCACAGGCCTCAGCAAAATGCTTGCTGAGGAATTTTGGGCAAGGCTTTAGATAAAGGGAAGAGAGGAAGAGTAGGAAAAATTGCAAAAACAGTGGGTTCTCTTTGATAAGTACACTGGCTGACAAGAAGTTGGTTTTGTGAAAAGAGACAAATTTTTTATAGGAAAAGAAACTATATGTGGTGTATAAAAAGGCCTCTAAATAATCACCAGAATGTTTACTCATGATTGTACCAAAGCTCAATATTTGAGAAGTATAAGGAGTTTACATGATACAATTTAGTGTTTATGATGTCTAGTGTTCCAAGAATAATTTCAACTTGTTGATAAAGACTCCTTAACACCATGTCGGAACCTATACTTTTTCTCCTGCTTACCTATTTCCAATGTCTGGGCTCGGGCTTTAAAAATGTTTAAGAGGGAGGATGGTGTGGGGGTGAGTTGGGAAGGGCAGTCGAAGACAAGAGGGATAGAGGAGAAAGAAAGAAAACCACATTAATTTTTAAAAGGCAGTGAGGCTTTAAAAATGAAAACCAGAAATAAAATGCTAAAAATGGAAGCAGAAGCAAAGTTTTTCAATAAATCTGTGACAAAGCAAAAACACAAAGTCTTTGTACCTATTAGGATTTACACTGATCCTCTCACCAAGGTACTCTTGATAATGCAGCTTGCTTCCAGCCCGTCTTCCTGCGTGGCTCTTCCCAACCTGGCATGATCACGTGAGACGCACACCCTTAGACACGCTTCTTCAGAGAAGTGCCAAGCCTCTTACCTGACCACCAGTCACTGTATCAGCACATCGCATCTCTGCAGACAGGCTCCCTGCTGGCTCCACAACAGCACTGTCCCCAGCCCAGGTCAGCAGGAGGTTCAGGCCAAACTGGCACAGAAAGGTAAATGCCCACAGTAGATTTTTACATTCATTTCCAAACCGCATACAGTGTAGAAAGACAGCCAAGACTGCTTTGAGGAACTCTTTACTGGCCTCTGCCAGAGAGGCAGGCAGCCCAGCCTGCACCGTGGCCCCAGAGCAGGCGTGCTGTCCCGACGTGCTCTCTCTCACGAGGATGCTTGGCTATGGCAGTGACAGTGAGGAGATTCGCCTCTCATACAGCTCATTAGAAAGGTCATCTTGTGTTTTCAATATGAAACATTCATACAGTAAAATCCAATCCCAAGACTTCTTGGATTCAGTCTTCACACACTTTTAAGCGTGACTTTATTTGGTAATGAATATAGTTCAGACTATATAAGAAATCACTTCAAAATTATGTGGATACCTCCACTATTTTCAACTGCAGAAAAAGGAAAGAGAAATTACAAATTAGCTTTTTTTTTTTTTTTAGCCAGACTTAGGAAAATCAGGACTATTAAATTGAAACTCCCAGAAACTGACAACCTCCTCCCGGTTCATCTGTTAACTTTAATTCTACAGGAAAAACGCTGGTTGACTTGCTCCGGCTCCTCTTCCCTAAGGTAGCTTCATGTACACATTTGTTTAGTGGTGTCTGGCCGATACTCCCAACAGCACCCTGCGCCTATACTACTTGCCAGTGAGGGGATGGAGGAGGGGGTATCAAGACACATAGCAAAGCGCTGTCGGCAAGGGGGCAAGAGCCGGAGGCAGGACAGTCAGCTCTGCAAAACAACAAATAACGGAGGGCTTGTAGCCACCTTTTCTGGAAATGATTTTTGAACTCCACAGAGGTAGGTCTGAAACATTTAAAAACACATCACTGCTTTTGCCTGATGCCCTCGTGTTCTCAGGAAATGCGGAGACGCAGTACAGGCATCCATCAAGGAACAAAGGAATTTTTTCATGAGCATAAATTCTGAAGAACAGTGCACTGAGATTGGAGGGGAATATCCCATGATGCCTGACACTGGGAATGTCCACCACTTCCACAGAACACAACCACACAATTGATTCAGTGTGCATTTCCTTCTTTAGATAATGTGAGTTTTGTAGAGTAAAAACTGTATTGCTCTGAGAACAAAAAATTGAGAAGGGTATCAAGCTGAAGATGTGTGTGAAAGTAAAGGATAAAGTGAATCAGTTTACAGTTAAACTCAGCATTGCAAGTAACTTGATGGCACATGCAACATGCCAGGCAAGAAAGTGAAATGGTAATTTTAGCACTGTTTTGGGTGAATCCCTTCAAGAATGTTCTTTGAGGTGCAGCTTCTGTGCTAAGACTAGATTTAGATTTGAACCTGTCAGACTTTTAAAAAAAATTTGCATTTAAAAATCCCTTCTTACAGAACACTGTAAACACAATCTTTAAAATGGCAATAAGTACATACAATAATTACTTTAAATGTAAATAGATACCTGCTGAATGGATTAAAAATCATAACCCATCTATCTATATGCTACTTCCAAGAAACCCACTTACAACTGAAAGAGGCTGAAAGTGAAGGGATGGAAATATATTCCACACAAACAGAAATTAAAAGAAAGCTGGCCTAAGCAATACTTACAACTGACACAACAGACTTTAAAACAAAAAACGGAGGCCCTGGCTGGGTAGCTTAGTTGGTTAGAACACGGTCCCAATAGGCCAAGGTTGTGGGTTTGAGTCCCTGGTCAGAGCACATACAAGAGGAAGCAACCAATCAATGTATAAATATGTGGAACAACATAATTTTACATGTGTGAACTCAAGAAGAGGATAAAACAATAGTAAACACCTAATACCCAACATAGGAAGGCACACCTAAGTATATAAGGCAATTAATTAATGGAAATAAAGGGAGACATCCACGGCAATACAATAATAGGGGATTTTAATATCCCATTCACATCAATGGATAGATCATCCAGTCAGAAAATTTAAAAAATGTTCTTGGATGTCACACTGGACATTTTGGGTGAAATGTCCTATTAATAGACATTAATATAATGCAGAATACAGATTTTTTTCCAAGTGCACATTGAACATTCTCCAGTTTAGATCACGTCAGGCCACAAAACAAGCCTCAATAAATTCAAGAAGACTGAAGTCATACCAAATATCTGTTCCAGCCACAATGGCATATAATAACTAGAAATCAACCAGAGGAAGAAAACTGAGGGACCTCCCCCCCCAAGTGGAGGCTAAACAACATTCTAATATACAACCAATGGATCAAAGAGAATCAAGCAAGAGAGAAAAAACTATTTTGACCCCTCTCCCCAATGAAAACATCTTTTTTTAAAATTTATGGGATGCAGCAAAAGCAGTACTAAGAGGGAAGTTCCTAGTTATATAGGTCTACCTCAAGAAAAATCCCAAATAATCTAACTTTACACTTTTAAAGGAACTAGAAGAACAAACAAAATCCAAAGTAAAAACCCTTTCTCTTTTCCTAACCCAGTGGTCGGCAAACTCATTAGTCAACAGAGCAGCAAACCGCTGTTTGCCGACCACTGTTCTAACCCTTTCAATGGGACTCACTGTGCCATGTCTTGGCCCTCTTTCACCTTTACTCCTTAAGGGACATCAATGATTTCTACAGCTTTGAATCACCACTGATATGCTGAAGGTTTCCAAACTTACATCTCAAGCCCAGGCCTGAGACAGATGTAATTAAATGCCAACTTGACATTGCTACATATCTACGATGGAACTCTGGACTGTTTTTCCCCATCCAAACCTACCTCTACTGGGACCACTGTCTGCCCAGTCACTCTTCCAAGAGTCACAACCACTCAACTGGAGTCCAGCAGAACCCTGTCTATAAACGTGTAAGATACCATCACCTCTCACCTAGATGACATCTCCTGCCTCATCTTTCCACCTTCCCTCCTGTCTCCAGAGTTGCAAGAGTGAAAGAAAAATCTAACTATATCATTCCTTTCTTTAAACAACTTCACTGACTTCCCAGTGCATCCAAATCAAATCTAAACTGCCTCACCAGGTCTTGCATACCAGACTCTGCTTCTCGCTTTGTCTCCATCTTGTTCTGCTCACTCCTCACACACTGCATAGTAGCAACATGGCCTTTTAAAGCTAAGAAGCCAAGGTCTTTCCTTCGCACACTGCTTTGGGATACTCCTCATATGGTCGATCCCTTCTCACTCGTCAATTATCAGCATTAATGATGCCACTTCAGAGAGACCTTGCCCAACAGCTTCATGTTCCCCTATCCAGAGTCCCCTCATCCATAAATACCCTACACTTTCCCATTCCTCCATGGCACTTAAAATATTTGTAATTATGTGCATCTGTTGGCCAATTCTGATTTGCTTTTCCCACTATAGTAAGTTCAAGATTTGTCTAGCACCACAAGCATGGTGTCTGACAAAGGTGCTCAGTAAAAGGTTGGCTGAACGAACTGAGAATTTCCCGCCCCGTCATCAGGATTGACTTCTCTTCCTTGTTGGCTTAATTTCTATTACTACCCCTAGAAATACTCTCTGAATTAATTTTTCAAACTCTTCTTAAAATTACTAAAGCCAGCATTTCAAAAATAAACACACAAGATGAGTGATTACAAGCACACACTATTTTTCATGCCACCAGCATTTCAAGACACACACACATTCAAAGTACCTTTTACTGTGGAGAATAAAAAACAACTCTCATCTTGAAAGTTCTGAACCATCTAGAAGGAGAAAGCAGATGTGGTTAAGATACAACTGTCCCTTTGTAACTGGTTAAAATTCACGGTTAAAGGAAAATATAATCTATACATTGCTGCACAAGCATAGCACTCGACGGCCAGAGGGTAGCTAGCAGGTGAATGCAGGTGAGTGGTAACACTATACCTGCTGCCCTGGCAGCAGTGCCTGCTCATGATGGTCCCTGAGGACCTAGTCAGTCGGCCATCTGACTCCCTGGGGAGCATCCCTGCTGGGTCCTGGGAATAAGTGACAAAAAGTCACTGCTTAAGTGCTCTTCTATTATTACTTGCTTGTCACTGAACCCTGGAGGGAAAAACTATACTTCTAACCTTACTGCTTTGTAAATTAGTCATCAAATAGTGGACAAAAGGAAAACCCATCCAAATGCCCCTTGCCATAAAAGGGGTGAAAGCCCCACTAGCCTGCAGCACCCCTACGGGAGTGTCTGAATTACAAGGGGAGTTGATGTGTAGCCCCCCTTAGGACAACCAGCAGACCTGGAAATCTTGTTTATGTATTCTTACAAATTCTGATCCCAACTCTTTGAAAATGATTTTCATGAGTACTTGTAACAGAGGTCACAGAATTTTTTCTATAGTTCTTCAGCTATATAACAGTGTGAATG
Source organism: Corynorhinus townsendii (assembly GCA_026230045.1). Taxonomy (NCBI): domain Eukaryota; kingdom Metazoa; phylum Chordata; class Mammalia; order Chiroptera; family Vespertilionidae; genus Corynorhinus; species Corynorhinus townsendii. The sequence continues at coordinate 12,523,935 of JAPDVU010000006.1, read as the reverse complement.
GGAAAAGCAAATGGGCATGTCAGTTCGAATTACCTGATCACTAACAAGAATGTGAATACCAGTGGGACCCTGTCTGTAAACCTGGTTAATCTGGTGGAAAGGAATATTAAACACCAACGCAAGTTTTCGAGCAACTTCTGAGGCAACCATTTCTTCCAAGTAGATTGCATGATAAACTGAAATTAAAAAAAACACATAACAGCATTTTAGCAGTAATATTTTATCTGTTTTCCACCTGAATCTATAGGAAGATTACATATAAACATTCAAATAGTTTTTGTACAAAAGGATCTGGGGTTTTGACTGGGTCCGGGACCTTTCTGGAGTAATGAAACTGAACGGGATTGTGGTGATGGCTGCAAAACTGCACACTTACTGAAATATCACTGAATCGTATCATTACAGCAGGAGGCCTGTGGTATATAAATTATATCTGAAGGAAACTCTTCAAAAAACGTGTTTCTAGCAATATAGTTTAAAAAGAAACAAAAACCTAAGAAGGTCATAGTTTTTGATTCAGTAAGCCTATGAATGGGAGTTTATCCATTTATCCTAAGGAATAAAAGCCCCCCCCCTCCCCCCAAACACAGTATAAAAGACAGTACTCAAAAAACTAAGGATGTGGACCATGAAGCCTTCCGCTCCTCTACAGAAGGTCCCAGGTGCAGTCCACCTAGTATCCTATGTTTCTTTCTGGAACATGTAACCTAGCAGTGGCTCTGCTGGCACTGCACCAAGCACATCTGCAGTGGGTCTGACTCTTGTAGGTCAAGCTCAATTACTAGTGATTCAAGCCAGACATTGATCAGGAATATCAGTGCCAGAGCTTTGCTTTCACAAACAATCGTACACCAGGAAAAGCTCAGAGTTTGGAACTATAATTAGGGGAAGACTATAGAGACGATGGAGAGCAGGGTCACCAAACTACAGCCTATGTGGGTCAAACCTGCCCTCCACTTGATTTTTCAAAGATGAAATGTTATCAGAACATAGTCACACCTCCCTTCTACATACTGTGGGTTTGATGCTATGATGCAGAGCTGAGTGGGGAAAAGGCCCTATAGTCTGTGAGGTTGAAATATTTACTACCTACCTGGCCTTTAACAAAAAGTGTGCTGACCCCGATCTAGGGTTAAGTTTGCCTGTATTTCCACATACACCTACACAACACTCATGTCTGAGGATATACCTTCCAGAATATTACAATCCTGACCAGATATAAATGGTGGAGAAGAGCTTGATGACAGACCATCAAGCAGAGCTCCTTCAGAACTTTTAGCCCTTAAGACCAAGACTTTGTATCTTTAGTCTTAAAATTCACAGCTTTTGAAGTAAAAAAAATGACACCAAATGGGAAAAATCATAACAGTAAATGCTTTCCTTGGGATTTTTCCTAAAATTCAAATCACAAAGTAGTTTTCAGAGCGCTGTGCACTATGAGGGCAAACAACTGCCTCTGAATTCCATGGCACACTTCTCCCTGGACAGTTCTGAGTGTGCTGCCCTTCTTTTGTTTCAGATGTGGGAAGAGGGGAGAGATGACCACATATCCACTTTACAAGTGAGAACACATACGCTTTAAGACATGAAGAATACACATGCTTTTCCCCCCTTCTACAGACCATATTAGGGGAGGAGTGAAGGGGCCGGGATTTTTACCTCTGTCCCGATCCACTCTATTACACAATCAAGGACACCTCCCAGCACTCGGATGACCATGACGTAGAGTATGCTTAGTGACACAGCTCACAGTGCTGGCCAGATGCTTGTCTGAGACAAGTCCACACACTCAGCATGGGTGCATCTTTACACAGGTGGTATTTTAACTTTTCTCCCCCAGTCAGTAAAGTGGATTAAAAAAAGAAAACAAAAACCTTCTTTCTGGTCAAGATGCCAGCGTCGTCATACTCTTGCACCTGAGTGTTTTTCTTTTTAAAGGCAGCAAGCTAGTCTTTTGCTTGTTAGGTATTTCTGGTGTAAAGGGCCACATGAAAAGAGCTCTACCATGTGGCAGACATAACTGAGACAGGCCGATGGTTCCTTACTCTCCAGAGGAGTTGGCCCTGGAGCTCATTGCTGCCAGGACTCCCACAACAGCAACTCGACAGAACTAACGGGACAGGGGTCCTTCAAAGCCCCAGTCATACCTCAGTGTCAGAAAGGGAGTGACAGGAAGCTGAGATACCCCCCATACCCACCGTAGGGTGTCCCACTGCCATTCTCGGCTCCGCTGCCTGCAGCCTGCTGCTGCCCTTGCAGCAGTGAGCTGCCCGGCTGCTCCTGACAGACATAGATGGTTAAGCGGGGCCTAACCGACCTGCAATCACAAGATGCCACTCATGAGCCAAGGCGAGAGAGCTGCCTCACCACATGTACAAATGACAACTACAGGAATCTAAGTTCTATTTCCTTATGAGAACTTTACAATGTTATTTCATTATACAAAATAAATTACTAATAAAAATATAAAAACACACACCTCACACCAACTATCACAGGTGGTCTAATCTGATGATCCAGACTCTAAACCACTGAGATGGTCTGTCAGATGCTGGTAAATTTAAGTTCCAAGATTAAGTCAGCAATTTAAAATCAGTAAGATTCAGTTTTAATGGAATTCTCACACAAGTCTAGAAATAGCAATGATAGTATATGAATCTAAAAATCCAGCAGTTTACGGTTCTTTCATTTTAATTCACAATCAGAAGTTTACATTTTTAATAACTGTTTAGTAGTAGTCATATGACCTTGAAAACCATAGATTCTGTATAGCTCACCTAAATGAGAAGTTTGTTTTCTTGGCAACAAACCCAGTCGTCTTCAAGAAATCAGTACTGCCCATGTGCATTTCTACCAGTCTTACAGTCTATCTGCCCTCATCAGTGCCTGCATCAAATCTGGGCCTGCCCTGAAGGTGTACACAAAACAGTCTTCTTGTGAGCGCAACACTGCCGAGGCTCGACAGCGCACACAGGCACACGCCAACCCAGTGTGGAAACCCATTCTGCCCCGGTCCCCATACAAGGAAAGGTATATAAGACATTCCTTTTAAACACGGTATTTTACCTTGACTTCAGTGAATTATACAGCCGAATTCCATCGGCTGCACCACAAATCTGTACTAAATCTTCCTTTGTCAGTTTTAATAAGTCGGCACCTGGAGAACAGCATAAAGAGATTCCTCTCAAAGAAATGGAAAAAGAACTAGCAGATTGGTGGCTTTATGACATCTGTTTTCACACAGATGACCTTCAAAACCATCACAGGTCTCCTGTGTATACATAAAGAATACACACACAGGCACACACACCATCACAGGTCTCCCTACGGTGGATATGGAGGGTATTGTTGTGTATACAATATACACAACATTAAGAAAAACACACACACACACCTGTTTCTCAGAGCCAAAGAAAGTGCTGGCTCTTCCATGTCCTGTATGAAGGAGGAGCTTAGAAGCCCAGAGGCTGATAAATCAGAACAATGAGCAGGGCCGACAGGAGTGTCTGTTTCAACACAGGATTTCACCGCCTGCATTATTCTGGATGTGTGGTTATTGTGTGGATAAACATGATTCTGACCTCAGATCATTTACCTTGAGATCACCCAGACCAATCTTGTATTTTATAAAAAGAGAAAATGTAAGTCCAGAGTTTTGGGAACTTGCCTAAAGTAACACGGGCTGGAAGGACACCTAGGTATAGGCAGGCCTCTCTCGGCACCAAGCAATGTCAAGTCAAGCACGCTGTAACCAGCAGCCAGTGTTAATATGAAAGCATGGCAGAGAAACAGTAATACACTGTAAGATTCCCCCACAAATACTTGGTAAGTGTAAATGATGTATCTAGATTTGCTGTAAACTACAACAGAAAAGGGGAGAGGGAGTGGCTAAGAATAAGAATGATAAGTAAAGCTGGTCATTTCTGAAATGAGATGGTTACATGAGTACATCATTTCTTTTCTCTACTTTTTATGTGTGAATGTATCTCGTAATCTTTTGGTTTTTGTTACCCTTTTATTAACACTCAAGATGTAGTTTACTGGGAGAAATGAGATGCCCTCTGGGATTAAGGGATGACTTCCATGTGACAAATAATCCACTTACCTATGCGACTAGATAATGGGGTTATCTTTCTTTTTTTGAGGGCTTGAATGTGAGAGCCTAATACTTCACAAGTTTGTAAAAGAAATAAAGATCAGAGAAGCACATTTCTTGTGAGGCACTAGCATTGATGGAGTCAGTTAAACAAAGGCTCTCTCATCTCTCTACTAGGGACAACCACACACCTCTGAAAACAAGACTCCCAGTTGTCACCAGAGATGAGTGTGTGCACACCCTTAGCACTCTACAGAACTGGACAGATACTGATGTGCACAATCCTCTCCGAAATGTGAATGCCCAGGAGGCTCAGAGAAGGAACTCAATCTCCTCCTCACCGTTGTATTGTTGGGAAGCTCACAGGGCAAAGGCCAAGACACATGGTCACTGGTCACAGTGGAAAGAGCTTAGAACTCTCTAGATGGAAATATGTACCGAGTCTAACAGGCATAATCTAGGACCTCCCTCAGCTCCAACGGTCAGAGTTTTATGTGTGGGCTTTACTCTTCATCTGTCTTCTTTTTTAAAAAAATATATTTTTATTGTTTTCAGAGAGGGAGAGAGAGAGAAACATCAATGATGAGAATCATTGACTGGCTGCCTCCTGCATGCCCTCTACTGGGGATTGAGGCCACAACCCAGGTATGTGCCCTTGACTGAAATCGAACCTGGGACCCTTCAGTCCCCGCTCTGCCCACTGAGCCAAACCAGCTAGGGCCATCTATCTTCTTTATGGGAGTTTAAGATGCATTTCCCTCTCACACACTGAAATTTCTAAATTTCCAGTTTCTGCTTAATCAGAAATGTGGCTGGTAGCACATGACTCTCATCCAGTACTTTAGAGGGACAAAAAGCTACATGTGAATGACTAATCATCACAAACATAGCAGGAAATGGCCCATACAAAAGGAAGCCACATTCTTTGTGAAAAATCAAGCTTTCCTCTGGGCCGGGTATGTGCACACGTTCTGTCCTCTTAAAAGGCTCATGCTGCATGTTTGTAACCACAGCACTGTGGGTACTTTCCTGCGGCCCAGTGTTTCTCAGGGCATGTTGGTCAGTGTCTTGTAGGAAAAGGGTCCCAGGGCCAAATGTGTTTGGGGAAAGTCTCCCACCTGGTGTATCTATTACTGTCCCTCTAAATAGTTTTCTCCTGTTGCACTGCTTAATCCCTGTTAAAACCCCAGTAAATATTCTCTTTGCTTACTTCACAAGACTACACTTAAGTACTATAAAAACCATCCCTGAGCAGTTCATGCCATGCAATACTACACAGCAATAAAGAGGAGCAAACTACTGATACAGACAACCACCTGGAGAGACATTACACTGAGTGAAAAGAAAGCCAATCTCAACAGGTTACATACTGTATGATTCAATCTATATAATATTCTTAAAATGACAAAATAGCGACAGAGAACAGATTAATGGTTGCCAGAGTTTAGGGATGGGGGTCTGGGGGTTTAGGGCTGCATAAGGGAAATCCTTGTGATGGTGTATATCTCATCATAGCTTCAGGGATAGTTACACAAATCTATGCATGTGATATATGACACAGAACTATATACACAGTGCACCAATGTCAATTTCATGATCTGGATATTGTACTGTAATAATGTCAGTGAATAGTACCCTGGAGTATCTCTGTACTATCTTTGCAACTAACTGTAAAGAAAAAATTATTTCAAAATAAAAAGTTATTAAATGAAAAAAACTGCATAGAACTATATTTGCCTGTACACAAATGAGGGCACATAGAACTGGTGAAGTAGATTATACTGATCTCAGTTTCCTAATTTTGATAGGAATTATCAAAATTGTATTGTGTACAATAGGTGTGCAAAGTATTACCTCGGGGGTGGGGGTGGGGGGGGACTGGGTGATACACAGGACTACCTGGGACGTGTTTTAACAACATCGTATGAATTTATAATTACTTCAACATTAAAAAAATAAGGTTAACTGAAAGTACAGAGACAAAATATGCACGTGCATGTGTGTGTTTACACATGTACATGTGCGCACACACACACAAACATACCTGAAAAATTGGAAAACAGTCTTGTGTAGGAAGAAAATCTGTTTTTGAGCAGCCACTGCTGTGTTTCCTGGGTGGTGGCTGAAGGCTGAAGTTGCTATTAACAAAGAAAATGAATATAAATAGAAGAAACTATTCAAACCTATAAAAACATAACCCAGGCCTCTAGCATGTTATAAATAACAGTGAAACACAGAAATCCTCCAAATTTGAGGTAAAAGAACACCCAAGAAGAGCAGCAAGTCTGACTACTCCGTGACCCAACCACTAACTCAAGCCTCTGTCAGAGCCTTAAAAATATAGGCCCCCAAAAGCATCTGCTAGTTCGAGGAACAAGATACTTACCTCACTAGAGGTTTGTGAAACTCCATCTCCCTGATGATTTGGGGAAGAAGAATTGCTGGGGAAAGGGGAGAGGGAAGGAAAAGATAGTAGTTATTTATATGCTTATATAAAATCAAGATATTAAACTAGGTAAACTTAAAAAAAATAAACACAGATTTGCTGTAAACTACAACAGCAGTTTGGCTCAGAGGATAGAGTATCGGCCTGCGGACTGAAGGGTCCCAGGTTCGATTCCGGTTAAGGGCACATGCCCAGGTTGTGGGTTTGATCCCCAGTTGGGGGCATGCAGGAGGAAGCCGATCAATGGTTCTCTCTCATCAATGTTTCTATCTCTCTCTCCCTCTCTGAAATAAAAAAAAAAAGAATGTTGGCACAATTGGTAAGTGGTGAATATAATGAGATTAAGACAGAAGCCTTTTTTTTTTTTTAATATATTTTTATTGATTTTTTTACAGAGAGGAAGAGAGAGGGATAGAGAGTTAGAAACATCAATGAGAGAGAAACATCCATCAACTGCCTCTTGCACAACCCCTACTGGGGATATGCCCGCAACCAAGGTACATGCCCTTGACTGGAAATGAACCTGGGACCCTTTAGTCCGCAGGCCAACGCTCTATCCACTGAGCCAGACCAGTTAGGGCAAGACTTTCTTAATTTTTGCCTTTTCTTTCTCCATCTGTGATAGTAAAAGATTCTAGTTCTATGAAACAAAAGGGTTACAATTATCTTCAAGTGTACAGGAAAATGAAGGACACTAATTCATTTTAGTTTGGGGGGGCCGTGTGAGAAATCAAGAAAGATAAACAATTGAAAGTAGCTGCAAAAAAATCTACTCTAAGAAAACAATGAGCTATAAAGGAGTGGTATGATAACCCTAAGTCAAAATGATATCCCTTTTAATACATTTATCCATTATTAGAGGGCAGAATTCAAGAGAACAAAAACATCGCATACCACTATCCTTTTGTTTCTAAGGTAAAACAAAAATGAGAACCAACTGCACAGCGGATGTGGCCACCTCGCTGGCTCTGACTCCTTTCTTATCATTCATACGGAAGTTTTACTTAGGTTTATTATGTTGATTGTTCAGCAGCCTCCTCTACCCACTAGAACTTAAGCTTCTCAGAGAGGGATTTGTCTGTCATTTAAATGTCACAGCACCCGGAACAGTGCTGGGCACACAGTGGGCTCTCAGAAATAGCCAGTTAACGAGTGAGTACATGAACTCACAGCTTATCTCTAATATCATAATCGTTTTCTAAGATGATTCAGGCTGAACTTGACTGAAAGAAGAGCCCTCTACATGGCAACATGCCGGTCTCCTGGTCTCTTCCCCGGTCTCTGAGCCCAAGATTGTTTTTCTACTCTTACTTAAAGCACAATAACTTAAAAGGCTGCCTCATCAGCTTTTCCATCTCAGAGGAAAAGCATGTTTGTGTCCCCTCAAAATCATATATTGAATCTTATCCACAGTATGACAGATAGTATTAGGAGGTGAGGCCTAAACCTGCTATCCACAGGGAAGTTCTGATCTGATCTGTCACTATTCCTTCAGCCAATCCCTAAGAATGCAACGTCCTGTGGGGCGCCACTGCGGCACTTCGAGAGGCCTGAGACACAGCTCCTGCTCCCACCCACCGCTCACTAGCCTCTGATTTGCACACCAAGGCCAAAGAGTATAACAAAGGCCACCATTCCCATTTCTAAAGCCACTTAAGTTTTTTAAGGGTAAAGAGTTATATATAAAAAAGTGTATCTATTAGGAGAAGAAATGGAGCAGAGAAATAACCCTTGTGTAGTATGGTGAGCATTAAATTAAAGACAAATCTACTTTATAATGATTGCAATCTTAACAATATTGATTCATAGTTTCACCTTAAAATCTCATTGTTCTTTCTCTGTCCATGAACCTCAATAATGTTCTTTTTTATCTCACAAAGAATATATCTTAAAATGCTCCCCTTCTACAACTTCCATAGTTTGTGAGTGTGTGAGGCAAGGTGAGGAAAAGTACAGGTGAGGAAAGGTGTGGAAAGGTGATTTTCCCCGGAAATCAAGGGGGCTATTTCCCATGACCACATACTTCAGATAAACAAATGGAAAGGTAGCTGTAAATTGAGAGAAAGGGAAACAGAGGAGCATGAGCATCAGTCAGCTTCAGGCACACAAGGACACAGAGCAGATACCTGTCTGGGACGCTGCAGGTGCTCTGCTGTGGGGAGGTGAAAGTGGGCGCTGTGGAGGGACTGTTATTCACATAGGCTGTGGGGGCATCGGGCCACGGAGAACACTAAGGATAGAAACAAAAATAAATTAATAATATGCTTTTAAAGGACGTGGAAGAATACTTTGTATTTCACAATCTAGTCTGGCCAAACAAGAATATAAAACACAAGACACCTGACACTCATAAGCAACAGCATGGGAACATGTATTTTCTTCTATGTGGCAAGGAAAATTTTTACCTGCTGTATGTGTCTAGACACTGATTAATTTTAGAGAAGCCCAAAAGTGATGATAGCAGCAAAACGTCACCAAGGCATTTTAAATGTATATTTATATACAATTTGCTTTCAAGAACTTTTCACCTCCCTCTTTATCAATTCTCCAAAAGGTGCTTATCAAGGTTTAAGAATAGCAGAGGCAAGAAAGGATTCATAAGCAACATCTGACATCACACGGTGACCAAGACAGTGTCTGTCCTACCTAGTGCTCCTTCTGCCCTCACCAGTACCCACTTGCTTCCTTCGTTTCTCTAAGATTAATAATCCCCAAGTAAGCTCAGACCATTCCAGTGCCAAAATACACCCGTGTATGGTACTGCCTATACCTACCTATCCACATGGGTTTATTTATTGCATATTCTGGACAAGGCATGGTGAACTAAAGTATTTTTCAGCTCTAGACACAATTCTGACCAAAGATAGAGCACAGCTACAACGACACATTGACGTCAAAAGCACAGTGACAGGCCAGCATGGTGTCAAGTAAAAGTCTTCAAGCCTGAGCTATGGAGGGAATCCAATCACTCACCCGACATATTCTTCCTAAAACTAATCTGCGTGAGGATGCACCTGGTTTCAAAGGTCCCCTTTCACTCTTCTCCTACTTTTCACAAAAAAGGCTTCAGATCTCACGATGGCTAACCATGGGGTATAAGACTCTTCCAAATCAAAGCAAAAAAAACCCCAAAAACAAACATTCAAAAATTTAGGGTAGATGCTAAGAAAGTATCTAAAAATGGGGAGTTGCTGGAGGGTATGAGGAGATAAATGGTTTTAGAAGGAGACCTGACTTGGGGTGGGAAAAACATAATAGTGTATACAGATGATGTGTTGTGGAATTATGCACCTGAAGCCTGTATGATTTTGTTAACCAGTGTCACTCCATTAAGTTCAATAAAAAGGAAAAAAAAAAATAGTCTGCGAGTTAATATTTCTTTTGCCTCTAAACAAAAAAAATTTTTTTAAATACTTCTGTATCTCTGGTAGCTTCCCATTATTTGCTTTCAAAACAATTCTGGAGGATCTACCATCAGCTGACACAGTATTGAAATAATGTACTAGGGGCATATAAAATCCATCACTGGGATATTTGGCAGATAACTCAAAAGGAATTTCAAAATCTGAAAGACACTGCCGAAAGAAAAACAAATATCTAAATAAACTTTCTCTTATCTATAAAAAAATCTAGAATTAGTTAGGTTCTATCCTGAGATGTATTTCCAATAACACTTCTATTTTTATATTTTAAAAATTCTCATAAAAATCTGTATGGCCCTGTCTGGTTTGGCTCAGTGGTTGGAGTGTCATCCCAGGTATCGAAGGGTCTTGGATTAGATTCCTAGCTGGGGCACATTCAGACGTCAAGTGATCAATGTTTCTTCAAGATTTCTCTCTCTCTCTAGAATCAATGAAAAAAACACATATCCTCTGATGAGAATTAAAAAATAGTGATTTCTATGATTTGTTGTTTTGATAAGTTGGTACCAATAATAAAGCTTAAATTTTTCAACTGACTAAAGAGCCTATGGTCACAGGACATTTTAAAAATTAAATTTATATATATATATGTATGTGTGTGATAAAGAAGTTATTAGGGTGATAATTAAAACATTTTCAGGCATAATAGTATAGTATGTCCTAACACGGTAAAACTAAGGAGAATGGAAGAGAAAACAGATCAAGAAGGAAGAGCAAAGTTTCATGAACTTTTAAAATGAACAATGGTGGGTGTCAAATTGCTATGGTAGTGGAATCTACAGAATACACTTCAAAAAGCAATGTAATAGGTTTATCTTAAATTTTAAATGCAAATACTCATTAGGTCAAAAAATGGTCTCCTTTTGCAATGATTTAAATGTATGATGAAAACTTTCAGATGTCAACGTAAAAATGTGGAAGGGAGTATATTTTTCTTACAACTCTTGAGTATGGAAGAGTCATGACCACTAGTGTGAAGGAGCTAAAAGACTGTGTGCAGCACTCTGGGGCAGAAAGGAAGTCTCTCCAATGGTTACAAGAGCTTAAAGCAACTGACAGCCACCGGAAGCATCGATACAAGGAAAATAAAACAGAAACCCCGAATCTTATTAATTTACAACTGTCCATCATGTATTCTTCAAAAATGGGGAAAATGACTGCATTTACTGTTTCTACTACTATCAACTTCCAAAAAAAGGAATTTACTGGCTGGACAGCATTGCTAAGCATATTGCATAGCATACCAATTTCACTATAAACTTCACACAACAAGGCCATTCTTTTACTTTCCACCTTACAAAGTAGTTACCTCCTCAGCTTATACAGTTTGAGGAACCTAAGACCTTGTGAGCCAACTGACAGATCAGATAACTATGGGTGTGCCCTGCTTGTAGTCATCTCCACTACCCAGAAGATTTTCCTGCTACACCATCCTCCTCAGATACTAAATACCACCATTAGCAAGGGTAACAGCAAAATAATATAAACCTTTTAATGTCAAGCCTCCCAAAATCTGCCTTGTAATTTTTGCCAGCTGTCTACCGAGGAAATGAAGCCATCAAAAGTTTGATTAGTATGGCGGCGCAACGACAGCGACACCAAATTGCCTGAAACTTCATAAATATACCTATTTTCACTTACACATCTAGACTCTTAGCAGCAGAGAAGTAGAGCTGTTAACAGCTGACATCTAAAACTTGCCCAATAAGTAAGAGACTCGATTCACTCAGCAGTAGAAAACTGCTGTTCAATGAAAGCTGGTTCTATGGGGAAGCCTCTACTTTTAGAAAAGAATGGATTCCAAGTTCTAAAAGAATGGATTCCAAGTTCTAAAATGGCCACCAAGCACCAAGACTGCCTGTGTTTCATAGATTTCTCTAGCAGTCTCAACCCAGGAGGGTAAAGGCTACCAAGGAATATTCTCAGTTTCTTCTACCTGGTCATTCTGCCCTGTCTTTAAAAGTAAGCAAAGGTGCAGGGCCTGTGTTCCTGACGGCAACCTGTAGTCCATTACCTGGCCTGGACCCTTGTAGTCACGGCTTTGGTGCACTGGGAACAGAGTCCCTCCTCAGGTGGACTGAAAAGGATGACCCACCTGTGACTGCAGAAACTGGCAGCCCTGATTTGAGCCAATAAAATACAGCTCAGAGGCAAAGAAAAGACACCCTAAGTCAGGGTTTTGTTGTGCAGTAGCTCTTAGGAACCAACCACAGTGCCTCTGTTCCACGTGGGCCCGTTTCCCACAGCACCTTTTAACTTTAACAGCCGAGTCTGGGTATTCCTCTCTGCCGACAGCCACCTGCAACTGTCCGAGACTAAGAAAAATGTTGCCTTCCTCTGCAGGCACTTGCAACAATGAAATGCTGCAGACTTTCTTTTTAAAACAGGTGCCCTGCTTTTTTAAAAACAAGTTTCCAGGAGGAGCTCTAACCACCCTTAGGAATATCTTAACCAAAGATGCAGCCCGGGCAGCAAGCAATACACACAAGGAAGATGTGAAATCCCAGGCTTCCAGGCCAATGAACTGCTGACGTTTTGCATACTTTAGACTTGAGTCATTAATCATTTAAAAATAATTCTACCGTCTTCAGATTAGCTCTGGGCTTGAATAGAGTTAATTTATTATGAGAACACACTCCTTTTAATGAGTGAAGTAGTTTCTAAAAAGAGTGCAAAGTGATTCGAGTTACCAGTATTTCCCCCCCAAAATTTAAGAACCACTTGTGATTCTTCAGCTGGGAAATCAGAAGAGGCTAAAAACAAAATCAGATGGAGTACATAGTTGTTCCATACAACCTTTGACTGGCATAAAAAAAAAAAACCCAGTTAAAATGCAACAAACGTACTTCCCATCCTTTCAGATTAGTCACTTACAGTTTTATTGTACAGAGAAGCATTTAAAACATTTTCAGTCAATGCTTTTAACTTGGAAATGATGTTCTAGTGATTGTGCTTGTGACTTTTTGTAGTCTACAAATAATGAGAGACATGTTTAAGAGTGAAAAATTCCATTTTTGTCACCTTGATAGGATGAACACTGTAATGATAAATAGTGTAGCCATTATTACAGCTATGTAAGAAAAGGTTTACTGCTCTGTGTTTACATTTACTGTGGATATATAGCTGATCCAGACTGCTAGATGGAGAGTTGTGTCATAAAGGAAGAATTTGCTATACTCAAGCAGAGAAAGCTCATATTCAACCAAAAATCCCCTGGCTGTATGTTGGGGGGATCTGGATCTGGGTATAGCAAGGTGCACTGCTCTGGCCTGAAGCACAAGTTCATGATGCAATGCAAGTTCACGGTGTAGTGCAAGTTCACAATGCATTGCTGAGAGGAACACTGATGCAGTCAAGGCCATATTCCTACCAGTGCTGCCAAACAGGCTTTTAAAAGCACAGAGACACACATTCTTACACTACATGCAGGGAAATGTGACACGAAGTATTGCATATGTTAATGTCAAGCTTGCTGCCATCATTTCTCTAAATATCCATGACACTTTCTTATCAGTTATACACATGAGTAAGCAAAACCCTTTAAAAATTAAACAAAAATGCTAACTATTTTACTAAAGGATGTATTTTCCAATAATTTCAGTGCTCTTAAAGGAAGTGTGTGTGCCGAGGAGGGAGGGAGAGAAAGGGAAGGAGACAAGGAGGGAACACATTTCTGAGTGTCATTTTTCCCTCTAAAACCACCCAATAAGGTCAACTTTGTTTTAAAGTGTTAGATTTAGGAAATTTTCCTCAGCGAGGAACAAACAGAAAGCAGAAGTCTAAACAAAAGCAAATTAAATCAAGACAAGGACATCAAAAACAAATTTGGCTTTACTTTTCCGTGGAAGTAGGTCCTATATCTAACACTGCACAAGGTTTCCTGCACAATGAAAGGAGAAGAAGTCCCTTACACTGCCTCGCTTTGCCAGAGAATCACCGTAGTCTGCTGGCAAAGTCCGCTTGCTGGACTTTTTCTGCTCATGTTCAACTGCATCTTCAATTATAGGCTCAAGCCTCATCTGGACAAACACCAAAGATTGGGATCAATGTCTTTTCATTATACAAAGAAAGATCCAATACCCTGTTTTATGTCTCTGCAGTCCAATTAAACAATTGCATGATTAGCAGGATTCAAAGTTAAAGAAAATGCAAAACCCCAGCAGTGACAAAAATCAAACTTTCTAGGCCCCGGTTTAATCTCTTGCCAACTTCAAGGTTTTTAAGGTCTGTTTCTGAGACCTGATTGGGATTTCAGCATCTTCATTCAAGATCCCACCCAGGAAACTAATCCATTAAAATCCCAGAATTTAAATAATATATTTCCCCCACAAATTTCATAAAGAATATATGTCAAACTACCCCCCAACCTTCCCCAATCCCTTCTTGGCAAAACTCATCCTTATAAATAGTGCCAATATGCAAACCTCTGCTTCTCTCAGACACCAAAATGCTGCTCTGCATTACCTCTGTGAGGATTGTGGTATCATAGGATGGCTGATACTTTTCTTTTTCGTGAGCAGTTCTCTTCTCCATCTTCTCTCTGTCAGTTTTTTGCTTCCGGTCTGCACCTTTAGGCTAAAAAACAGAGTAGATTATTTTGTCCATCAGGTTACAAACAACTTTATAAGCAAAACTGGGCCTTAATTACTGAAAGTCTGGTTTCCGTCTCTTACCTTAAAAACTTTGATTTGGCAGCTAGCTGAGTGTAGATGATCTGTATATTCTCCATTTTCATTCTGCTTAAAGGTGTCAACCTGGATCCTAAAAGGCACTCCCTTTTCACCTCCATGCTTCCGAGGAGTAAATTCTGTGCTGATGCAGTGTACCTGGACAATTGGAGATGGGTTCAAAGTACCATCCACTGGTTTGTCCCTCTGGATGGCCTGTCACTACTATAAATGTAAGTTCCTTTAAAACAAACTCCCACATCTTAGCCAGGTATCTGTTATGAATTTCTCTGATTGTTTTTAATATACGGTTTTCCTTTCACAAAGCCAGCTGGGCCTTTCTGAACTTTCTGGAACGAGCTCTTCTTCCCCATTCCAATGCCTCTCCTCTGAGGAAGGACTTGCTCTGATCATGGGTATAACAGTACAGTACAGAGGCTTCCTGCCTACTTCCCCTACCTCCACTCCAGACCGTATACTGCTCTCAGACCCAGCTAAGTCTTGCACGTGGCTCAATCCACGGCAACCTTGAGCTCATCATTCAGAGCTTCCACTATTGCCCTCTACTTCGAAATACCTAACTCTTATCCATTCACTCATCTTCCTATTATTCCAACCTCCATCAATTTGGAATACTTCTTTGCCTGGGGAACTTCCACGGCCCATAAAGCCCACCACTTGTGTCCTACCTATATCCATCTAAACTCTTCTGTCAACCCTTCCAAGGATCCTAAGGGCATCTTCCATCAATTTGTACCCTCACCATGGAGACAGCTTTAGGGTACTTCATAGGATCAGAAAATTGATTTTTGTAATTTCAGACTGATATACATCCTGCCTTCTAGTGACTGTCAAAGTGAAAACTGATCTCTGCAGGATATTGTGCACAACCTGAGACTTAAGGCCAGCTCCTACATCACTTTCATTCACTGTGTATGTAGTTATCCTGTTAAACAAACAGTATGAGAAAATATTCAACGAATACGAACCATGTTCCTAGTGACTACTAATTGATGGAATATAGTATTTGCCAGACCACAAAAGTTCAAAATACCAAAGATTCTCTACTGTTCACAAAAACCACAGTCTATATAGGCTGGTCAGCAATTAAGCAGTATATTTTTTCTACGTAAGATTACCTACTCAGTATTTTTAATCTTTCCACTTACACATCTGAACATCCTGGGTATTAGAATTACCATTGGGTTTTACTATATATATTTTAAAATTCATCTCTAATAGATACAAAATGAGTACTTATGGTTGACATGAAATGTCTGAGAGTTGCTTTAAAGTATTCCATCAATAACTTAAAAAGGGGAAACTACTCATAACTGTTGAAGGAAGGCGATGAGCACACAGAGAATTCATTCTTATTATTCTCTTACTTCTGTGGTTTAAAAATTTCAGTATTAGAATGTTGTTAACAGAATCTTAAAACAGTACACTTTTTTTTCAGTCACATCCTTTTATATGGCAGCTTTGGTTCCAGAGAAATGCATCTTATGAAAAATGCAAGTTTTGATTACTGTTACTACCAGTGGTAAAAGTAACATTGAAATAATGCTTCACACATAAGCTTGCCTTCACATGTGTTAGTCTGTGATAAAAGATTTAGTATATCAGCTCCAATTTAAGTATATGGTGTATTTTTTAAAAGATACTGCCAGATAGTTTACAAATAAGCTTTTAAAGAAATTTATATCATGCATTAACAACTCAACCTCAAAAAAAAAAAAAAAAAAAAAAAAAGGAATTCAACCTCATCCATGCATGACCTTCTAAATGACGAGGCTAGTGTATGTCTAGTAAAGTAAAAAATCCAAACCTGAATGAAAGCAGATGTGCGTTTTGCAGGGTCCCACAGAAATTCAACCGCATTTAACTGGCTTGGATTTGTCCTTGTGTCAATTATTCCCACAGACATTGGAATATCTGTATTTTAAAAAGAAGTTACATAGAAACTCATCTACTAAGAATCAATGAAAAGCTTACAGCTTACTTTAATTATGTTTTAGTGAAAATGTTGTATCTCTGTGCTGCACTTTGTTTTCCCATGTTCTCTGTGGTTAACCCTTTCAACATCAAAACCCACCTAATGAGTATCAGACTTTCTCCCACCATGGTTTCTATTTCATTTTAATCAGAATATGATGGATAGTACCCAACGGAGAACTAAATAAATGGTTTCCAACTCATAATATTACTGGCTCAGGGTCTTTCAGTTTCAACAAAACTCTACAGTTGGTCCTCACACAACATGAGTGGGAACTGCACAGATCCACTTATGTGTAGAGTTTTTCAATAAATACTGTAAGTGTATTTTTCCTTCCTTATGGTTTTCTTAATAAGATTTTCTTTTCTTGCCCTGACCCGTTTGGCTCAGTGGATAGAGCGTCGGCCTGCAGACTGAAGGGTCCCAGGTTCGATTCCGGTCAAGGGCATGTACCTTGGTTGTGAGCACATTCCCGGTAGGGGGTGTGCAGGAGGCAGCTGATCGATGTTTCTCTCTCATTAATGTTTCTAACTCTCTATCCCTCTCCCTTCCTCTCTGTAAAAAAAAAAAAAAATCAATATATTAAAAAAAATATTTTCTTTTCTCTAGCTTAAGAACTCAATATATAATACACATAACATACAAAGTATGTGTTAATCAACTGTTTATATTATCTGAAAGCTTCTGATCAACAGCAGGCTATTAACAGTGCCATTTTGGGGGAGTCTAATTATGTGCAAATTTTTCACTGCATGGGGGTCAGCCCGTAACTCCAGCATTTGTTGTTCAAGGGTCAACATTTTAAACTATAAAACAACTCAAGGCACACAGAATCCACTCCCACCAAAACACTCTACACACAATTATATGTGGTACCAACACGGGTATAACTAAAATGCCTTTATATCTCTCTCCATGGTCTTTTGACGGTCACTGTACCTAAATCAAGAAGTCTATCTCCTGGGCGATTCCACTTCCAACCTTCGAGTTGCTGATGCTCTGTATACTGTAGCCGTCTATCATGGAATACGACTCTTATGATGCTCTATGGAATAAGTGGGGGAAATGAGTACTTTTAAACTGTTCCAGCTAAAATGCAGAAGCATTTTCACTTCTTATGCATTCCTATAATAGAAGAGCATACAAAAACAAGTTCTGCTTTAAACAGTTTGTAAGTTAACTGTTTTGCTCTTGTATACCTGGATTACAGGTACATGTATTTGGTGCCAAGAATTATAATTCAAATGTAAAGATCCCAAATAAAATGGTTAATTAGGTATAATTTGTATTTAAAAACCTGATATTATGATTCAGAATTAAGACACATGTCCACAAAACTCATGAGCAAGAATTACATTTCTAGGTAGAAAATATTGGATGGACACAGGAATTAATAAAATGAAAAAGTGGTATAAAGACAGAGAAACCCAGGCACAATGATAAAACTGCTAATTTAAAGTAATAGTTAATAACTGATTGTCTGTAAAAAGATAGTCGTCTGGGGAAAAGAGGGGACATCTGCACCCACCCTGAGAACTTATAGGCAAAATTCACTCTCAACTATTTTACCTGAAAGAGAGTGAAGAAAAACCAAACCAAACCAAAACACATCAAGGTAACTTTATCCAAACAATCAAGTTCCTAAGGAAAGACTTTTAACTCCACAAACTCTAGGCCAAGTCTCTGTTCTCCACCTATCATCCCTTCTTCGCCTTCCACAGGTTTGGGGAGCCAGCTTCTATTTCATTCCAGGGGCCAGGATTAAAGAGCTCATCAAAACACAATGCCAAATGTGTACTAATTAGCACTCATTAGTGCTTCTGACACATGTATAAATAATTTTCTCAGACTATGCTGCAATAAGATATTTTCTTTTTTTAAATACATAATTTTATTGATTTCAGAGAGAAAGGGAGAGGAAGGGGGGAAGGGGGACAGGGGAAGAGGGAGAGAGAGAAAAAAAGAGAGAGACATTAATGATGATAGAGAATCATTGACTGGCTGCCTTCTGCACACCCCCACTGGGGATCGAGCCCACAACCTGGGCATGTGCCCTGACTGGGAATCAAACTGTGACCTCCAAGGTTCATAGGTCTACACTCAACCACCAAGCCACACGCCGGGCAAGATAATAATATTTTCATAGGATCAGCTGGTTCGAATAAGAAATAATTTGTTAGCAATACATATAAATACTACTTTAGTGCATCTGCCTTCCTCATCCCACAAATAATGTCCAAAATGTAGCTGATAAACTTTATTTTATTTTTAACATTGTTATTTTCAATCTACACTAGAGGGTATTATTTTCTCTTTTTTAATTTTATTTTTTTCTTTATTGATTAAGGTATTACATATGTGTCCTTATCCCCCCATACCCCCACTCATGCCCTCACCCCCCCTGGTGTCTCTGTCCATTGGTTAGGCTTATATGCATGCATACAAGTCCTTTGGTTGATCCAGAGGGTATTATTTTCCACTGATTTTCAGACACAGTGGAAGGGAGGGAGGGGGGAAAGGAGGGAGGGGGGAAAGGAGGGAGGGAGGGAGGCATCGATATGAGAGACACATCAATTGGCTGCCTCTTGCATACACCCTGACCAGGGGTGGGGAGCAAAACTGCAACTGAGGTACATGCCCTTGACCAGGAATCGAACCTGTGACCCTTCCGTCCGTGGGCTGATGCTCTAATCACTGAGTAAAACTGGCCTTGGCTGGATCCAGTTTAAAGGACCTCAATACAGGACCTATCAAGCCCTATTCATTTCAATGAAATTAATTTTTACAATTAAAACAATTTTACACCCTTTATACTGACTTTGTTTTTAAAAGTCAACATCTCAGAGTCATCAAATTTAACTTCCACTGTCACAGGAGAGTTCACCCATATCTTCTCTTAAAATATTACTAGGTCGAGCCCTAACCAGTTTGGCTCAGTGGATAGAGCATCGGCCTGCGGACTGAAAGGTCCCAGAAAAAAATATGTATTTTACTGATTTTTTACAGAGAGGAAAGGAGAGGGATAGAGTTAGAAACATCGGTGAGAGAGAGATATCAATCAGCTGCCTCCTGCACACCCCCTACTGGGGATGTGCCCACAACCAAGGTACATGCCCTTGATGGGAATCGAAACTGGGACCCCCTTCAGTCCGCAGGCTGATGCTCTATCCACTGAGCCAAACCGGTTAGGACTAGGTCGAATTTTAATAAGGTGTGGTACAGCTGGTAGATTTGTCCAAAGCTGAACCAAGCTGGCTAGCACAAGGGCATGTCGAGAAAATCTTCACATTTCTAAGTTTCCTAGACACTAGAAAATGAGAGCTATTGTCTGGCTCCTTGAGCAAACACTTAGCTATTTGCCACTAGCGTCCAGTCAACCAAAATAGGGCTTGTTCAGGGATAACAATGCTGATAACTTCATAAAACAATTCATCTAATCAGTGAATGCCAATATCGGGGAATGAAAAAATAAGACCATTTCACTCATCCTCTAGGGCAGTGGTCGGCAAACTCATTAGTCAACAGAGCCAGATATCAACAGTACAACGATTGAAATTTCTTTTGAGAGCTGAAAACCGACTTCTGCGCATGGGCCACGAAGTTTCAATCGCACTGTACATGCGTGCCCGCACATGGTATTTTGTGGAAGAGCCACATTCAAGGGGCCAAAGAGCCGCATGTGGCTCGCGAGCCACAGTTTGCCGACCACTGCTCTAGGGAAATGAGCAAATCCACTGATTGAACACAAACATGACAGACTCAAAGTGCAGATGGATCCTTCCGATCCAAGTATAATTGGGAGTCCCCGAGTGAGACGGGGAAATCTGGGAGCTCACTCTGGGTTGACAAGACAATGATCCAGTGGAGACCAGAACCCTTATCTCTTCCTTCATCTTCTCACAGGATTGAGGGCTTCCTGCCCCAGGAGTGGGAGGAATACTAAAACATGTCAAAGACTCTCCAGCCTCAGGGGTCCTCAAACTTTTTAAACAGGGGGCCAGTTCACTGTCCCTCAGACCGTTGGAGGGCCGGACTATAGTTTAAAAAAAATACTATAAACAAATTCCTATGCACACTGAGGGCCCGGGACGAGTCGGCTGCTAAGCAGGACAGGCAGTGGCACCCGGCGGGCCAGATAAATGTCCTCAGCAGGCCGCATGTGGCCCGCGGGCCGTAGTTTGAGGACCCCTGCTCCAGGTGCTGAGCACCTGGCTTACCCAGACACCCCAAATTTGCTAGCTTTAGTATTAGTATCCACTCCCCCTACCAGGGCTGCCTTTTACATGCTCGCCCTCTAAAGAGGCAGATCTACAAAGGAGAGCGTCTTTCCAATGGAATGCCTCTCCACAGTGAGGGCCCAGCAGCACCTGGGCCCCCTACATGCCTCTCTGTGGGGAGATGGAAGGATCAAGAGAACTCATGCTTCTCTTTTGCTAACACTTAGCCACACTGAAGTTTTGCCTTTTCCTAATTAAGTTTCTTCCATAAACCTTGCCCTATAATGCTACGAAATTGGTAATAAACCGTGGTGCATGATAGGTGAGGCTAGAAGGACCCACCATGCACGACAATGGAGGGGTGGGGACAGTTCTGAAGATACATCCAATAAGCAATGGGGTGGCAGGCCAGTGGTTACACCTCCTATATCTGGAATGACTGTCTTCTTCATTCATATACATCAGTAGGGTAAAGAGAAATTTCAAAAAATGTTTAGAGAAATATTAAGAGGTGAAATAAAAGGACCTTTTGAAGTTTCATTTTAACACATTTTCCCTCATGTTATCTTTTACTTTTAAAGAGAAACAAATTTTTTGTAGTGGTGGTAGGTCTTTGCACACATAGCTGCAAGTAAATTTCATACGGTACGTTTCCAAAGGGCTTTCACATTACGTCAACAAGTTAGGAACTTTAAAATAGTGAAGCGAAGTTTTTTATAAAAACTCCTGCAGCAAAACTGCTTTTTAAAAATCACTGCAATATCTATTAGGAATGTAAAATGATCAACCTTACCTTTACCAATTTTCCAGTGATCTCAGGCATATCTCCCATTTTCCGATTATCCAGCATCCGAATTTCATAAGACTGACCTATTTTTAAAGAAACTGTACATTAAAAACAATCCACATAACGAACATTACTGTGTTTAATAAAAAATATTAACTATCTTTCAAAATATACAATTACACAATGTTCATTTGCTAGAAAAGAAAATTCAGGTTTATTATCTTTCTCTTTCCTGCAACTCATACTATCCTTTCCTTCTTACACTATCACATAAGACTATAAAAAAATTGCCTATTTTAATTTTTAACTATTACTCTTACATTAAATTTACATTATACATATATCCATTACCTGAGAGCAACTTTTTGTAACAGCTTTTAAAATATATATATAGTCCTAGCCGGTTTGGTTCAGTGGATAGAGCACTGGCCTGCAGACTAAAAGGTCCCGGGTTCGATTCCAGTCAAGGACACGTGCCCAGGGTGTGGGCTCGATCCCCAGTAGGGGCGTGCAGGAGGCAGCCAATGAGTGATTCTCTCTCAATAAAAAATTCAGAAAGGAAGGGAGAGGTAGAGAGAGAGAGATACATCAATGATGAGAGAGATTCACTGATTGGCTGCCTCCTGCACGCCCCAACTGGATTGAGCCTGCAACCTGGGCACGTGCTATGTGCCGTGACTGGGGTTCATAGGTTGACCATCAACCAAACCACTGAGCCACGCTGCCCAAGCAACAGCTTTTTTGAAATTTAATCTACACATGCCATAAAACTCACCCTTTTAAGTATACAATTCGTTTTTAGTACATTCAGAGCTGTGCAACTGCCACCGCCACCAACTTCAGAACATTTTCATCACCCCCAAAAAGAAGTCAAATCTATTAGCAGTCACTACTCACCACTCCCATCCTCCGAGCCCCCAGCAACCACTAACGACTCTACTTTCTGCCTCTGGGGATCTGCCTACTTTGGACACTTGATATAAATGGAATCACACATTATGTGGTGACTGACTTCTTTTACTAAAGAATGTTTTCAAGGTTCATGCAGGTTATAGCATGTATTAGTATTTCATTCCTTTTTACTGCCAACTATTATGCATTGCATAAATACACCACATTTTATTTGTTCATTCATTCATCAGTTAATGAACATGTGGGTTGTTTCCACTTTTGGCTACTATGAACAATGACATTAAATTCAAAGCATTTTTAAAGTCCTAATAGAGAACTTCAAAACAAGAACCAGACCTAGCCAGTTGGGCTCAGTGGATAGAGCATTGGCCTGTGGACTGAAGAGTCCCAGGTTTGATTCCGAACAAGGGTACATGCCTGGTTTGCGGGCATGATCCCCAGTAGGGGGCGTGCAGGAGGCAGCCGATCAATGATTCTTTCATCACTGATGTTTCTATTTCTCTATTCCTCTCCCTTCCTCTCTGAAATCAATAAATATATTTTAAACCAAGAACCAAAACTAACCTCAAGGAAATAAGATTACTGTGCAAAATGAAATTAACAAAAAATGACAGTTATATGTGTCTCATCTCTAGAGCAAAGAAAACTAAGGAGAAAATAAACAAATGGAGCTACATCAAAATAAAAAGATTCTGCACAGCAAAAAAAACCATCAACAAAATGAAAAGGGAGCCCACTAGATGAGAACATATTTGTCAACGATACATCTGATAAAGTGTTAATATCAAAATATATAAGGAACTCATACAACATAAATAAAGAAAGACAAACATTCCAATTAAAAAATAGGCAAAGGACCTAAATAGACTCTTCTCCAAAGGGGACATATGAAAAAAATGCTCAAAGTCACTGATCATCAGAGAGATGCAAATTAAAATGACAATGAGATATCACCTCACACCTGTCAGAATGGCCACCATAAACAAATGACAAGTGTTGGCGAGGATGTGGAGAAAAGGGAATCCTAGTACACTGCTAGTGGGAATGCAGACTGCTGCAGCCATTATGGAAAACAGTAAAGAGTTTCCTCAAAAAATTAAATATGGAACTAACATTTGACCTAATGATCCCACTTCTAGGAATATATCCTAAGAAACCCAAAACACCAATCAGAATGTATGCACCCCTATATTCATAGCAGCACAATTTACATTGGGTCAAATAACAGTTAAGTCATTTGGAGACTTGGAGAGTGTTATACTAAGCGAAATAAGCCAGTCAGAGAAAAGCAAGTACTCCATGATCTCACTCATATTTGGAATCTAATGAACATAAACTGATGAACAAAATAGATCCAGAAACATAGAAGCATGGAACAGACTGCAGAATCTCAGAGAAGGCAGGGGAAGGAGGGTGGGTTGAGACCAACCAAAGAACTGACATGCATAATCTGTGGACAAGCTCACTTATATCATGAGGTGTGAAAGCATCAAAGACCTGGCTGGAGCTATAAAACAAGGGGCAGCCTATTCCAGCCAAATCCCTGCTAAAGGGAGAGCCAGCTGTGTTTACTCCACCCTCTCATGGTTCCATGTTGGGATTACAGTTTACTTCACATAGTCAGACTCAACTCTTCTCGTTACCTAAGAACAGGTGCTTAAGGCATAACCAGGAAAACACAAAGTTTTTAAACTCTGAATTTCTATTGTTCAAAATAGTACAAAAACAGATACTTTAAGGCATCAATACAATTGGAAAACCTGTTCCAATTTCTATCTTACTGATGAAGTCAAGACTACATGGAATTTACTTTTTTTTTGTTCTTTATGGTGTTATACAATAGCAAGCATTCCTCAGTAACAGCTGCCCAAATGGCAGGTGAGCAATGATCTTTAAGGGGAGGCTACTAGGAGTACTAGTAACCAAGCTATGGCCAAAGAACGGTACAGAGCCCCTGCAATGTGCCAACCCTCCTATGAGGAAATTGTCCATTTAAGGTGGTTGTGAAGGGAAGCTCTCATATTTGCCTGAATATTCAAAATAAAAAATGCAGCATGGTCCCCAGACCAGCAGCATCAGCATGACATAGAAACTTATCAGAAATGCAAATTCTCCAGCCCTTCTCTGCTTGCTGAAGTTGGAGACCCTATATCTAGTCAGCCAATACTATTTCAAACAGAAAGCATTCAAGACCTTCTCCTGGGAATACAATACTCAAAAAGCTGTGAGTAAAGGGTAAGAATCGACCTTCTTTTCTCAGAAGCTGAACAAATACTGTAGGATATGTTATGATAAACATTCTTCCAAAGAGAAAAATGGCCTAATTTGGGATGGCTAATTATACATTTGCATCATTTTGCATAAGGCTCATTTAATACAATGATATATGAAACACTGCACAGTATTACAGATAATAAGATTTCAAAAGCCTTTTTAGTTCAAATTACTTAGTTGTCTATGTTAAAATTAAGAACTAAGTCTATCTAAAGCTGTTTAAAGTAGACTGCATTATGATTACTTTACAAGTAACCAAAATTCACTGAAGTCATCAGGTGTGACAGGACTGTAAATCTTACAACAGTCTAGGGCAGCTCTCCATTACATATGTATGCTCCACAAATACACTGATGTTCACATATATCCATTACATATGTGCATACAGTCCATACATTTGAATACACATATATGCACACATTTTATATACATAAGCAAGAGCTCAAGGTTCATTAGATGCCCATTTGAAGACCCAGCTTTGCCAGGGCTTTGAGAGATAAGCTAAGGAAGCAGTACTGCAGGAAGCAGAGTCTTTGTCTAAAGGTGTGGCCAGCAAACCGCAGCTCGCAAGCCACATGCAGCTCTTTGGCGCCTTGAGTGTGGCTCTTCCACAAAATACCACAGCCTGGGTGAGTCTATTTTGAAGTGGCGTTAGAAGACGTTTAACTTTAAAAATTTTGGCTCTCAAAAGAAATTTCGATCGTTGTACTGTTGATATTTGGCTCTGTTGACTAATGAGTTTGCCAACCACTGATCTAAAGCATATTGCCCCCCATAGCCATTTTTAAAATAAGCCAAAAATTTTTTGTTACCATCTTAATTTACACAGAACTTACATGATTACAACAAAGAACTATTAATATTTTACCATCACTGCTTTATCATTTTCTCTTTATATATACGCATCTGCTGATGGTGCCAGTCCCACTTGCACCCACTGCTGGTGCTGGCCCCAATCACACTGTGCTGTCAGTGGGTGAGGGTGGGACTGGCACCGTCAGGGTGTGCGAGTAGCAGCAGCAGGAGTGGGGCTGCCAGCAGACAGGGGACCGGGGCTGTGCAGGGGCGCAGAGGATGGGCTGAGTCCTGCCCCTGTGCCCACCGCAGCCTCACGGCCCACAGTTCCTTTCAAGGTGCAAGAATTTGTGCACTGGGGCACCAGTGTAATATATAGTGACTTTTATATCATGTAAACCACCTAGAGCAAGCAGTAAATTAAACATCCTAGTCAAGTCCACTTTTTCTTTCAACACTGCAAATAAACTTTTGCTTTGGCTATGATCGTCCTGGCGCTGAAGGGATATGCTTCTGTTTCCAGTCTTCAATCCAGGTCATTACAAGTTTCTGCATGTCTGATATAGACCCTTCTGGAATTTTTGTTAGTCTCATTGCTTTCAATAAAGCAGATCCTTTAATACAGTGGTTCTCAACCTTTCTAATGCCGCGACCCTTTAATACAGTTCCTCATGTTGTGGGTTTGCGACCCACAGGTTGAGAACCGCTGCTGTAGAGCCTAAGACCAACGGAAAACACAGATATTTACATTACGATTCATTAACAGTAGCAAAATTACAGTTATGAAGTAGAAACGAAAATAATTTTATAGTTGGGGTCACCACAACATGAGGAACTGTATTAAAGGGTCGTGGCATTAGAAAGGTTGAGAACCACTGCTTTAATAGCTTCTGTCACTTTGTTTTTGTTTTTCAACATGGTAGCTATGGTTAAATGGGACATGCCCGACTAATGATCAATAACCATAATTGATTTTCCACCTTTGTAATCCTTAATTTTATTTTCCTTTCCAGGCCAATCACTTGATGTGGCCTCTTACTGGCAACAGTAGCAGTGGGTCTTGTACACAGGGCCATGATGAACAAAACAACATGAGATTAAATCAAGCACAGGAGAAAATGATGCTATTAGGAGACACAGTAAACACAAGATGCGCAAGGCTGCGGCCGGGGTAACACAATTCACTGTTTTACGCTAACTTTTTCTTAATAAGCAGGAAGAGTACACTCTAAAATAACGATAAAAACTATATAAACTAGTAACAGTCATTTATTATCATGACTATACATAATTGTATGTACTATGCTTTTATAGCACTGGCAGCACAGTAGGTGTGTTTACACTAGCATCACCACAAACATGTGGAAATATTAGATATAGGCAGTATTTCTAAGGAAATAATGTATGTAAAAATTCATTGAGCTATATATACTTTTTCAAATATTTTTTTTATTGATTTCAGAGAGGAAGGGAGAAGGGGAGAGAGAGAGAACCATTAATGAGAGAAAATCACTGACTGGCTGCCTCCTGCAGGCCCCACACTGGGGATGGAGCCCGCAACCTAGGCATATGCCCTGATCGGGAATAAAACCATGACCTCCTAGTTCATAGGTCGACATTCAACCACTGAGGCATGCCAGCCAGGCTGAGCTGTATACGCTTATGACCTGTGCACACTACTATATATATGCTTCAGTAGCTTTTAAAAAATTTAAGATTGACCAAATTGATATTGAGCAAGCTGATCAACTGCTCTAAGCTTCAGTTTTTAAATCTATAAACTAGGTTAATAGAACTTTTCCTGGGTTGTTGTGGAAGATAACACATATAAAGTATTTAGTACAATGCTTCATACACTGTAAGCACTCATAAATGTCAGTCTAACAAATCATCACTATAGATGGTGGACTGCAACTTTTGTCAATATGAACTATCTTTTTCTGGCTTAATAATAATAGTGATAAATTATCAATATTTCCCCCCAGGCCCATGAACAGACACATCCAAAACATGCCTTTAAACAAGTGTGTGTGTGTGTGTGTGTACTCATTCATCCCAAGGTATGCATGTAAAAGAACTTATTGAATCATTCTCCAAGTAAGAAAAATTCAGGTTATTTTCTTCTTTTGTCATTAGAAATAAAGCTACAGTGAATATCCTTGCCCCTACGTTGTTCCTTCTGATAGTTTTATGTCCAAAACAGATCACCATATAAACTATTACAGTTCTTTCAAATATGAAACTTAAGTCTCAAATAATTGAATGCTTACCCAAACACTAATTCAACATTATACTAAATCAATATTAGTAACAAGATTAGAGTACGGCTATAAATGCTACAGATAGAATACCTAAAATAAAACCTCAGCAATTAGAAACCTATATATGAAATGAAAAGTTAAAAATAAGCTATTCTTTCATATTTCTGAATGTTATCACAAGAGTCTAAAAACTGTAGCTCGTTCCAACAGTTTAAGGAATTAAAGATTCTACTTAATGACAAATTAATAAAAATGTACATACAAGGAAATATACCTAAATGTTAATTTGTTATCTTGGTGGGATACAACTACAGTCAATCTTCAGCTTTATCCCTTGACATATTTCCCAAGTTTTTTACAATGAGTGTGTAATATTTTATAACAAAATATTCGCATTTAAAAAAAGTTTCACATGCTTTCACTTTAAGTATCCAACAAATTAATTCCTACATAACAAAGTATGTTTGTTTACACTGGGAAGTCACACTGGCCTGTGCCCAAAACTACTAAGAGCACCTGAAAAAAATCCCTTACATCCCAAAGGTAAATTCTGCCCCGCACATCTCTATTCTCCATTTTTGCCACTCTCACTTTTCTATCACGAAAATATAATAGTCTCATAAATATAAACAAGATATGTGTAGACAGGAGAAACCAAGATGGCAGCATAGGTAAACACCTGAACTGCTGACTCGCACAATTTCAAAACTACAACTAAAAGACAAAACGGACATCATCCAGAACCACAGGAAGGCTGGCTGAGTGGAAATTCTACAACTAGAAGGAAAGAGAAAAGCACACTTAGACTCACAGGAGCTACGGAAGTGCAGAGGTACGGAGGCTCGTGCACACAGAGAGGGCTGGCAACTGAGTGTGCGGCTGCTTTCTGAAGCAGGAGGGAGACACAAGCTCCCGGTTGTGCTGAACTCCAGTTCCAGGCGAGACTCTGGGGACCCAGACTCATACAGGGAGAAACTGGACTGTCTGGCAGCGGGCGAAACTAGAGGATGGCTTTCTCTCAGGTGCTTGCAGCAATTACCTCAGGACACTGAGACCCAGGGGCCTCTTAGGGCAGGGCTGATGGGAAGCCATTGCTATGTGCTCCGCCCTGAGACTCTGTCCTATCCAAGCTGAGCACAGAGGCTTTTGCATATGAATGGCCTGGTCCTCTGAATTCTAAACTTACCTAACAAACTGCAGCTGAGTCCCAGAGACCCAGAACATCCAAAAGAAGGCCCAAGGCCCCGCAGCAGCTTGCATTGTTTCACAGCTGGGCCTCATCTGGGCACCTCCAAAACCCAAATAAAGAAGGGGAATCTGCAGATCTCTCCTTAGCTCCTGTTGGGTAGCCTCAGGCAGAGGCTAAATTAGCACCTCCTTGGAGATCCAAGAGCCAGTGTACCCAGGGGTCAGAGTGGGACCATCCAGATTACCACTCCTCAGATCCATAAGGGACACACTCAGGGGGCAGACTCAGTGAGCACCAAAGCCCCCTGAAGCAAGTCTTGTCTCATAAGGGTGTCTCTAGCACAGAAGTTCTCCCAGCGTAGACACAGCTGATCCTCACAGCCAATTGGCCTGGAGGTCAATTCCTCCCAGTGATACCAACAACAATCAAGGCTTAACTACAACAAGACTGTGCACACAGCCCACAAAGGGGTGCACCAAGAGTTACCTCAGGTAACTGGGGAGGCTGAGCCACTGGGCCCTATAGGACACCTAGCACACAAAGCCACTCTATCAACTCAGGGAAGCAGCCAAAATGCAGATACAAAGAAACAGGTCACAAATGAAAGAAATGGAGGAAAACAAATGACTGGATATAGAGTTCAAAACCATGGTTATAAGGTTTTTCAAGAATTTTCTAGAAAAGGCCGATAAATTTAGTGAGACCCTCGAGGATATGAAAAAGGACCAACTAGAAATTAAGCATACACTGACTGAAATTAAAAATAATATACAGAGATCCAACAGCACACTAGAGGATCGCAAGAATCAATTCCAAGATCTGAAATACAAAGAAGCAAAAAATACCCAACCGGAAAAGAAAAAAGAATCCAAAAACATGAAGATAGTGTAAGGAGCCTCTGGGACAACTTCAAGCGTACCAACATCTGAATTATGGGGTGACAGAAGAAGAGAGAGAGCAAGATACTGAAAACCTATTTGAAGAAATAATAACTGAAAACTTCCCCCACCTGGTGAAAGAAATAAACTTACAAGTCCAGGAAGTGCACAGAACCCCAAACAAAAGGAATCCAAAGATGACCACACCAAGACACATCCTAATTAAAATGCCAAGAGCAAAGACAAGAGAGAATATTAAAAGCAGCAAGAGAAAAGGTTATCTACAAGGAAGCACCCATACAATTTTCAGCTGATTTCTCAACAGAAACTATGCAGGCCAGACGGGAGTGGCAAGAAATATTCAAAGTGATGAATAGCAAGAACCTACAACCAAGATTACTCTACCCAGCAAAACTATCATTCAGAATGGAAGGGCAGATAAAGAGCTTCACAGATAAGAAAAAGCTAAAGGAGTTCATCACCATCAAACCAGTATTATATGAAATGCTGAAAGGTATTCTTTAAGAAGAGGAAGAAGAAAAAGGTAAAGTTAAAAATTATGAACAACAAATACCTATCTATCAACAAGTGAACCTAAAAATCAAGTGAATTAAAAACCTGATAAACAGAATAAACTGGTGAATATAATAGAATTCAGGGCCTAGAAAGGGAGTGGACTGACAATTCTGGGGGTGGAGGGGGGGAAAGGTGTGGGGGGTGCGGAAGAGACTGGACAAAAATCGTACACCTATGGATGAGGAAAGTGGTCGGGGGGTAAGGGCAGAGGATGGGGTGGGAACCAGGTGGAGGGAGCTAAGGGGGGGAAAAGAGGAACAATTGTAATTATCTGAACAATATTTATTAAAAAAATAGTAAAATTAAAAGAAAAGATATATGTAGACAAAATTTGACATGATTTATTTTAGCCACAGACTCCATCTTCACACAGCTTATGTCTATTTTCAGCTCGTACATGCTTCATGCCGGAGACCCAGGTTCCTTGCTAGCTGGACTTCTGATTCATTCTCAAGTTCCACATTGAAACCACTGTTACTAAAAATAAGTGACATCCTTTCCTACTTGCTCCCCCTTTGGATTTTATCTGAAAAACCATATAATAAATCTTGTTCCATAGACTCTCATGCAAATCAGTCTCTACAAACTATAATTTTGTTGGCTCACAATAAGTTTCCTATAATTTTTTTGAACTAAAGTTATATATAACTTAAGGGGAAAAAAATGTAACTCAAAATAACTTCCAGTAATCTAGGCAGTCAAAACTTTCATTTAGGATTCTTGTAAATTCTAGCATCCAAACGACACATACTAACCTTGGTTCAGGTAAGTGAGCGTTTCATCATGCAGTTTTACTGCTGGAGATGTTGCAGCGCACATCACATACTGAAAGGGTGGGTTTTTAGTTTCATCATCCAATGGAAGGCTAGAATCTTCCTGCTTGAAAATGGGCAATGCCAAGACATCACTGAAAAAAAAGAAAATCAGCATTGACCTTACTTTGGGTTTAAAATATTTAAAAGCATGTGAAAACGTTTTAGGGGTAGTTTCTTTTAAAATTTAAGTTTAGAAATGACCACTTATGTATCATCAATGAAACGATACATAGAATAAAAGAATTATCAATGCTAACCTGGCTCCCCTAAATGATAATATTAAACCTGTTATCTCTAGTGTGGCTGTGAGAAGGGAAGCAGCTATGATTAGGTAGCTTAAATAAGAAGTATTTAATAGTTAGTAAAGTCCATGCTACTGATAAAGGCTAACAAATAAAAATGTCACTTAAAAAGTTACTTCAAAAAAATTTTTAAGCACTTTAAACTCCATATCCTTCATATATATGTGTGTGTGTGTGTGTGTGTGTGTGTGTGTGTGTGTGTATAAAAGAGCAAGTCAAGAGTGTGTAGCTGCCTGTTTTGGAAAGCAGGAACTATTGCTGCCAAAGGTAGGTCACATTAGCACCATGAAATCACAAAGAATCATTTGATTAAAATGGTACTTTACAAAAAGTTTCCTGCTAGGCTTGGCAAGTGCTGAGAGCATAAAGCTTCGTGCTTAGTCTAAAACAATGGCATCTTCTGATAAGCAAACAGTGGCAGTAAAAACAACTGCTATTTTTTCTCCCAAGAATAACGTGGGGCATTAATTGGGAGGCAAATGGGAGGGGCCCGGGGTGGGGGCGTCTTCTGGGGCACTGCCTATATTCTGTTAACCTGGGAGGTTAAACATACGTGGATGTTTGGCTTGCTTTTAATTTGAATAATTTAAAAACAGCTGAGATTTCAGTTACATATAATAAAATTCACACTTTTAAAGTATATAATTCAGTGGGTTTTAGTATATTCACAGAGTTGTGCAGTCATCATCACTACTTCCAGAACATTTTCATCATCTCAAAAAGAAATCTCGTACCCCCTTGCAGTCATCCCCTGTCCCTTTTCCCCTACCATACTCCTAACCCCTGGCAACCACTGATCCATTTTCTCCCTATGGATTTGCCCATACTGGTCATTTAATCAAACAGAATCATGTGGCCTTTTTCTTAATCTGTTTTCAAGGTCCACCCATGTTATAGCATGTATCATTACTTCATTCCTTTTTATAGCTGAATGATATTCCATTGTATGGATATACCATTCTATTTATCCATTCATCAGATGATGAACATCAGGGCTGTTTCCAATTTTTGGCTATTATTCATAATGCTACTGTGAACACTTGTTTCTGTGTAGACATATGTTTCATTCCCTTGGATATCTATATCTATCTAGGAGTAGAATTACTGGGTCATATGGTAACTATGTTTAACTTTTTGAGTAAGTGCCAGAGTGTTTTCCAAAGTGGCTGTACCATTTCACATTCCTACAATTAGTGTATGAAGTAATTGACATAATTCACCAAGATGTACATTTACATCTTGATAATTTTTCTATATTCATTTTTCAATAAAAAGTAAAATAATAAAGTAGTCAAATGAATAACTACTATAACACAAATATCAAAGGCTTGTCTGAATTGCTCATTTCCTTTTCTGTTTTCTGCAAGCTGTTGACTAACTCAGGTATTTGGCTGGCCCATTTTAAGTAAATTTAATTTACAAACAAAACGCGGAAATGAAATGGGAGGAAAATTCTACATTCCCTCCTTCTCGGCTACATTTCTATTAAATCACTAGACTGATTATTCAGAAACTAAATTACCACTAATTCTACTTCTCTTTTATTTATACCTAAGGATTATGAACACACTCTTCTGCACACAGTATAACTGAGGAATGCAGTCAGCAATCTCCCCCAGCCCTCCTCTAGAGTTCTTCTCAACACTGTGACCTAGGTAGGGGCTTAGTTCCACTTAAGTGGAACAGATACAAAAAATGAGACTTATGAAGACTCAGAGCAGCTGTCTTTATGAAAAAACAACCATACCAGCCACAATAGCTCTACAGTAGATGAAAATATGTATATACCTATGTCATATATATGTAAGCATTTAAAATCCTCTTGGTGAGAATATAAATAAGAATGAAAGCTATGACTTAGAAGTATTAGTTAATTATACTGAAAGTGACATGCATAATTTTAAGATCCCAATGCTAACTGCATGGGTTGATCAATAAATACACGCCATCAAAATATGACATAAGATGGGCCTGCATGGCTCAGTGATTGAGCATTGACCTATGAACAAGGAGAGTCACGGTTTGATTCCTGGTCAGGGCATATACCTGGGTTGCAAGCTTGATCCCCAGCTTGGGGTGTGCAGGAAACAGCCAATCAATGATTCCCTCTCATCATCGATGCTTCTCTCTCCCTCCCTCTCTAGCTCTGAAACCAATTTTTAAAAAGCCCTAACTGGTTTGGCTTAGTGGATAGAGCGTTGGCCTATGTACTGAAGGATCCCAGGTTCGATTCCCGTCAAGGACACGTACTTCAGTTGTAGGCACACCCCCAGTAGGGGGTTGTGCAGGAGGCAGCTGATCAATGCTTCTCATCAATGTTTCTCGTACTCTATCCCTCTCCCTTCCTCTGTAAAAAGTCAATAAAATATATTTTTTAAAAAATAAAAAATAAAGAGGAAAAGAGATCTCTCCCTCCTCTCCAAGCAACCACACAGAACAAGCTATGTGAATACACATAGAAGGCAGCTGCCTATAAGCCAAGAAAAGAGGCATCAGAATAAATTCTACCTTGCTGGACTTCCCAGTCTCCAGAACTGTAAGAAATAAAAGTCTGTCTTTAAGAATAATAATAATAAAATAAAATATGACATAAGACTGCATAAGAATGTCCAGCCAGCATGGCTCAATAGTTGAAGTTTGACCTTTGAACCAGGAGGTCATGGTTCAGGCACATGCCTGGGTTGCAGGCTCAATCCCCAGTGTGGGGCATGCAGAAGTCAGCCGATCAATGATTCACTCTCATCATTGATGTTTCTGTCTCTCCCTCTTCCTTCCTCTCTGAAATCAATAAAAAATAAATAAAATAAAAAAAGTTAAAAAAAGAAGGTAATACCTAGAATAAGTTCATCAAGGTCGTGGAGGGAAAAAAGGCAAGACACAAGAAAAAAATTTTTTTAAATAAATAGGTACTATATATAGCATTCCCAAGTGATTCTTCCTATCCAGAACGATCATATTCTCACTACCTTGAGAAGACTTCTCAATTATTAATTGGTAGGTAGCAAAGGGTGCCGCAAAAAGAGGGGGGTCAAACCCCAGCTCTGGATCTTCAAATCC
Source organism: Corynorhinus townsendii (assembly GCA_026230045.1). NCBI lineage: Eukaryota > Metazoa > Chordata > Mammalia > Chiroptera > Vespertilionidae > Corynorhinus > Corynorhinus townsendii. The sequence goes on along the minus strand of JAPDVU010000006.1, from coordinate 12,489,245 downwards.
AGCTCTACCATTTGTTGAATGATACTATGGCAGGCTATTTAACTTCTCTGAGCTCTAATAATGGGTTTGTTTTTAATTTAGAATATTTTAACTATCCTAACTCTAGGTGCACATTAAATCAAAGGTTCTCAAAGTGTGGTCCGTGTAATCCTGGGAACCCGAGACTCTTCCAGGGGGTCCAAGAGGTCAAACCTATTTTCAGAATACACTATTGGCTTTTTTCACTTTGTTGACATTTGTACTCGTGGCACAAAACCAATGGTGATTAAAACTGCTGGTGCCTTGGCGTGAATCAAGGCAGTGACACCAAGTGTACTAACAGTCATTGTTTCAAATTAACTTTATTATATATTAGTCCTTGGGTAGGTATAATGTATTTCTGGGCACACCTAAGTACAATGGTTGTCTCAAGGAAAAGATTCTAGCACTTGGAATCTGGCCTAGCAGTTTCTCTCACAGAATATTATTTTTAACTTGAAAGGAAAACTGACAAACTGTGAATATTCAGACCTGGGTATTTAACAAAAATTTCCTCAAAAATGAATAAGCGAACCCATCGTTTACAACTGTGATATTTGCTGCCAATGATAAAATCTGAACCCTCCACCATGTGCTTTCTCTGATGAGATAGTGGCCATATTAAGGAATGTGATTTTTTGATACCGCATAGTGAAAAGCATCAACATTTAGAAGATCTGCACAACTCAGGAAAAACCACTGGTTTTTTTCAAATGAACAATGCATGCACATTTCAAAATTATGCAGGGTAAGAGATCTGATTAAGTCCAAGACAGACCAATTGATTCTAATGTAAGAAGACAAAAAAACAGACACAATTGCCAATTCTAAGTTGCAATTTTAAGAAACCACCACTTGTCAAGTGCTGGTATAGTATCAAAGAATATCCAACATTACTTAAAAGGGCTATTAAAATAATCTTCCCTTTTCCAACCCCATATGTATCTGAAGCTAGACTTGCTTCATGTATATTAACCAAAACAAAATATTCCAAAAGCAGATAAGAGAATTGATTTGTTTTCTAAGTGAGATATTAAAAAGATGTGCAAAAAGCGTAAGACAATGCCACTCTTTTTCACTAATATTTTATTTAGGAGCATAATATTTTAAATAGAAAACATTGAGAGGGAGAGGGAGATAAAGTAAAAGAGAAGAAAAGTAGGAAAAGGGGCCTTGAGATTATTAGGAGACGGCTACTTCCCACTTTCCAGTAATATAAAGGCCTTCGTTATTTTAAGTAAATTTTTAAATTTCTTGATTATGAAGGGACTACAAAAAACACAGCATACTATTCTATTCAGAGACAAAGTAATTTGAGATTGAGACAAAGTAATCCATAAATGAGTGAAAATGACACCAGGAGTGATCCTACTCAAAGTCATTCTGCTAAAACAGGAGCTTCTCTGAACTCAGAATAGTATTCACAGGTATATTCTAGCTTTGCTTCCAAAATGTTATTTTTCATGTTTAAAAACAACAGCTTTGACCACTACATATCAAGACTGTCAAAGTCATAAAAGAGGAGACAAACACTAAGCGCAATGATGTCTGAGACTGAAACCCAGATCACAAGGACAACAAACGAAAAACCCTGAACCAAATAAGTTCTGTACTTTAGATAACAGTACTGCATCCTGGCATCTTTCAAAACTGTACTCTGGCCCTGGCTGGGTGGTTGGAACATGGTCCCATCTACCAAAAGGTTTTGGGTTTGATCCCCTGTAAGGCTATGTAAGCAAGGCAACTGATTGGATGTTTCTCTCTCACATCAATGTCTCCTCCATCCGCCCCCTTCTCTCTCTTAAGATTAATAAAAACATATCCTCGGGTGAGAATTAAAAAAATTGTACTCTGGTTATGGAAGTAGGAGAAACTGGGTAAAGGGTTCATGTCACCTTGCTAGACTATCTCTTGTTAAGTTGTAAATCTAAAATCATTTAAGAAAAAAAAAATTAAGTTAAAAATGCAGTTGCACTTAATAAAAACTGGTTCTTTTGTAGTCCGTATCTCAAGATAACAATTTCAAACTCCAAAAAACTCAGCAAGTTTTAAAAGAGATTGCCACACCAAGGTTCAACACAGATCTGTTTCATATCCATCTCTTAGTCATGTACCAAAGCAAGCAAAATAATTATTACAGAGCTCCTTCTAAATTCAGTCACAGAACCTAAAGCAAACAAAGATGAGGCATCAGATGGTATTTCCACCAACAGCAAATGTTTAAGTATGTCTTGGCAAATTGACAGGTGTCACCTTAATAAAATATCAAATTTATGAGACCCTATCAATAAGCTGTCACATTTCAAACAGCCCTGAATGAAGGATATAAACAGCATTGAATCTTGTTTTTAGTGGGAAGAGGAGACACTATAATTTTTAAAACGGAACACAAAATCTATGAACAAATAGTAGAACGTATGTTAATTAGTTGACAGTTGTTAGTCTATAAGTTATTTCTTGAATATAAGATTTCAATACGCAGCAAATATTTCTCAAGGCAATCAAAGCCTTTTATTCATCTATCCTTTGGAGCAGGGGTTGACTAGCTACATCCCAAGGGCCAAATCCAGCCAGCCTGTTTTTATACAACCATGATCTAAGTTTCCACACTTTTAAAAATGGTTGTAAACAAACAAACAAAAAAGTGTGACAGAGATGCTCTGACAGGCAAAGCCTTATAATTTATCTGGCTTTTGTTTGTTTGCTGCCAATCTCTGTTTTAAGGTAATACATTTAAAAACCAATATGAACAATATAATCTGAAATCAATATGGTTTTAATCAATAACTTATTAAATTCTTTCTTATAATTCAGCCAAGATTAAAGCCAGAACAAGTTTTTAAACTTTGAAATGAGAAGTTTTATAGGAATTATTGCCAATTCTGATAGTAGTCTCAGGCACCACTATAATGAATTTTTAACATTTCACTGATCCTAAAAGTTTTCCATACTTCCAAGACATGTCACCTACTCAAGAACCCTTTGTTTTATTTAGTATGAGACCAAAAGAAAAACATCTGCTATTAATAGCTACATAATAAACCATATCCTTAGTAATCTTTTACTAACTTAAAACTGATCAAGTTGAAATTTTCCCATTACCTCACAAAGTCTGTACACTGGCATTTTAGCCTATCAATCAGAGGAAATTTGTCTCCACCTCAAAGCAGTTTTGATTTAGCAAATAATTTTGATTTAGCAAATTTAATTATTTTGATTTAGCAAATCAAAATAATTAAGTTTATTATTTAAATAAATAATAAATTTAAATTAAATGTAGTGCACCTCCTACAGAATCTGTAATGTGTAACTTTTGCCTCAAAATAGACTTATACTACAGGGAAGTTTAACAGGGCAGACCAATGTCCTTTGTAAGGTAATAATATCAAAGTTTTTATGTGTAATCTAAAGAAGTTGCATTATTTCTTTTGGGGGGGGTAATTTTCACCCGAGGATATTTTTTCCATTGATTTTTAGAGAGTGGAAGGGAGGGGGGAGAAAAGGGGGGGAGAGAGAGATAGAGAGAGAGAGGAACATCTATGTGAGAGAGACACATTGATTGGTTACCTCCCATTTGCACCCGGACCAGGTTGGGGATTGAGCATGCAACCCAGGTATGTGCCCTTGACGGGAATCGAACCCAGGACCCTTCAGTCTGTGGGGCCTTGCTCTAACCACTGAGCAAAACGGCCAGACCAGTATTTTCTTAAATCCTGAAAAGTAACATGCTACAGATTATAATTTCATGTGAACAATGATGGAAAGAAAATCACCAGTGGTCCAAATGACCGTACTAGAAGTTTAAGTTACTTAGTTACCTGGTCCTTACTCCACAGAACATGAATGACCCAGATTTCAGATGAGTTTCAGCCTTCATTCAGCATGTGCGAGCTGAGCCTCCATTTGGAAGGGTAGTGCCACTGACAGGCCACTGGGGCCAATCACTTAACAACTATGAGCTTAGGTTTTCTCACTTATAAGGAAAGTACTGGTCTATTGGTTTTCTAGGGTCTCTTCATCCATCTCTAGAATCCTGATGTTGTAACTGAGATTTTAAAAACTCTTTGTAACCTGCCTCATTTTCTATAAAATCTGAAGCAGCTCATATCTCACAACAATACACACAGAAGAACACAATACACAAAAGGAGGGGGAAAAGAGCAGCAAAGGTAATACCAGAAATTAGCCTCAACATATCCCAATACTATCATCCACCTACATCATTTAATGCAAATATATTTTTAAGTTCAGTCAGACAATTGAGAAAAAGGATCTCTTTCAAGCTAGGTACTGTAAAACCTGAAGAAGCCATTTTCTAAAAGAAAAATCCCTCTTGTTTTAAGTCATCCAAAAATCAAATACAGTAAGCATACTCCACTTTGAAAGAAAAATGCAAAGCTGCCTACAAAGTAAACTTTTATCAAGAAGTCATTTTTCAGCCCTCGCCTGTTTGGTTCAGTGGATAGAGCATAGATCGGCCTGTGGACTGAAGGGTCCCAGTTTTGAGTCCTGTCAAGGGCACATGCCCAGGTTACAAGCTCCATTCCCAGTAGGGGGCATGCAGGAGGCAGCAGATCAATGATTCCCTCTCCCTCTCCTCTGAAATCAAGAAAAAAGTCACTTTTCAAATAATTTCGAGTTTAGCGCAAGTTACTTCTTGAACTTGAGAGAACAAATGAAAGAAGGACAAGCATCAGTAGCCCTTACTTCCCATTTGAGACCAGAGGAAAAGAGACTGCCATGCAGTGAAAGGACACTGGGCATGCCTGAGACCCACCTGGCCCTCAGGGAGCTCCAAGCTCCAGGTCCAGGTGGGGAATGCAATGCAAACAAAGGCAGCACGCTTAAAGCCTTCAGGCTTTCTCCAGGTCAAGTCAATTTTGCAATTTCCTAAATTTGAATCTCAAATAAAGGGTCTTGAATTTGCAAGAGGTAAGGACTTTTCATGGGTTCCTCTTAGTTTCTGAGGAGCAAACGGATACCAAAAACATAATGAAAAAAAAGAACCAACATGGTATTTGCCTTCAAAGATACTTGAAATTTTTAGATTAAATGACACATACCATATCACCAATAACCAAAAGCATTCAAGGGGAAAAGTTTCCCCATGGGAAGTGTTGTAAAAAACACAGAATAACAAAGATATCACACATTACTTTAAAAAAAAGGTCAAGAAAAGGTTTAATATCAAGATTTTACTCCCTTTACGCAAAATAAAAGTTCATTAGTTGGTCAAATCACTAAAACAAACAGAACTCTTGGGGGGGAAAAATAAAAGCTCAAAACAACTCAATAAACAATGCTCTCGCAGCAAACTTTCATTTTGTCATAACTGGTAACTGAGAAGCAACTGAAGAGACACATGACTTTGTTTCACCTGCCCTCCTATTCCGGCAAGTCCAGGTCTCAAGGAAAAGCACGAGGCCACCTGTTCCCCAGGCAATCACTGCCTCTAGTACTCCCATCTGGGTTGACCCTCTGACTTTCAGTAGCTCAATTTCCTCAACAACTGAAACAGTTGTTCCAAAAAACAAGCCACCTCATCCAGTTGCACAATTGCAGAGAGAAGAAGTGCCAAGTTCAGAGAGACCAGCACAGACAGAATCAGGGTCAGAGACTGGTGAACGAGGGTTTTCCTTCAAGCACGTCCTCAAAGACCTCCATCTTTTTAGAGTAATTTATTTATAAGATTTAAAAGCCTAATTACTTCAGGGAGCAGCCCTCGCCAACCCAGGCCTACACTGACCCAGAAGTCTTTCTTCTTCGGGACATCTGTCCTCCCCGAGGGCAGCAGTGACATGTATGGAGGCTGCTGGGCATCTGGACAGCACTTCAGGGCATTACTTTAAGGAACAGATTTGGAATAAATCTCTCACTTTACTTCGCATGAACAAAAAGCTGCCAAACCATCGAGTTTTATACTTTCATGGGGCGACTTTATAGTACGTAAACTGAATTTCAAAAAAGGCTAAGAAATAAAGAGCTGCCATGTTGACAGGAGTTAAAAGAACAGTATTCCTCAGGATAAAGGCCGGAGACTAAACTCAGATGTTTCAACCCCTCAAATTTAAACGAAATGAATGGCTGCCGATAGAGGCGGTGAAGACGCAACAAACTATTGTTTGTGGTGCACTCACTGTATCTTAAAGTCGTCTTCAAAAGGAAGCAGCCTACGAGGGTAGTCCCCAGAATGAAAACTTGCATTCTGAGACAATCAAAGAACCGTAACTACTGTTGATGTGCTTTTCTCCCCGGTGGCTATTGTCACATAGAATCACGTGACTAAAATTTGCAACTAGGAAAGACTACAATGTAGAAACTGAGTAGGTAGGAACTGATACCCAAACTTTGGAGAGTACTTTCCCAATAGCAGTCCTAACATTTCGTACTATATTCCAGCTCTAAGTGGCCCGTAAATCACTTGCAAGGAAATGAAACCCCTTCCCCACCAACCCAAGCCATCGTTAACAGCCGGGCGCGTTTTACAGCAAAAATGAAACCCTCAGCGATTCCGGGGCCGAAGGTTGCAGGGCCGCCCTCCCAAGCCCGCCACCGGGGTGGGCAGAGGCCTGCGAGGCTGCATGGCCCCGGCGGCCACGCGGCAGGCCCGGACCCCAAGCCGGGTAGGCCCGGGACAGCGCTGATCGCAGGCGCGCCTGGCAAAGGCCCAGGGTCCTGCGGGCCTTTCCCAAGGGTACGGAGGCGTCCGTCCGCCCGCCCGGCCGGCCCAGGGCATTCGGTACCTCATGCTGTAAGCGCCGGCGCCCAGCTCCTGCCCGATGCCCGTAAGGCTGGCGTCGAAGTCGTGCACCAGCCCGGACTCGATCACCTCGTCCATCTTGAGCACCCAGGCCATCTTCCGGCCTCGCCGTCACCCGGCGCGCAGCGCGGCCTCCGCGAGCGCGACGAAGAGGCCAGAGCTCCGCGGAGCGTCCTGGGGGAGGGCGCGGGTGAAGCCTCCGCGACGCGGCGAGTGGTCACCAGCGGCGGCTGGGGCGGCGGCCGGCGCGAGAGCGGCCGGGGCCCCGCGGGCAGGGCAAGGCGAGGAGCTCAGGCGGGAGCGGCAGGGCCGCCGGCAGCGCCTCCCTCCCGCGGGCGCCGGCCCCGCGCCTCATGCCGCCGCCGCCCAACCCCTGCGCCGCTAGCGCTGCAGCCACCGCCGCCGCCCGTCCCGCCCCGGGGCACCCGGCTGCATCCTCCCCAGGACTGCGCGGGGGACGGGAGTTCAGCCCGCTCCGACGACCGCGCGGGAGTGAGCCCGCCCGTCCCCCGGTCCCCGGCCTCGACCCCCGGGCTTCAGCCCGCCCGCCCAGGCTCTACCGCCCCGGCCAACCCCGCCGACGCCGCTCCGCGGGCGCGGACGATGGCTTCGCCACAGCTCCGGCTCGAGCTCACTCGCCGCTTCCGCCTCCTACGGGCTCCGCCCCGGCCCTGCCCCCGCCCCGCCCCCAAAATTGCCCCCGGCCCAGGCCCGCCCCGCAGGGCCCGCGCACGGGACACTCCCAGAGCTTCCCGGTGGAGGCACGCTCCCTTCAGGGAGACACGACCCCGCCCACACGGCCAGTTCCCAGCCCAGGCGGCCTGCTGCCCTTTCACACCGGCCCAGGAAGAGGCGGTGCCAAAAAGGCTGTCTGTTTTCGTCCATCCTGAGAAGCTAATTGATTGACAGGCGAACTGGACAATAAAGGCAAGTGCTTGGTCGAAACTCCCGTGAGTCTCTGTGCCCCTGTACTAAACAACCAATCAGAATGTTGTTCCTCTTGGGCGGGTTCCAGGACTGAATTTGCTGCCAAAAGAAGGAGTTCATTGGACCGTACTAGATCCCACTTCCTGTGGTGCATTACTCCTCTATGGTCTTTTGAGTTGTCTTTGGATTTTGCTCACACTACAGAAGAGAAAGCGGGTGGGAGTCTTAGCCAATAGGCTCGCACCCTATTTGTGGACTGAAAGGCCCATTGGGCAGAAAAACCTTGATTGACATGAATATAAGTCAATCAATGGTCCCAATAAAGGGTTCTGGAAAGAGTTCCCACAACTGCTGATTCCTGGGAGCAGTATGACGAGCTGGAGTTAAACTATCGGTTCATTAGCAGCAACAGCTGGCAATCGTGTTATTGTCTTGCATTTATTGTACTCGGATTCACTGGGCTTAGCTAGGAGCTTCTTATTCAGGGTGCAGTTATATGACTGGGGCTAAAGTCGCCTCAAGGGCTTCTGTACTGAGGAACACAGAAGAAATAAAATGGTGTCGGTATAGTCATTCTGCCAAATTATGTTGGTTGAGGTGTGGTAGGCAATTAGACATGAGTAGAACAAGGACGATAGGCCAGGTATAGAAGGTCACCACGGTGGAAAGTCCTTGGAGCCTAGCAAAGGACAATTGTAGGGTGGGATCTTGCCCCCAGGGTGACCTTTCCTCCCCTAGCATATCGCTGGTCCTGTGGTTGAACTCCCTAGAGATAACATCTAGGCCTCAGTTGTATTTCAGCTCCAGGCCCAGGAAAGCAACAAAACCAGACAAGCCACACCAAAGCTGACCTCAGGACCAGCTGCATTGAATAATGACCCCCTGCCCTGGTGCCACAACCCTGATAGGACACACCTGGAAAACTGCTGCACATTCTATTGAAATCTTCCCTGGGGGCCTACCCCAAAGTCTCCACCCTTAAAGCCCTTAGGACAAAGGACCCAGCAGGCTCTGCCTCCTTGGAGCATACCCACACCTTTCCCTTAATCCTTTCCCCTTCTTCCCCTTTGCCATCCCCAGACGTGTTACCATTAGCTTCCTCACTCCCAAACACAAAGGGCCCTTTCTGTACTTTTATAAATGTTCTCTTAAGAGTCTTGGCTCTGAATTCTTTCCTAGCCAGAACTCAAGTACCAAGGTTGCTGAACCCAGGTCTGGTCTTGAAAGATGAGACAGAGGGCCGGAGACCAGGACACAGGCTTTATTAGAGAAGACCCCTGCCGGGCTATCTTCCAGATGGAAAAGAGCACCTGTGCTGGGGTGAAGGCAAGTTTTGAGGGGAGGAAAGGGAAGGGATGGGGCTTAGGGTACTCGGCACACGCTGATTGGTGGTTTCATATAAGGCACATAATTAGGGACTTAGGAATCGGGGGCTTTTAGGGTATTTGGCAGGTGCTGATTGGTGTGGTTCAATGTACAGTCCATATAAGGTGCCTGGTTAGGTGTTCAGGAATGTTCGGGCTGCAGGTGGAGTTTACATCATTCTCTGTCCATCAGTTGGGTGAAGGGAGGATCTATCAGGTCTGACCCCATAGGTGTAACACCCAGTGCTGTTCCAGCCACCTTCAACAGAGAAATGGGGACAAGATTCTATTCTTGTTTTAACTAGCCTGGGAACGTTAAACTCGACTTTTACAGTCCTGCTTCAATGCCTGCATATACATCAAACCTCAGATAAACCTCTGATTACCCCCTGGAGGACTAAGGAAAGAGTAGTCAGGTATCCATACCACCTGACATCTATTATCCATACTGCCTGACATCCATTGTCCAAACCACCTGAGGATCACACCCTTGGACCAGTCCAGAGGCTAAGAATGCAGGACTGATTGTTCTCAAGAATGTACTTTTAACTATAAGACGCTTTTCTTCCTTCTTCAGAACATCCTGGGTATTACCTAACTGTGTGTCTAGTTTGCAAACCCTAAGACCCTTGAATAAATATTTCTTTTTAGCCAAAGCCTCCTGATTCATTTACCATCAGTCAACAGTACTCACATGTTTATAGCTCAATCCTGGTTGTTGTCTGAGACCTCATTTGGGGCTGCTGGAATTCCTACAACAAAAATCCTGTAAGGTGGGTTTACCCAGAACTCCCCTTACTAACTTGATGTTTTCTCTTCGTACTTTTCCATCCACTGCCTCCCAACCTGCAGGGCTCTGAATGCCCGTTTACCCATATGGAGTTGAGCTCAGTCTCTCCCCCTGCAAAATCACATTGCAGTGGTCCCTATACCTATTGTGATGCTCCTGAATAAAGTTTGCCTAGCCATCTTTAACAAATGTAGAATATTTCTTTTTTAACGCTGAAGACCCAGGACCAGGAACTATTGCAGAATCTTTACTCTGTAGCGTATTTTATTAGTCAAGCAGCCACATAACCAGATTGATGGGAGTAGAGTGAAATAATTTGGGAATCATGTTTTAAAAGTTCCAAAATCCACACTCTGGCTACAAATGTTTTACATTTGATGACCTTGACAGTTTTGAGGAATACTGGTCAAATAGTTTGTATGATGCCTCTATATTGGAATTTTTCTTATGTTTTTCTCATGTTATTGGCTTTGAGGAAGAAAACCACAGGGGTAAAGTGCCCCTTTATCACATATAGCACATGATTTACCAATGTAGATAGACTTTGATCACCTGGCTTGTCAGGTTTCTCCAATTTTTTTTCTAATATTGGTAATGTTTGTCTTCTCTCTTTTTCTTGGTTAGCTTGGGTAGAACTTTAACCTTTTCAAAAAAACAGCTTTTTATTTTTGTTGATTTTTTCTCATTATTTTGTTGATTTTTCCTATTTTCAATTTCATTGATTTATTTTTTGTTATACTGTTGTCTTGCTTTATACAGCATATTGTTCTCAAGAAGACTAATGCCTTCTTCCTTTTATTTAGAAGTCATTGATCTGTTTGATTCCAGGCCCAGAGGATTTCCCCCATTACCTTTGAAGTCCAGTGGTTTTCCTAGGATATGTCTAATAATTATTTCAGAATAATTTTTCCAGGTGTGCCTTTTGATTATGTTGATTCATATCTTCTTTTCTTTCTGGAACGTATTTTTGGATTTTAAATATTTATTCCCTTTTGTTTAAATATTTATTGCCTTTTATTGTGTGTGTGTGTGTTTTTAGAAACTCCAACTGTGTGGATGATGAATCACTTTTGCCTATTTTCTACCAGTTACTTTTTGTGTGATTACTTTTACCGCTGTCCTTATTTCATTTTCTTGAATGTTTTCATTTATTCCCTCAGTATCTCATATTTTTATGTGAAAATTGTTTTATCTTGGATATTTTAATTTAGTCTTCTTTTCTGAGTATCTGAGATCTTCCTTGGATTTTCCTTCTATGCCCTGTCAACTATATTTCATATCTTTCTGTTTTATATCCACACATATTCTGAGTGGTTGAATTTTTGATTTAAGGTGTTACTTATATCTGTATGTTCATTTTTGTGAAGATACACTTATTTGGGAGTATTGAATATTGTCTAATAGGAATCTTTAACTTAAAAAGTCACAACAGTATTCCTTTGCCTCAGCCTTTGTAACACACTAACCACAGAAGCATTTTTCAGGCATGGGCATCACTATATGCAAACTAGGGTTCTAGTTGCATGAATAATGGTTCTTAAGAAAGAGCTTCCTTCTTTGTCTATTTACATTCATGCTCCAAATTACAAAAGCATTAAACTTGAGGCTCTCAGGCTAGTATGGTGATAACTGATCTTAATGAAAGTGGTCACTAAGAAGTTTAAGTCTCCCATTAAAAAAATATTTTTATTGATTTCAGAGAGGAAGGGAGAGAGATAAAAACATCAGTGACGAGAAATCACTGATTGGCTGCTCCCCCCCCTCCCTTCCCCCCAGGGATAAAGCCCACAACCTGGCATGTGTCCTGACCGGGAATGGAACCATGATCTCCTGTCCTGGTTCATGGTCAGACACTCAACCACTGAGCCACACTGGCCGGGCTCTATGTTGTTTTCTAACTGGTATGAAGTCATGCAGGTTAAAACTGGTGAGCAGCAAGTAAATGCCGTTTAGACAAATGTTTGGCAGAACATGGTTGATAAATACTGAGAAACAACAGGTCTAATTTGCAGTATTAGATTAAGTACTGCTCAACTCTTTTCTTGGTGAACTTCATTAAAAAAATGATTCTTCAGGGGGTGGCCGAGGAGAGGTAAATGGGGGAAAGAGGAGACATATGTAATACTGTATGCAATACTTTAAACAACAAAGGATTTTTTAAAAAGGGTCGACAAGAGACTGCGTTTCTGGAAAAGCAGTGTGCAAACTGCAGCTTCTCAGGTAATCCATGGAAAAGCTCCTGGACAATGAGATCTTCAAGCAATGATAGGATTATATTCCACTCAGGGGTCACAAGAAGTCACATTGTGGGGGTGTTTTTCCACACATCTCATTGAATTAGGACTACATTTTTGGAAAGAGGCTTAACAGAATTTCAGTACTTAAGTGTCCCAGACTGTGTGGCTGGGCACTGATATGAAACATTGCAAAGTTAGATTATGAGCACTTGTCAAAATCTTATTGCATGTTTGCTAGCAAGGGAATCATTTCAGAAAAAAAAAAAAATCCAAAAAAAAACACAAAAACAAACCTGCTCCTCAAACATTCCTGAAGGGGGAATCTCCTTGAAAAATTTTAAACAAGGTTGGCAAGCTAATGTACTATTTTTAGTCACATTATAGCCTTTTAATAATTTGGCCATTTAAACCTGGGTCATAATGTCCTAGGGCAAGCATGTCAAACTCATAGCCCGCGGGCTGCATGTGGCCCACAATGGATATTTTTTGCGGCCCAGCCAATATAACGGTATGTAAGAAACATTTTAGTAAAAATTTCATTAACTTAATTTTTACAATATCCTGTTATACATTATCTATACTAATAAAAAGGTAATATGCTAATTAGACTGGGAGACCTTCCAGAAGTCTTTCTGGAAAAGCAATGGTGGCAGGACCAAGGCAGAGGTGGTTAGAGGCTATCAGGCCAGGAGGGGAGGGCAGTTGGGAGTGATCAGGCCAGTGTGGGGGGGATAGTTGGGGGTGAGCAGGCTGGCAATGGGGGACAGTTGGGGCAGGCAGAGTAGTTAGGGGCAACCAAGCAGGCAGGCAGGTGAGTGGTTAGAAGCCAGTGGTCCCAGATTGTGAGATGTCTGACTGCCAGTTTAGGCCCAATCCCTGCATCAGACATCCCCTGAGGGGTCCCAGATTGGAGAGGGTGCTGGCTGGGCAGAGGGACCCCCCTCTCTGTGCATGAATTTCGTGCACTGGGCCACTAGTTATTAATGAACTACTTTTGCTAATGACTGATTACTATAATTGTGTTGCATTCATTTCCCTACATGCTTTACACGCAGGTGCACCATTTCTCTCCTCTAATACTAGCAGTGAATATTTTAGCAGCCGATTGCCATGTCATTAGTCTTGGACTGATTTGTCTGGTGTGTGCAACAGGAAATATTTCCCTTTCAGAGAACAAGAAAAATAGGTTTATTTGTGCTATGCTTATTAATTTGTGCAGTTATTCAGTGTCTGGTCAGTTAATGTTCAAGAAAAAATATTTTCATCAAAATGTTCTATTACTTTATGTTAACAATTACTCATTTATATCAGCCTTTGTATTCAGCATCTATTGAAATAAACCTATGTTTCTATGAAGACTGAAGCTTTTGTGTTTTTGCGGCCCACATAAACTTAAACCTTGTTTATTTGACCCATGTTAGCCTTTGAGTTTGACATGCTTGTCCTAGGACCACTTCCCTGAAATGAGCAACGTTCCAGAAATATTGAGTAATATGGTGTGTTGCCTGTCTTGAATGGGGGTATTTTTTCCTTCTCAGTTCTTCCTTTTGGCCAAGCCACATTATGGGGCTACCTTGGCTACATGAAGAATTTCCTCATAGGTTTTTTTTTTTTTGCGCTAGGAGATTATTAATTGGTCAATTTTGTTTTGGTTTTCTTTTTTTTTTTTAAATACATTTTATTGATTTTTTACAGAGAGGAAGGGAGAGGGAGAGTTAGAAACATCCATGAGAGAAACATCCATTAGCTGCCTCCTGCACGTTCCCCACTGGCTATGTGCCCACAACCAAGGTACATGCCCTTGATCAGAATCGAACCTGGGACCCTTGAGTCCACAGGGCGACGCTCTATCCACTGAGCCAAACCGGTCAGGGCTGTTTTGCTTTTCTATTACTCAGTTCACTCATTTCTGAGTTGCCTGCCTTTGGATGCCTGCTGCTTAGTCTACGTTTCTAAGTAGAGTTATTCAGCTTACGTGACTCTAATTGTCAACGGTAGTTAAAGCAAGACCGTAAAGAACAGGTCAAAATCAAACCACTATTTAGATTAAAAATGATTATATAAAACATATCAAAGGCATGGAACATAAAACATTACTAAGAAGCATTCAATGTTTAAAATGCCTTTTCATCTTAGAGCTATAATATATACATGCATACATAGCTATATATACTTAATTGTGGCTGCTATTCCTGATAAATCTTTTCTCCTCAGATGTACTTATAAAACTTATTGACACATGAGCTTTTTAAAAATCTAGTTATAAGTGATTTGTCACACAGTGAAACAGAAAAACAACTGATATGTATTAATTTTTTCAAGTAATGTTATGTACAGTTTTATTGCCAGTATATGCACAACAGTAAGCATAGAACTATAAATACACAATGTAATTAACAGTAGAAAACAAAATTGTTACAGGTAAAGGGGAGGAGATACAGAGAAACTTCCTGCTGCAAGAACAGAAACAAAGGTAAAAGCCGATGACAAATCCATTCAGTACTCTTAAATTCTTTACATATATTTCTACATTTTGTTCAATTAAACAAAGTACAGATAACTCTGTAACAACAGCAAATGGCTTCCCTAAATAGCTATTTGCCTTTCCAGTCAAATTCACTTTGTTAGGATTAAAAAAAGTCAAGATGAGCAATCATTAGTATTCTGGTTCCAAATTATCTACTTTGCCTTTCACCAACACTGGTAATTTTTGCAAATTGGCTGCACATGAAAAGAATAGATGTAGCCAAAGGTGATTTAAAAACGTAACAGAAAAATCACCCTTTAAATAGTTTTCCAAAAGACACTATAGGCAGCAGCTCAATTAAAAGTATTAGCCCTGAAGAGGTAGAGAATTTGAGCCCGTTATACAAGATAATAGCCTTGGCACCATCTTCTCTCTCATCAGGATCAACGTTTTCAAGTAAGAATTTCATGGTAAAAGGAAACCAGGTTCCACCATTTAAACAAAAGGTGCTGGTCGACTCCCATGTCTCAATAATTAGTTTGTTTATTAAATGAGAAACAGAAGACTGTCAAGGACACACATGCACTTGATTTTTTTTTGTCTGTTTCCATTATCAAGTTTATTTGTAAGTGAATTTGATATTAATAAATATAAGAAAAACATCATTCACAATAAAGATAAACAAACCAAAAACCCTGCAATGAAACCTTCCATTTCAATAAGTATTAAGAAAAAAACAGGCAGATGATTTGGTGCAGCTTTCTTAAGGGATCATAGAGGGGACATGGTTTTAAATAAAGATGGCAAGATCAGTAACCAACAAACAATATCAGTTTTACAAAACTGGCTGATTCTGTAACATTTCTCTTTGAAGTCTTAGTTTTAAAACTACAGACCACCCCAAAGAAGTTATAGCTAATGACATGTATCACAATCACACCAACAGAGTCCGGCTGTAGCTCAAATTAGTCCTGCTGTGTTTCACGTCATTTCAATATTACTAGCATAGGACATGATAGGAAACAAAACTCAAAATAGCAATTAAAAAATATTATCCTGCATTTGAATAAAGGCAAAAAATGTTTTAGACTGTTCAACTTTTAAAGCTTTAAGCATTCCTGTTTAACCAGCATTAAAAAAAAAATTATACAACCATAACACTGGCAAAGGTTAATGGGGAAGACAAAGAAGTACAAACAGTGAAATGATAAGTTAGATTTAAAATTACTTTATATTGATCAACTGTTGTTAATACTGCTTTTTCTTGGATTTGGGATAACTACCATAAAGTTACATGCAGACTGAGGAGAGCCCTCTGTTACAGAAAATACAAAACAAAACAGAAAACTAAAACTAGGAAACAATGGTAAGCTCCAAAAGATGCATTTGAAAATTTCCTTTCATTGATGAGGGTGGCCTGTGTCCTGCCCTGGAGAGACCTGGTTCGCTTCCACCGGCTTCACTAACTTTGCCCAGGGACATCAGTAGTGGGATCAGCTCCTCCAGAGCCTGTCTGTGCACGTTTGATGTAAAGATTCAGTAGCTTCATCTGCAGATTGAAAGCAAAGCAAACATGTCATTTGAGCAAGCTGCCCTAATTTATAGTATAATGTTTATTAAGAAATTATATACATAGTAGAGGCCTGGTGCACGACATTCGTGCATGGGGGAGGAAGGAATGGGGATTGTGTGTGTCCCTCAGTCTGGCCTGCAACCTCTCACAATCCGGGACCACTGGCTCTTAACCACTTGCCTGCCTGCCTGATCACCCCTAATCACTCGCCTGCCTGCCTGATGCTTCCTAACCACCTCTGCCTTGGCCCCTGCCACCGCAAGCTGGAAGGATGTCCGGAAGGTCATTCGACTGTCCAGTCTAATTAGCATATTACACTTTTATTATTATAGATATGTGAGCTTTAAAAGATAAATTTTGAACAGAAGGGTTATTATAATGCCCAAGTTATTATTGACGATTAGAAATTATAAAAATTTTTTTTGATTTGTTCACAATTTAGTAATCTAGCATGTCCTTTCAAAAACTATTGTAGCCCTAGCTGGTTTGGCTCAGTGGATAGAACATTGGCCTGTGGACTGAAGGGTCCTGGGTTCAATTCCTGGTCAGGGCACATGCCCAGGTTGTGGGCTAGATCCCCAGTGTGGGGTGTGCAGGAGGCAGCTGATCAATGATTCTCTCTCATCATTGATGTTTCTATCTCTCCCTTTCCTTTCCTCTCTGAAAAACACACACACACACACACACACACACACACACATAAAATAAATATATATATAAAACTGTTGTAGTGGTAACATAAAACTGCAAGTAAATTTAGAAAAAGAAGTCACCATTAAAACAATAATGATAAACATTTAAGTACTATTTGCTATACAATATACTAACTGCCTTATATTATCACTTTTTATCTTCAAAACAGAACGTGTGAGTCACTCACTGCCTAAGGTCTCAGAGCTAAGAAAGAAGTGGGCCAGGATATAAAATTAGGCACTTGGGTTCCAGGACCCAAGATCTTAGACAATTATGCCACTGTCCTCCTAATAAAAATGTTTTTGAGGTGGGGTGGTGATCACACAGTTCAATGTATGGATAATGTGTTGTGGGGGTTGTATGCCTGAACCCTGTATGATTTTATTGGCCAATGTCACCCCAATAAATTCAATTAAAAATGTTCTTTTCATTTATTTTGCAGTCTTTACGGTATGAGACCATATTTTTAGTTTGTAATCAGAGCATATACATTTTTTTCATCTAATGTCATTTCCAAATATTTTACCCCTACCTACCTATTGTCTTCGTATGCAACATTATTACTGGCTGCCTAATATCCCGATAAGGTGCTTAATTTTAATCCTTCTGTAGGCAACTCTGAATTATCAGGACCTAACTTAAGCTCATAACAAAAGTTGGGATTCATTTTTCTTTGAAAACCACTTTATTATTGACTCCATGGGATTCAGGGATTCATTGCATCCTCTGAAACTACGTATAAAATTTTCTGTATGTATTTATTTTTCTTGAGATTAATCCCAGAGAGGTTTAAAAACCACTGCCTTAATCTATGTATAACTTATGAAAGGCGTATACCTAAGCTCATTTTCCTTTATGTGTATTTTTGTCCCCTTTTGCTATTTTAAAAATAAATATGATCATAGTAATGACAATCATTAGGATTTGGGGAAACTAACTAAAGGCAAGTATCTCCTATTAACTTGTTTATAAGCCACAGTTCAACAATCATAATCTATCCTCACCCCCTATAACAAATTTCAAAATTTTGGTAGTATCAAAGAAATAAGAAAAGCCAAGACTTATTTTTTCAACATACCAATCAAAGTTGTACACTTATCTGGATCAAAATAAGAATGTAACGAGAACAGATATTTATCATAGTTCATAGGGGGAAAACTTAAATATGTTCAAGTGGTCCATATTTTGGGAGAATAAAATAATTCATGAATATATAACCCTGTCTATTTTTAATTAAACAGTCTTTGAGGCTAAGGACTTGATTGTAGGAGTGGCAAAGAAGCTGGCTATTTTAAATAACCAGAATCTATAGGCATTTCTTTCATAGCAATCTACCAGTCACCCTACCAAACTGCCTGACTTCCCCTGAGTGGCAAATATGAAAGTAGAAACAGCTAAAATGCAAATGGTAGGAGGAGTAAGTTGAATGCTCAAAGCATGACTTACTAAAAGCTGAATACAAAAATAAATTTTGTATTAACACAGACACACACACAAATAAATTTTGAAGAATGTACCATGGCCAGCATCCTTAGAACAAAGCAGCTCTACTTACTTTACTGCCAGTAAGCTGACTGAGATGTGGTTTTAGTTCATCCCCAATTACCGCATGAACAGCCACCAGGCAGAAGACACAAGCTTTCCGAACACTGCTCTCTGAATTATCATAACCCTAGGGAGAAAAGTCCGCATTAGCACTCCTGGGGCATCTGAGAAAAGCACGATTCCAACAGAGACAGAACAGGTAACTCAAAGATGAGATCTCAAGCTTTACTGACCGATGAACTTTTCAACCTTTTCAAGCAGAGACATTCCCTTCTTTCCTTCCATCTCCCCTTCGGCACCTCCACTGTTAGCCTTTCTTCCCTTTATTTAGCTTGGAAAGCTGCAATTCTCTGACTCTGAGGCTGCCCCTTTGCCAATCCCCCGTGTGAAAAGTCTCCAGATTAACTTCCCTAAAGCATTCAGTTTTATAGAACTCAACAGCTCCTCACTAGCAAATAAAGTGTCCTTGGCCTGGCAGTCAAGGCACTCCTATAATCCAGGCTGAGTTAAGCTTAGTATCTGTCCCATCCCTACCAATGCTCCAAACTATTCATCCAAACATTTATTCAGTATTCATGATATGTATGACATATACATGTCATATATATATATATATATATATATATATATATATATATATATACACACACAATCTATTCTTAGTATCAAAGCATAGACCAAGAAGAAAGATATTTGGATATGATCTTCCAGGATCTCACAATTAAAAATTTTAGGGCTTAGAATAAAGTCACAAAGAAATAAATTATTAATTCTCTTCAGGAGGAGGTCTTAATATATACACTATTGAATTAAAATCACATAATAGAATATTTTTTATTGGATGGCAGAAATCTCATAATCTATGAAGTTAAGCAAAGCATGTTGCAAATATAATTCCCTATTTGTCATAATGTTTATATGAATGGGTTTGTGTGCATAGAAAAAAACTGCATTACACTTATGACTATAAATTATGACCTATTTGAAGAGGAATCTGGTAATACCTAGGAATTCTATTTCTAGATATATACAGATAAGTACAAGAAATTTTGCTGTAATACATATTTAATAAAAAAATGGAAACACCCACATTTCCAACAACACATTAATGGATAAACAAATTGTGGTATAGCCCTGGCCAGTCTGGCTTAGTGGATAGAGCGTCGGCACATGGACTGAAGGGTGCTGGGTTCAATTCTGGTCAAGGGCATGTGCCTCAGTTGCAGGCTTGATCCCTGGTCAGGGCGCACACAGAGGCAACCAATTGATATGTCTCTCTCACATTGATGTTTCTCTCTCTGTCTCTCCTTCTCCCTTCCATTCTCTCTAAAAGTCAATGGGAAAATGTCTCAGGTGAGGATTAACAGCAGCAACCCCAACTCCCGCAAAACCCTCCACAAATTGTGGCATAAACATACCAGTAAATGGAATATTACTCAGCCAAAAAAAGGATGAAAGTGGAATACATACTACAACATAGATGAACCCTAAAAGCATTATGCTAAATAAAAGGAGCCAGCCATAAAAGGACAAACACTGTATGATTCTACCTATATGAGGAACCTAGAAAGTAGAATAGAGGTTACCTGGGCCTGAGAGGAGAAAGAATGGGGGATCATTGATTAATGGTACAGAGTTTCCATTTGGGATGATTAAAAAGTTCTGAAAATGAATAGTGGTGATGGTTGTGTAACCTTGTGAATGTATTTAATGCCATGAAATTGCACACTTAAAAATGACTAAATGGTAAATTTTACATTATGTATATTTTAACACACACACCACACCTGCCTACTGTCTTGGATGTTCAGAGCAAATAGGCAGGCATGGTCATGCCATTAGTGTTGCCTGGAAAAGTGCCTAAAATAACTGAATCCCAAATCTATCGTAGCTTATCCCTCCAAGCTTAGCTGCTTACCTGTATTAGGCCTGGCATAATTTCTGGTAAAAGCAGATTAAGAGTTTCCTTGGACACTCTCTCTATCACTTTTGTTTGCATTTTGATTGCAGCAAGATTAATGGGGTAATCTGCAGTTTGGATGATAGGACAAAGCACTTTGATGCACTGCTCTGGACTGATTGAAGTGGCCAACACCGATGCAGCTTCCTCAGCAGATCTCACCACCTACAACAAAGAGGAAATTGAGAAGGGAAGTAATAAAAATATATTTTTTTATACTGTGTCCTGGAAGTACAAACTTCATGAAATAGGTAATAGGACATAATAACTGGAACTTGCTTTGAAAATATTATAGTAAACAAATAAACAAAAAGTAGGAGTACTGATAAAACAGGGTTGGCAAAATGTAACTGTTGAAGCTAGGAAATGGATTGATGGGTCTTTATTAAATAATTTTTCCTTCTTTTGTGTTACTTTAATGTTGGCTAAAACGATTTTAAAATCATATTGTGGTCTAGTTGTGCAGGGAAGTGAAGGCTCTATTTACCTAGACTACAATGTGGAGTCTTTTGCATCGGCCACAGTGAGATGCTGCTCATTATTAGTGTCCTCAACTCCAGGAGTGCTATGTCCCCCTTTACCACATAATTACAACATAAAACATTCAATACATTATCAAGTCACATGCTATTCCTCCTTCTGTTCATAATGATTTTCTTTCCTTCTGTATTGGGCTTGGGCTTCTCTTTTCAATAAAGAGAAGAAACAGTTGGCAATCTTCTTATTAGAATCTGTAATCTCTAATGACGGTCTTGAAAATATGTAAAAATTATTGCTTTTCATGCTACTTTGGTAGTGTCTTCCTTATGATCTCAATCTGTGAGAGGTGCTCATAAAGGCACAGGGAAAAATACACTGAAGTCAGAAGACACAGGACTAATACAGCTATAACAGCTTAAGAATGTCAACTTTATCTTTTGTAAAAATAGGGATGCTACAGGCATTATTTGGGTCAGCAGGTGGGTAACTAAACTATAAATATTAGTTTTTTAGACATTCAGCAAGATGTTAAACACCAGCTGAAGAAATCTGAGTAAAAATCCAGGCAGATTTAAAAGTTATGATTCACTCTCCTCTAAGATTCACAATCATATCTTTTGAAAAGTGAGTTATAGAGGCTTTCAATTTCTTCAGATCCTCACCAACACTTCTTAGTGCCTTTTCCCCTGGTCTGTGTTAAGTGGTATCTCACTGTGGGTTTTACTTGCATTTTCCTAAGACTAAGGATGTCGAGCATCTTTTGGTGTGCTTATTTGCCATTTGTATAACTTATTTGCAGAAAAGTCAATCCAGATCTTTTGCCCATTTAAAAAAAATATTTTTATTGATTTCAGAGAGGAAGGGAGAGGGAGATAGAAACATTAATGATGAGAGAGAATCATTGATCGGCTGCCTCCTGCACACCCCTGCAGGGGATTGAGCCTGCAACCCAGGCATGTGCCCTTGACCGGAATCGAACCTGCCACTCATCAGTCTGCAGGCAAATGCTCTATCCACCGACCCAAACCAGCCAGGGATTTCGCCCATTTTTTAATTGGGTTGTCTCTTTGTTGTTGGTTTGTAAAAGTTCTTTATATGTTCTGGTTGGTAGTCCCTTATCAGACCCATCATTTACAAAATTTTTCTCCTACTCTGTGGATTGCCTTCTCACTTTCTTTATAACATCTTTTGAAGTACAGAAGTTTTAATTTTGATGAAGTCCATTTATCTTCTTTCTTTTTGTTGTTGTAGGTTACTTCTACTTTGGCATTCTATCTAACTACTGCCTAATCCAAGGTAACTATGATTTATACTTGTTTTCTTATGAGATTTTTAAAATTTTAGCTTTTACATTAAGTACTGACCTATTTTGTCTCACTGCTATTTTAATGTTCCTTTTTGACTTTTGCTCATGTCTGTTTTACCAGACACCTAATGCTATTGCTCTGGTGCTTTCCCTTAGAACTGCAGTTTCTACTTGAAATTTCCTTTTCTAATTACTTCTGAGATTTTATAAAAATCCTCATGATTATCTTATCAATGTCAAGGTGGTAGTGGCAATATTGGACTCTTCCAGGCAAGCTGTCCTCATTATTTTATTTAATAATCTTAAAAAATATTTGTATTGATTTCACAGAGAGGAAAGGAAAGGGAGAAACAGAAACATCAATGATGAGAGAGAATCACTGATGAGCTGCCTTCTGCATGCCCCCTACTGGGAATCAAGCCCACAATCTGGGCATGTGCCCTGACTAGGAATCAATCTGTAACCTCCTGGCTCATGGGTTGATGCTCAACTGCTGAGCCACACCCGCTGAGCTATTTAATAAACTTTTAACAGATATCCAGCTCATATAGGCGATTTACCACTTTAAAATAGTAATGATTCTTATCTTCATAACTTAAAAAAAAACACAAAACCAAATTCTTATTGATAAGTGGAATGTGAAGATAATATTGGTGAACTCTAAGTAAATAACAAAAAGTGAAATGAAGGAGAAAATGAATAATTTTATTTCCTAGAGGAAGCCATGATATTACAACAATTCATTTAATAGGAAGGAATATATGCCTGTATCTCAATTAGACATTACTTGAAAATTAAGGTAAGTGTTCATTAAGGAAATGATGGCTAAGGATACTTTTTAAGCAACATTTATGTTTTATGCAACATAGTAGTCCCCTAGTTTTCTGGGGGCTCAATTATCTGCACTCAACCATGGTATAAAAATGTTAAATGGAAAGTTGCAGTAAGAAATAATACATTTTAAACTGCACGCTATTCTGAGTAGCATCATGAAATCTTGCATCATCCCACTCTGTCTCGTACAGGACGTGAATCAACCCTTTGTCCAACATAGCCTATGTTCTATACACTACCACCTGTTAGTCACTTAGTAGCCAGCTCAGTTATCATATCCATTGTTGCAGTATCAGTGCTTGTGTTCAAGTCGCCCTTTTTTGACTTAATAACGGTCCAAAGCACAGAGTTGTGATGCTGGCAATTCAGATGTGCCAAAGAGAAGCTGTAAAGGGCTTCCTTTTAGTGAAAAGGTGAGTAGAGTGCAATAGGATATTGTGCGAAAGACCACATGAACATAACTTTCATTACATTATATTGTTATAAATGTTTTATTTTATTATTAGTTATTGTTGTTAACCACTTACTCTAATTTATAAGTTAAACTTTATCATAGGTATTTATATGTAGGAAAAAAAACATAGTAAACATAGGGTTTGGTACCATCTTCAGATTCAGGCATCCATTGGGGGTCTTGATACATAACTCCTGAGGAAAAGGGGGGACTGCTGTAATAACAGAAGTACTAGGAATAAAATAATAATCATGTAAGTGTCAGGTAACTTACCTCCTTATGAGGATCTTTATGTGCTTCCAATGTTTTCATGACAGTCAGTTCTGCATAGTTTTTAAATCTTGCTGGTTGATGCCTTAGGATTTCTTTTAAAACTTTTAATGCCAAAGCCCTGATTGTAGGCTAAGAAGAAACATTTTAATGTTTTTAATATTTTGGGTTGTAATCTTTTACATTTCCCATGCCTGAAATGTAAGGATCTTAATATTGAGGTGAGGGTCAGGGGATCATAGACAACTGTATAAAGTATGTGGAATATTGCATAATTAAGTTTTCACATCTCTAGTTGAAAACATACATCTTAAAAAAACTGAGAACCAACTAAATACTATTAAAAAGGAAGTTTTACTTCTGAACTAATTTAAGTAGGCAAACAAGTACCCTATACTTTCCTGTAAAGACCTGTCAGCAACCTCTCATTTTTGCCAATGTCAATTATTCAAAATCGCTGGGCTACTTGGTTTATAAGAAAAAGCACTTCACAGTGAAAACTTCATGCAGAAAGCTGCAGCAGAAGAGACTCGTTTTCCCAATTTCCAAATGTGTGTAGTGCTTGGTTAATTGGCAGTGACATGCAACCCAAGGCAGGAAAAAACAGGTGATTATTTACATACTGGAGGCCTGGTGCACGACATTCGTGCACTTGGAAGGGTCCCTCAGTCTGGCCAGTGCCCTCTCGCAGTCAGACATCCTTAGCGCTGCTGCGGAGGCAGGAGAGGCTCCTGCCATCGCCGCTGCACTTGTTAGCCGTGAGCCCGGCTTCTGGCTGAGAAGTGCTCTCCCTGTGGGAGCGCACTGACCACTGGAGGCAGCTCCTGCATTGAGCGTCTGCCCCCTAGTGGTCAGTGCGAGTCATAGCAACTGGTCATTCCACCATTCGGTCAATTTGCATATTAACCTTTTTTAAAAAAAATATTTTATCGATTTTTTTACAGAGAGGAAGGAAGAGGGATAGAGAGTTAGAAACATCGATGAGAGAGAAACATCGATCAGCTGCCTCCTGCACACCCCCTTCTGGGGATGTGCCCGCAACCCAGGTACATGCCCTTGACCGGAATCAAACCCAGGACCCTTCAGTCTGCAGGCCGACGCTCTATCCACTGAGCCAGACTGGTTTCGGCTTAACCTTTTATTATATAGGATTATGCCATTTACCTCTTTATCCCCAAGGGTTTCAAGCAGTAAAAGTAATATTGTTTTGAAGTGTTCATCCCAAACACTAAAAGATTCTTCCTGGGTTAGTTTCATAAGTTCATAGAGGGCAATTTTTCTTTCTTCTACACGTTCATTATGGTTCGACAACTCCTTCAACAACTCCGCAACCAGGTCAGAATGGTCTAGGGAAAGATCTGTCAAAGGACATGGCATTAATTTTATAACTTTATAGGTAAATTCTCACAAGTATGGAGATAACAACTTCATAACATGAAACAATGCTGGCTGTAAAAAAAGAGAAAACTAAGTAATTTTCTTTTCCATTTATCTTTTCCAAACACCAATGTTAGTTTAAAACTTTTTATAATAAAAATTCATGAGAGATTACAGTATAATGAACCTCCATATACCGATCACCCAGATTTAACAATCATATTTTTACCATTTTTACTTCATCTTCGTGCACCCCTTTTTCTGAAACATTTATCACAAATACCAACTATTTTACCCTTGCATACTTAAGTATGCATTTATATGGTGGCATCCCAAGAGGCAACAATCACTGAATTTAAATGGTAGTAACTTGTTCCCACCACTGTAGAGTTCCCTATCAAACTTTTCACTAATAGTTTCACCCACTGATTGTTGCTAAATCAATTATTTTATTAGAAGTTAAAAATGGGCTGAATTCTTCTGTAAAGAGTAACTTCATCAACTACAGCTAATTACTCTGAAATATAGTTTGATAGAATAAATACTTAATATTTTTCCTTTTAAATTTCAGAGTCAAGAGTTGGGCCCAATATTGTTAAGTTTTCATTTGTTTTTGCTTTTAATTGTTAATCCTCATCCAAGGATTTTTCCATTAATTTTTAGAGAGTGAAGGAAGGGAGGGAAGGGGAGAGAGAGAGAGAAAGAGAGAGAAACAACGATTGGTTGCCTCCCACACAAGCCCTAACTTGGGTTGTGGATCGAACCTGCAACCCAGTCAAGTGCCGTTGACCTGGAAACCCTTCCGTGTGCTGACCGATGCTCTAACCACTGAACACACTGACCAGGGCTGGTTTTTGCCTTTTCAAAGTATAATTATGAAATCGTAAATTTTATGAATGTTAAAGGACACTTATTTATGTCTCACAACAGTCATTAGATAATGCTTTGAATAATTTTTGTGGGAAAGACAGTTAAGTCCAAAAGTTCACATTAGAACGTTACAAAATAACAGAGTTCTTCCTAAAATTTTTTGATGATAAAATACATAAGTTCGGACCTTGAGGGACTTGGACAGACAGTGGCTTGAGCTTGTGCCATAGACTCTTTTCCTTACTAACTCCTTCTCTGAAACAAACAAGCAAACAAAGCGCAGAATATGGTGCCTGAGCCTGGAAGG
Source organism: Corynorhinus townsendii (assembly GCA_026230045.1). Taxonomy (NCBI): domain Eukaryota; kingdom Metazoa; phylum Chordata; class Mammalia; order Chiroptera; family Vespertilionidae; genus Corynorhinus; species Corynorhinus townsendii. The sequence continues at coordinate 12,463,013 of JAPDVU010000006.1, read as the reverse complement.
CACTTCCTTGGGCCAGTCTCTCTCCTGAGCCTCCAGGAAAAACAGCACGGAGCGGTGTTCTCTGTTAGCCTACTTGGTATGAACATGCTGGCCTTTTGTGGGAAAGGGCTACCATTCTGCTGATCCTAACAGACCACAGAAGGCTTGGGACCCTGGCATTTGGGAGAGGGCTGTTGCCCACAAAAGAAAAGCTCAGGAGGAAAGAGCACTCTTCCCCCAAATGCCTCAAGCTTGCACTTTGCCAGATGGTTCCCTATTGGGTCCTTAAAATAAGCTACCATGTCTCATCCTAGCTTAGCCTTTGACCTAGAGGTACCAATGGCCTGACAATATAGGCCTCAGGGAACATACAACTACAAGTAGGAAAATGAAAAATATATTCCATGTAAGGGGATTCAGAAACCTGAGGAAAAGAAATCAAGTTCAGCTATTAGAGTATACGACCTCAACTAGAGGAAAGCGAACTGATCATAGGAAACATGTAATGACAACATTCATTGACTATTAAGAGAAAGTTTGTTATGACAGCTTTCATGGAACTGAAACTACAGCACTAAGAACCTCTGTCCCCAAAAATTATACACAGAGCACTAAGGAGAACCAAATTAGAATTCTGGAAGGTCAAGGAGAACTTATGCAAAGTGCAAAGCAAAAGAATGAAAAAGAAGAAATTTGAGTTCGAAGAGAAGATCTTAACGTGGAGGAAAATACTGTTTTATAATAATTTCATTTGTATGGACCAACATTAGAACAGTATTGTTGGTTTAACAAGAACTACTACAGCAGGATGAATACATCTCCGTAAGCCCTACAAAAACCACTCCTGGAAAGTTATCAGACTCCCACAGATGTTAGAGGATCATTCTGACAAGAGTATTTCATTTCAGCTGAATAAATGGAATTCAAAAGAAAATGCTTTCAAAGGAACCCAGTTCTTTTCTCCATGAATATAGCCTTTGTAATTACTCTGGGAGATAAATTAGAAATGACTTGACATAGAATGGTCTAAAGATGACATAGGGAAATAATTTCTGCTGAAGAAAGCACATAAAATATTTGTTACAAAACTGAACTATTTATACCATATAAATTAGATAAACCTAAGGTACTGAATTAATTAAGGTAGAGTATACTCAACTATATTTCCTCTGTGCCTGACATAGAGGGGCAGTGTGGTCATGTGAAAAAAACCCCCCACAAAAAAACACAGGCTCTGGAATCTTACCAAACCTCTGCCTCTTGCCCTTTGTGTGATAGGAACATGTTCTTAATCATTATGGAGGCTCAGTTTTCTTATCAGTAAAATGGGAAAGTAAGAATCACCTCCTAGTGTCATGCTGAGGACCTGGGCCTGGAATACAATAAATTCACTAAGGCTAATTTGCCTTGTGTCCTTATGACAAATGTTGGCACAATTACAATTCTGATAATATTTTTGTTGAAGGGCTCAAAAAATATAGAATACTAGTAGCCCTGCACATGAATCCGTGCGCCAGTAGCTCTCTGTGGGGCCTGGCTGCTCCGTGCCCACTGCCCAGAGGCTCTCCGTGGCCCAAAGGCCCATCTGCGGCCAGGCACAGAACGCTTGTCTCGTCGCCGCGGTGATGAAACAAGCATTCCACCAGGCCACTCATGCTGCCCGCTCTCAGCAGCTGCCCCCCCAGGACTGGGGGACTCTGGCGGGGCTGAGAGGACTGGGCGCCACCATCTTGTGGCCATGGGCGCTATCACCTTTGTGATGGAGTGATGGTTAATTTGCATATTACCCTTTTATTAGATAGGATTCTTTCAACTTGGCAAACTCTGATATGAGTCTCTCCTGAATACAGTAACATCCTAAATAGAGGCAGTATTCTGAAATATTATAGTCCCTGGTAAACTTTACAAAGGCTGTAATTAGACATGAACACTAGATGTATTTTTTCTGACTTGTTAATTTTGATAAATTTATCACTAATGTATCTGTCTGTAAATATGTACAGAGACAGCTCAAAAATATTCTACCTGTTTAGGTTTCAGTTATATAACTTCCAAAGATGCCTTCCTTTAACAAATGGAAAATATATAATCCTTGAAAAAGGAGAAGAACATTAGACAATAAGGGGGTGATCTCGCTATATTGTCCTAATTTTTTTAAAAAAAATTTTTTTGTTGATTTTTTACAGAGAGGAAGGGAGAGGGATAGAGAGTTAGAAACATCGATGAGAGAGAAACATCGATCAGCTGCCTCCTGCACATACTGGGGATGTGCCCGCAACCAAGGTACATGCCCTTTTCAGGAATCGAACCTGGGACCCTTCAGCCTGTAGGCCAACGTTCTATCCACTGAGCCAAACCTGTTAGGGCCTAATTTTGACTTTTGTGATATTTGTGCTATATTAAGTCTCTTAACATGAGAAGTTAGTAAAAATATGATTCTTCTATGCCATAAAATATATTTTTCCATTTATAAAAATTACAAATGACCAGCACTGGGGATACAGATTCCTAAGCAGCGTAAGGAAGATATCCACATTGAGTCTTCATTAAAAAAAAAAAAAAAAAAAAAGGATTATGTCATTTGGTAGAGGGAAAATGTAATTCTTCATTATTTATTTATTTATTTAAATATATTTTATTGATTTTTTACAGAGAGGAAGAGAGAGGGATAGAGTTAGAAACATCGATGAGAGAGAGACATGGATCACCTGCCTCCTACACACTCCCTACTGGGGATGTGCCCGAAACCCAGGTACATGCCCTTGACCGGAATCAAACCCGGGACCCTTCAGTCTGCAGGCCGACGCTCTATCCACTGAGCCAAACCGGTTAGGGCTAATTCTTTATTATTAAAAATAAAATATCTGCAGTGTTTTGTACTTTTTAATCAGTTTTTATACATTTTTTCCCAAACCTTACTGCATACTGTGATCAGAAGGGCGGGTGGTACAACATCTCCATCCCTTTTAAAGGTGTAAGTGAGACTCAGAAAGGTCAACCAATTTATCAAGCTTTGCAGTTTGGTAATGTTGAGCTTAGACTAAGCCCATTGTAAGCATTAGAGCTTAGACCTAAGCTGACTCCAAATCTTAATGGTAGCTTTTCCCATATTTGTTCCTCGGATATATCTTATTAAAACATATGTTTATGGCTTCACACTTAATAGGCTATTGTGAAGAATGGGTATTCCACCCTAGCCAGGTTGGCTCAGTGGATAGAGCATTGGCCTACGGAACAAAGGGTCCCGGGTTCGATTCCAGTCAAGGGCATGTACCTTGGATGCAGGCTCCTCCCCAGCCTGGGCCCTGGCCGAGGCTCATGCAGGAGGCAACCAACAGCCATCGATGTTTCTTTCTATTTTTCCCTCTCTTCCACTCTCCCTAAAAATCCATGGAAAAACAACTTCGGGTGAAGATTAACAACAACAAAGGAAAAAAAAAAAGAATGGATATTCCTTCAGAGTTATGTCATTCTGGTATAAAATTTAATGACTGAAATGGTGTCTATAAAGATAAATTTATAAGCTACCACTGGTTTCAGTTAATTCTGGGAGGCCATTAAGGTTTTCTTCATTTCAAGGATGATCTTAGAATGATCACTGTTTCCCATTCTTGGGAAGATATCTACCAAACCATTAGAAATGAGCTCCTAGAAGATGGGAGAAAACTTGACCACTCCAAAGATCCCTACTTCTTTGGATACAAAAAAAGTAGCATATTTTGCTTCATTGATGATCAGCCTCCAAAACACAGGCAGTAACAGTATGACACAGAGCATACATACCATCAGGAAACTGGTCGGCATCATCATCAAACATAGCTTCCTTGAGGGCAGACTTGTTAAAGGGACTGATGCTGTCTGAATAGTTGTACGGATTATAATCTCGAGAGCGCGGAGAGGAGTGAGCAGGAATGGAATGGAGTAATGAGGCTTTATTGTCAAGGGCTGTTTGGCTTGAGTCAGTAGCATCACCTCCTGCTCTTGGGTCGGGCATCCCAGGACCACCACACATCTATTAACAGGAAGGGGAAGACATAGCACATTAACTCATTTTCAAGTATCAATTCAAAATTCTAAGATAAAGTTTCCCTACTGCTTAAAAGGTGATTTCTTTTTTTAAAACATATTTCATTGATTTTTTACAGAGAAGAAGGGAGAGGGATAGAGAGTTAGAAACATCGATGAAACATCAATCAGCTGTCTCCTGCACACCCTCTAGTGAATATGTGCCTGCAACCAAGGTACATGCCCTTGATCAGAATGGACCCTGCGACCCTTGAGACCGCAGGCCGACGCTCTATCCACTGAGCCAAACTGGTTAGGGCAAAAGGTGATTTTAAAAAGGTAACAATAGCCCTAACCGATTTGACTCAGTGGCTAGAGCATCGGCCTGCGGACTCAAGGGTCCCAGCTTCCATTCTGATAAAGGGCATGTACCTTGGTTGCAGGCACATACCCAGTAGGGAGTGTACAGGAGGCAGCTGATCGATGTTTCTCTCTCATCGATGTTTCTAACTCTCTAGCCCTTTCCCTTCCTCTCTGTAAAAGATCAATAAAATATATTAAAAAATAAAAATAAAAAGGTAACAATAACCTGCTGAAAAAAATTTATGTATTGGAAAGCAACGAGTTAAAAGTTACATTCAAAAGCTTATAGTAAAGATGTAAAGAAACCTGTTGTTTATTTACAACCTGCAGGTTGGATCCCTGGTCAAGGAATATACAAGAATCAGCCAATGAGTGCATAACTAGGTGGAACAACAAATGGATGTTTCTCTCTCTCTAAAAAAAAAAAAATCAATCAACCAAAAAAAAAATTATAAAAATTAAAAATAAACAGCAAGGAGGCCAGTGTGGTTGAAGAAGACTCAACAGGGAGGAAAGTAGGAGGAGATGAAGCCAGAGAGGCAACAAAGAAGAAAAGTGTATTGTGGAGACTTCGGCTTTTACTCTGAGACAGGGACTTCTGAGGTGAGTAGAGGAGTAAGAATAGACTAGGAGGGCAAAGGCAAAATCAAGGAGGCCAGTTAGGTGCCTATTTTAATAATCCAGGTGAGAGAATTAATGATGATGATGGCTGTAACCAGAAAGGCAGTGGTGAGAAGTGGTTGGATTTCAGATATATTCTGAAGATACTAGTACAATCAACAGATACCCTGACAGACTGAGTATGGAGGACAAGAAAGAGAGAGGAGACAAGAACAACTGTCTTGTCAGTTGGTGGAGCAAGTAGTGTTGCTATCAACTAAAATAGGAAAGAGCAGTTTGAGAAGAAAAGATTAGGAGTTTAAAAAGGCACTTGATGTATGAATTTGGAGCTCAGGTCTGGGCTGGATGAAGTCATGTGACTTATTATACTCACAACTAGAGGCCTGGTGCACAAAATTTGTGCGGGGGAGGAGGGTGGCCCTCAGCCCAATCTGTACCACCCTCTCCAATCTGGGACCCCTTGAGGGATGTCTGACCACCCATTTACGGGCAGTTGGACATCCCTCTCATAATCCAGGACTGCTGACTCCCAACTGCCCTCCGCTGCAGGCCTGGTCCCCCCAACTGCCCTCCCCTGCTGGCCTGGTCCCCCCAACTGCCCTCCCCTGCAGGCCTAGGACCCCCCAACTGTCCTCCTCTGCAGGCCTGATCCCCCCCCCCCAACTGCCCTCCTCTGCCGGTCCGCTCACCCCTAACTGCTCCCCCTGCTTGCCTGATCGCCCACAACTCCCCTCCCTTGCTGGCCTGGTCTCCCCAACTGCCCTCCTCTACCGGCCTGGTCACCCCTAACTTCCCACAACTGCCCTCCCCTGCAGACCATCTTGTGTTCACATGGGGGCAGCCATCTTTGACCACATGGGGCGGCCATCTTGTGTCTTGGTGTGACAGTCAATTTGCATATTACTCTTTTATTAGATAGGATAACTTCTAATATGTACAGAAATACCCCTACCTTCCTAATGAAGACACAGAGGCTTAGAAGTGATAATCTGTCACAGTTCGGCTCCCAGTCAGGGCACTACCTGGGTTGCAGGCTCGATCCCCAGTAGGTGATCAATGATTCTCTCTCATCACTGATGTTTCTATCTCCCTCTCCCTCTCCCTTTCCCTCTTCTTCTCCCTTCCTCTCTGAAATCAATAAAAAAAATGTATATTATAAAAAGTAATAATCAGACTAGCTAACAGTTGCCAGGAAACAGGATTCCAACTCACTATGCCAGCTCCCCGCAATGTACCCTATCTTTGTGGGGAGAGGGAGAGTCTCAATCAAGCAGTGATTCTGACTAACCTGTCCTTACTACCACTCACATCCTCTGGGATAGAGAACTTTAAATGTGAATGGTTAGCTGGTTTTTAGCATCCAGTTTACCAGGCCCATTTGCCAGAAAGGCACGGAGAGAAAAAAAACAATAGGAAAGAAGCCAGGAAGACAGAGGGGGGAGCCCTTTAGACATGTGCTGAAGCACTGCAAGGTTCTCCAATTTGGAAAACCCTGAGAAATCCTAGATTCTTCAGAAAAGAGTGGGATGGCTTATGTTGAGAAAAGTTAAGCTGTCAGAGAAAAGCCTAAGGCAGTGGTCGGCAAACCACGGCTTGCAAGCCACATGTGGCTCTTTGGCCCCTTGAGTGTGGCTCGGTGTTAGAACCACTTCTTCAAAATAGACTCGCCCAGGCCGAAAACCGACTTCTGCGCATGGGCCACGAAGTTTCAATCGCACTGTACGTGCGCGCCTGCACGTGGTATTTTGTGGAAGAACCATACTCAAGGGGCCAAAGAGCTGCATGTGGCTTGCGAGTCGCGGTTTGCTGACCACTGGCCTAAGAAATAAAAAGTAAGTGCTCTTTGTATAATGGCAGAAGTAACAAACTGTACAATAATACTCACAAATATCAGAAAGAGATCATAATATTCTTATTGGAAGCACACAAACAACTGATAATGCAAATCACTGTCACTACATTTAACAAGGAAAAAAACCCCAAGTGCCAAGTTTTGTCTTGCAAGATCCAGGTGATTAGGTTCAGGTGCCATTCCTCGCCTCTTTCTTTCTTTCTTTTTTTTCTAAATATATTTTTATTGGTTTCAGAGAGGAAAGGAGGAGATAGTAACATCAGTGATGAGAGAATCACTGATCGGCTGCTTCCTACACACCCCCACTGGAGACTGAACCCACAACCCAGGCATGTGCCCTTGACCAAAATAGAACCTGGACCCTTCAGTCTGCAGGCCGACACTCTAGCCACTGAGCCAAATGGGCTAGGGCTCCTCACCTCTTTCATAATGCTCCAACTACACTGGCTTTCACCCTGGCCATCGACTATGCATAGGGACTTCTCATCTAATTGTCTTTACAGCACTTGCTATTTCTTTTAAGGAATTATCCTCTCCTCAATTTAGGTCTCAATGCAAATGTCACCTTCTGATTGAAGACTTCCTGACCACTTAATCTAAAATAGATTCACTTTACATTTTAACTTAAAACTCCACAGTACTCAGTTCTATCTGAAAATCTACAAGGAACTTGAGGACATAACTCTGCCTTCTAAATATTAGACCCAGAATGGTATATATACAGTATTTGTGTGATCCCTGGAAAATTAAGTTTGCAAATGATAGAAAGCAAAGTTAAAAAAAAACAACAACAACCCAGCCCTAGCTGTTTGGCTCAAAGGATAGAGTGTCAGCCTGCAGACTGAAGGGTCCTGGGTTCTATTCTGGTCAAGGGCACATGCCAGGGTTGTGGGCTCGATTCCCCAATAGGGGATGTGCCAGAGGCAGCCAATCAATGATTCTCTCTCATCATTGATGTATCTATCCCTCGCCCTTCCTCTCTGAAATCGATAAAAATATTTAAAACAAAGACAAACAAAAAAACAACAACCCAAACCAAAAACTCTTAATGAAAAAGTTCGTAATGTAAGAATATTCAAATACTCACTGAATCTCCATCATCTTTTTTAGAATCCCTTTTCAATGGCTCATTCATATCTTCTTGACTACGGAAGCTGAAATTCTGAATTGCTTCAGTGACACCTCTAAGAGAGCTATAAATGTCTTCAGAGTTCATGTTTTCTGTGTCATAATCAAATGCACTATAAAAAAGACATCAACTAATTTTCATTTATGTGCAGTTTTAAAATACTAACACATTTGAGGAAATCATGAAGGATATTTATAAAGATGGGATTAGAGAATGTGTATTCCCCAAAGCAAAACAAAATCCAACAGCTATCAATGGTTAAAGTACATGTCCCCTTGCCCACCTATTAAGGACAGCTTACAATAACTCTAACAATGTCACAACTGGTTTGTCTTTTCACCTTTAAAGATGTTCTGATTAACTAGGGGCCAGCAAGCTATGCCCCTGAAATGTAATAATGGTTTTTTACATGTTTAAATAGTTGAGAGAAAAAAATCAAACTATTTCATGACACATGAAAATTATATAAAATTAAAATTTTAGGGTGCATAAATAAAATGGCAGTATAATATAGCAATCCCAATTTATTTGGATATTGTCTATGGCTATTTTCACCCTATAACATCAGAGTTGAGTAGAAGTGAAAAAAACTGCATGGCCACAAAGCCTAAAATATTTACCATATGGCCCTTTGCAAAAGATTTGCTAACTCCTGTGACTAATTCACTAACAACAGAGATAAATGTATTTATACAATTAAGAAGGCAGAGAATTTTTAACACTGAACATATTATTGACATGAATTCTATAATCACTTTCTAAAATTCAATTGAAGCTGGAATGTAGCTATTAAAATTGTTACATAACAGGAAGAAATAGGCTACACGAAAAGTGTGCAACATACTTTTCTTCCTTATGCTGATGACGTAGCCTATAATTGTAATGAGTATGATGAAGCATGGTATGTATGGCTAATAACAAAAAATCCAGCTAATAACTACAAATGGACTACTATGCAAACTACTTTTTAAAAGGATAGGAAAAAGGAAAAAACTATTAGTTTTTTAAAGAGTCAGAACTTCATCTGAAATACAGCCCAAGCTTGAATTGCACAAGTGTGTGAAAATTATATGTGTTATATTTTATATTAAGGACCAATCTCAGTTACATTTTCCTTAATTAGTATTACATAATGTTATCCCTTCTCTATTTTTGTTTTTGTCTGTAAGCTTTATTTTTTCCACTTTTAGAAGTGGTTGGCTAATATTAGATCTAAATATCCATCGTTATAACTTGCCCTCACCATTTTCACTAAGAAGTATAACTAAAAGACAATTTGCAATTTCTTGGATTTGTACAGCATATTTGAGAAACTTAAGTATGCTAATTCAATGTAACAAGCTATAATTTACAAAAGCTATGTCACTAAGTTTTCTTTTGACTTATTAAAAAAATTCTGTATCATATACATTATCATTTAAATGGTTACTTTTGGAATAAATGTTATATTTTTTGAATCTACTAAGTTTCTATTTGTCTGAAACCTTTCAAGTCAAGTGGAAATCAAATGGAATTATATTAATGTCTGTTTTTCAATAACGGGAATCTGCAATAACAAACCATGATGGAAAATGATCCCTTTATTACCTTGGAGATAAAGTATTCTGTGATGTATTGGTAGGAGAAGTAAGAGGACTGGACCAGTTGGCTGGTGAACGTGGTGTTGGTCTTGTCAAAGGACTCCCCATGGAACTCTGATGGAGGGAGTCAAATAAATATTAATGAATGACAGTTGTGTTAAGTTCAATTAAAACGCTCTTAAGGCACACAATCAAGAAGTTGAACAATATGAAAGCCATATTTATAGATCTACCATTTAAATATTCATGTACTTATCTGATTTCTGTAGGAAAAAACTTTCTCCCCATTTAGAAGTCTAACTCTTCAGTCTTTTTTTTTGTTCTCCTCACCCACTGATTTTCCATTCAATATCTTTTCATCAAAGATTCAACACAATCCCAAATTAAGAATTTTAAATTAGTTTCCTGTTCTGAGCCAATTTCCTTTTTCTTTTTATTAATCCTCACCTGAAAATATTTTTTCCATTGCTTTTTGAAAAGAATGAATTCTATAATCACATTCTAAAATTCTGAGAGGAGAGGGAGAGGGGAAAAGAGAGAAACAACAATGTGAGAGAGACACATCAATTGGTTGCCTCCCACATATGCCCCGACTGGGCAAGGATTGAACCTGCAACCCAGGTACATGCCCTTGATCAGGAATCGAACCCGTAACCCTTTGGTGTGCGGGCCAATGCAGTGGCACAACACCAGCCAGGGCTCAAATTTTATTCTTCCCTGAGTTTGTTTTACAAACTATTTTCACAAATCACCAAAGGCATAAAAATCTGGTCATAGTATAAATTGCCTATCTCTTAAGATGTATAACAATCCCTTCTCCTTTTAAAAAGATAAACTGACTTTGGTCCCAAGAAATTTTTCTCAGATTGTTTTTAACATTCAGACTTTACTTTAAGCTTGCCATAAGTGAATCTATTTGCTCCTTTAGCCATTATCAAAGGTCTATCTTTTAAAAACAAGTTCAACTTTTTAGGCATATTACATAAATGATCCTATACCACTTAGATGTATATAACTGCATTGTTTCATTTACTCAAACTTTATTTCTCCCAAATAAAATCCAATATACCTAGCACCTTTGCATTGACAAGCCTGTAATTATTAAATATAAACACATCTTTAAAAAATATTTTTATCAATTTCAGAGAGAAAAGGACAGGAAGAGAAAGGTAGAAACATCAATAATGAGAGAATCATTGATTGGCTGCCTGCTGCACACCGCACACTGGGGATCGAGTCTGCAACCTAGGCATGTGCCCTGACTGTGAATCAAACCATGACCTCCTGGTTCATAGATCGACGCTCAACCACTGAGCCACACCAACTGGGCTGAACATATCTTTTTAAGTACTACCCTCTTTGGATTTATACATTAATTCTGGAATAAGTCATTACTCTAGTCCTCAAATAAGATTGGTTCATCTAAATAGCATGCTCTAATTTAATGGCATGCAAAGGTGATGCCTTTATCTAAGTTCTTGCTCACATTTCTTTCATGGTTCATACTCTGGTCACCATTCACCACCCTAATCTATACCAAATTATAATATAAACATAATAGGCCTAGGGATTTTATTCTTTCTGGGACAACAGTTAATTCAGCTCAGGAAGTGCTGTCTAATGTAGATGCAAACATTACATACTAGGGTCAGAAGTTTATTTCACGTAGAAAAAAAAGCAGTAATTGTTAAACCAACCATCATATTATACTAGAGGCCTGGTACACGAATTCATGCATCAGTGGGATCCCTTGGCCTGGCCTGCGGGATCATGCTGAAACCAGCTCTCTGACATCCCCCGAGGGGTCCTGGATTGTGAGAGGGTGAAGGCCAGGCTGAGAGACCCCATTGGTGCACGATCGTTGCTGGGGAGGGATGTGGGAGGTCGGCCAGCCAGGGAGGGACCGCGGGAAGACTTCAGGGTGTGTTCGGCCAGTCTTGCTCAGTCCCGATTGGCTGGACCCGAGCAGCAAGCTAACCTACCAACCAGAGCGTCTGCCCCCTGGTGGTCAGCGCATGTCACAGTGAGCGGTTGAGTGGCCTTAGCATATCATTAGCATATTGTGCTTTGATTGGTTGAACAGTCAACCAGACGACCAGACACTTAGCATATTTGGCTTTTATTATATAGGATAATAGCTAAGAAAATAACTTAAAAATACCTGGGTTCCATTGCCAGTGTTTCGAAGGTGGTTATAAAGAAGCTTGGTAGCACCATCCTGAAAAGTTTTTGGTAAAGCTCCTAATAACATTGTAAACTCTGGGGTATTGAGTTCAAAGAGGGAAATCAGCACTGAGTGCGCTGCCTAGAAAACAAAGACACACAGAGGTAGATGAATATATTTTGGTTACTCAAAGGAGACCATTTTCTTTACTCAATATTTCTGTTCACTAACACAAGGCTATCTTTCTCAGAAAAACAGAAATTTTAAAGTTATACACTTTAAAATTTCTTCATTAGAAATTTTTAACCTATTTACTTGAGCATATGAAAAATATTAGCCATAGACATGTGGCAGGGATGTTGAAAATACTAACAGATACTTAAAAACCATTAGAGCCTTGACTGATGGCTCAGTTGATTGGAGCATCATTTGGTACACCAACAAGGTTGTGGGTTGGGTTCAATTCATGGTCAGGGTACGTAAGGGAGGTAACCGATGGATGTCTGTCTGTCTCTCCCTTCCCTCCTTTCCCCCTTCTCCCTTTCCCTCTAAAATCAATAACAAAAAAAATCCTCAACTGAAGATAAAAAGAACATCAGAAAGATCTGATGATATAGGAGTGAATACTTCCAAAGTTAAAATATAAATCTTTTCCTTTGGTGACCAACAGTTTATTCATAACTATTCTGAAGGTTATGGGGAAAGATCTAGGAAAGGATATGGGAATAATATGGGAAAATTTAACGAGGTAGATAGACAGATACATGATTAAATTCATCAAAAGATCAATAGATAATGCCTAAAATTAATAAGTCAAGAACAGTGTAAGCTCTTATTTGAAATACATAGGAAAATAAATACAAGGGGAAAGATTTGAAATATTTTGAATGGTTATAAGATTAGAGGTTGAGAATTATGGCAAGAATAGTTTTTTATTCTAAGTTTGAACATTATGCTCATATTAAGTGGATAAAACTTAGAACAATTTAAAACAGAACAACAGAAAATTAAAAAAAAAAAAAAAAAAAGGTCTTCATATCACCAGGTAAATAACTCAATGCTAACTGGTAATGACCTGAAAATATTAGCTTCCGTCATTGGCAAACCAAAAGGACTGACTTGCTTTCCTAATTTATCTTTTAAAATTGATATTAAAACATACCTTCCGAACTTCAGAACTTTTGGGTTCTGTTGTCCAAGTGATAAACCGAGAGACTGCCAAGCGAGTTTCACTGGAATTTACAAAATCTCCTGGATCCATCTGTTTGGCTAGAGTTTCTATATATTTAAGGATAGCAACCTTCACCTGCAGAAGCAAGCACAACGAGCGGACAATCAGATAGATGGTCACTGAGGGACACTGAGAACACTTCAAAAACAATTTTTTTGACAAATAAAAGATGAAAAAAACAAAAACAACCGACAAAGAATTAAACAACCACCTACCTACCTGAGGTACAAGTGTATGACAATGTGGATTTTTGTTTTTCACACACAGCAGTACTTTTAAGTCCCAGACGTTTCACTGCCCAGTTTGATCAATTGCTGAAGACTCTCTTGACAGAATATATACCTCTCCTTCAGAGCTTATAGCTGACTCTTGTCTAGACTCCCTGAGAGCCAGTCTCTATCAAACTGAGTATAATTCGGCTTTTGGGAAAATGAACCAAAGTATTTTGAAAATAAGGCATTACAAATCAAGTGAGTAATTAAGGTGAGCAATAAAGGGTTTTTGTCAAATAAGTCCCACATAATGAGACCAGGTTCTTTAATAGTTCCATCAAGTGCTAGAACTGCCTTCCAACAGGTGTCACAGAAAATTTTACACTAGTAAAACTGGAGAAAAGACAACACTTATGTGTACAAGAGTTATATGTAGGTTTAAAAAGTCTTATCATTCTCCCAGGAATGATGTGTGGCTACATGGTGGGATGCAGGCACACAACTTCTTCCTTAGAATTAGCTGTTTTTTATCCTTATAAAAAGACACGGTTAAATTATCTCCCCTCTCTCAGGTATGTTGGGGAAGAAAAAGAGGTTGAGAACCATTATTTTTATTTTATTTATTTATAAATATATTTTTATTGATTTCAGAGAGGAAGGGAGAGGGAGAGAAAGATAGAAACATCAATGGTGAAAGAGAATAATTGATTGGCTGCCTCCTGCTTGCCCCTTGACTGGAAGTGAACCTGGGACCCTTCAGTTCGCAGGCCGACGCTCTATCCACTGAGCCAAACCAGCTAGCGCGAGAACCACTATTTTTAAAGTCACATCTTCAAACATTCCAGTATTTATAATTAAGGGCTTTCTAAGACTTTATTAGTACAGTCCACTTTAGAAATGACACCTGGCAGAGTGCACAGTCCTTAGATACAGAAGGTTCCAAACACATAATAAATGGTGCTTTCCTGACTTAAAAAAGGGAAGGTTTAAATGTTTGATTCAGAGAGCAACTTTGAAAACATATTGCCAAAGATTAAGGTAATCCATTTTTCTATGCACTTTCTGCCCTTATTGTTGATATTAATGGGTAATTTTTCTCAGTCAGTCCAAATAAGGTTTCTGGAAAGAACCATGCTAATATACAGGAAGTAAAATATTAAAATAAGTTTCTACTGCTTGTGTATTTTCTCTTTTCTGTTTCCAGTAAGACAAACAAACAAGACAGAAGGGATCAAATTACATATTTCATTTCCGAATGAACGAATTTAAGAATTACGACTTCATTAAATGAATTGGAAACACACACACACCAGGAGTTAAGTTATCAGCCATCCTGGGTTAAAATGAACAATGGAGAAGAAAAGAGACTATGGTTAACTGTGCAGCTGCAGGCCCCACTCAATTACAGCAGAACATAATATTCTGTATTCTCGAAGCCATGTCACCTTCTGTCAATGTTAATATCTGAAAGGTGCTATAATAAATTAAAAAATGAACATCAATGTATTTTGTTTTCAATTTGCTATCGTTAATAGTTGAACAATGAGATTCAATTAATGCAGTGCCTTAGCAATTTATAAACGTATGCAAAGTTTTAAAAGGGTTTCACAGAATAGCTGGGTTTATTATAACAACAGGCAAAATAACCACAATGCACATATAATCATTTGAAAATTTACATTTTAGTAGAATATTTCTCGAGATTGTATACATAGTCTGTAACTTTAATAACACAAACATTCATTTTTCTTAAGAGGAGGAAAAATAATCTAGTTGTTAGATTAGGTGTGTATAATTTTCAACATGTTTGTGTAACTCAGAAAAAGAGGTAATCAAATTACATTTATTTTTTAAAGTATTACTTACTTAAATAAAGTCACTCTATATTGCCATTTCTCCCTATTCTATTACTTCCTTTCTGATATTTAACCACAGCATACTGTGAGAGACATAAAATTTTATACAAATATCCATCTTTTGTCTGAAAGATTCATAATTTTTCAAAAGACCTCATATTTTTTATTTGTATTTTTCTATAAACTATTAAGTTTTTTATTCTTAATCGTGTCACCCATCTGCACATTACTTCTACTTTTGGCGTAAGGTATGGATGGCTCCATGTAACTTCTCCTTGCTATCCTAAAACATCAATTTAAGAGCTGAAGAATGATTTTTCCCTATAGCTTTACATATGTATATATATAATATATAATGTGTGTGTATATGTGTAATATAAAATACATAATAAAAAAGCCATACAAATTGTTTGTGATTCCAGTCTGCAGTATAATGTTTCCCAATATGAAAGCTAATTTTAAGTTGTCTCTTTCCTTTCTCTCTTCCCTTTGTGTCTTTCACCTCAGTCCTTGGAAACTTTATTTTCTCCCTCAACTCACCTATCACCCTTCTTTCCACCCCCCTCTTTTTCTCCCTTATTTCTTAAGCTTGGTTTAGACCTCCATTTCCACAGGTCCATGAAGCATTTCTACATACCTTTTTAACACTTGAATATCTACCACCTAAATCATAACCCTTATTACAATTTACAGTTTATCAGTTATTATAGATAATAATGATGAAATATTATAAGTTCTATATTCCATTACAAATTTAAAATATCTAGCATAATGCTTTGGACAAAGAATGAGTTCTAAAAAATATTTATCAACAATATAAAGTAAATTATTCTCTTCTGCAGGTCACTTTTCAAAATTAAAACAGATGGAATCCCCTTCACAAAGCAGCTCTGAGAAAATAACATTATGTTGAGAGTAAGTCAACCCTGGTAAGAAACACAATTGTGATTTTAAGACAAAATCATATTTAGAAACTTAAAGGAAATTCAGTCCTGGGCAGTAATGCTTGTGGAAATATATTTCGTGCAGAACAGAGCAGAAAAATATAAGGATTGTCAATGCATATATGCTTGTTATTTCCCTGACTTTACTCTCATTTAATAATACTCACTACAAAACAATTTACTAAAGAATGCAGGAGTTCTTTGGTTTATATTAAATTATTTTTTATTTTAAATTTAATACTTAGTTTTATAACAAATTGAAATTCACCTAGTTTTCACATAATTGGAAAATGTGTGCTAACAACAATTGAGAAAGTTAATTCTGATTCTAAATATTAGGCACACATCAGAAATATCACATTGGAAAAAGCAAAAATCATGTTACTATTTCAGTTAAGGAGAACAGCACTGAGATTAAACTTAAAAATTTTTGTTTACTAAAATAAATATAAGTAAAAGTGACATTTCACCCAAAATACCTATTCAGACTCTAAATTTAAAAAGTATTGGGAAATCACAAACATAAACTTAGATAAGACTTTATAGAGCAAGTTTGCATCACGAGCCCAGGGTTAGATGGCCATACTTTGTGTTGCTTTCTAAATGTGTACTCCAAGTAAGCTTTTCCAAAGAATAGCCTGGCATTTGAATAACATTTGAAATTAAATTATGTGCATGCTTACAGGCTTACAAAGGTTAGTAGTTGAACACAGATGCATACAAACACTATCTGAAACACTGCAGAATTTGGAAAGAGAGTTAAGAAAAGAAATAATGCAAAAACAAAAAAAACCTTAGAGCTCCAAAAAGAGTGAAGCTGGTCCCGAAGTGCTGGCTTGACTGTCTGAAAGTTTATAAAAACAAAATCCACTGATTGAAAAGCTTCTCATGAGACACAAATATACACATCAACAGAACTTTATCAATAAAACATTTCAACTCATTATAATGTCTTCAAAAGACTTTAAATTTTTACCTTCAAGCTTGGTGTTTGAGTCTGATCAACTGTAAATCTCATTAGAATATTAAACTGAAGATCATTTGGAAAAGATTCTCTAAAATAAGGGGAAAAAAGCAAAACAAAATAAAAATTAAGTCAGTATTTAGCAAATTTAACAGCAAATTATGCTTAAACCAAAATATCATGTCATTCAAAAAGCATGCATGAAGTATTAAATATCTAAATGTGCTATCATCTATTTGATACAATACACAATAAAATTTATTACCTGGAAAAAATCTCAACATTTGAATTTATGTCCTGTAGGGGGTTAAATAGCAATACTATGTAATTAATGGTCTATCTTGCCTCAACTATAGATTTAATTAAAAATCTATAAAAAAATTTCAACATTATCAGAGATGTTTCCCCACACCTAGTATCTGAATTCTAGATTCACCTTAAATCAATAAATGAATAGAATATTTGAAATTAGTCACTTTAACAATCTATACAAGAAAGTAAAAATATAGCATTGGTTCAAAATCTTCTGAAAAAAAGATTCTGAATATTTTAATGCATAATAAAACATTCTTTTTAAACTTAGAAAATAATTTATTTCTACATCAAACTGAATAAAACCTTCAACTCGAGTTAGTAGATATATCTTAATTACAACAAAATACTACTTTAAATACTGAACAAATGTTAATGAAATTTTTATTAAAGAAAACAGTGTTTGATTTAAGGACCACTGTTGCATGAAATACACAAGTGAATAGGCCTCACCAACAATTTTAAAATGGAGCCTATGCAGTTCAAATGGTTTGAAAAGACTTACATATCTGAACTTTCAACACAGGAACTAAATAGTCCAATTATTATCAGGTAAACTTGAAATATATAAAGAAAATATTACCTTGTAATATCAAGGGCTTTCTGAACTTTTGCCTGAACAGACCCAAGCAAATCAGCACCCATTTTTTTTAGTAGTTGCGTCAGCAATACAAATAACCAATCTTGAAGATCATCTTTGTGGACTTGTATGAAGTCCACTAGTGTCTCCAAAAACATGCTGAATACCTACAGGTGATAAACAGGGGAGGAGGGAGAAAAAGGAGGAAATATTGACCTTTATGATCAATTCAAATTGAAATAGAAAGGAATAAAGGAATCAGAGGCACAGCGATTGGCAGCCAAGCAGAAAAATAATCTCTCTTGCTTTTCATTGGACTCTGCGATACAAGAGTACATTTGAAATGTTATCCAACTTCTGCTGAAGTTCGACAATTAGCTATTCCATGCAGCATCACTTGGTAAAGAAACTTTGGCCGTAATGACTGGCACACCTATAGCTTAAATTGGTTAAACTGAAATCCATTTCATCTGAAATTTAGGGCAAGAAACTACCTATAGTTTCACTGGCCCTAAACTCTTATGAAGAGTGGCACTGAGTCATCAGAAGATGACTATGCTGATAGCTACCTTAAAGCATAAGGTCATTCTGACATAATGGGCTAATTAAAGGCTTTTTAGATTTCTCAAAAAGTCAGTTGTCACAGACTTTTTTTTTTGTTATAAGATATATTACTTACTAAAACTGCCCCAAAAGTAATTTTAAATGATTTGGGATAACTATAACTAAAATATGTAAATTCAGGATATAAATTTACATCTAAATTTTAATGATTTTTAAAAAGTCCTACTCTTCATTTCTATTGATTGGTTTATACCTGGTTCCAGTATTAACACACTAGTTTAAAAAATTTTCTAAGATGAAAAACATTTTAAGGGAAGGAATGCTAATATCCATAAGTGATGTATGTCATTAAAATACTTATGAAAAGTGACTTACTTAATGTGTATTATATCTCTTTACAAGAAATTCCACAGCATACTGGAAAATTTGTTTCTAGGTAAATAGGAAAAAAACTCTTAAGGCAATGTCAGGCATGTTGTATTGAGACAATTTATAATCACAAGTTATAAAAACTATGGTTTGAAAAAGTTAAATCTGAAAGTAACTATTTTAATTTGAAAATTAAAAATTTTGTTCTCAATACATACTTTATTTCTTGAATTTCCTTTATGCAATTATATATAAACTCCCATTTTTCCTCATGTTAGAAATGAAGGATTTTTTCTATCAAAATTTTAACTAAGCTTTAACATTGTATGAATTAGAAAATATACACTTTCATTATTGGCTAAAAATGCTCTGTATTTATAAAAGCAGGAACTATGACTATGTACTTAAAATTTTCTAGTACTCTGACCCCCAGGCAGCATCTGCTTCAACAATGCTCTTATTCACAATGCAGAGTCATTAACTTCTGTCCCACCCCCACAGCCACAGCCAAACAACCTGGCTTCTATTAGATTCAAAACTTGGCCTACTGCTAAATTAAAACTGTCTCTGGCCCTCAATTCAGGACTCAGAATACTGTTGAACTTCACTAGACCTACTGTCCGACAAATGCATGAATCTAATCTAGTACTCACTTTTACTGGTACCTGGCAAATCTATTCAGCCAGGTGTGCTGGAGATAGTTAGCACCTACTTAGAAAGTAGACTATCAAATATTCACGAATTTTGTGAGCTGGTTGGCAGCTTGAGGTAAGCCATTGTGGGGGTACTTACACTTCTGAAATTATAGCAAACACTATAGATCAGGGCTTCCTGTTCTTCTCCCAAACTTGGTTTACCACTATACCACACTCTTAATTCTTGCCTATTTTCCCGAAGACTCCAAGTTTAAGCTTTCAATATACCAAAATCCATTCTGAAAACTATACACATTCGAATGCCTAGGTCAACTTTCCAATTTTATTTGGTTCTTAGGAAACAGAACCAGAAAAGTGACTTGCCCAAGGTTTCCACAGCTGGTTTTCGGTTGTGTTCCATTTACTCTATTGCTAAATAACTTAGCTTATCTTCTTTACTGTCATTCAACATAGGATCCTCCATTCACTTTTCTCCTACTTTGATTTCATTTATAGCTATACTTCCAATAATTGTCTCTCTAAAAGAGAGCCATTTTGCTGACAGGCGTGGCTCAGTGGTTGAGTGCCAACCTATGAACCAGGAGGTAACAGTTCGATTCCTGGTCAGGGCACATGCCCAGGCTGCCGGCTGGATCCCTAGTAGAGGGTGTGCAGGGGGGAGCCGATCAATGATTCTCTCTCATTGTTGATATTTCTACCTCTCCCTTCCTCTCTGCAATCAATAAAAATATATTTTAAAAAAAGAGCCATTTCCTTTGTAAGACTAATATTTCTATTCTGTATTCTTGCTCTCTAAAGTATGGTCTCCTCCACTATATATTTATTCTCACTTAAATACTTTCCTTAAGGATGCAAAAGATGCCGTCCTAAGAATTTCTCCTTCAATTTCCATCTTAATGTTCCCACCAATGACCTTTTAATCATGAAATGTAGTAGCTTTTCATGAACTTAGTATGCTTGGCCATTCTGAAGCTTGATACTGCTTTACTCTTATTATTTCCCTTCTTTCTTCCATTCTTGTTGCCAAGCATTTTCCTTTGCATCCCCAGTGTGGGATGATTTAAGAGCCAGTCTTCCCCCTGATTCTCTTTTAATAGGAAGTATGACCTTGACAGGCCTTTCTGACCATGACTTCTAGAACAGTTCTCTCTTTTGGCCTTCCTCAATCTATCAATCACACCATCATTGTAGGCACAGGCTTTTCTCACCAGGTCTGGGTTTTTGTAGAAGCCTGTCTTTAGTTTTTGTATTTCTGTATACCAGGGTGAAAAAAGCATTTCTGTAATAGGCCAGATAGTACATGTTCTAAGCTTCTGCAGGCCACATGATGGTGTTTGTCACAACTATTTAACTCCACTGTTGCCGCACAGCCACAGCATGCAAACACATGAGCATAGCTGTGTTCCAATATAACTTTATTTACAAAGTAGGCAGCAGGCCAAATCATGTTTCTTTCTCACCATAATATTGTAATATCACTCTTTTGATATAAACAAAATCTTTTAATGTCCCCACTTTCACTGTCTATAGGATAATGTCTCAAATGCTTAGAGACATCAGTTAGACATCTCCAAACTGACCTTGGACTATCTGGCAACACAAACTCTTTTTCCCTGAACACATCTCACCCGCATTCCTGATTTCCTTCCATACTCCCCACTCACTCTATTTATACCCAGCATGTGACTCACTACTACCACTTACGTCCCAGCTTAGAAGCTTCTTGGATAACAGCCACTGATTCTTCCTACTTGAAACTTGTGGTGGGACTAGCTTTTTGGTGCTTTTTAACTTTTTCTATATTTACGTTATTTTCCCATCTGGAATACAGAAGATTTGAGAATAAAGACTATATTTTCATACAGTCTTGCATCATGTATTTGAACCAAGTTCAAGGTTATTAGAGGCTGAGGATCAAGTATAAAGTTGTTCAATGAATGCGTAGGAAAAGTTCCTTGAAGTGAGAATTATCTCCTAAGTGAAACTTGCCCTGTAATTAACTGGCAGCTAAGCTTTTTTCTCCAATGCAAGGGAAGATATATAAGACTCCCTGTATCTCAGCTAAATTTACCTTCTTTTTCTTTCCTATAAACTTTCTGAATCTCCCACTTCTCTGGACCCAAGCTAGCCCAGCAGTCTCTTTCTCTCATGCTAACATAGCCAAAGTTGATGATCCTGTCAAGCTATTGCTATTTCCTTCAAAAAGACTTCTCCAAGTCTCCTAAGTAAAAAGTTCTTTTGATTAAATATAATGTGAGTATAGCTGAATAAAAATGTAAACATGGTATTGATAGTTTTCTATATATATAGAACTATACTATTATTTTTCAAAATACTTATATCCTATCAATGGTACTAACTGGTAATATATAGCTGTTGCCTACATGTATCAATCTAAAAAATATATTGGGAATTTCACATAATATTTCTTATTTGATTGCCCTATCACAAAGAGTTTACTGTCAGATATTGACAGTCTCCCATTTCCTTATCTATGATTAAAGGAGAAAATGAAAAATGAATATGCTAATATAATACTAGGGCTAAAAATTTGAAGAAAATGTTGAGAATCACTGCTCTGTTTGCTCTTAAGGAATGACATTATTATAATATTAGAAAGTACATATGGGGTGTATGGAACTAAATTTTTAAAAATAATTGTGAAACTTGGAAATTATGTTATTAATAATTCAATGGAGCCAAACTTCAATGGAATCAACTTATGCTCCCACAAATCTCACAAATATAACTTATTGGGGAAAAATCATAATATTTGAGCTATTACAATTGAGGCAGCCTTTTCTTAACCTTGCTTGTATCTTAGGTGTGCCAGTCATCAAATACAGAACAGAAGAACATAATCAAATTAGATTAATTAGTAGATTAAAAAGCACATCTCCAAACAGAATGACAGCTTGCATAACTGCGAATAGCATTTCGTGGATTGCAAAAGGTCCAACACTGCATGAACTCTTCGGGAGAGAAAATAGAGAAAAAGGGTTAATTGCACAGTCATGCAGTAAAGTTAGGTTTCCAACAAATATTGAACCAACTTACTCTCTATTGAGAGTTCCAACACAGGGGACAGCATGCAAAAAGAAAAAAAGAAAAAAAAAGAAAAACACACAAATTAGTCGCCATCAATGCAAAGTTCCTGTATGGAAGAAAAACACTTAGAAAATAAAAGTGACTAATGTTTTTCAGTTGTATGATAAACTCAAAATAGTTTTCAAAACAAGAGTTCAATGAGTAGTATGGAAAAAGAGCATGTGATTTTCCTGTCTCTCTCCCTCATCCTCTTACCAAAGAAATTAAAAACAAAAAATCCCCTTTTTCCCCCAGACCCTATATCCTTGAGGCTCAACTTCTGGAAAGAATCTAAACTAACAGACACCTGCCCCCACTTATGGACAATGCCAACATTTGCTCCCAAAGCATGGCATCCAAAATTTTTCTTTATTTTTTCTTCCTCAGAAGCAACAGATTTACAAATTATTTCTGTGAAGGCTTGGGACAATTACTATTGTTTGGAAGTAAAAATTGTTTATACCACAACTTTTAATTTTTCCACGATAAGATGAGTGTCATGGTCTCCTGATCCTAGGACTAAGGGCAGCTCAGTACCTAGAACACTCTCCAGGAGACCAGATGTGACCTTCCAGGACGTTCAACTGTGTCCCATTTTAGTAGTCCCAGGCTGAATTCCTACCCTCGCTGTTCAAGACTCAGGAGCGTGACTTCAAGAGATAGAAAGGACCACACAGATCATAAAATGCCAACTGAAAACAAGCACCTCAGTGAAGGTGGCTCTTTTCAACTAGTTCCCTCAGAGATAAAGGCTAGAACATAGAATAGCTTTTGGCATGACACTCCTGAGGGGAAAATGGGTCTACAGCAGTCAAAATAAAAATCATCCCTGAACTCCTTAGTTTTTAAAAACTTATATTGTGCTTGCTGTGTTCTAAGGGCTTTATAGATATAATTCACTTAATCATTGTCCCAAATATATGAGGTGGGAATTACTATTAACTCTATTTTACAGACTAGAGGCCCAGTTCACAAATTTGTGCACGGGTGGGGTCTGGCTGGCCCACTCCGATAGGGGCTGATTGGGCAGGCAGTTGGCTGGCCAGCCCCGCCCCGATTGGGGTGGGAGTGGGGGATGATCGGGGGTGGGGCCAGTTGGGGGGAGGGGCGACGGGTGGTTGGCCAGCTGGTGGGGCCAGTTGGGGGGAGGGGCGACGGGTGGTTGGCCAGCTGGCCCTGCCTCCTGGTCGAGGGGAAAACTTGCACATTAGGCTTTTTTATATAGAATTAAGAAACCAAGGCACACACTGCTAATAAGTGTTGGAGATCAAATTTGAACCCAAGCAATCTAGCTCCACTATGCATACTTGTTATCACTGTGTGTACTGCTTCTCTTATACAATTATTAAGGGGCTTTATTTTTAAAATATATTTTATTGATATTTTTACAGAGAGGAAAGGAGAAGAATAGAGAGTCAGAAACATCGATGAGACAGAAACATCAATCAGCTGCCTCCTGCACACCTCCCACCAGGGATGTGCCTGCAACCAAGGTACATGCCCTCGACCGGAATCAAACCTGGGACCCTTCAGTCCGCAGGTCGACGCTCTATCCACTGAGCCAAACCGGTCAGGGCTATTAAGGGGCTTTAAATTATACATTTGTAACTTTATGGTCTAAATTACTGTCACACATGTATTGTGGATCCCTTACTTCCATACTGGTATCTGAAGTAAAAAAAAGTTTATTTATCAAGTTACAGACATCAAATTATTTTTAGCTTGCAAACTCTATTTACCAAATACCTGGCACATTACTTCTGTCCCAGGAAAGAAATCCCACATCTATTTCAACTGTATTCAGAAAGAGTTCTTTTCTTTTACCATTTTTTTTTATTGTTTTAAGTATTACAAATAGTGTATGTCTCCTCTTTTTCCCCCCATTGATCTCCCCCTGACCTCCCCTACCCCCCAGTACATGCCTTCACCTGCCCGCCCTCCCCCCCACCCCAGTGTCTTATATCCATTGGTTAAGAGTTCTTTTCTAATCCTTCCTTTCTGGGATGTCTGCACTGTACACTGGAGTTTGCCTGACATTTTAGTTGGTCTCATATCCTTACCCTAATATGTATCAAAGGAAAACATTCTGGGGGCTAGAGCGGGTGACAAAGGGATGAAAGGAGATGGGATTTTCATGGATGCTCATAATTTGATTTTCTAATATCCCCTTTCTGCTGGGGACAGCAGGTGGTCTGCCATGTTGGGGAAGAGGACAACTTTCAGTTATCATGGAAGCCGTCTACTATCCAGAAGCTATTAGCATAGAGACTGATATGCTGACTTCAACCTAGAACATGGGAAAACACACCTAATCATGCTCATGGTGTGAGGTATCTCCCCAACACTAGGGCCCATTCTGGGGGCAAGGCTTCAGATGGTTTCTGCCCTGCGAGCTTGCAGAGAAGTGATTCCAATTCAGTGTAAAGAGTTAACCCAACCCAGGATTGAAAAAGTGTCCCTGATAGCATACTTAAAGTTATAGGAAAAAGTGCTGGCACATGTGGGGAAATGAACAATTCAGGCGGGGCTGAGATGAAGAAGCAATAACAAGCCAAAATGATAGGCTTTGTTTGAACATTTTCTTGAGTAGTCATTGAAGTGCTGTAAGCTAGCAGAGAAGATTTACCTTTTAGAAAGTATGCTAAATAAGGCAGTGTGGAAAATTCAGGTATAAAAGGAGGGGAGGAGGTACAACAGGCAAAAGATGATGGTGCCCTGAATTAACAGTGGGAACAGAAAATTATTTATTTATTTTTTAAAATATATTTTATTGATTTTTTTCAATAAAGAGAATTATTTAAATGATCGAATCAATTAAGATTGAGTGAAGGCCGGATGGCATGGTGGTTGAGCATCAACCTATGAACCAGGAGGTCATGGTTCAATTCCCGGTCAGGGCATGTGCCCAGGTTGTGGGCTCGATCCCCAGTGTGGGTGTGCAGGAGGTAGCCCATCAATGATTCTCTCTCATCATTGATGCTTCTATATATCCCTCTTCCTTCCTCTGAAATCAATAAAATTATAATTAAAAAAAGAGAAAAGATTGAGGGAAGTTTCTAGAATGATGCCCAAATTCTTCACTTAAGCAATGAGGGGATAGTGGTTTCATCGTATGAGATAAACCAATGCATGAAAAAGAATAGTTTTGAAGCTGAAGATAACCTGTAGTCATGTGACTAAAAGTACATGAGGAAAAACAGGGGCTTTAAGGACATGTTTGAGAGTCATTGAAATGAAGCAGGTAATTTATTCTTCAGAGAAGGTATGAAGTTGAAAGAAGAGGGCCTAGGACAGGACTCTAAGCCAACATTAACATTACTAAAACAAGCAGAGAGATAGGTGTCTGCAAATAAGAGCATAAGAAATGGTGTGAAAGAGACTAAGTCAGGCACAACAGAAGGGGAAAACCTGATCTCTTCCTCCTCTCCCACAGCACAGTCCTTAAAATGCCAGAAAGAACACGTTGAATAAACAGAAAGGGATGGCAATCAACAAACTGAAATTTATGAGAAATTCCTGACCACGCTAATGAGATCATATTATCAAGACTCTTGATACCCATTGTATTTAGTCGAACAACAATTTCAAAGTAAGCCTTCCTTCCATTTCAATTGGAAGAAAGGTAGGAAGAATGGATTGTGTAGTTAAGTTTGCTGTTTTAGAGTTAGGAAATGGAGTAAGAAGCCAGGGACATCTACTTGGGGCATGAGATAGGTAGGGAGGTGAACAGGGCTTGATTTTTGAGGATAGACTATTTGACATGGTCTCCACAGAGGACAGAAGAGAAAGATGAGGGGAAGAGAATTACCAGGCAGCCCTGAATACTTAGACAAAAATCACAGATCAGAAATGGAGAATGGCTGGAATATATAGGAATGCACAGGGATGGTTTCACCCAGCAGGGGCTAGAGTATATCGTTCCAACCTTCAACCAGTAGCATGAGCCTCTCCAGTAAAAGGTCTTTTAAAAAAGATAATAAATTGGCCCTAGCTGGTTTGGCTCAGTGGATAGAGCGTCGGCCTGTGGACCAAAGGGTCCCGGGTTCAGTTCTGGTCAAGGGCACATACCTTGTTTGCAGGCTCCTCCTCAGGCCCAAAGCCTGGTCAGGACTCATGCAGGAGGCAACCAATCGATGTGTTTCTCTCACATCGATGTTTCTGTCTTTCCTTCTCTCTTCCACTCTCCCTAAAATTCAATGAAAAAATATGCTCGGGTGAGGATTTAAAAAGAAACTGATTTGAGAGAGGGGGTAGGAGGGGACATTGGTTTGTTGTTCCACTTATTTATGCATTCACTGGTTGATTCTTGTGCTAGTATGTGTACTGATCAGGGATCCAACCCCCAACCTTGGCGTAAAGGGTCGATGCTCTAACTAACTTTGCTACCCAGCCAAGACTTCAAGGGTCTTAACTATATGTTTCTATTTTAGTGTCAGTAACTTAAGAGTTGATACAGAACAAGAGCCAGCAAACTGCAGTCTGTAAAAGAATGGTTTATATTGAAAAAAAATTTTAAAGTCAACAAGCCAGTTAATGACACATGAAAATTATATGAGAACTAAAATGTCAACATTCATAAAGTTTTATTGCAAGCCAGCCATCTTCATTTATTTATACACTGTCTATGGATGCCTTCATGCTATTAATGGCAGAGTTGAATAGTTATGACAGAGATAATTTTGGCCCACAAAGCCTTATTTACTATGTGGCCCTTTACAGACTCTTGATAAAGAACTAAACTGTATTTGAAAGAAAAGTATAAAAAACAGTTGGTTGATATGGAAGGTTGCAGCTGTTGACACTTTATAAAGATACGTTTTAAAAAGGGGTGGGGAAATATCTGCTATTTTAATAATAGCAGGATATAATGATAAAACTTGAAATCAAACCTTTTAACTCAGGATATAGTGATACTAGAGGCCCAGTGCACGAAATTCATGCGTGGGGGTGGGGAGGAAGGTGTGTCCCTCAGCCCAGCTTGCACCCTGTCCAATCTGGGATCCCTCTCACAATCCAGGATTGCTGGCTCCCAACCACTCACCTGCCTGCCTGCCTAATTGCCCCTATCCACTTTTGCCTTCCAGCCTGATCACCCTTTAACCACTCCTTTGCCAGCATGATTGATGCCTAATTGCTCCCCTGCCAGCCTGGTCACCCCTAACTACCCTCCCCTGACGGCCTGGTCACCCCTAACTGTCCTCCCCTGCTGGCCTGGCTGCCCTAACTATCCTCCCCTGCAGGCCTGGTCGCCCCTAACTGCCCTCCCCTGTTGGCCCGGTCACCCCCAACTGCCCTCCCCTGCAGGCCTGGTCCCCCCCAACTGCCCTCCCCTGCTGGCCTGATCACCCCGAACTGCCCTCCCTTGCTGGCCATCGTGTGTCCACATGGGGGCGGCCATCTTGTGTGTTGGAGTGACGGTCAATTTGCATATTACCTCTTTATTAGATATGATAGCCTGTTTATCCTAGTAAATTACATTACTGGCAGAGCCTCTCTTGGACAATCACCAAAAACAAGTTAAACAAAAATCTTCCAAGTACATTTGTCTTCACTGAACTAACTAAAACAACAAAAAAAATCAAACCAGACAAACAAAGCTAGATGGGTCACCAAGAACTGTTAAAAAATTCTACAAGGAAAAACTAAAAAGTCCCCTTCCTGACAATTCTAGGGAGGGCTGTAGCTGGTTCTCCGTATCTATTAAAGGAGGCCAAATAGTTCCTTTACCAGCATCAAACTCAGCTTTCTTATTTTATTTCCAAGAGACTCTTAAAAAGTGTTCTCCTTATTTCATGTAAATTGTAGCATCCAACTAAACTATAGTATTGTCTTAACAGACAATCAAAAATTGTGACTTCAAGAAATAAACCAGGCTCAGTCTTCTACCTTCCAGGAGAAATCAATTATTCAAGATGCTTTAAAACTTTTCATTTTAAAGTTATACAGATTATTAATTAAAATATCTTTTTAGAAAACAAGTCCACACAGATCACAAACAAGTCCTGCTTGTCCTTTGGCTTGTATTGCCAACGAAGTACATCAACAGTTAATTTGTTCAGAATTTATAAAAAATTTTGTATTAAGGCAAGTCCTACAGCTGTAAATAGTGGTACCAATGTCAGTATAAAATTGTACAGTTACCTACCTACAGTTTGAGAGTTATAAGTTTTTAAAGTTTTATTAAATAAACTGCTTTAATCTTTGTTTTTAATGGGATTTTTACATTCTTGGATAAAATAAATATACCTTCTGATAGAAGATAATATTTTAAAATTAGTTTTAAAAATATTCGTAATTTATTAGCTGGATTTTAAAGTGGGATTTTAATACTTTTAACTGGTTAAGTAATGAAAAGATCAGAGATAGAGAAAAAAAGAGAAAATGATATGTGCAACAATAAAATGAAAAAAACAACAACACATAGTAAAGTGAAATTCATTAATATTTTTCTTATAATTTCCTTTCCACATCTCCCTCTCATCTGGGTTAGAAATGCTCATGTAGATACCTGGTGTCTGTCCTAAAGGAAGATACATAATAAAGTTTCACCACTGTCAAATACACTGCTGAAAACAAAATAAATGAATACATTTTACAATAGTACTGTCCATCGAAGTAAAGCAAAATTTCACAGTACATATACAGATTATGTAGAAGTACTTAATCAAATATGTTTTAATCGACACTAAAAACTGAACAACATTCTTAAATTTTTATGGACTATTTCAATATACAAATTGCCTCTTTCAGATTACTATCGAACTATGGCTAAAGCCATATTTTGTGTTATTTAATAAAATTCTTTTCTACAAAACTGTTCTTTTAAGATAGTATATGTTTTACATTAATGTTGTAATAATGACAGAAGAAAACTGCATAAAAAGTTACAAACTTACCCCAATTATTTCCTTTATAAATAGTGGAATGTTTTTAAATACAAATACATACACTCATCCTAATTTATAAGAGTCCTGCTTGTTAAAATTCCCTTCAGTTTGTAGTCTTAGACAATTACTCTTCCAAGAAGCTTAAATGATTACCAGAGAGCAACTTCTAAATTATGTATGATATGAAACAATTTCAATTGTATTTGAAAAGATTATTACAATTCTAGGGCAATAATAAAAATGGCTTTTTGTGTTTTTTTTTGGTTATTATTTAATTCTTTTTTGGGCAATATACAAATGACACCTACAGGAGTAAATAATCTTAAATACTAAAACATACCTTGCCATGAGGATCAGCAAACATTCTTGTGAAAATTTCACATAGTCTTTTCAGTTCAACTCGACTGTCAAAATAATAAAGTGGCTAATTAATATCTTGTTGTAGGAAGAAGTCACTTAAAAGTAACCTTACATATCATTGGGCTTAAAAAAAATAAGCCCTCAAAACTGAGAAATTTGTAGGATTTACTTGTTAGAGCTAAATATAAATTTATCAAATACAACAACAATTCTATTGTAACCCACCTTATTGTAAAAGCTGAAAGTTATAAGAGAATAGAACTGTGTTTTATTAATGTAGCATGACAGGGAAAACTGAACAAATGTCATTCCAAGAATCTTATCCTTTTAAATGCAAACATGTTTTCTTAAATTCTGTCATTTCACGGCTAAAATCTTTCTCAACTATGCCATTTAAGATGATATCCTGAACCTAGTATTACCCTAATTCTGATGGGACTGGGAACAATATTACAATGATTTATTGCAGTGACTCGTGAAGTATGATATGCAAACATTAAACTATATTAGATAGTACACAGAAAATTTTTCATTTTAAATTATATAGTGCTAATACTTCCTAAAATAAATACACAGCTAATAAAACCCTGATTTTAGGTATTAAGTCAGAAAGTAACCTTTTATTATCCACCACACTCAAACTTACAAATTATCTGAAACTAGGCTCTTAAAGGGGAGGACTAAAGAGGTTTAAAACATTACACAGATAAAAGCAAAGAATTCAGGGGGAAAAGCAAGCAAAAAGCTATCAGGAAAATAAACAAAACCAAAAAAAACCCCACCACAAACTAAAAACCCATATAAACTTCTCTCCTTAAAGAAATTCATTCCAATTCCATTTCATATTACTCTAAGATTCACATATTACACAAACACTAAGAATATACCTTAATTTTCAAGTGAACATAAATTCTTTCCTCTCAGTAAAATTCAGGAATGAATTTTAATAAACCAGTCAGCTTTAATATTATGAACATCTTATTTATTTTAATTTTAAATATTAGTAACATTTTTCATTTAACATCTATTTGTGAATAAAAAGTTTCCTTTTAAAATGTTTTTTGCCCTGGCCGGTGTGGCTTAGTTCGTTGGGCATCAACCTCTGTACTGAAAGTTTCCTGGTTTGATTCCCAGTCAGGGTACATGCCTGGCTGCAGACTCAATCTCTGGCAGGGGGCACGAGGGAGGCAGCCAACTGATGTTTCATTCTCACATCAATGTTTCTCTCTCTCACCCTCTCCCTTCCTCTATCTAAAATCAACTTAAAAAAAATTTTTTTTTAAAGTTTCTTTAGCCTAGCCAGTGTGGCTCAATGATTGCACATTGCCCTATGAACCAGGAGGTCATAGTTCAGTTCCAGATCAGGGCACATGCCTGGGTTGCAGGCTGAATCCCCAGTGCGGAATGTGCAGGAGGCAGCTGATCAATGACTATTTTTCAGCACTGATGTTTCTATCTCTCTCTCTCCCTCTCCCGTCCTCTCTGAAATCAAGAAAAAAAATATTTTTTTAATAAAAATTTTTAAATTGATTTCAGAGAGGAAAGGAGAGGGAGATAGAAACATCAATGATAAGAGAGAATCATTGATTGGCTGCCTCCTGCAGGCCCCCTACTGGGGATCAAGCCCGCAACCTAGGCATGTGCCCTTGACCGGAATTGAACCCGGAACCTTTCAGTGTGCAGGCTGATGCTCTATCCACTGAGCCAAACCGGCTAGGGCAGAAAAACAAATATTTTTAAAAAATGTATTTTATTGATTTTTTACAGATAGAAAGGGAGAGGGAGAGAGAGTTAGAAACATCGATGAGAGAGAAACATCAATCAGCTGCCTTCCGCACCCCCCCCACTGGGGATGTGCCCGCAACCAAGGTACATGCCCTTGACTGGAATCGAACCTGGGACCCTTCAATCCTCAGGCCGATGCTCTATCCACTGAGGCAAACCGGTTACGGCAGAAAAAAATATTAAAAAAAAAAAATGTTTCTTTAAGTAGAATAAGTGAATTTGAAAACTTTAGTATAATAGTACAGATCATCCGAAAGGACTGAAGATTGGGAAAATATTTTAATACTATCTTCTAAATTCAGGACAAGTCTGTTCTGATACCAGTATCTCTAAAGTGTTATAGAAACCAAAGTCAAGTCAAAAAGTGCTAAATAGGACAACTATTTTAAGGCAACACAGCTCACCTCAGTGTTCTCTGATTTTTTAGTAAGTTCTGCAAACCCAGAAGGCCTTCTTTCCTTTCTGACCAGTTGGAACTAGCACACCTATTGAGGACTTCTGCCACATCTTCGGTCTGCCTCATATACGTAGGAATACTACCATTTCGAGAACTGTAGGAGCGTTCTGAACAAGCACTAGATGCATCGCTGTTGGCATCATCATCTGAATGCATCCCATATGACTCATATCTTCTTCGAGCAGGTTTTTTCTGTTATATACATAAAGATTCTTATTAGGGGTAGCTAAAAGAACACTGGTATTTCACAATTTCCACTGATACAAAAGGACTGGTTTTTGTTTTAAAATCAGTACAAAGCATGCTGCTAAATATTTTAATAATATAATGTCAATATTTAGTTTTTCTTAAAAAAACTTGTTTTAGGATTTAGTAGAAGATGAAATATTCTTTATGGGAAATGGTAGAAGCAGAATAACACTATCGAAGTTCAGATATGTAAGTGGGAAGTGATAAAAAATGTGGGTTTTCCTTCTTTCTTCTTTTCTTGGAAAACCAAGGACTACCAAATTATAAATGAGCAGAAACTGTACTGGAAATCTGAGTTGGTAAGAAGAAAATATTACCTTTTTAAAGGATGAGAATGGATTAGGAAATGGACAATGGATTAAAAACAACTCAGGTAAAGTTCTATTTTTCCTGTCTACATCTCTTTCCTCTCTACTCTCCTTTTACCTCCACTATCATTTCTCTTCCACTCCTTCTTCCCTTATACCCAACTCTCATGTCACCTTGAGAAGTAAAATACAAAGAATGATGAGAACCAGTTTTGCTTACTATTATTTATAGGAGGCAAGCTCCTTGAGGGTCCTCTAAGTTTCCCCCAATGTGTCTAAACCATCTATTTGAATAAATATGAGAAAGTATATTTAGATTCCTTTACATGTTTATCATTTAATACTAGAGGCCCGATGCACGAAATTCGTGCAAGAGCAGGCCTTCCTTCCCCTGGCTGACGGCACTGGCTTCCCTCTGGCATCCGGAACCCGGGCTTCCCTTGCAGCCGCAGCTTCATTCTGGAAGGTTTTCTGGTTTAATTAGCATATTATGCTTTTATTATTATAGATATGTAACTGCTAATTATACCTTGCATATCAAAAGTGAAATGAGAGAGTAAATGGATAATTTGATATTTCCTTGGGAAAATTAAAAGCAAATCTTTATGTAATCTAAAATCTGTTAAACAGAATGAGTGAATTTGAAAAGTGAGAGGTGAAGACATTTCTACAAAACAGGTTAAGCACGATTATTTAAAATAGTTCCAGATGGCTATAAATTCTCCAAATTCTAAAATCTAAAAGAAATATAACTTGAATCAAATTCAAAAATTATATAATGACATTTCCACCACTAAATGCCTCATATTAATTCAGAGATACCAAGTTAATTTAGAATAGCAGTAATGTGACATTTCCTGTGTCGAGCTCTAGGATTTGTTAGATATCAGTGTGAATGACATCATCTATATGTATGAAGTACTCAAGCTTAAAGGATGAGAACCCCAATATCTACCTATTCTTAATAAAACATATAAAAAAGGACAGGATGTATGTCTAAAGATTTTATTCACTTGAAGTTTTTATAGTACACTATCATCTGTTAATATGATAAAGGAAAGAAAAAGTTACGGTATCATAAGATTTCATAAAATAGCAATGTCTATACCTTAGTCCGCATGTCTCCTAAGAGCTGAGAGCAGTAAATTTTTAAAGAGAAAAATTAAAAATAATGAAGAACATTTTGCTACACAACACAATGAAGTAGGAATACATAATGCTCATAATCAGAAACATTAAACTTTTTAATATATAGATACATAAGAACAGCTTATTAGCAGGCTATAGCTTTAATCTCACCAATATCTTTTAGTCCAAAGAAAAATATGTAAGCACAAAAATATTCCCTTAACCAGTTTTCCCAGTTCAAGTCTTCCTATTTAGATCCTTTTGTCATTTCCAAAGTTAACTTTATTCCTATAATTTTTTCCAAGGTCCAAATTTGGCTTGGAAAGTCTTTTCCTAAAAACTGATAGTTATAACTAGAATATCTATACTATGCAAATAATAAAAATAGAATCAATTTATTGGGATTCAGCTTTTATCCCTGGTGGTTGAATATTCCCTATATAAGCCAAACACAAAATCTCAATATCTTAGTATTGAAAGTAATATTTCAAGAAAAAACTCATTAAATTCATAAAATTTACGTGAGCAGAATTTAACTGGTAAATCATCTGTTTAAAAAGAAACTAGAAAATAGGAATTGAAAATCATAAATTTAAAACATCTGATTTAGTATTATCAGAACAAGATGTGATCAATATATCCAATGCCCAAGAGAACGAAGTTCCTACTTAGTTACTTTAATTTATTTAAAAATAATCAAATGGCGGAGATAAAAGGAAAAATTAAGCACATATAGATTGTCAGAGCAGAATTACATATAGTACTACATTTATTACATTACAGTGATGACAAATATTTTTTTAAACTTGTTTTAAAAATTGTTTTGGCAAAACTATATTATATCAACACTGGTTAAGATTGAGCTATAGTTTTAAAAGGTACAATGTATTTTTTAATTTCAAAACAAAGATGAGGCCTTTTGTAAGTTTTGAGATTAATGTAATTTGAAAAAGGAAGTGTCATACTGAATTGACTTGGGAAACTGGCAAAAGCCCATTATTTTCATTGTTTCAAATGACACTTCCTTCATACTTTTAAACGAGAAAAACAGCAGTGATATATGTACCACACTCTTATGAAAGAGTTTATCTGTACATTATGTTTTTATTATTTATTTATTTTTTAAATATATTTTTATTTATCTCAGAGAGGTAGGAAGAAGCAGAGAGAGAGAGAGAAACATCAATGATGAGAGAGAATCACTGATTGGCTGCCTCCTGCACGCCCCACACTGGAGATCAAGCCTGCTACCCAGGCATGTGCCCTTAACCGGAATTGAACCTGGGACCCTTCAGTCTGCAGGCTGATGCTCTGTCCACCAAGCCAAACTGGCTAGGGCTATATATTATGTTTTTAAAGCTCACTTAAATGTGTCAAGCATAAAGAGCCAGAAAGATATATTAATTAAAATGTATCTATGAAGTTGTACTTTCTATCAGCTCTGAAAATACATACTTTCTATCAGCTCTGAAAATACAAGAAGTAAAAAACTAAACAAAATCCTACTCCAAACTAAAACAATCTCCAAATACTCAAGGTTAACTTAGCCTTGAAATTATATGTTCATAGAGTATATATTCTAATATGTGCATAAAACACATCACCAGATTAGACATCAGTATTTATATTTTTGATATCCCATCAATTACTATTGGCCATCATTTAATTTCTGACCAATTAATAAAGATCAATAATAATACTGCTTTTAACATTGCTCACATTTGATCTTCCTAGATTCAATCCACAAGAATTTTCCCACCTTCCTTCTGACACTGTGGACTGGCTTACTCATACATTAGTTTCATAATTAGAACATCTATCCAGATAAGAAAATAAAGAAAAGTACCAAGGCATCTGCTACCCCGCCTCCTCCACATCAGAACCTGTGTTCAGGACTCGCATGGCACTGACAGAAGATGATAGTCGACTTGATTGGCTGATCCCATATCCTGGACCTAATTCATCAGAAGAAGGAAAACAGTTTTGAGAGAGACATAAATGTAACAGTGTCCGGTTAGAAACTTTAAGATCCTTAAGGGGAGGAAAAAAAAAAAAACCCAATGGGGAAAGCATTTTAAAAGCAATACAATATTTTCTGGTACATACAGTTTTTGGTCAATAAAACGGTAAAGGCAATTAAAATTGCTGACAATCTATAAAAACTAAATTTAAAGACCAGTAGTTACAATACATTCACAATTAGAAGATGGAAGAAAGCATGGCTGGCTGACTAGGAGCTTACAAGTCTGTAGCATTATAATTAATCCAGCTCTCAGGTGGACCAATTTCATCCACATTGGTGAGACTAGAACAAATTTCAATCCTTAAACCCATAATAATTATTAAGTTCACTGAAGCCACACTAGGACTTTACAAGAGAAAAAACCCTCTAATTATTATCTCTTCTTCAAGACAGGCTGAATTCATCCTACAACTAAGACATATCATTTGATATTTGTTAAGTACCTACTAATAAGTGCCTGACATTCTGAGGTATGTGAAGACAAACCAGATGGGTTCTCCCCCTTAACTTCTTTCTATACCATCACAATTAAAACACTTCATCCACCATTTTGGTTTTTTTTTTTTTTTAATGTACAAAGATGAGGTACATAACTAATAACATAAAACAATTCTATATTTAAAAATGACATAACTTAGATTATACAAAAAAAAAGTACATCTGCCAATGAAAAAAATGTTCAAATAAGGTTGCCAAAGGGGGAAAAATAAGTTGGAGGAAAATAAAAATACCACAAATGATTTATTCTCCAACAAATTCAATTTAAATAAAAAACAAATTAATTTTAAAACATGAATATTATTCAATGGAAACTGAAAAGGACAAAAATCTGAGATGAATGCACAGATGAGAGTGAAAATGTACTCATCCTTCACCTGAGGCCCCATACACATCGGGGGCGTAGAGGGCACCAGTAGATCTGGAATGGTGTCTGGAGGCTGGAATAACAGGACCATACAAACCTCATCTATTACCACAGAAACAAGGAATAGTGGCAGCACTACAGTCAGGCAAGGAGAGTTAGTTAACACTGGCATTCTTTTAATAGTTAAGGATCAGAACACTGCCAAACAGGATAACTGAACATTAGCAATTGAACATCATCCTTGACACACAACAGATCTTACACCTTAGGGGACAGACAATCCCACAAGAGACAAAAAAAGTAAGTATTCAAATGGAAGGAAATGTCGAAAGTACAAGCATGAAACAAAAAAATGAGCATTGTAGTTTAAAAAAAAAACCACCATGGTAACTAGTAATCAATAATAATCCTATCTCCTCCAATCCTAAACCCAATGAAAGTTATTCTATTTTATAAATAGGAAAGCTAAAGCATAGAGAAAGATTAATTAACCTCATCAAAGCCACACTTGTATGTGATAGACCTCAGTATCTTACTCTTTCAAGGCCTAGTATCTCACACTTACCATCTTCACATTGTTCAAAAGATAACATACATCATTTATGTTAACATAAACATTTTTCATATAGTTCATAGACTGTAAGTTCTACATTCAGTAGATTATTTAAATATTAAAGTACATTTGAGCATCAAAAAAAGAACATTACAAATTTAATATTTAAAAAAACTTGGAAATATGTGAAACATCTCCATGCCCTTACGGCATGTTTCTCTAAATCTAAATTTACCATATTTAAAATTTTAGATCTTAAAATCCACAAGATCACTATAAAGTCAATATTTTTCATACATGTAGAAACAAATAAGTCAGGAAAAAATGCATTTTGATATCTAACAAAATATGTTACTTTTATTCTAGAAGCAATTACTCTTCTTCAGATATATTAATTAGAGCAGTTAAAATACTTTTGTTTCTTAAATCACTCTTTCCTTTGCCACAGGAACATAATGAATAAGAAAATGATAATAAAGATTGAGGAAAGGATTAAACAGAAATACTGCTGCACAAAATGCTTTATTAGACCTTGAGAGATGATTCATTTATTGTTAGTAAACATACTTATATATAGTTTTTTTAAAAATATATTTTTATTTATTTCAGAGAGGAAAAGAGAGGGAGAGAGAGATAGAAACATCAACGATGGGAGAGAATCATTAATTGGCTGCCTCCTGCACGCCCCTCACAGGGGATTGAGCTCGCAACCTGGGCATGTGCCCTGACCGGGGATCGAACCAATGGCCTCTTGGTTCTTGGCTTGATGCTCAACCGCTGAGCTACACTGCCTGGGCATATATAGTTAGTTTTAGTTTTACTCAATAGAAATAATTTCTATAATGGTAAGAAAGAGTTGAACCAATATAGCAATGCCTAATGGATGAAAATCTCTGCAAAACTTTAAGTAAGTTCAGCTTTGCTAAGCTCTGATTGATTTGTAATGTTTTAGGGCCCTCACACTGGCCATGTGCTACCACTGAATAAATGGCAAGCTATGGAATCCACCTGCTAAATGGCAATATTCAAATTACAGGCAACAAAAGGATTCACCAAATAAAATAATGACAGCAGAATACAGGCAAATACAACAGAAAATGGGAACAGGAGAGATAACCTCACCTCTGGGAATGCTACTCTTAAACCCTGTGTAACAAATAGGGCTTATCTGATACCTTTACTATGCAGTATCCATCTATTTATCTAAAAGCCTAAGTGATCATTATGACCGAACGACTGGTCGGTATGATGCGCACTGACCACCAGGGAGCAGACACTAAATGCAGGAGCTGCTCCCTGGTGGTGAGTGCGCTCCCACAGCCAACCTCCCACGACCCCTCCCCCGGCCAGCCAACCTCCCACGGTCCCTCCCCCTGGCTGGCTGGCCCCCTGTTAGGCCTTGATCACCGGCTAGGCTGAGGGACCCTACCTATGCATGAATTTGTGCACCGGACCTCTAGTTTATAATAATAAAAGCATAATATGCTAATTTAACTGGACATCCTTCTGGACGACCTTCCGGTCGAAGCTGGGGCTGCGAGGGAAGCCCGGGTCCCCGGTGCCAGTAGCTGGGGGAGGGAAGATCTACTCTTGCATGAATTCCATGCATCAGACCTCTAGTATGTAAATAAAAGGGCTATAAAAGTAAGTTCTTCTAAAACTATAGTACATAATTAGTAGACTTAATATCCTTAACTGAAATAGGATATTTCATTAGAATCAGGAAAACTGCTTCCTTTAATAATAAAATGTAAGTGACTTAAATTGTCAAATGGAAGCTTTGAGATGAATCTAGAAAATTAATGGCTAGACAACATATCTCTTAAAAACAGACATTGACAATGCTTATTTTATTTTAGTTATTTATTTATTGTGTTAATCCTCACCTGAGGATATTTTTTCCATTGATTTTTAGAGAGTAGAAGGGAGGGAGAGAGGACAGTATGGAGGGAGGGAACGCAAAAGGAGGGAGGGAAGAAAGGAGGGAGAGAGGTAGGGAGTGTGGAACACTGATGTGAGAGAGACATCAATTGGTTGCCTCCTGCATGCAACCCATCTGTGAACCTGCAACCTAAATACATGCCCTTGCCCAGGAATTGAACCCACAACCCTTTGGTGTATGGGCCAATGCTCTAACCACTGAACGATACAAGGGCGGGGCAACAATGTTTGTTTTTTTAATGAATTAATTAATTGTTGGTTGTAAATTTCCTTTACTCTCTATTATACAGATTTTAAAAGTACAGACACACATTTTTGTTTCTTCATATCTTGTGTTTCCTAATAATTCTGTAGTATTATCATTATACAAATGCAGGTGTTAGGCCATTAAAAAAAATCTAAGATCCTAGAGCCCAACAGAACTATTTCTAGGCGAGCAATTAGAGCCTCAGGGTAAGAGGTGCAGGAGCAGCAACAGTGGTGGCAGGCTCTGCTCTGAGGGTTTTTCATACATTCTCTCATTTATAGCATTTTATAAACAATCCTGAGTACACGCTACTAATTATCCTCGTTTTACAGATGAGGACACCCAGGTATAGAAAAGTTACAGAGCTGCATAAGAACTTAGGCCATCTGGCCCTAGAATATATGCTCTTAACCCTATACCCACTCTATTTTCTTCAATTCTTGAAGGTCTCGCTTATTTTATACAAATGTATAATTTATTTTACTTCTTAATGTATGTGTGTATATATGTACACACACAGAGATACTCCACAGACTAAAACTATTGTATATGAATTAAAAAGATCTCTGGCAATATACAGAAAGGGACTCTTTGGTACCTGGGACACTTGGCTACACAACTAAGATTAAGGATATCCCTGTCTGTGTACCCAGCTCAGTGGGGTTTTCTAAGTCAGTAAAGGACAATAATCTAGTGATATATTTGAGCCAAATGACCCAGAGAACAATAAATTAATCTCTAGAAATTCTATACTAACATGTCTGTCGAAGGAAATAATTCCAATAGACAGTAAGACCTATGTTCTACTTAAGTGTCACAAAGTCTGAAAAGCAACTCTCCAAGTATTAGTTACCTAAACTTTATAAAATTAAAAGAAAAATCTGAAATGGCTACATGTATGTGCATATAAACAAAGTACTAGTTAAAAATGTTAGAAGACCATGCAGAAATCCTAAAGAGTTTCAGTGAAAAATATTCTACCTTTCCATTATTCTAAAATACTAAAGGCTTAAAAAAAGCATTTAACATTTTTATAACAGAGGTAAATATAATGTTATATGGTCTTATAAACAAGATTATAATACAATCTCTATAATGAGGGACAGATAGGTTCTACAGCAATGACATAACCTGAACCATATAATATACAGGAAATGACAAACTGGAAAATACTATAAATATGTTAATACTGCCCATTTTAATAAGTAGTTCATATATTATTCTGCAGCACTCTTTCCAGTAACCGAAGTCAAATGTCTAAGTAGAAATGTTAATATTTCTGCTGAAAAGGACAAAAGTACTCAAACAATTCATATTTCAGTTGAGAGTAAATATCTATATGTTATATTTAAATTTTATGGGGTTATTTGTTAAGAAAAATACTGAATTCAATATTCTGTAGTTTAAATCTGTGTGATATTTACTGGATTATGAAGACAATTTGTTTATACAATGTCTAATTTGCTCATTTAAGGTAAGCAAACATCAAAGGAATGTCCCAAATATAAAATTTCCTTCTGTCTCTTTCCTCAAAGCAGCAGAAAAGAGATAGAGTTTAAGATACATTCGATACAGAAAGCTAAACCCAGCATACGCTGCAGTTATCACCTGGCGATAACAACAAGGGGAAAGCAGTGCACCTCACACCTGCCCAAATACTGACCGAGGGGCTGAAAAGAACGGACAGGACTTGTGTCCCGGCTGCTCTCCCGACTGGCCTCTCGGCTGCACCCTTGACTGACACTTGGTCGAGGAATACGACTGCTTCGGGCTGGTCCAGAGCATCAGCAGCATTCAAAAGGGAGAACACAGAAGATAGAATTTGTATTTAGGATATTTTGGTTTTATTTTTCTTTCTTGAAAACTGATCAATAACTTAAGTTTTCTAAGGTTGGGAAGAAGTTAACTCTTCCTAGAAATGAAGCATTACCAGAAATATGGTTAAATTTCTTGAATACAGTCCTCTAATTTGTTTTAGATTAGAAGGGTAAAATAATAGTTTAGTAATTACATGAATTATACTTTTAAGATAAACTATCTAATTCAATTTATAACCTATATTTCAATTTGCCTTGGATTTTAAGTTGTTTTCCTCTAACTTATAAGTGCTTAATCAGTCTTCAATGCTACCAAAACCTGAAACACAAAAGAAATAAAAGGTCCTAGTCTCATGTAGAAAATCTTACCCACTGAGAGCCTAGAAGGACTAGCCTCTCTGCTACAGCCCTGGCTCCGTGGTATCTTGCTTCTCTTCTGTGCTGAGGCTGAATTGACCAGGACTCTTTGAACACCAGAGCTCACAGTGGAGAGGGCTGTTGTGGTCAGAACTCTTCCTGGAGATCCAGACCGGCTGCCAGCTGAACCAAACACACATACAAATGTTAAGATGTGAATTCCAAGAGAACTTGCTGAAAGGATAAAAATTTAAGAAATACATCTGAGAACACTGTGCTAGTATTGTAACTAAGTGCAAAGAAAATGGAATGAAAAAGATTTATATATACCCATAACCTATGGGAAAAAACATATACTGAATGGCCAGATTATTATGATCTCTGAACGTATAATAATCTGGCCACTCAGTGTGTGTGGGTGTGTGTGTTGTGTGTGTGTATTTATTAAAGGCCCGGTGCATGAATTCGTGCATCGGTGGGGTCAAGCCAGCCTGGCCAGGGGGAGGGGACATGGGCCGTTGGCCGGCCTGCCTGCTGGCCGAACTGCTGGTTGAGGGGACAATTAGCATATTAGCCTTTTATTATATAGGATATACACTGAGTGGCCAGATTATTATGCATTCAGAGATCATAATAATCTGGCCACTCAGCATATACTATAAATACTTAAACTAAATGGTAAATCATGTGAAATATACTTAAAATTTTGGGAGGTACAGGATACCATCTATGTTTGATAAGGACAACACTATTATGATTTTCAGAACACAAATAGTATAAAAGATTTCCAAAGAAAGAAATTTCAGGCAATACATTTCATATGGCTAAAGCCATATATTAAAAAGGAAAAAATTCATAATCTGTCACTGCTATTGTTTTTGTTGAAAATATAATAAAAACTTGCTTCATGTTAAGTTGTCCTGCTGAGGATGCCTCTGAATGGGTGTAACAAAGTTATTTTTTAAATTTTTACAAAATTAAATTTTAAATGTTTACAAAATTGGCCAGCTGAAAAGAAACTTGCTATTTGCCTTTAAATAGCAAAGGGATCTTGCGTGGCCACAATCTGAGATGTAAAAGTACTGAAAGTAGAATAGGATTAAAAGGCAAATGTCAAAGAAGTCAGACCCTTTCCAACCTGGTGATACTCAGTCTTGAAAGGAACAGGATATGTGGTCGGGGAAATAGAGGAGGTAAATAAAATCTCAGAGATTAAGGCAAGGGTTTAAAAAAAACCTTAAGAAACATGTTGTAAAACTAGAATTGCCTGGGTTAACTTTTCAGGGGATGGGCTCCTTGTGAAAACATTTTATGTCTGCATTGACTAGATAACTGCAAGATATAAACTGACTCTAGATTCTGAATGGTAGGTAGTAATATAGAAAAGTTAAACCTGCACACAAATAAATCTTCATGAAAGCAACATTTCCCCTTTGTTGGCATTACTTCTTCTAACCAACAGGGCAGTCACTGCTCACCTTGTGCAATCTTACCCAATCACATTTCATTTCCACGGAGCAGAGATTAAAGACTCAAATGCCAATGAGATAAGAAGGGATGCCAATGAGGGCACAGTGCTGAGTGTAAGGCAGGGAGTGGTGACTTTTAGTTCCAGCCAGCTGTCTTGAGGTGATACTGGCCAGGTTTGGGGATTTAAAAGAAAATTGAAGCTTTAAAATTTCCTGATTTTTATTATGTTGTGTAGTAGACCAAATAGCACATGAATGAAGAC
Organism: Corynorhinus townsendii; assembly: GCA_026230045.1. Lineage (NCBI taxonomy): Eukaryota > Metazoa > Chordata > Mammalia > Chiroptera > Vespertilionidae > Corynorhinus > Corynorhinus townsendii. The sequence continues at coordinate 12,419,836 of JAPDVU010000006.1, read as the reverse complement.
AGGCAGGATGTGGTCCATGGACTGCTGATCTGTGACCCTTGCTATAGCTTTCTTGCCTTGGATTACTGAATATAGTATAAACATATGCTTAATTCCTAAACTTTACCAGCACACTATATGAAATATAACTTCCACTGGTTATAGCAATACTGTAAAAGCAGTGTTTCTAATGAAATTAACAACTTTACTATTTGAGTAGAAGAAATTCTAAAATATTGTAGGGAAATTATTCAAGTCTACTTTAAAATGTGGCTCATATGAATTATTTCATGTGAATACGTTTCAGGTGAAGAATCTTTAAATCAGGTTTCTTTAAGTTATAACCTTAGGGATACTCACAAGGCACCTATTTCTCCATGCAGTGTCTAAACTAAACTTACACACCAAAACATCCAAACACCCAACATGCCACAAACTCACAATGCAACATAAGCTGATGAAATATTTTATGGGAACACTTGCAACAATATAAAAAGTGGAAATAATGAACTGAACATGTACAATATGGTCTTCAGTTAAAACTAGTATAAGTTTAGGGGCAGAGGTAATTGTAGGAGACTAGAGAATTCCTTGAAGTGTGTGTGGGTCTATTCAGCAGACAGCAAACATACAGTATAGAAGGAGAGTAACCACTCCACCTATTCTAGATATATTGAATTTATCCAAATAATACAACAGTGATAACTGCAGTGCCTATGACTCATTTGGAATTACTTATACTTAGAAGAAAATATCAAGGCTCTTTCCCCAGTAAGAGCTACCAAGGCTAATTATTTCTAAGAAAACCACAGAGCAATGAAAAGGGGCATGATGTACCTAGGAAGTATCACACTACTAGAAAATACTCTAATTTGTAAAAATTAAAAATGGATGCCTAATTTCTCTTGTGCTGCCAAAAGTATTCAAACTACCATTTTATATTGTTATGAGATATTTTCAAAGCATTACTAAATCTCCTTTGCTTCTGCATTTTTATACCTGTGGGGTCAACCTGGATAATTTTTAAAATCCAGGGTTTTGGTAATAAAAGACAGGCCAAGGAAAAATCATAATGGGCAATATAGCTCCAAAGTGATGGGCTATTATGTTACGAATTTCTGCTGAATAGAACCCATTCTTGATAATGAAAGTAGGTGATCAAACAATAGATGGACACATAGAGTCTGCAGATTCTTACCACCAATGGTATTAGCAGATTGTGATCCTGAACAAGTGTAAAGGCAGAATTAGGGTAAGGGTTATAATCCATGTTGAGGGGAAGAGCAGATTTAAAGTGGATGGCAGATGGAAATAAGAAAGCTTTAGTCAGTTCTTAGAAAATAAAAAACTGTAAAGCAAAAAAACCCAAAAATCCCAAAACCATAGATGTCTGTAACAAAAGCAGGTACATTTAGTAGTTTTTGCAGCTGGTAAGCTGAAATAAGACACTCATGTACAAAGCAGATGAAATGATGTTGCAAAAATAAATGTAAATTCTTCAGCTTTTCTTCTAATGGCCTAAAATCTAAATAATTAAATGTTTAAGTTTTTATTACTTAAACATTTAATTTTAAACTATAGGCAAAGAAGAACTACAACATCTTATAGCTGAAGAAAAATTACATGAAAAAGCTACACATTTTATCTTTCTTAAGACACACAGAATAAAACAAATGGCAGAGAGTGGGTTGGGGCAGGGAGACAAAGTTTCTGAGAGGCTGTACAATCATTTGTACACAACCAGTCACTACCAACAACAAAAACAAAAAGACACAATCCTTACTTAAATATAAATCTGGAAGTCTCAAACTTGGTCTGCTTTTATTTATTTTGGTTAACCATCAGAACACACCTGCTTTGATCCAAGAGTTTTTTTTCTAAATGATGACATAAATATATGGAAATACCATGCAAACCCTAATGAATTACTCTACAACAAAGTGAAATGGGTATCACAGCAATAATTCTGTAAACATATTATAAGGAAACTTGCATCAAATTCTATAGGGCCACAATATCTTTTATCTAGAGGATGTGGAATGGAACATATAGTCATTCAAATAAATAAGCAAGCAAAAACCTCTCCAACATGATTTAAATATAAGTATAGTAAAAATGTCTTCTAGTTTTAAAATCCTACTTAGGTCTAAAACCTTATCATTACGTTCTCACTCTTTTTTTTCCTTTTTTTAAAACATATTTTATTGATTTTTTACAGAGAGGAAGAGAAAGGGATAGAGAGTTAGAAACATCAATCAGATGCTTCCTGCACACCTCCTACTGGAGATGTGCCTGCAACCAAGGTATATGCCCCTGACTGGAATCAAACCTGGGACCTTTCAGTCCGCAGGCTGACTTTCCACTGAGCCAAACCAGTTAGGGCCGTTCTCACTCTTTAGGAAAGATTTTGAAGTATTGTGGATTAGGGTTTTGAAGTTAAAAAAAAATAAATATAAAAAATTATGCTATATTCTACTGAAGTAGTTAAATACAGCTAAAAGTGAAGTCCTTAAGTAATGTATTAAAAATCCATACACTTTGAGTCTCTACTGTGAGTTCAGTCTTTAAACTTCACATTTTCAAACTTCATCATTATTTATTTCTTTGTTTCCTGAAGGCCACAAAATAACACAGTATAGAAGTACACAACAGGAGTATAAAGTTAAGTAGACATTAGGTTTTGAATAACAAATTTTATTAGTTAAAATGTATAGTACTTACTCTGGGGCCAGGCACTTAAGTGTATTAAATGTACTTCACATAATTTAATCCTCACAACAGTCCTATGAGAATATGCTCTTTACTTTACAGATGAGTATATGTAAATACAACTAAAAAAATCTGGAGGGGCCATGATTCAAATCTGGGCAGTATGGCGCTGGAGTCTGTGATTTCCCCCCCCCCCCCCCAATATATTTTTATTGATTTCAGAGAGGAAGGGAGAGGGAGAGAGAGATAGAAACATCAATGATGAGAGAGAATCATTGACTGGCTGCCTCTTGCACTTCCCCCCTACTGGGGATAGAGCCCACAACCCAGGCATGTGCCCTTGACTGGAATCAAACCCAGGACCTTTCAGTCCGCAGGCCGATGCTCTATCCACTGAGCCAAATCGGCTAGGGCTCTGTGATTTAAATCAATAATTCTCAAACTTTTTTGTAATACAAATTATTTGGTGATCTTATTATAGATTGAATTGAATATGGCATGAGGTTGTGCATTCCTAACAAGTTCCCAATGATGCTGATGCTGGTCTGGGCAGACATTTGAAGTATCAAAGACTCTAAACTACTATGACACATTGCTAAAGATTAAGTTACTTTAAAAAAGTATTCTAAAAACACACAAGATCAGGGAAGACTGATATTATCCGTTCCTAATTGGTTGGAAGAAGAGCCCTTACCCAGAAGGCATTTGCTATTTTTTTCTATTTGTAAAATTTGTAATTTTACTGAGCATTTCTGCTTATTTTTAGGACTCTTGTTGAGTGCTCCCAGTTACTCTGCCTGGATTTTTTGGCTTTGGAAAGAGGAGGGGAGAAGAATCTGCTAGGTAAAATTATATATTCACTACCCTGGCCTTCTCCAAGCCTAGTTATCTTTTCTTTGATTCTAAGATTCAGGAATCAGGTTAAAAAGGAGACAAAATAGGGCTTCTTTCTCTTGATAAATCACATAAAACAACATGGAAGATAGTTTAAATCTATTCCTTTCCAAAATAGCCTGTATGTATAATAACCCCAGAATGATTTCCCTAGGAAAAAATTTCTATTTTTAGAGATAAGTGCTAATGAAAATCTTTTGGTAAAGAAGGAATGGGAACAAGCTGCTTTAAATTAATAATGCCATAAGGGTATGTGTTACTGTTCTGGAACATGTAGAAATGGATCATTCATTTAACCTAGGCCTCAAAATTGTGCTTTTTAACAACTGGCCTTATACAGAAGCTCAGCTTCCAATAAAATAGCAAAAATATAAATATTAAATTTAATAAGAAATGTAACAGAACTGGTCATTTTAAGTTGTTTCCTCACTATGAATCAGTTTATAGCTGCCAAAAATGCTAACTATATTCTAATAGATTTTGGGGCAAATATGAAGATACCATATATCTGTCCTTGAATAGCATTAGCTAGATGCAACCAGATTAGATGTTAATACATGGCAATTATTTTGCCTCTAAAAAGCACAATTTTCCATTTGCAAGTTTCTGAGTAAACTGTCAAAACCTTAATACTAAGAGATCTGTGCTACTTAAAATATCTCCATGCAAAAGTTTATACAGCAGATGAAGTTTTTCTTTCTAAGTGGCAGATATTAATGATGCAGCCCTAATAACACACCAAAGACAAGACAACACCCACTCAAAAAAATTCCAAAACATGCACAACAACTGACCCAAAACATTGAAAAAAAAAATACCTTCATTTTTGTCAGGTGATGATGAACCTAAAGTATAGAACAAGAACTCAGTATGTGGCTTGTCTTTTTAAAGTTAGCTTTGTCTTTATCCACTGGTCAATCTCCTAATACAGTAATGTATAAGCAACACACTTATCATAACATATTACAAATAGAGGAGAACTGATAGGCAATACGTACGCTGTGACTGAGACACCATTTTTGTTCGACTTCTTCCTCTGGAATCTGTCTTGGCATTTCCTATGCCAGCAAGTGGTGCTGAAAGCTTTGCTCTCACTCGACCTAAGGAATAAAATGTTTTACATAAATAAAGGCAGTTTTGTGTAATAATATTTAGTAACGAGGGGGGACATCTCACTAAAATTTTCTAATTGAGTGTGGTTTCCAAGTATTCTTAAATTCTGTAATAGTATAGTCATCACTTATAGGTTATACTTCTCTTAAAATTTTAAAAATATATACTGTTTTTTATGTGTTCCACCATAAGGTAAATTTCCACCAAGGATAAGAGTAAAGTCAAACTAAAAGATTTCTATTCTTAGTTTGATTAGTCCAGTAGAATTATAACTAAGAAAGTTACCATAGACATTCTATTTGGTAATTCCAACTCTAAAATTTCAGTATCTATGACACTTATTCTCAAATCCAGAGCATATTAAATAAAGGAACAACAACCCAAACAATTCATTTAACTGAAAATATACTTCTAAAGGGACTTGCAAGAACATCTTACTAGGTAAAATATTTAATCCTATTATCCTGTGCTAAACATCAGATTACTACAGATGGATATGGATGTGTTTACCATTGTCTTCCCCCAAGCAACCAATTTCATTTATAAAATGATTTGAGAAGTAACTATCACACAAAGGTTGGCAACTTTCTCAACACATTTCCTTCTCTACCTCTCAGCTGTACTCCATTCTCCTCTACAAGACTCATACCCTCCACAAAACCAAGCCACAAACATCTATCTCTGGAGCTCTTAAATCAAAAGAGATCATGCTTATTAAAGCAGGTACTTTGGTCTTCTTAAGATATAATTTCAACCACTATCAAAGCAGAGCCAATACCAATCACAAAGAAGGGCTCAGAATCTTTTTTGTTAAAAGGTACAATTTGTAGGGCAATCACAATATACTGCCTAGCCTGATATGACTATATCAGCCACGAAAAATAACCGGAATATTAAGGAGAAATTATAAAATGAAGAGAATAAGAATTGGGAATAAAACAAAAGCAAAACCAGAAGTATAGTTGGTAGAGTCCTGCACTCTATCAACTTCTTCAAGGTTCCATAAAAAAGCCCATAGTTTAGGCCTTTCACCCTTTTAGAGTCTGTTTAGAGTTGGATACAATGTTCTCCTTACTAAGAAATAAAACAGAAAGATAAAATTATTATTTTTGAAATAGATAATTTATCCAATATAACAAAGAAATTAGGATAAGTTAAGTATTGGTACTACATTCTAAATTACAATAACACAGTGCCAGAAACCATTTTCATGAAGAATTCCCACTTAAAACATAAAATATGAAAAGATTTCAAATATATCAGAGTAAATATGAGAAAAAGAACAAGTTAAATCTATTTGGTTTTGTATCACAAGAAAGTGTCACATCCATGTCAGACTTAGGAAAAAGAAAATGTGTATCCAATCAGATATTTAATAAGACAGACTTCATGTAGGATAGATATAAAAATTGAATTTTTCCCTTCTCTACAAATTAAAAAGCAACAAATATTAATTTTTAAGTAAGCAGGCTCAGTAAAAATATTATATCTAGCAAGTGTTTTGTACTCTCAAATTCAAATCACATATGTAATTCCCTAGTAACTAATTCAAAAACAAAGATACATTTAAAAGCTGACTAAACACATTTAAAAGCTGATGATATTTAAACTCCAATAAAGCAATGGCACATGCTTCCCCAAAGTATAAGTGAGTTGGCATACATTAAAAAACCATAAACACAAAAACAAAAGAAAAGCATTACTGTCACTATGGAAACAAATGGAACTGTGTGCTAACTTTATACTAGATATTATTAAACATGTTAAGCAATTATGTTTTTCCAGCATGAGATGATTGAAGATACAAAGCAAAACTCCAGAATGAAGAATTAAAAAAAAAAAATCCACATACATAACTAACACAAACCAAGCATAAAATGTAGAAGCTACCAGAGCTGGCAAATAATATAGATTTGCAAAGAAATTAGCCTATTTTAGTTTTTAATATTTAATTCCCATTGATGAAAATATTAATATAGAGGTATTTGTGTTACTAGCAAAATGTATAATTCTTACCATCTTCAGATGCTGTTCCTAAATAAGAGAAATAAAACAATAACATTTCAACAAATTCTGCCAATGCTAATTTTTAAGACCTACTTTGTGACTCCCACCCAAAACTAAAATGAAAGGATAAAAACAAAACCTCCTACTCTTAATAGTCTTCAGTTAAGGTTCATTTTGACAAAGAACAAAAATTGAGGTAACCTAATGACTCACAGCACAAAAAAGGTTAAAACTAGACAACTAAAAATGGCAAAATTCCATAACGTAAACTTTTTTCTGCTGTATTTCATACTCAAAATTTGAAATGAAGAAATCAGAAAAATTAATCACCCAAGAAAGATGCACCTGTCATTACTTCCCTTTGAAATGAAGATTTTTATAGACTTTTCCAGAGTAAGAGTATTTTTGGTACATTTTCAAAGTTAGTCCACAAGAGAACTAGGAAAGCTAACTGACAAACACAGTAACCAAATCCACGACCTAGGCCTCATTAACTCAGTATTGTCACCAAAGCATTATAAAGACCTATCAATCCAACAGCTATTTACTCAACATTTGTTTGCTCCCAAAGATGTCAATGAAAATGAGCAAAAATGACCAAACACAAATATCATAGCTCACTACTACTAAAGGGCAAGAACAGATGTCTCTCTGTGTGTATATAGATATTTTTAAAAATATAGGATCGAGCATCAGTGAGAGTAACACATCACATAACAAGTGTTTTGTCAAATAGGCTGATGTTTCTGACCTAAACAGGAAAATATTTTGATCTGAAAAGTAAGAATGATTTGTTTTTAAAGGATCCATAATCTCAGTGATAGAAGTCATATCAAGAGTTTGATGAACTTTCATTTCATTCAAAAAATTTTAAAAATGAAATACATTAAACATTAGAGAAACATAGAGACTAATACAAGTAACACTCATGTGCCCAATGTTCCATTTCTTCAGAATGAAAGATATGTCAATTTCAGAGATTATGTAAAAATTGACAGAAAAAAATACAGTTCTCCATTTTTCCTAGATCTCATACTGTGACTTAGAGATTCAATATCTTCTTACAAGCTCTTTTATAAAACTCAAATTCCTAGATAACATGAAGGTACCTAATGCAGTGAAGAGAAAGTGTGGACAAAATACTGTCTATTAATGGACAAAAAAATACCCCCCAGATAAAAAAAATACCATACTGAATCAAGTAACAAAAAATCACTTGAATAATGAAATGAAAAAGGCAAAGGTTAAAGTAAGTCAAGTTTTGATTAAATGTTAGTTTAAAAGTCACTCTTAAAAATATAGCATCTGTAACTTGCATTTTATATTCATAAATAACCAAATGAATCTGAAAAACATGTCATTCGTCTCAGAATTAGTAAACTAAAGAATTGAATCCAATAACTTATGAGATTCCTTTCTATTCTTCTAAGTCTGATATATTAGAGAAAAACTTAAGAAATAAAGATTATTACTAAGAGCTCAGGCAAAAACATTTAAGATAACTGATTTAACTTACAACAAGCAGTAACCTAGTATTTGGGTAGACTAGGAAACCCCAAAATGGATATGCCTAACCTAAAATAAAATCACAGCATCATGTAGGCATTTTCACATAAAGATTGCTGCTAAATAAGCAGTCTATTTTCAGAAATGAAGAAAATAAAGATATTAAATAGAATCCAAGAACCATAAAAATCTTTAGTAATAGAATCAGGGAGTTCTTACCATCCATCTTGTCAGAAGTATCCTCTATGATGAAAAAGCAAGTAAAGAACAGAGGAAAACTTAGTATATTAGAAAAATGATTATATAAGACCCAGAAAACATTATTTTTAAGAAGACAGAATTCTGTAACACCTTAATGAAGAAATTTAAAAAAAGAAGACAGAATTCATAGTATAGACATACATATGAAGCTTGTTTTCAACTAAAACATTAAATAAGGTGAGGTTCCTGGTAGATAGAGACAATAACAACAACAACAAAACCTATGAGTCTGATTTTCACTAGCCTAGAGAGAGAATTTAGCGAAGCCCATGTCCTAATCTTGGACCCTTGCCATCATCAGGCAAACCCCCTGCTCTTGTCTGTTGAGTTTCTCCTAATCAGAGTCACACCTTGCCTTGCTTATTCTTTTCCTCTGTAGCCTACAGGAAACCCAAAATTCTACTCTTTGGCTCTCTCATCATTATATTATCTAGTGCCTTGTTGCTTCCCCACCCCATCCTTTCTTAGAACTCTCAGGCCCTATAAAACTTGAAGTCTGGATAAATCTACTCAATGTTTCTACTCCACTACTTGAGGTGCCCAATAGAGAAAATTACAAAACCATGAAATCATACAGACTGGCACAACAAAAGCTGGGATAATTATCAGGCCTTGTGTCTGTGCAGGAAAGTATTGACATATCAAGTTTGAGTTGATCTTACGGATCTTATGGGGCAGGCCTTTGGGAACTTTGTTTTGGATGCACCCTATACCAATGAAAGGTTATTCTGTGTGCAAGATGAGGGGTGCAGGGAGGAATACTGAGGTCTTAAGCCAGCTTCCCTGGGCAGAAACACTGGGAATATGTTCCTGCTTTTCACTGCTGGAGGAGGGAGCACTTTATGGGCAGCCCTCATCTTTACCTCTGGGAAGGAGAACTTGGAGAGGCTAGCTGATGAGTCTTTTCCCCTTGCTGATCCTGGTACATGTCCTTTCACTGTAATAAACCTTAGCTGTGAATACAACTGCCTCTGAGTCCTGTGAATCCTTCTATCAAGTGCCCAAATATGGGTGGCTGTAGGGAGTCCAGAAGAATGCCCACTACTTGTGCCCCCTCAATGGCTATTCCAAAACTCAAGCCACTTCTCGGACACCCTGCTTTTTATTAGCACATGATCACAACCTCCCGAATGACAGTTTTCTTAATGTCCACTCCCCAACCCCCAAATACATCTGAATCTACCTCCTTCATTTCCTTCCCTTCTACATCAGCAAAACTGGTGCCCCTTTCACATCCAAGGTGAACTTCCCAGCTATGCTCTATACTCCCATTCCTCAGGCCTTTCATGAAATTTTGGTCATAAATTATTTCTTCTCATCCTTGCATTTTTAACTTCGTCTCTCTATTAACTCTACCATCTTAGGATACAAACATATTTAACTCCTCTGATCTTAAGAAACAAAAAGTTCATTAACCTTTTTTATTTTATTTTGTTATTTTTTCCAGTGATTTTTAGAGAGAGTGGAAGGGAGGGAGGGTAAGAGGGAGAGAGGGAGGGAGGGGGGAAAGGAGGGAGGGAGGAGAAGAGAGAGAGAGAGAGAGAGAGAAAGGAGAAAGGGAGAGAGAAACATGGACTGGTTGCCTCCCACAGGCACCCTTACCAAGGATGGGGACAGGAATCACACCCAAAATCCTGCCATGCTCGGGCCGATGCTTAGCAACACTGGCCAGGGCCATTTTTCTTTTTTTTGAAAAAAAGCTAATTACCTTTAACTACAAAAATTCCCCACGATGTTCTTTCAGCACTTATCAAGCACAGCAAAAATTTATAGATTCTTCTCCCAACTCCTTTCACAATTAACTGAAATCTGACTCCTGTCCACATGACACCAACAAAACCATTTCTTTTCCATTTTAGCAATTCCATAAACCCAGTTGTTGAGAAAAAATATTCATAAATATAGCAAAGTTTCCTTAACATAAATTATTGTCTCCCATGGCACCAAGCTTTCCTCTTCAGGATCAAGTTTTAAAGGGTAAACTCCAAAACACTCCTAATAATCCTAGTTTCCAAAGGATGTGGTACTTTAGTGGAAGAAAAAACCAACAGCCACAGGAAACTAGCATGTCCCTATGAACCTGGGTCAGGTGAAGAAAAGAGAATAGCGGACAGGATACCTTTCCCTTCTTTAATGAAGCAAACATGCAATTCAAACTTTAAAGAACCAAAAGAAACAAATTAAGTCAATCTCATGGCATTATTCTAGGCTTTCTTATGAAAAAAATATGTTGCAAATTAGCTTTCTATTTCACATTAAAACATTTCAAATATAATATTTTGTGGTATTACAATGAATAGATACTAAATGTATTTTATTTTTAAGACTTAGGATGAATAAGTTTTATTTTAATTTGTTTTCCAGTTTTTCCTCACTTAAAAAATTAAAATATAATTCATGTACCATAAAATTCACACTTTTATAGTATACAAGTCAGTGTTTTTAATATACGCACAAAGTGTACAACCCCCATTACTACCTAATTCCAGAACAGTTTCATCACTCCAAAAAGAACTCAGATCCATTAGGAGTCACTCCCTATTGTCCTGACTCCCAGCCCCTGGCAATACCTAATTTACTTTCAGTTTCTGCGGAACCACCAAATCTGGGCTATCAGGATGACAATCCAACCAAATGACCTACCCAGCCAGGGAGGAAGGCACTTTCTTGTTATATTTACAGGTGTTTCAATTTGCATTTGTTTGATTATAGCTGAGGTACAACATTTGTTCCGGTGTTTTGGAGGCCAATTTTGATACATGATTTTCTTGCTATATATAGAATTTTTTTTTATAAAAATAAGCTCAGGTGTTTCTCATAGATAAGTATGTGGCAAAAACTTTTTCCCTTTTAGTTTTCAGCCATTTGACTTTATGTTTTCACATGATTTAAATCTGAGGAACTCTTCCCTCATGGGTTTTTTGGCCTTTATGTTTAGGAATTCCTTCTCCCACCTGAGATTAGATGAATAACTTTTATCAAGTTGTTCTATGTTTTTGTTCAACATTATAGTCATCTGTAATACATTTTTATATGGTGTAAAACAAGGTTCTTACTTAACTTTGTAGCAAATGGTGAAGGCATGTGTCTAGACACCATTTACTGAATAATTTATCTTTTCCTTACTGAATGTAGCTGTTAGCTTTATCAGGTACTACATTCGTACTAAACTCTCTGCTTCCTACTGTGTTCCAATGATCTGTCTGCTTGATGTTCCACCAGTACTACCCAGGAGAAAGAAAAATGAAGTACAAGGCAGAGATAAACAGTGTGGATAACCACACTCCAACTTTAAAGTTGATGGACATAAAAAGAAAACTCTTGAGTAGCCTTAGGAAACATAAGTTTAAGCTTTGATTATGATTAAGTCTTGCAGTTTTCCCAGACCCTCAAAAGGCTTTATTTTCTTGGTGAGGGAACAAAAGTGGAAGAAAGAGAACAGAGAAGCTGGATACAAAGCCGGTGTCATTCCTAATCTTCCTTAGTAACCAGTGGTTGGATGTGGCAGTAGTGCGAATGCTATGAAAATGCTATAGGCAAACCATGGAGTCAAGAACTTTTCCTTTGATCAAGATGATTAGGAGGACGACAAAAGGGAAAAGTGGAAACGTGATAGCTTACATACCTCAGAACCATGTCCCAAGTACAGAATCATATTAAAACATATGGACTATCCTTGACGGGCAAGAATAAAATAGAAATAATTATAATATTACCACCATTCTGACTTCACTGAAACAGGGGAAAAACATAGTATAATTTCCCACAATTAGCTGTCTTACCTAGTGATGCATAGGAACCTGGATTCAGGGCACCTGCACCCAAGCGCCCACTCCGCATAGCCTGCCCAGCAGCATGATGTGCCTTGGCACCAGCAGCAGCGTTCACATCGATGTCACTTCTTGAACGCTGCAGGCTTCCTGGAAGGGAACCAGCTTTGCTGCTGCCTGCTGATACTATGGAAAACAAAGCAAAGGTGACCTCTATTATCTAAATCACTGCAAATAGTATAAAACTTATATAAACTTGAAACCATAATGCCTCATTTTCCTCTTCCATAAAATGGGAAAAAGAACTATACTTTGTAAAATTCACAGGACTGTTTCGTAGATAAAGAGGTGATTCTTATGACTGCCCCATGAAAATGAAGCTCTATACAACTGAACAGATGGCAGCACTGGTTTTCCACTATCAGAAAAACACAAGGACTAGTCCACGAGTGGGGTCATTCAGAAAATAATTCAGGTTCTGCCATGCTTAGGCAATGCAAATAGGTTATTAAATTTCTGATCTTTAGTTTTTCAGTTTTAAAAATGGTAAGTTTTATAGCCCAGCTGGCCTGGCTCAGTGGTTGAGCATCGACCCATGAACCAGAGAGTCACGGTTCAATTCCTGGTCAGGGCACATGCCTGGGTTGCAGACTCCATCTTGGGGATGTGCAGGAGGCAGCTGAGCAATTATTCTCTCTTATCATTGTTTCTGTCTCTCTTTCCTTCTCCCTTCCTCCCTCTGAAATCAATAAAGCTATACTTTAAAAAACAAAAGGAAAAGTCTTACAAACAGTGAACAGTGACCCACTAATAGGCTGTGAAATCAACTGAGTAGGTCATGACAAGCATTTTAAAGAAATGAAACAATAGGAAACAGAGTACATTCATCACAACTAAGGGTAAGTAGTACTTTGTGAAACTTCAAATAGCACTATATATGTATTACATGTATGCTATACACACATAGCATATGGATATTGTATGCACATAATTGTATACACTATACTGTATATATTATATGTACTATATGTATATGGTATGCAAATATAGCTACAGTGTATATGTGTGGTATTAGGTCACTATATAAAATTATTTTCTCACTGTAGGTCAGATCAAGGGTTTAAATGTTTAGAAGAATTTAAAAGCTACACTTTAAAAGCACATCAAAATAGTTCTTAAAAGCTAAACCATTTAACGCCATAGTTTTTAAGCTGTTTTAATGTGACCCACAGTGAGAAAAACCATTTTACACAGTAACTTTTACTTTATTTATAGAATAGCCTCACTCTGGTCCTTTATTTATTAAATACAAAATTACCTCTTCCAGCCACAGTTGATGGGTTTGCTGTAGACCATTTGGAAGAAAAGGGGCGACTGCAAGATAAAAGGCAATACTTTAGGTAAGAAGAAGTAATTTATCTCTCATCTGATAACAATTGGTAAAATACCACTGAGTTTTCTAAAGAGTTGAGAAGTACTTTTAATTTCCCCTTTACAAATCACGATACAACAGTTGTTGTTACATATCAATCGCATCTTAATAGCTGTGAAGCAAAGATAAAATCAGTAAAAATGAATAAAGACTGTAAACTACAGAGACAGAGCTCAGTTTGCTATTGTTCACTCTGGTCCTTGCACACATTATAATGCTCACCACATAGGACTCAATAACTCTCCAACACTTATATTCCGAGATATTTGACATAGAGGTGGTGTTATTACTAGCACAGAGGGAATTCAGAGTCACTAAAATCTTTCTTACCTAAGTCATAATGGTCGTGGCTATTGGCAATCTGTGCAGTTACCACGTAGGTATCACACCACCTATAGCAGTGCTACTGAGCGACTGGGTGGGGCCAAGAACAAAGGCTAAGAACTACCACTGAGGATAACATGCACAATCAGAAAGCAAAGCAGCTCCAATAATCTAAGAATCCACATCTCTCAATAACCCTTGATTAATTATCTTTATGCAATGGTACTGTACAGCCCATACATAAGAATATATTTAAATATGTAAGGAAGATCTGAAAAGTGTATCTATAAATTTTAAAGGTGGGGGAAGAGAAAAGCAAAACATGAGGTGTCTCATTTGCCTCACACTGGTCCTACTCCTGCATCAGAGAGCTGCCAAGGAAACCAGCAATCTTTCTGTCTCCAATGAGACAGAAATTAGAGAGGTAAGCTCACATCCTGTGAGCTGTTCTTCCTGGGGAAATCTGCAGGTACCTGTGGCACCACTAGGGAGTGCAGAAGGCATCTGAGACGTTAGCAGTCTCATAGGGCTAGAGAGCCAGAAAATAGGGTTACGGCTGCCAAGCAGTAGGGTTTGCAGCAGCCAACACAATGACGAGAATGGAGCTAAACAGAAGTGAGTCAGATACTAATTTTGCCCCTTGAGGGAACTGCTGAAATCTGAAGCTGTGCAGGTGAGAAACGAAAGCAGTGGAGTTTTCACCAATATATAGTGTTGCCTAACAGTTCTGAAGATGACTTTAGAGTTTCCATGACAATTCCTCCATTGCAGTGCCCCAGAAATGGACTACTTACCATATAAATATTTTGTGGATATTTTAAAAAAATGTATATAAATCAGTGCTTCCCAATCTTTTTTGCAGACATGAACATATAGAAACAAAATCTGAATCACTAAATTCTTTACCCAAAGAGAAGTTACTGTATACCAGCATGTAATCCAACCCTTGAGACATTAGACCAAAGAAAATGAGTACTACTTCAAATCATCATTCTCTCAAGGCTTTAAGGGAAAGCAAGCAGATACTCAAGTATTCACCCAACTGAAGGCACTCTGGGGAGTTGGGGAGAGGAAGAAATCAGTAATTATCATTTATATGACCTTACTTGAGACTTTCTTGTGAGCTAGATGAAGATCTGTCAGACTGTGGAAGAGATGCTACACTGCCAGAACTCTTTAAGTACGTTTGAAGACTCTTCTGATAAGATGGCTCAAGGGAATTATACAATGTTTCAGCTTCCCCAGGAAAGTGGTTTCTAAGACCCATATATGTCCTATAAAGCAAATGAACAAATTAAAAAAAAAAGAAAAACACACACAAAATAATAGCTTTACATTATTAGTCATTAAAAATAAAATGTATACATTCAAGAATGCAGGTGAGCATGTAGGTTTTTAAGACACCCACTGTATCTCAAGTGAATGCTTTCTAAAGTTAACAAGTTTTGGAAAAACGGCAGGCTTTTGAGAAAAGCAGATCAAAAGAGATCTGCTTTGGGGCTTGGGTATACCCCAAATCTCCAAACTTCAGTTGCCAATCTTGCACTTCAAATGTTAGAAAAGAATGAAGACCAACTGCCCCACACAGTATCAGGTATATAACACATGCTCAATAAGTGACAGTTATTTCATTCACAATAAAATGATGGGCTAGAAATACTGATGACTATACACATGACAACAGGAAGTAAACTATGAGACATCTAGCACAGATTTAGTGGAGGAAAATCAATCTCAATTTCACTGAAGAGCTAATTAAAAGTAGAATAACTGGGACAATTCTAATATTTTCATTCTCCCAATATAATTCCTTTCAATGAAAAGACTAAAGTATTTTAAACTGTCACAAAAATACATTATGGACTTACTTTCTTGCTTCTACTCTGGCCTCAGCATCAGCATCATGAATTCCCTTTTTAATCGTTTCAACCAAGACGGCTGCATGTCTATAAAATAAAACATCTTTAGTGTCATGTATAAAACTGTATTTCATCATAAATAACACTTAATGCCTATGTATTACACATCAATCACAAAGGAGAAGGGGAGGTAAAAAGATTAATTAGTGAACAATGATATATCTAAGGCTGCAAGATTTTCTAATAATCCACCTCATATATTTCATTCATATTCAGTTTCCTTCTGACAAGTTAAACATTATAAACCTGAAAATAATTATTTGTATATGAAATCCAAATAATGTATAAATATATAGTACTCAAATTTTAAATGAATAAAAAATGATCTTCTGTGTGGTTCATCACTAACCCACCAATGTAGGAAATGATTTGCTAATAGTATGATCAGTTATAAAACTGAATAGGAGCTGCCACACACAAACGTAAAGAAAACTTGAAATTACTAGTATACCATGCCTACATTAAACAACAAATTCTATTTTTTTAAAAAAGGGGCTGTGGACAAATTTAATGATTTCCATAAAAATGGCAAATCAGCATCATTTTCAGCATAAATGTAGGCATATCCCAAGTTTCAAACTTAAAACCAACAAGGAATACAGCCATACAAATAGCTAGTGACTACTGAGCTACCTACATTTTCCTCTTGCTCATCTCAGAACAAGCACTGCCCATGACACCTGATGGCTGGTGTGGAGAAACTTTTTTTTATCTCTTTCCTCGGAAAGGGAGTGCCTTCCTTCTCTCCTTAGTCATTAATTACTTGGTTAATTGCACCTTGGTAAACTTGTCTCACATGACTAGAGATACATTTTTAATTTTTGCCTAATTTAACCTGGAGTTATCTTACATAATTCATTCTACTTAAGAGACCCTCACTCACCCCACAAAGAAGAAAATCATACTATTCATAGCTGCAACAAATAAAAGGAACATTACACCACTGTTTTAAAGGAAAACCAATACAAATAACTTTTAAAGCAAAATGGGAAATAACGCAAAACCAACACCATCAACTTCTAAAAAACTGGTAACACTGGGGAAGGGAGAAAGGGAGGGGGAGGGCTGATGCATACCTTTCCAATGAATGAGTCTGCCACTCTTGTAACAATAAATCTAAAAATTCAAATGAACGCCTGAAAAAGAAAAGTTAATTATAACTAAATGTTATAACATTATATTAATTTATAACTAAATACTAAGTACACTTTCTTCTATAATACTGCACTTTGAGCCCCAAATTGAAGTACAAGCAGCACTCTGTATCTGTGGGTTTCTACACTTATATTCAACCAACTAGGGACTGAAAATATTAGGAGTGGGGTTCCCCCCTGGAAAGTTCCCAAAAGCAAAATGAATTTGCCACACACCAATCACTATGCTGAATCCACATGAATGAAGTGATGTGCAGGCACACCCTGCTGTAGCCTATATGCAAATATAGGTTATATGCAAATACTACTCCATCCTATAAAATAAAAGCCTAATATGCAAATGGACCAAATGGCAGAATGACAGGTGGAACGACGGGTCACTATGACACACACTGACCACCAGGGGGCAGATGCTCAATGCAGGAGCTGCCCCCAGCCTGCAGGCCCCAGGCCAGCCAAGGCGGGTGCCAGTAGGGACCCCCTGGTCACCCCACAAAGGGAGGCAGTGTTGGCAGTGGAGGTGGGGGGGTGGAGCCGGCCGGTGAGCAGGCGGTGCTAAGCTGGCCATGTGGGTGTCAGTGGAGCCCCCTGATCGCCCCACAGATCAGCCCTGATCGCTTGCCAGGCCTAGAGACCTTACCCATGCAAGAATTTCGTGCATCAGGCCTCCAGTTTTGTGTAAGAGACCTGAGCATCTACAGATTTTGGTATCCATGGGGATCCTGGAATCAATCCCCACAGATTTCTAAAGACAACTGTACAAGATATGTTTTCAGTTATCTTAATTGTCAAGTACTTAACTTACTTTAAGGTTCCAACTATTTCTATGCTAAGTAGTTAAAAAAGACCAAGAGTTCCCCCCATACATTTAACTTAAAATGCTTGTCAGGTGTAAAATTAACAAATTTTATTTAATTTTAAAAATACTTATCAAATACCTACTATGAACTAGAAATTGAAGATATACAATGGTAATCAAGAAAGATGTGATGGATTTTCTATTTTTAAAATGTTTCCTTAAAAAGATACACATTTGATTTTTAATCAAATATCTATACATTTTCTCCTAAGCCTTCTAGTCCTCAACTTCTTCAACCATCTTATTCTTGAGCTTCTCTTCTTTCTTGGCATC
Organism: Corynorhinus townsendii; assembly: GCA_026230045.1. Lineage (NCBI taxonomy): Eukaryota > Metazoa > Chordata > Mammalia > Chiroptera > Vespertilionidae > Corynorhinus > Corynorhinus townsendii. The sequence continues at coordinate 12,401,636 of JAPDVU010000006.1, read as the reverse complement.
TAATGACAATACTTTTTCTCACCTATCTTTAAGCAGGTGCTCACCTACTTTGTGCTGATCTCAGCCCACTTCCCTGTATAGCCAACTTGGGCAACATCATCTGTACCTGACCACCAGCTATGCTTCTAACATCTAGTAGCATTGTTTAAATTCAACATCTTTACATAGGCAGTGAAAGTCAACTCAAATACTACATACAAAAGAACATAAGAAATTTTACCCTCTCAAGCCCTCTCTTTTGGCCCATATTACACAGATCAGGAAATGAGAACTAGGGAAGTTAAATTAAGTTGCCCAAAGTGAGAGAGCTGTAACCTCTGGCATTCTGATTCCAGAGTTCACACTCTAAAACATTTGACATCACCGCCCTCATCCGTACCCAATTATCAGGTCTCCTTTCTACACTTGAAATCCTTTGAATTTATTTATTGAATAAAATCTCCTTCAATCAATTATCAACAATATAGCTCTAGTTCAGACCCTGCCTCTCTTCAATGAGTTATTAATATTTCCAGTTATTTAAACCATTGTGCCTTCTTAAATCACTGTTCACAGCTGGAATAAAAACTCAGATAGATGACACTGCCTCCTCACCAAAAACTGTCAAAGAATGAAACAATGTCAAAATTTCTCTTTATGACATTCAAAGCCCTCTATACTGACTTCAACCTAGCCCTGGCCCTTCCTCCTCCACCCCATCAGGCACTTTTCCTACGGAAACCGTCCACTTATGTGCTCTGGCCTCAGTGACCTATCTGACAGCTCTGCCGTGAATGGGAGTTTTACATCTCTGTTTAGGTTATACCCCACTCACTGCCCCTACAGTTATTGAATTGCTTTCCCTTCTCAGGGAGTTCTATGATGTACTTCCTGACTCCCTCTTCTCTGTTACATTCTTATTCCTCAATTACCATTTTCCTAAACGTAAGTCAGAGATTGGTCAACATTTTCTGTAAAGAGCCAGAACAGTAAATATTTCAGGCTATAGGGATCACATACCATTTCTATCTCATATTCTTCTTCATTCCCCCTTTCACCCACCCTCCCAAAATGTTAGAAACAGCCTTGGCTGGTGTAGCTCAGTTGGTTGGGCATTGTGCCATGTACTGAAAGATGCCAATTCGATTCCCTGTCAGGGTACATGCCCAGGGTTGTGGACTTGATCCCCAGTAGGGGGCGTGCAGGTGGCAGCTGACTGATATTTTGCTCTCACATTAATGTTTCTCTCTCCCTTTCTCTCTCTCTAAAAAAAATCAATAAAAAATCTGTAAAACACACACATTAGAAATAGTCTTAGCTTATGGGTTGTATAAACAGTCTTAGCTTGTGGGTTGTACCATTTGGCCAGCGAGCTGTCATTTGCCAACCCTCAATGAGAGAATTAATGAACTGTCACCAAAACTCCAAAACACTGAAAGTAAATAAGGATGTCTTATCCATCTTCTTCCTAACGTTCAAAGTATTAAATAAATATACTTATCAAACTTAAAAGAGAAAGAGTTCTTTACAATTTTCTCAAACATCAAATCACAAATCTTGTTTTTGCTGTCTTTGTTATTGATGGTGATATTAAAGTTTGTAGAAATCATAAGAGAGAGAGGGTGACTGATTGACCGGATATGGGTGTTGACTATATGCACTATGTTCAATTCTACTAATGTGCATCTCATTTAATCCTCAGAGCCTGTGGGACTGATATCATTAGCCCTATTAACATGTGGACACTGAGGTTTAGAGTGATTCAATAATTGCCCAAGGCAGGACAGTCAATTAGTGGCAGCTACAGGACGCCAGCGGAGTCCTGACTCCAGACTCTGAACTCTCTAACCAAGCAAACAGCGACCCAAAAAAACCAAAGCTTAATACGATAAAACTGAGAAACGTGGGTAGTCATAATAATTGCTTCATTCCTTTTCCCTTATATGACATAAGATAAAAAATTTTATTAAGGTTTCTAGAAGGCAAGAAATTAATAACAACTAATTTTTGCACCACACTAAGAATGAAACAAAATGCAACATTAAAGCCATACTAAAAAAAATTTTTCCCCTCCAAACTTACCTTCTCACAGGAACTGATTTTGAAGTGCAATTGCTTGTTATTAAAGGTATAAGTCTGGGTACATGAGTATGCTGAAAAAGATGTTTTAGAAAAGGTTGAAAAATACTGGGCACTTCACATAATCATCTCTTTTATTTGTCTTACATTCACATATTTATATTAGTACAGGACAAAAAGATAATAAAATCTGATTTTGAAAGAAGTTAAGACCAGTCAAAAAGTTTTCCCAAATTAAAGTACTAGTAATGATAACATAGTTTCAGAAGGACAGGTGAGGTTGTAATATTATAAAATAAAGACAAGCTAACTGTACAACTGCAAAGAACTGTTAGGACAAGGTAACTCTAAGGCGGAAACGCTAAGAGAAACTGGGCATGTATTTGTTATATTTTCTGAAGTACCATGGCTCCTGCTGGTAGAAGACATAACTGCTATGTAATCAAAGTAGATAATCAGTGTGAATCTACATACCTAACTACTGGGAATGCACTCTGAAATGGTGACTTTAACTGAACTTTCATTCTGGCTGAACCATAGCTCTCTAGAATTCAGGTAAAGTTCAATAGATATAATCTTCTGACTTCTATTAGTAATTCTTATGCTCTTCTTTAGTGAAGCAAATGCTAAAAAGTTCAACATAGACATAATAAAATAGTAACTGAAGTATACATCTTTTGATGCTTTAAAGCTCTATTTTCCTTCTGAGTTAATGGTACAGGCTGGGTTACCTATGAAATAGGATCTGAGATAGAGGTTAGCATGAGGCTATTAAGACATGCCCTTGGGATCAAGACCTGTGGAAGGTATGAAAAGGAAACAGAAGTGGGCAGAGGAAGAAACTGACCTATGATATGGCCCAAGGATATCTCATCTAAGGCCATTAGGGAGCTATAGAGTTAAAATGGTCCTTCAGCATAGTCTTGAATTGGTGCAAGATGGCCAAAACTTTACACTTCCACATCAATCAGTTAATGGATGAGGGCCATACTGAGAAGGGGCAAGACCTTGGGAAAGGCAGCTCCCTGCAATTGAGGCAATCCTTGAAGAAGCTGGCATGTGAAGGCTCTTGCCAAGAGTGCTTCATTACAAGTCTTCACTGAAGTAGAATGTGCATGCCACATCTGCCACAACCAACTCAACCAAAATAAAAGAAAAAGCTTTTTCAGCTACTACAGAGAGAAACTACCCGTAGATCTGAAGCTGTTCAAAAGACTAGTGTAAGAGAGTGCTGACCTGCATGTTATTCAGCTGTTACGTTCAGCATGGAAGCACTCCATGGACCTGCTCCTTAGAACATCCAGAACTCATTCCTCAAACATTTCTATGGCGTTAAAAGTGCAAGGACAGTCCCTAAGCCACAACACACAACCATCTCTCACCCACCAGCATCCTCCTCTCTCTCATAATCTCCCCAAGGCCTGACTGCTGATTAGCCCACCTCCAACACATGGCAGGAATGGGGAGACACCTAACCACTGTGACACTATATTCAGGGGTAGCTGTACCAAAGGAAAATAAAAATGGCCCTCACGATGACAAAGCATTCAACCAAATACTAAGTCAGAACAATTCAGACTTTAACTTATTAATATGAGTAGAGTTAACAACTTGAAGAAAGGAAAAAAAAGCTTCTCTAGGATTAAAAAGAGAATGAGGAATCAAATAGAGCAATCTAATGAAGTAGTCCCCTAGGAAGCAAACTAAATATATAAAACAGGATATAACATAAACAAACAAAAACCCCACCTGATTGTATTTTCAGTGAGATGGAGGAACAGTATATCAATAATATGACAAGCTCAAGAACAGCAAAATGGGTATTGTCAAGTGAGTAGAATTTAAGGGGGGCCGGGAGATTTATCTTTTTATCTCTGTTCTTTTGGGTACCTTCAAGATATGGACGATGAGAAACAGTAAAAATTTTTCTGTCATCGTTTACCACTGTCTATAACATTTTTACTATTTTACATCTGTAGCCTGTTACTACCTGTAACATTGTTACATGCGCACACACATATGCATACATGTACTCATGCGTATGTTGTTCAAAAATGTTTACTTTGTAATACTCTGCATTATTTAAATGTTCCAGAATAACTATAATTACCATGCATTGCTTCTATTATCAGAAAAATAATTCAAAAGTAATTTTCCCTTGGAGTTAAAAAAAATACCAATAACTTATTTAAGTACATTTTTAAGGGGGGGAGGGGGGAGAGAAGAAAAGAACCTACCCGAATGATGAACCTGATTGCTGCACATCCAGAAGTTGCCATGACTTTTGCACTATTGGGGACGAGATTAAAAAGTGTAGGTACAATGGCCTCAGCGCCATGATCAAATTTGTTCCCCAAAACTGTTGATAGATGGCTACAAAGGAAAACAAAAATGCTTTTTAAAAAATAGTTCAGCATTAAATATAGGTAGGACCATATAACTTTAAAATATTCTTTTACTCAACTTAAAATTTTTATTTTATTCAGTTTTTATGACAGAAAGCAAAAGACAGGAAAGTACAAATATTATCTATTTCCTTCTCTTTCCCATCTTTTAAATATCAAGTCCAAAGTTGAAATTTGTCATTTTACCACCTATTTTCAATGGCGCTTGGAGAAGCTATCTGACCTCAAAATTACAGGTAAAAAATGTAGTTGTTTACCCTGACCTTTATCCATCTCTATCATCAGGTATTTCCATTCTAATGTACCAATATGAATCTTAAATTCAACATCTTGGGGTGTGGTTAAGGGGGGCAATGGGGGGATAAGGACACATATGTAATACCTTAATCAATAAAGAAATTTTTTTAAAAATTAAAAAAAATTAAACATCTTTTGTAAACAAGTTCAAAATCTTACCCAAATCAATACTCTTCAAGATAATCTCTATTTCTATTAATGGTATCCCTCACTGTATTAGTAACAAATATTCCCTGATATCTTTGGAGTAGGATTTCAGAATTCTTGATTGAAAATACAACTCTATCATATACTAGTTAGCTGAGGATCCTAGGGATACCTTATTTGTAGTTAAACAACAAATCCAACTTTTAATTTTATGATTTTAGTTAAAACACTTAGGAAGAATGCTGCAATCACAATTCTGAAAATGCTTGCACTATTGGTTAATTTCTATATATTTATATCATACTTAAAATACATGGTTGGGATACATTTAGTTCCAAAAAAATCAGGTTCTTGATTCAGAGAACTCTGGAAATTGTTGCTTACTTTATAACTTCCAGAAGATCTTACTGGTATATAGGTAGTTGCAACTCTCATATGCACAGATTAGTATTCAGCTAGAATCATGGGATCCCCTATGGAGATTTCTACAGCTCTTTTTGTGTGTATATATCTACTCTCCAGTATTCTGCACTGTAAATTTTAGCTACTGAGCTGGCCTGGTGGGTCATTTGGTTGGAGTATCATCCTATACAGCAAAGGTTGTGGGTTCAATTCCTGGTGAGAGCACATACCTAGGTTACAGGATAGATCCCTGGTGGGGGCACATATAGAAGGCAACCGATCGATGTTTCTCACATCAGTATTTCTCTCTCTCCCCCTCTCTCTTTCCCTCTCTCTCTAAAATCAATAAAAACATATCCTCGGGTGAGGTTTTAAAGTATTTTTTTAGCTATTTCACCCTTCAGAAACTCCAATCTCTTGTTTCTTCTCAACTTAGTGAGACTGCCTTGCTCTGCTTGAGTTCTCCCTCCCATTCCCATGGTCCAGAAAGTGCTTCAAGGTCAAAACTATGCTGATCATACTGTTCACATGATTTGATTCTTTCAAGAATCATAGTCCTCCTCTGACCGTTGTCTATTATTTGAACAAAGGTGTTTTACATATTCTGTTGCTTTCTGCAAGAGGAGTAGTCCTGTACCAGTATTGTATCATGGCCAAAAGCAGAATTCTCATCAGGGGATATTTTTCTTTTTTTTTTTTTTAAGAGAGAGAGGAGAAGAGGGAGAGGAAGAAACATCAATGTGAAAGTAAAATATCAATCAGCTGCCTCTTACACGCCCCCTACCAGGGATCGAGTCCACAATTTGGGCATGCGCCTTGACGAGGAGTCAAACCGGCAACCTTCCAGTGCACAGGACAATGCCTAACCAACTGAGCCACATCATCCAGGGCTGAAATACTTTTCAAGGATACATTTTGTGGATTTTTGTTTTGTTTTGCAATTGAGAAATTGTATCTAGCAATCCTGGTAAAGTGCCTTAATTATAATAATTTATTATAGATTCTCATGGTTTTCAGCATAATTATATCGTTCATTAAAAATGGGAGTTTGGGAGATTCCTTATCTTGAATCTTCATAGTTTTTATTTCCTGGTGTGTGTGTGTGTTTTTTAAATTTTATTTCCTGTTCTGACTAGAACATCCAATTCAATCCTGATTAGAAATATTAATAGTAGGCATCTTTGTGTTCCCTATCTTCAAAGGAATGCTTATTCAACAACATATACAACAAAAGTATTCAGATGGAGAGGAATTTTAGGGTTCTACCATCCTTAAATTTTAGAAGAATATAAACATATAGAATAATTATATTTTGATAAGTTAATGATGCATGTTATAATTCCTAAAGTTGCCAAAATATCAGAAATAGAGCTTAACATCCAAATTAGTAAAGAGAAAACTGAATGTAGCAGTTCTCAGACCCATTCACTTTCTTCTTACACTCAGAGTTAGTGACCAAAAATCTAACAGTAGGTTTAGACATATAAACACATTTGAAAGTTGGTATAATGTGCTGTTAAGAAATTTTTTTTTTTAAATCACACAAATTGGCCCTGGCTGGTTTGGCTCAGTGGACAGAGTGTTGAAATGCGAACTGAAGGGTCCCAGGTTTGATTCCGGTTAAGGGCACATGCCCGGATTGTGGGCTCAATCCCCAGTGTGGGGCATGCAGGAGGCAGCCCATCAATGATTCTCTCTCATCATTGATGTTTCTATCTCTCTCTCCTCTCTGAAATCAATAAAAATATATGTATTTTAAAAATCACACAAATTGGATCCTTATGATATTTGGATCACATATATGCTTTTTGGGGGTTATCTTGCTACTGCTTTACTTAATGAGATCTGGTTCAATGAGTACCAAATTCATTCATAAAAAACACCTGTCACATAAAGAATATACTTACGCTACAGTAATACAAGCTTCTCTAACCACCTGGGATCTAAGATCCTTAGCTGAAAGTTTAAGTGCTCCATCCAACAAGCGTAAATGTTGAAAAAAGCAATCATATTGTGCAGCTCCAGCAACAAGCAATGATCGAATTTTCTTAAGCTGAAATAAAGAAAATTACCATTATTGACCAAAAAAAAAAGTGGCAGTACAAAAAAATCTTAAAGCTATCTGAACTTCATTATTTAAACAAAAATTTTAAAATAACATTTCATTCTATATACATAACTACCTTCAGACATTTTAACAGTATTAAACATCTTAAAATAAACATGCAAACCAAAACCAGAGCTTTCTGGAAAAGAACATTATAGATTTGGTTACATGCATAATAGACATATGTAATGTATGAATAGATTACTAAATTTTAAGTTTTAAGGAAGCCTTTTTTAAATAAACTGTGGTAAAATTCACATTTACATAAAATTTACCATTTTAAAGTATATACAATTCAATGGCATTGAGTATTATCAAAATGTTGTGCAACCATTACCACTGTATACTAAGGAGACTATTTTTAAAAGGGCCCAATTCTGGAAATTATATTCATGCATAAGCAAAAGAACAGAGGCAGAAGGACCAACCATTAAGCCGTCAAAATAGAGACTCGGGCTCTCAGAACAGAGGAGTCTTCAAATGGAACCCCTCCTCTGGCTTCTGGAGGACAATGAGGCACTCATGTGGTAACTCAGATGTAAATTTGTCCAAGTCACAATCTTTGAATTATAGTCTTTTGACATTGCAAATATCATTTTAAAATTTATCAAATAGTATCTCAAGGATTTAAATGAAATAAAATATTCTTCATTAAAAAATATCAGGCCTTTTTTTAAAAAAAAATCATGGTTGTGAAAATATTTATCAGAGAGAGAAATGTGAGAGGAAAAAAAGAAAAAGCCAGGCCATATTGTTGTGAATTTATGTTGACATTATGAAAACACTGAGCATGCAGCAAAAGTGAACTGCTTTTTTGGTAAACCCCGTAAGAACGGAGGACAGTACTGACTATGTAGCCCTACAGACAGGCCACGGCCCTGTGGCATCAGGGAAGCTCACATTTTCCTGGTCACTCAACAAGTAGCACAGGTAGAGAGACTAACAAACGGTTGTGAAACAGGTCCCACCTGACCAGCAAAAACAATAAAAATTACCCTAATTCAGAAATGCCAACTATCTCGATGTATTTTCCAGAAAGAAATATCACTTATCAGACTTTCTATTTCATAAGTATCTGAAATATCAGATAGTAGTACTACTGAATTTCCAAGTTTTTGAAAAAATACATTGAAAACAAGAGGAGAAGGGTAAGAAAATAAAAAAACTTACTGCATTGGCACGCTGATCCCAGTCATGTTTGTCATCTGACAAAATTTCCCTGATTTTATTTAATGTTTCTTCAAGTTCTCGACCAGAATAGATCTTAAAGATGTAAAATTGTAAGGTTAACATTTCTTACCATGAGCAATATTAAAATTATGCCCTGATGTTTAAAATAATCTTTCAAGTAATAAGATTATTTATTTACCATTCTACCACCATTTTTAATGGAGGATGAAAATATATTATGGGCAATAATAAAGTGCTTTAATTTGTCTTCCTTCCCTGTTACCCTTATGAATACTTCTTCATTCATGAGTAATTTTAAATATACATTTAAATGCTTTATCGTTTAAAAACAAGATGCAAATAGTCCAATTAATAAAAATAGGCCTAATTTCTCCAAATGACTTTAGGTATATAGCATATCTATGCATTCATTCACTATTATACAATATTGCAAAAGGACATGTTTTAAGTTAGTCTCCTCACTGCCCCATGCTAGCCAGTAACCAGGATAGCTACATGTTTTGTTTCCTCTGGAGCCTGCCATTTGCCAAATACCATTATCCTTTCATTCACTTAAAAAATATTCACATAACAGAAACATACTATGTTAGGCACTAAGAATACTATGGTGAGCAAAAACAGACATGTTTCTTGTATTATAAAGTTTATAGTCTGGCCAGGGAGAGAGAAAAAGAAATGAATCAAATGATATAAAATATGAAGTTGCAAATAAAGTATCACCAAGGAGAATTATGCAGTGCTATGAAAGTCTGTAGTTAATATAGGGGGTTTGAACTAGTGTTAGAAAAGTCAAGCTTGAACTGAGAGCTAAAGGATGTGTTAATCATCATTAGGCCAAGTGGAGAGAGATAAGCCTTGCCTGGAGTAAATAGATGTGCAAAGGCTCTGTGACAGAAAGAAACTGAAAGAAGGCCAGAGTATAGGAGTAAAGAGTGCAAAGAAGCCCGGCCGGCGTGTCTCAGTGGTTGAACTTCAACCTATGAACACGAGGTCTCTGGTCAGGTTACATGCTCAGGTTGTGGGCTCGATCCCCAGTGTGGGGCGTGCAGGATGCAGATGATCAATGATTCTCTCTCATCATTGGTGTTTCTGTCTCTCTCCCCCTCTCCCTTCCTCTCTGAACTCAATTAAAAAAAAAAAAAAAGAGTGCAAAGAAGACCAGGGGTAGAGACAAGGCCCCAGGCCTACATAAATAAATACCCAGTATCTCTCTACATAACAATCAAGGTTCAGAGGTGGGCATGTGACCTAAATCAGAGTGAATCTCACAAATTTCACAGGATCAACCAGACAAGAGACAGAGGGTAATGAAAGTCTGAGGCTCAAAGAGTTGCAGCCATGTTGCTGACCATAAGGGAAGACAATGCAGAGCAATCCAGAAATGAAGATGGAGAGAAAAGGGGTCGTAGTGATACTGTGTGGTAGCAAACAGACACCTTCATCAAAACAGCCCTACTTATATCTGTCACTATCAACAACCATTAAATTGCATTAAATTCGATTATTTTTAAAAAAATCATTAAATTCGTTTACTTAAAAAACAAACAAATCACGCCCAAACAAGAGCACCAAGGTGAGTAGGGCATTAGACAGTTGAAGAGGTAGGAGGAGGACCAGATAACATTCTGTTAGAAGATGATTTCAGGAGGATTCTTATCTAGTTTTTTCTAACGCCCGCCCACCCCCAATAATCTATTCTGCTGTATTTCAGAAGAAAGGCAGGTTCCCATACCACTCCCAATCTTATTATGATGCATTACTCTGGAATGTAATAAAAGGTTCCCCTCGCCCCAACAAGGAAAAAAGGGCCCACTAAAAAATTTACTTTAGTGAGAGAGTACCCTATTTTTTAAATACTCTTTTAGGAGGTATACAAACAAAAAAGGTTTGAATACAAGTAAAGAATCGTTGTAGTATAATGATTGATTCCTAGGTTTCTGACTTTCGTAACTGATCAAGTAATGGTTTCCGCATATAAAACACTGGAAGGGTAGGTGTGTGAGGGGGAAGATCAAGAGTCTAATTTCAGACAGGCTGAGTTTGAGATGCCTCAGACATCTAAGAGGAGATGTCAAATAGACAATCAGTGGAGAAATTGATGTTCCAGAGGTCTGGCTTAGAGATAAAAACCTGTGCATTATCTATGTAAAGAAGAAAACTGAAGCCGTCCATTTAAAGGAAGTGACTTAGTAAGAAAGAGAAGAGTGAGAAGAAAAGGCTCCGAACTCTTCGGAAATCCCAATATTCAATAGCTACGTAGAAAAGGATGTGCCCACAAAGGAGATAGACATGAAATGAACAAAAACGTAGGAGGAAAACAAAGGAGAAGAGAATACTCAAGCACCTTAAAAAGAAAGTAGATGCAGTTGGACAGTGCAATGTAGTATCTAATTCAATATGGATTCACTTTTATTTCAGCCTCACTGAAAAATCACTTGGAAAATCTATACCAACAAATAATAGCTTGGTAATAATAAGTCAAGTATTTTATTTTTACATAGTCTTTTAAGGAAAAAATATTTTTAAAGGGACAAAAACAATTATCTGAAGAGGCACAGAGACAACATTCATGGGGAGAGCCAGTATATTGGTATCCTTACCTGAATAGAAGGGACATCTGTAAAGGCTTTTACAAAATCTTCTTCATCAACTGCTCCAGCACCTCCTTCCTTAGAAGCACCTGTTAATTTAAAATAATTTTACTTTTTAAAGTTTATTTTTAAGCATTTTTGCATCAATAACAATATGAAAAACATAATTTTTTTGGAGCATAACTTTATGAGACATTCATTTTATAAAAAAGCAATGAAAAAATTTTCACTTTTCAGAAAAGTCAAGGAACTTAGTAGTAAGCTGGCAGTAAAATTCAAACTAAGAATAGAGCCCTTCCATTCCTCATCCCATACAATAACAAGGACACAGAAAATGAAGTCAAAGGATAAGGTTTAAAAGCTGAAAAGCAATTTTAAATGACACAATGTGTCAATAAATAATGGAAAATGTGATGTACAGGATCCATGTGAGCTGCAGGAGTCAGAAAAGCAAATGTGAAAAAAATGAGAATCTTGAGATTATACTTAAATATGCAAACAAATCATCCTTTACTGCACATAGACTATCAAAAAGTAAACTTGATAGGTAGCTGTTGTTTAGGAGCCAGTAATTAAGCTACTGTCTTTCAGTTTCAAAGTCACTCTGTTATATTCAGTGGTACTGGGCCTAGGATTAAGCAAACCATTTTTGTGATGATTCTAGTGCCTTCCAGTTAAACCCTGTCAATGGGAGTGCTGGAGAGAGACTGGAAGCTGAAGGAAGAAGGGACCTTCCTGCCCCTACCTGACTGCTTCCTGTTCTTGTCAGCAAAAACCTAGAAACTCTGGAAGGACCCCTGTTTCCAGTAGCATCTGGTTTCGCTTTGTACTTTTTTCTAACACTCACTAAACCGGTTCACTTGCATCCATCAGAGGCAACCGTCGTCTATACTCCTTTCTCAGAAGTCTGAATCAAGGCTCTGGAGGGCCCCTCCTCTAATCTCTTAAGTTTTAATAATTTTAACCTCCTCATTTTGTTCCTCTAGCTCTAGGGATAGGAGCTGTGTACTGTAACTGCTGCTACCTCCATGATACTTTAGTGATCTCTTTTTGCATTAATTCAACAGTACCCATTTAAGAATTCTTTATATTAAATTCTCTCGGTAAGAATACCTGTTGAGGTTTCTGTCTCCTAATTGAACCCTGGCCGACACAAGGGATATTTAAGTTTTTATCTCTAATTTATATATTTATTACTTCCTGGTAAGAATTCAACACATGAAATGGATTTCAACTACATAAGATATATGTCCAAATGATAACTAAAAAAACAAAAAAACAAAACAAAAAAAACTCCAATTAAAAAATTAAATTAAAAGTAACTCCCCAATTAAGTTTATCATCTGCCAAAGGAAATATTAATATTTCAAAACTGGATTTAAAAAGTTAATATCATCCTAATAAAAATAATACTCAGGATTTCCAAAGGCATTTAAGAAGAGCCTCAACTTAAAAAAAAACACATCTTTGAAGACCTTTGTATGTGACTTGACCACAGAACAGCATAACAAAGCTGTAAGGCAATAAAAACTGCAAATTAAAAGCAATAACAATTTAATAAATAAGAGAGAAAGGAATGTGTGGTTGCTATAGGAAATTCAATTACAAGAGTAAATAAATTCGTTATTCCCTAAATATTAAAAAAATCCAATAAAACAATAAACTCTCAACCCTATCCAAACGATCATTCCCAGTTACTGATTAACTGAAAATAATTCAAGCGAATAAACAAAAAATAAGATACCTACCTTTATTAACATATTACATTCATTTACAAATCTCTTAATAGGCGTTTACTGTTTTTGACAGTAGGTCCTCTAATAGAAGTGCAAAACGTCGATTTTTAAAATTTCTTCCTGATCTTTCACAATTGTCTTACACAGACCACTAAATAGAAAATTCTTTAGAGACATAACTTTATCAAGTAGTTCCTCAACATTTAGCAGTTTTCATTAAAAAAGAAAGAAAAACTTTCCACACTCATTAATATTTTGTACATTTATACATCACTTCTTGCAATTTACTTTGTTACAATAACAAGAGCAACAATTAGGCATATCTGGGAACACACAATTGATTCCTGGAAAGTATATACTTTCAACTGATAGAGGAGACCTGCACAGATTACCAGAGCAGAAGTTAACAACCCAGTGTGCTGAACTGTGGAAGACAATTTTATAGAGGAATGGAAAAGCAAAGGGGAGAACAGTATCAAGAGTTACTACCGCGTAGCCCTGGCTGGATTTGCTCAGTGGATAGAGTGCTGGCCTGCGGACTGAAGAGTCCTGGGTTCTGTTCCGGTCAAGGGCACAATGCCCGAGTTGTAGGCTCGATCCCCAGTAAGGGGCTTGCGGGAGGCAGCTCATCAGTGGTTCTCTCTCATGATTGATGTTTCTATCTCTCTCTCCCACTCCCTTCCTCTCTGAAATCAATAAAAATATATTTCAAAAAAGAGTTACTACAGTGTATATGCAGTATACAAAAGGAATTATACATAGGACAGAATGTTAACTCCACAGCATAATGTCAAAAACCTTCAAGGGGATGCAGAGCACCTGATTAAGTCCCAAATAAGGCCAGAAAAAATGGGCCATTAACTAGAAACATTACATAGGAAAGCCTAACTTTGAAAATTCACTCTAATCCTAATACCTTTATTATCCAGTAAGTTCTGTCTTATGAGTAGGGCCAAATAAGCTAGTGGGGAGGAAAGGGAGGAGAAAGAGAAATCACATGGCTTTTAAAATCCCATAGAAGCTGCAGAGTGGAAAGGCTACAAATATTACTAAATGCAGCTTTCTGATTATCTCAGAGGTGACAGTTAGGTCTCTACACCTGGACATGAGCATTACCAATTTAGCAAGAACTTGCATAGCTTGAATACTTGCTCCCAATCTACCTGACTCCTATCTTTTGAGAATCACTTAGTATAAGCAGAGCTGCTGCCAATGGGAGTGTACTGGGTATGTGAATAGTGTAACAACAGAGAACATGCTGAGCTCCCCATTCTAGCCTTGCTTATCTCTTGTACGCATTACAGTAAACTTTTTTACCATCCTAGTTTGCCTAATATTTCCCCTCACCTTGGTTTTGTCTGGCCAATAAAGTAAAAAAAGGATCCCTGCATAAGAGAACAATCTGTTAAATCACTGTTTCATCTCACAATCATCATTCCATTCCCATACAGCTTTAAAAATTCACCTAAAAAAAAAACACGATAAAATTCTTTTAGCACCAGCAGGGGGAATGGATACCACAAGAGAGATAAAAAGAGTAATGGGCCCTAGTGTCAACTATTAAAGCAAGAAAAGGAGAGTGAGTATACATATCAAAAGGAGATGTATTTAGAAAACAACAAATTTGAGAGCAGTAGCACAAGTAGAGAGAGGGCTGAAGGAGGGAGCAATGTTGGCTTCCAACTTGACTAAAGCTCTTTGTAACATAACTGGGTCAACAATCACACTAAAAGATATAAATGGGCTAAAACAGAACAGAAGAGCTTTGCTCAGTTGCCTAACCACTCTAAAACAGATAAATTTTTCTGTAAAGAGCCAGTATTTTAGGCCTTGTGGGTCATATGGTTTCTGTTGCAATTACTCAACTCTGCCATTGTAGTGCCAGAGCAGCCACAGACAATATGCAAACGAACAAGCAAGGCTGTGTTCCAATAAAGCTCTACTTATGGAGCTTCATTTTGTTGTTCAACTGAACTTAATATAACTTTGTCACTTATACCTCAAAAAAAGAAAAAGACAATGCATTGAATCTATAGATGAGTTTGGAGAAAACTGAGAGCTTTGTAATATTGTCTGCCTACCTAGGAAAGTAGTATGTCCATTTACTTATGCCTTTTAAAATTTCTTTCAATAAAGTTTTATAATTTTAAAAAATACTATGTCCCATAATAACAAATATTTTGAGGTACAAGCCAAACCAAACCAAAAAGGTGAAAACCTTTTAGGGAAAAAAATAATAAACATTAATGAGCCCAGATAGTTTAGCTCAGTGGTTGAGCATTAACCTCTGAACCAAGAGGTCATGGTTCAGTTCCCAGTCAAGGCACAAGCCCGGATTGCAGGCTTGATTTGATCCCCAGTAGGGGGCATGAAAGAGACAGCCAATCAATAATTCTCTCTCATCATTGATGTTTCTATCTCTCCCTCCCTCTCTTTCCTCTCTGAAGTCAATAAAAATATATATAAAAAGAAAGAAAGAGAAGATAAAGGTTCTACAATGGTATCACAGAAGCAGAAAGCTGCCCCTGCATCATTTAGTAATGAAACTGCATTTCACTATACCAACAGGAGAGGGCATTTTGAGCTAAGAAACTGAGTAAATTTTCCCCCCTGACCCCACAAAATCACTAGTTATATTCTTAGGACATTTAAGGAAATTTGAATATAGAAGAGAGTATTTAAAAGGAAGTAAGTATATAATTTAAAAATAAATTTACAGCCGAAACCAGTTTGGCTCAGTGGATAGAGCGTCAGCCTGCGGACTGAAAGGTCCCAGGTTCGATTCCGGTCAAGGGCGTGTACCTGGGTTGCGGGCACATCCCCAGTAGGGGGCGTGCAGGAGGCAGCTGATCGATGTTTCTCTCTCATCGATGTTTCTAACTCTCTACTTCTCTCCCTTCCTCTCTGTAAAAAAACAGTCAATAAAATATATTTTAAAAATAAAAATAAATAAATAAAAATAAATTTACAGAAAATAAAAGGGCTAAAAGAACAAGTTAAAAACATCACAAAGAAGTCAGACAAATCCATAAGATGAAATAATCTGAATAGACCAGTGGTCGGCAAACTCATTAGTCAACAGAGCCAAATATTAACAGTACAACGATTGAAATTTCTTTTGAGAGCCAAATTTTTTAAACTTAAACTTCTTCTAATGCCACTTCTTCAAAATAGACTCTCCCAGGCCGTGGTATTTTGTGGAAGAGCCACACTCAAGGGGCCAAAGAGCCGCATGCGGCTCGCGAGCTGCGGTTTGCCAACCACTGGCCTAGACTCTTCAAAAAAGTCATTATCTTGTTCTGGCTGTTGTGCGTCACTTGACTGAGCGTCATCCCATGCACCGAGAGGTCATGGGTTCCATTCCTGGTCAGGGCACATGCCCAGGTTGCGGGCTCAATCCCTATTAGGAGGCAGGTGATTGATGGATGTGTCTGTCTGTCTCTTTCTCAAATATAAAAATAACATTAAAATAAAAAAGTAAAAATAAAAACTGTAACAAACTAATGAGAAGACAAAACAGGCCAACTAAAGAAAGGGCAGATAATAACAACCTGAAATTCATAGAAGAGGATATGCTAATTCCTATTAATGGGTTTAAATGTTCTGAGTATCACTAGAATAGAAACTCCAGGAGAGCAGGGTCTTTGTTTTTGCAGTTAAAGTTGCAAACAATCTGAATGATATTAACAGGAAGCAGTTAAATTATGATACATCAATAATATGGAATACTGTACACCTATTAAAAGGATGTGATAACTCTCATTCTTAATGTTGAAGGATGAAGATATTTTGTTTCAAAAAAGCAAGTTGCAAAATGTTTACTAGTATGATTAATGTGAGCAAAAATAAAATCGAATCTCAATACTTACATAAATGAACACAGAGTAACATGTGAAAGAATATGTATCAAATTTATCACTGGTAACCTCAAGACAATGGAATTAGAGAGGCAAGATATCATTCATGATTTTTTTCAAACAGCTCTCTACTGCTTGACTTGTTAACAGTGATCATGTCTTTTGTATTTAAAAAGAACAAATTATGCATTTCAATCCTTTTCATTAGTAGGAAACACACAAATTGCTTTAAAAAAAAGAAAAATGATGAGTTAATGAAAATAATTAATTTAAATTCACAACATGCCCATCATAGAAATAATGCTTCTTAGCAATTCAATTATATTATAATGTATGTGATAAATATAAGGCTAGAATTAATTATTACAAACTTCTATTTACACAGATCAAGTATAATGAGTGTAACTAATGGGAAATTCCTCACATGTGCGATCTTTAGTAATGACATATTTCAATCTTTTCAAAGGCAAACCTTGAATCAAATTGCCTTCCAGTATGAGACTATAATTTTCTAACGCCTAAATCTCAGTCAAAATATGTATCAAATGAAGTATGGAAGGATCAAAATGCAAACACTATTAACACTGGTGGGTGGAATAATAGGCAAAGATAGATTTTGTAATTATCTTTGAAAGTTTAAAACCTTGAACTTTCCATATGATCTCCTCAATGCCTACTATGAAGCCTTGCATAGTAACAAGAGCAACCATTAGGCTCTATACAGCTATAGAAAAAAACACACAACTTATCTGAGAAGAGACTGGGTCTTCAGTTTGCATATTAATTTCAATCACAGAATTTGGTTGTTTATATTTTTTGTAACTTCTCTTAAACATTCTGAATGTTTCAAAAAATAAACCTTGCACAATGAAATTTCTTTATAATAATTAAGTTTTGCTCATGAAGTAAAACAGAATAGAGGTCAACAAAAATAGGTATAGTAAAACACGCATTCTTATAACTAGTAGGCAAGTTAAGTAACATTGACTTCTATTAATAACAACATCTATTGCTAATTCCAGTCATATTTACCTTAAAATCAAAGTTTTAAGGGCATCTTATGATGGATAGTAATTTAAGACACTAAATGGTGACTGGCCAATCCCTAAACTCCAAATGGAAGTCCCATTGTTTTGCTATCTGGGATAAAAATAATAAGTATCACATGCAGTATTTGTTAGGGGATAGCCCAGAGATGATACACGCCAAGCACTGGGTTCTCATTTAATCTCTGCTAACAACTGTCTGATCTTGGATACATCATTTAACTCCATGAGGCTCAGTCTCTTCAACTGAATCAGGATGAGCTCATTTTTAAGACCCCACCCCTTCAGGATTAAAATCTTCTGGGGTTAGTATCTTTCATTGTCATTAGCGAAAGAAAAGAGGAAGAAAACAAAACACAAACAGAAGTTATTTGGTTTTATATAAAGTTCAAAAACAAAAAATTGAGGTTTACAAGTTAAAAATTTGGATTCCCAGATTAAACAACAAATTCTGTGAGGTTTGTTTTATTAAATATATACCAATTCTCATAATCTTTATTTGTTTAAAAAAATAACTTTTTTGTTTGCATGATAAGAAAAAAATGGACATGATCAGCATAATTTGAGGAAAACAGATATTTGGACATTCTTAAAACTCAAGTTAGACATAAATGAAGTAAAATAAATATAAAATATCCTAAAGATGCATTAAATACTATTGAATTTGAAAAGTTAGTAATTACCTAATTATAAGAATTTAAACTTAAAACCATTTCAAAATAGCCTTTGATATTAGATGGAAATAAGAGAGAGATAATATTCTATCTACTTGAATGAGAGAATGACAGAACTTTGAAAATCAATTATTTGGTCAATGATGTATCTCAATAGTTATATACAGGCCTCAATGACAAACCACTAACTTCAAAATGTGATACTAATTATAAACAATGACAATTATATCTTCATCTAACTCAATATTTACTTTTTAAAAAGAAAAGCAGCCAAAATAATTGGTATAGTAACAGTGATATTATAACTCAGAAAATAAACTTTAAAAAAGGCAATTTCAACAAAAAAATACTAAAAAGTATTTATATTCACAATGAAAAATTACAGGTTTGCTTATTTCCATATATTCTATTTTTCTGGTAATCATACTAGTTGAGCATTAAAATGACAGATTTATGGATGTTGAAAGGTAGTGATCATTACTACAGTGATCAATCTCAGAACGACAGAATCCAATAGCAGTTATTTTCATGCTTTGCCCACTTATTATATGCATGATTCTGTGAAAGCTACTTAACTTCTCCAAACTTTAGTTTGCTCATCAGTAAAGTCAGGATAATAAAGTATGAGTGAATAAAATATATATATAAAAGAACATTCATTAACTTTAAAAAAAGTAATACCTAAAATCTATAGAAAAATAAGTACTTTAAACAACTGGGTATCTTCAGCAATTGTATTCCAAGCCATTAAGCCAAAAAAAAAAAAAGGTATGTGTGCGGGGAAATGTGTTTACCTAAATTCCTATAATAAAATTATAAATCTTATTCAGAAAATGGACAATTTAAGGGAATTCACTATCCTTGTTCTAATCAGGAAAGCACAAAGGTAACAAGAGTTTTTATGGCAATAGTATATTGGTATGGAACCTCTTTATAATTTCCCTTGGCTTAAAGGCCACAGACATTTATAATTTGACAACAGGTTGGAACACTGAGCCAAAGAACAAAGCAACACTAACTCACACTAAAGATTAAACACAGGCTCTATTGGATAAGACACTTTGCTAAAAATAGCATACATCTCTCTAATCTTAACATATATCTCTGGGAAAAGTAAATTAAACTCTAAAACTTCAAAATAGATTCAGTCAGGATTCCGAAGAAGCTCATTTTATTTTTATTTTGGTAATCTTATCTGAAAGAATTATGTTCAACTCAGTGAACTGTGATTGGCTTATACCACTATTGTATACCTCCATGCCCCCATACTAGGCGTTTTTATATACCTAGGAGTAGTGATGGATTGCCCAGACTGAATCACCATTATCTATATTATAAATAATATAGATATAATTATAATACAGCTGTAACGCCGTAATGACCAAACGACCCGTCACCAGCAGGTGCATGTAGCACCTCTCGGTCACTCCCCCTGGCCCGCGAGCAGTGGCTCTCACAGCGGGGCTGGGCGCCTGCACAATTTCACGCGCTAGGCCTCCAGTATTCCACATAAATTTATGAGAAAGAAAATGTATAGTCTAGAGACATGAAAACATCTTCAAAGTCACTAATCATCCAAGAGATGCAAATAAAACCACAATGAGGTACCATCTCACACCTGTCAGAATGACTATCATCAACAAATGACAAGTGCTGGCAAGGATGCGGAGAAAAAGGAACCCTCGTGCACTGCGGGTGGGAATGCAGACTGGTGCAGCCACTGTGGAGAACAGTATGGAGTTTCCTCAAAAAACTAAAAATGGAACTCCCATTTGACCCAGTGATCCCACTTCTAGGAATATATCCCAAGAAACTAAAACACCATCAGAACGGATATATGCACTATGTTCATAGCAGCACAATTCACCATAGCTAAGATTTGGAAACAGCCCAAGTGCCCATCAGCAGATGAGTGGATTAAAAAACTGTGGTACATCTACACAATGGAATATTAGCTGCTGTAAACAGGAAGGAACTCCTACCATTTGCAACAGCATGGATGGACCTGGAGAGCATTATGCTAAGCAAAATAAGTCAGTTGGAGAAAGATAAGTATCACATGATCTCACTCATTTGTGGAATATAATGAACAACATAAACTGATGAACAAAAACAGATCCAGAGACAGAGAATCATCGATCAGACCGTCAAACCTCAGAGGGAAGGCAGGGGAGGGTTGGGGGCAGGAGGGGAGATCAACCAAAGAACTTGTATGCATGCATATAACCAATGGACACAGACACTAGGAGGGTGAGGGCACGAGTGGGAGTTTGGGGGGTAATGGGGGGATAAGGACACATATGTAATATCTTAATAAAAAAATATAGCCCTAAACGCTTTGGCTCAGTGGATGGAGCGTCGGCCTGCGGACTGAGAGGTCCCAGGTTCGATTCCGGTCAAGGGCATGTACCTTGGTTGCGGGCATATCCCCAGTAGGAGGTGTGCAGGAGGCAGCTGATCGATGTTTCTCTCTCATCGTTGTTTCTAACTCTCTATCTCTCTCCCTTCCTCTCTGTAAAAAATCAATAAAATACATTAAAAAATATATATATAAAGAAAATGTATAGTCTAGAAAACAGAATAGTTATAAAGAGAGACAGGGCAACCTTCAACTTTTTAAAAGTCATGTTAACAAATAATTCATCTTCCCTGCCAAGTTACAAGGAGGCAGATTTTAATGTAACATAAAAAAAGAATTTATCAAGAATTGAAATGGGCTTATAACCTTTCTGGAGGACATTATGACAGGCTGAAATAATATGAGAAATCCCTATATCTTTTAATTCAGTAAACTTTAGAAATTTATTCCAAAAAAATGATTGGAGATATGTGAAAAATAAACATAAAGAATGATAGCATAGTTTATAATAGCAGAAAATAATGAAAGCAACCTAGATACTATTTAGCCATGAACAGTGTTCAATTAATAGTTTAAGATGAGAAAATGCTCAAGATAAAATAAAAGGAAAAAAGTATACAAAACTAGATAATAAGTAATGCCAATTCTGTCCTCCTAAGAAAACATTTGCATGTATAAAAATAATTGGAAAAGTAATTATAAAAGTAATTAGAAGAAAGTACATCATAATTTATCAATTGATTATTTCTACATGTAGTGGTCTTGCAGGTACTTTTTGTTCCAAATTTTAATTCATGAGCACATTATTCCTTTAATCAGATGCTGAATAATTATCTATGAGGAATATTTTGAAAGAAATTGCTATTCTTGAATAGTAAAATGAGCTATGTGACTTCAATGTCCCTTATAACTCAAAGTTTCTAAACTCTAAGAAAACTTGCTACAACTAATTTAAAAATCAGTGAGCCTCTGCCAAGAACAGAAAATCTAAAGTTAAGTTTTCAAAGAAGGATGGACAGCCAAGCGTGATACTAATTTCTGAAGGAACATCAATATCCTTTGGCTAATAGCTCTTTTTTGAGATAGAAAATGGGTAGTGAACCTAAATGAGCTGGACAAGCAAAACAAACATACAAAACAAATACAGTATAGAATGAATCTACTATTGCCCAAAGCAACAGCAGGTGGGTGAAAAAGGAATGAAGGTTTCTCCCTTATTTTTTACCAAAAGGGCCACTGCCTACATGATGATATAATCTGTGATTAATGTAGTATGGTGATTGATTGATGGCTACAGCCATGGAAATTAGCTAATATTTTCATCTGGTAGGACTATAAACCAAACAAGGGTGGAGTGGGGGTGGGGTTGGTCTAGCATTAAGAAAGTCTCTTGTTTCTTTAAAAAGAATATCTGATTTTATCAATTTGAGTAATATCAGAATTAAATGACCTTTGGTAGTTAAATCACAATCTCAATTTTCATCTAAGAAAAGAAAGTAAAACATGAAAAATGAGCTAATTATAAACTACTGGCTCAGAATCACAACAATATAAATGATATGCATATAAATGATATGCATTTCAAATATTATCCATTCTAAGTCAAATAAGACAGATTCATGAAATAACTATGATAATATCATAGATTAGAAATCTAAAACTCAAATCAAGGGAAAAAATAATCCCCTTGTGATAACTAAAGGTAGCCTTGTTATCAAGAACAAACCATAGAATGTCATACACTTTTTATCAGAGATAAGAATGTGTAATAAACAATATATAATAGAATATAACTAACATTTGGATGAAAATGCACTCCTATAATTGCAAAGAGAAAATAAAATACTGAAGTGTAAATTACTCAAAATATTCAGAGAAATCAGTAAGACATTTCTATTTCACAATATTTTATTTATCTATTTATTCATATGCATGTAAATATATAAGTAGATGTATGTATATATTTATTCCTACATATATAAGTATATGTATACATATGCCATACCATCTTTCTTGCTAGTTATATGATACATTAATTAAAGATAGTTAAAATGAAATATTTGATAGTTTTCCTATATTTAGAATATAATGAGACCTGGAAAATAATATGTGGTAATACACAAAGATCAAGAGAATACAACTTACAGAATCGGTCAAAACACACAGTTTTCCTTTTTGTTTTTAATAAATGAATGATAGACAAAAAGAGGGGGGGAAATCCTAAACACTATGATTTCCCCACCAGTTATCATTAATTTTAAAAAAATCTCTTTCCAAAATTTAAACACAAATTTATTAACAAAAAAAGGAGAGAAAAAGAAACTGTCGGTATTAAACATTCACCCTTATTTGTATAGGATTCATCCTATCAGAAAAACATGGCAGAAACTAGCACGTGAAAAGTACTCAGAGCTTTCTAATAAGTATATGAAAAATATATACATTTTAAAAAATTAAAATGAAAAATATGCTAGAAACAGTTCTAATATAATCAAAGAATGTACTATGTGCAACACAACTGCATAAAATCTGTTTTTTCCTATTTATTATAATCTAATTCAGAAACAATTTTTGAGGCAATTTTACTTGACCACCACCCATTTCCTTTTGTGACAAATGATTCAATACCCAGCATTTTCAACCGTTTTTCCAATGTTGGAGAATTTAAAATTCACTACCTTGATGAAAGCATAAAAACATCAAATAAATTGGTATTTCTCTAACAACTATAGCACCTGAAAATTAATAGTCAAATTCTGAAAAACATGCTTCCTCCTTAAAACAAATAAAAAAGAAAAGACTCCCTTAAATATCTCCCTTTAAAAACGGCATCTGAAAAATAAATATGTTCAAGAAAATACTAATTCACATACAATATACAACATTTTAAACATTTTGAAAAGGCAGCACATTCTTCTGTGTGTTGCAAAAGACTCCATATCTGCAATCGTGCTGCAGTCATGAATAAACATATCCCTCTGAAGTTCTAAGTATGTGTGGCCATATCACGGGCACATCAGATTTGAAATGGATTTACATTACCTCCAACTTTAGGGCCACCTGCTGAACCAGGCTTCCTTGCACTGTTGACAGGATTTCCGGATGTTTTAGGTGCAGGAACCTTGAAGGCTGAAGCAGCTGATGATGGCCTATTTCCATCCACTGATTCTTCATCATCAAAGCTTTTATCTGTACAAAGCATTAGCAAAATGTATCTTAAGAGATCTAAGCTTTGCTCCATTTTCCATAAGGCTCAAAAAACAAATAAAGCTACATATAAAATCATAACTTTGTGATATATATAATACAAAATAAAGCTCCTTTGAATAAGCATTTATATAATGGCTAACACTATATAAAATAACCAAGTGTAATTTAAAATCAGGTTGCAGTATTACCATATTTACTACCTATATCTATAAAGTCAAAACATAAAACCAAATATATTATCTCTAAAGATAGAAAAGGCAGTTTTCCTTTTTTTTGCTACTAATAAGCGTTTTCTGCCAGCTCCTCCCATAGTGTATCTTCAAGCACACCCTGCCTTAGTCCTTACACCCAGATTCTGCAACTTACAATCACAGATCCGTTTGCAAATCAGTCGCCTCATTCCTCTGAAAGCTCTTAATTTTCCTCACCCTAGGATGCTCCTAATGGTTCACATGGCCAAATGCAGTAGATTTGAGACTAATCAAAGATTCTATCAAAAATAGATAGAAACAACCACAGAACCACCACTGAGGTTTGTGCCGGCATTTTTCTTTCTCTTCCCTGCACTAGGTACGTAACAGCCAATCAGCTATAAGGTGACATCATCTTATGGCAGCTACTGCCAGATGAAAGGTAAAAATTCTCCATGTATTTTAAAAATCTCTTTGCAGCTGCAATCCTTATTCTGTATCAAAATTTCAAAGGCATTCAATACTACAGGTTTATAAACCTAAATTTGTATTCTCTTATTTATCTTACTTGAAAATTTATACATATAGAAAATAAGATTTTATGCAATATTCACTTTGTTGATTTGCTTATTATTGCATCATTAAACCATAGAATATCACAGTGCTCATTAGTGTACCTAATTAACTCTGTAATCTAATAATTTGCTGTTTATTTAGGTCACAGAAACCAAACAGAACAATTTGTTCTCATAAATGATTCAAAAATATTCCATAAAGCTCCTTTTATAATCTTCATGAATGACCACACTAGTATCATCGCCGGGTATAAAATGAAACACCCCCACATCCACCCTCACCCCACAAGATATATGCATTTTATTCGTCGGAGAAGTTGGTTTTCTCTAGGACCCTGCACAATCCAACCAGGACAAACAAGATGGGCGAGGCAAAGAGGCAGCTTTACCACAGGCTTCAGATCAATATACCAGAATCTTTCCCTTTCAAGCTGCTTCCCTTACCTATGCAAATACCCAATCAAGGAGAAATAATCATCCCTACAATCTTAAATATATATTAAAGGAAATACACCAAACACATGTTAAAAAATTGTTTAATTAAAAACAAGAGAGTCAAATAGATACCCTAATATAAAGCCACATTCCATTTCAGCAAGTGTTTTCCTTAAATAGCACAACTTGTAGGAAAAAAGTACCTTCTAGTTCAGGTGGGGAAGGTCTGGCCCGCAGGCCAATCATTGGATCTGGCCCTGACAAGGCAACTGCAAGTGGGACTCAAAATTCAATAAATCTAGGAGCTTTTTTCATAGAAACATAAATTTATATTAAGTGAATTATATTAAGCGAATGAGGTTATAAATATCCTAATGACCCTTGGCCGAAAAAAGATTCCCCAATCCTGTTATAATTAAACAATATTATTTTTCTTTCTTAGCATAATACTATAAGGTAGTCAGTGTGGATCACTTAAAACCTGTGCTCTATGTAGACTGCTGTGTTAAAAAAACTAATACGATTCCAAATAAACTTTATTTTTTGCCACCACCATGTAAAAAAATGAAGCTGAGAGAGACAGTAGACACACAAATCTCAGGAAAGATGAGTATTGAAACAAAGTAGCCAGAGGTTCCCATGGAAACAGTGCTCTGTTCCTACAAACACGCAAGAATTTAAAACGGTAAATGTCTCTATTATTTAAAAAGATTTAACTCTTAACATTCTCAAGCTACTGAGAAATTAGTTTTTAACTTATCAAAATAAGGCCAAGAAAAGTATACAAATCATAACTATGCAGCTCAATGAATTTTCACAAAATGAACATTCCAATGTAACCAGTCTCCAAAATAGATCATTATCAGCATCCTGTGAGCACCCTCACTGAACCTCCTAAATTCACCAGTTCCTACGGTAGTAAACTGGTCTTGACTTTTAACACCATAGTTTTGTTTTACCCATCTGTGAACCTGATATAAAAGGAATCACACAATAGTTATGCTGGTACTTGGCTTCTTTTCACTCAATATAATGTTTGGAAGATTCATTTCATTACTTATAGTTTTCTAGTATATAAATGTACCGCAATTTATTAATATCCATTCTACTATTGATGGACATTTGAGTTGTTGCCAGTTTGAGATGAATTCAAACATGTATATTGTAACCTCTAGAGCAATGGTACTCAAAGTGTGGTCCAGGACCAGCAGCTGAGCATTACCTGGCAATCTATAATGAAATTCTTGGACCCTAACCCAAATCTTCTGAATCAGAAACTCTGGAAATAGGGGACCAGCAATATTAACAAGATCACCTAGTGATATTGATGCAAGCATGAGCAAATTTAAGGATCACTGCCCTACAGAAGGAGTTGGCAAACTTAGTCTATAAAAGGCCAGATAGTAAATGTTTTAGTCTTTACAAACCACATATATATATAAATAAATATAATGTAGTGTTTCTGTGCAACTACTCAATTATACCACCGTAGTGCCAAAGTGGTGATACACGATATGTAAGCAAATAGGTGTGTCTGTGTTTCAATAAAATTGTATGTATAAAACAGGAGGGCAACTGGATTTAGCCTGCAAGAAATAGTTTGCCAATCCCTACTCTAAAGCAACCACTAAAATAAGAGTAAATAAATAAACTAATAAAAAACTAAAATAATTTTTTAAAATTGAATAGTTAAGAAGCAGGAAAGGAGACAAAAAAACTAAAACAAGTAGATAAAATAAAAGATAAAGTGG
Organism: Corynorhinus townsendii; assembly: GCA_026230045.1. Lineage (NCBI taxonomy): Eukaryota > Metazoa > Chordata > Mammalia > Chiroptera > Vespertilionidae > Corynorhinus > Corynorhinus townsendii. Next base: position 12,374,604 of record JAPDVU010000006.1, on the reverse strand, counting down.
CAAAAATAAAACCAGCTATGCAATAACTACTTAAATGTAAATTAACTAAATATTCCCAGTAAAAGACCAAGACATAATTTTTAAAATAGGTGCTTAAATAAAATATATTTTACATATAAGGTCACATTAAAATAAAAGTAAAATGATAGAGACAGACCATGGCAAACAACAATAAAAAAAAAAGCTGGTATAGTTATACTAACTTCAAACAAGCAGCTTGAAGAAGCATTACTAGAGATGAAGAGAGACTTTTAATAATGATAAAGGAGTAAATCCAGAACCCTAAATTTTTATGAACCAGTACACAGCTTCAAATACATAAAGAAAAAAAATGAAGAAAAATAAATAAATAGGCAAATGTATAACCATAGAGGGCAATGAAGTTTTACCCACTTCCAATAAAGTTATATCTTTTTAGGCTATAAGCTAAGAAAATTTGTATAGCTATATCATCACAAGCCCCAATTGAAAAGTTTGCAAATTATTTAGAGGTTATAAATATTCTAGGCTTAAAAATATTTTCTTTTTATGTCATTATCTTTTAATGTATTAAAAGAAATACCAAGTCTATATTAAATCTCAGGAACTTATTTAAATTATTTTTATAATCTATATACTAAAATAAGTCTGTTATTTTTGAGGTAGGGTTTAGGCATACAAGAAAAGAATATATGCCTTTTATTAAAAACTTAGAGGCCCTTGCTGAAACCGGTTTGGCTCAGTGGATAGAGCGTCGGCCTGCGGACTGAGGGGTCCCGGGTTCGATTCCGGTCAAGGGCATGTACCTGGGTTGCGGGCACATCCCCAGCAGGGGGCGTGCAGGAGGCAGCTGATTGATGTTTCTCTCTCATCGATGTTTCTAACTATCTCTCTCCTTCCTCTCTGTGAATAATCAATAAAATATATTTTTAAAAAAATAGAGGCCCGGTGCACGAAATTCACATGGGGGTGGTGGTGGTGGTGGTGTCCCTCAGCCCAGCCTGTACCCTCTCCAATCTGGGACCCCTCGGAAGATGTCCGACTGTCGGATTAGTCGGACATCCCTCTCACAATCCAGGACTGCTGGCTCCTAACTACTCGCCTGCCAGCCTGCCTGATTGCCCCTAACCTCTCCCCTGCCAGCCTGATTGACGTCTAACTGCTCCCCTGCTGGCATGATCATCCCCAACTGCCTTCCCCTGCGGGGCTGAGGGGACTGGGGGGCTGAGGCTGGATGAGGCGGGGCTGAAGGGACTGGGGGACTGAGGCTGGATGAGGCGGGGCTGAGGGGACTGGGCGCCTCCGTCTTGTGAGGGTGAGGCAGTCAATTAGCATATTCCCTCTTTATTGGCTGTGGGTGCTGCCATCTTGTGAGGGTGTGGCAGGCAATTAGCACAGTCCCTCTTTATTAGATAGGATATTTTCTTTTTTTTTAAATTTAAATCTTTATTGTTCAGATTATTACAATTGTTCCTCTTTTTTCCCCCATAGCTCCCCTCCTCCCGGTTCCTACCCCACCCTCTGCCCTTACCTCCCGCCCCACTGTCCTCATCCATAGGTGTACGATTTTTGTCCAGTCTCTTCCCGCACCCCACACACACCTTCCCCCCCCCACCCCCCGAGAACTCTCAGTCCACTCCCTTTCTAGGCCCGATTCTATTATATTCACCAGTTTATTCTGTTCATCAGAATTTTTTATTCACTTGATTTTTAGATACAATTGTTGATATGTATTTGTTGTTCATAATTTTTATCTTCACCTTTTTCTTCTTCTTCCTCTTCTTAAAGAATAACCTTTCAGCATTTCATATAATACTGGTTTGGTGTTGATGAACTCCTTTAGCTTTTTCTTATCTGTGAAACTCTTTATCTGACCTTTAATTCTGAATGATAGCTTTGCTGAGTAGAGTAATCTTGGTTGTAGGTTCTTGCTGTTCATCACTTTGAATATTTCTTGCCACTCCCATCTAGCCTGCATAGTTTCTGTTGAGAAATCTGCTGACATTTTTATTTCAGTCAGTGTATGTTTAATTTCTAGTTCGTTCTTTCTCATATCCTTGAGGGTCTCGCTAAATTTATCAGCCTTTTCTAGATAATTCTTGAAAAACCTTATAAGCATGGTTTTGAACTCTATATCCAATCATTTGCTTTCCTCCATTTCTTTCATTTGTGATCTGTTTCCTTGTCTCCGCATTTTGGCTGCTTCCCTAAATTGATAAGAGTGGCTTTGTGTGCTAGGTGTCCTATAGGTCCCAGTGACTCATCCTCCCCAGTTACCTGAGGTGGACATTCTTGGTGCACCCCTTTGTGGGCTGTGTGCACAGTCTTGTTGTAGTTAAGCCTTGATTGTTGTTGGTATCACTGGGAGGAATTGACCTACAGGCCAGTTGGCTGTGAGGATCAGCTGTGTCTACGCTGGGAGAATTTCTGTGCTGGAGACACCTTTATGGGAGAAGACTTGCAAAAGCCTCTGTGCTCAGCTTGAACGGGGCAGAGTCTCAGGGCAGAGCAGACAGCATTGGTTTCCCATCAGCCCTGCCCTAATAGGCCCCTGGATCTCAGTGTCCCGTGGTAATCACTGCAAGCACCTCTGAGAGAAAGCCATCCTCGAGTTTCGCCCCCTGCCAGACAGTCCAGTTCCTCCCTGTATGAGTCTGGGTCCCCAGAGTCTCGCCCGGAACTGGAGTTCAGAGCAGTCGGGAGCTTGTGTCTCCCTCCTGCTTGAGAAAGCCAGCTGCACACTCAGTTGCCAGTCCTCTCCGCGCGCGCCTCAGTACCTCTGCCTCCTGCAGCTCCTCTGAGTCTCAGTGTGCTTTTCTCTTTCCTTTTAGTTGTAGAATTTCCACTCAGCCAGCCTTCCTGTGGTTCTGGATGATGTCCGTTTTGTCTTTTAGTTGTAGTTTTGAAATTGTTGTGCGAGGCAGCAGTTTAGGTGTTTACCTATGCCACCATCTTGGTTTCTCCCTCAGATAGGATATTTTCTTAATAACTATAAACTATCAGAACAAATCAGTTATACTTTTGCCTAGCACTTCTCACTTCCTGAAATATTTTTATGAGTGACTTGGAAGTTGCACTGGAAGTGGACCGAACTCTTTTTTGTTTATGCTATAACCTCATTACCTACAACAATCCTGGGATAACTGTCATAGCTAACTCTTGTTCCTGCTTCCCACCATTGTCCCCCAGGATTTACTCTCAGCATAATGCACTGTGAGTTGAACAAAGTCATGTCACATTGCTTCTCAAAATCCTCCTATGACTCCATAAAAGGCTCACCAGGATGCCAAGATCTACAAGATCTTAGGTCTCTCTAACCTCATCTTCTACCCAGCTTTCTCTCCAATGCAGCTTCACCAATGTCCTTGCTGTGACTCATATCATTCTAGGCAAAGGGAACTCATATCATGTTCCCTTTGCCTAGAATACCCTTCTGCCTCTTAGCCACACTGTTTACTCCTTCAAACTCACTTCCTTCAAATCTTTACTAATCTATTACTTTCTCAAAGAGGTTTCTCCAGATGATAAAATTGTAAACCTCCCAAAATTCTGACACTATTGTTCTACCCCTACACTTCCATCCTTTATTTCTCTCCCTAGTACTTACCATTTATATATTTTACTTACTTTGGTTATTATTTCTCTCCTCTCACTGAAATGTATTGTCTATTAGGGTGAGAACTTCTATTTTGCCAACTGCCATGTCTCCAGTATGTGGAACAATGCTCAGAAGAACACATTTCACAGTAGGGAGACTTTTGGTCTCCAGTAAAAGCTTTACTAGGTTATTTGAAACAAATCTCCAAAGGCAAACAAACTATAAACATTTAAAAAATATCTCCTGATAAACAATAAAAATACCTGACAAAATACTAAGAAATATAAGAATAAAACCACTATATTTGAACTTCTATTCTGAAGGCCTGTGGGGCAAAGGGAACAAAATTCAAATCTCACATAAGATGCAAACTTGAACAGAAGAGTCTTCCCACCAAAAGCTGATATACCAAATGAGTATATAGTTGCCCTTGAACACAGGTTTGAACTGTGTACTGATAATGCGGATTTTTAAAATTAATACCTGTACTGTTCAGACCTCCAGTTGGAGGGCTACTGTATGCACTGACTATACCATTTTATATAGGGGAATTCAGCATCTGATTTTGGTACCCACAGGGGTAATTACTGAGAGTAGTTAAGTTTTGGGGGAGTCAGACAGAGGTTATATGCACAATTTCAACTGTATTTGATGGGGTTGTACAGTTGTTCAAGGATTAACTGTACCCTCAAGGTTAAAGTGAACCACAAGTAAGACTCTAACTTTTTAAAAATGTATTTTTTTATTGATTTCAGAGACGAAGGGAGAGGGGGAGATAGAAACATCAATGATGAGAATCACTGATTGGCTGCCTCCTGCATACACACACACACACACACACCCCCACTGGGATTGAGCCAGCAACCCCGGTATGTGCCCTTGACTGGAATCAAACCCTGGACCCTTCAGTCCACAGGCCGAAGCTCTATCCACTGAGCCAAACCACCTAGGGCAGTGGTTGGCAAACTCATTAGTCAACAGAGCCAAATATCAACAGTACAATGATTAAAATTTCTTTTGAGAGTCAAATTTTTTAAACTTAACCTTCTTCTAACGCCACTTCTTCAAAATGGACTCGCCCAGGCTGTGGTATTTTGTGGAAGAGCCACACTCAAGGGGCCAAAGAGCCACATGTGGCTCGCGAGCCGCAGTTTGCCGACCACGGACCTCGGGCAAGACCTTAACTTCTTCTAGTCTTTTATTCTTTTCAAACTTTTCTCAAGAGGGCCATAGAGAAGTCAATCAAATGGATATTTCATTTAGGTCAAATGCTTAGGCCAGTGGTCGGCAAACTCATTAGTCAACAGAGCCAAATATTAACAGTACAATGACTGAAATTTCTTTTGAGAGCCAAATTTTTTAAACTTAAACTTCTTCTAACGCCACTTCTTCAAAATAGACTCGCCCAGGCCGTAGTATTTTGTGGAAGAGCCACACTCAAGGGGCCAAAGAGCCGCATGTGGCTCGCAAGCCGCAGTTTGCCGACCACTGGCTTAGGCAGTCAAGACACTAAAGCCTTTAAACTCAGTAGGCTCACACTTGTAGTACTCCCAAGCAACAGCCAAAGCAAATGCAAAATTTTCCTAGAAGAAAGTCTATAGCCTCATGTTATTTTCAAAGTAATTTTCCAAAGGTCACTTCGCATGAGATGAATCAAGACACCAGGAGCAAGAATAAATAGAAAGAAATAGACAATAAGAACAGATCCACTTTAAATCCTAGAATTATCAAGCACAGACTCTAAAATATCTATATTTGGAAGCGTTTACCAGGCAGACTTGAAAATAACTTCAGAGATGAGGAAATTATAAAAAAAAAAAGTGACATTGATTTTTGAAAACAACCAAGATTTTTTAAAACTTCTAGAAATAAAAATAACTGAAATTTAAACTCAAGACACAACAGATTAGACACAGCTCAAGGGCTCATTAATGAACTTTAAGATAAGTCACACAAAAAATCACCTAGGATTCATATAGTAGGAGCTTTCATATTTACTGAATAAACAAATAAAAAGGGACAAATACAGAAAGCAACCTATAAATTACAATTATGTTGACACCTCTGTTCTTACTCCAATGTTTCAAAATAACAATACTGTGGTTTGGTGCAGAAACAGAACAAGATGAACATATACAAACTAATAATGTGAGCAGGCTCTAGTGGTTATGTGTATGATGGAGATGAAAAAGGAGAGAAGGAACAGAGATCCTGATAAGAGAAAAAAGAGATCGAAATGGTGGCAGAGAAACAAATATAGGAGGAGATGATGGAGGAGGAGGAGGAAGAGAGGATGGGGAGGAAAAGAAATGGTGATAGAAGGGAGAGGGAAATGGAAAAAAAGGAGATGATGGAGGAAGAAGTGGGCAAGAGAGGAGAAGGCAAGGAAGAGAAGGAGGAAGAAATAGAAATAGAGGAGGGGGAAATGGAGGAGGAAAAAGAGGGATAAAGGGAGTAAGAGAAGGGAGAGGAAGACAAGCAAAGAGAGGGAGGGAAAAACAAGCTCAAGTAGGCTAAGGCTTTATCTTATGCTGCCTTCATATTGCACTTGAAAACTGTCCTCAGTAAGCACTGAGCTCCTATAGGCCCATGATTCCCTATCAGCATGCCTAAAAGCCAAAAAAGCTCTAAAAGTCTTTTGTCTTTTAAATTTATCTGGCAGCAAAATCTGAACTGATTTGAACTCAGTGTATGGCAAAACATAATGTGAACTGACATTAGCCCATTTATTGTCTTTATTTCCCCTACTGCAAAAAAAATATTAATGTGCTTGTTTTATAGGTCAGGCCCAAACCCAGCTCGGGTTGTTATAAAATATATGGTGTATAAGTGAATTATGTTTCTAATATCTAACATAGTCTGAATTCCAAAATATAAGTGGTCTTCAAGATTTCAGATAAGAAAGTATGACTTGCCCGGGAAAGGTGGCTCAGTTGTTCGGAGTGCCATCCCATATATCAAAAGGTTGCCTGTTCCATCCCCAGTCTGGGCTGTATGGGAGGCAACCGATCAATGTTTCTCTGTTTTTCTCCCCTCCCCCCCTCCTTTTCTCTTTCTCTTTCTCTAAAATCAATAAAAACCTATTCTTGGGTGAGGATTTTTTTAAAAAGGACAGATTATAAATGCATATTACCATAATCAAGTCCGTTCCTTTTTTCCTTTTTCCCTTCAAAGAAAAGCCATATACGTATTTAAATGGCTATTCAAACTTTCCACTTCACTTTTATAGGTACATGTATCCCAAAACATAACATTTTTGCTTCTGAATTCATATAAAATCTGAAAAGCTGCTCCATCTTACATGGAAAACAAAGAGCAAGCCAAAAACTTTATACCATGTCTCCTTAAAAAAATTCGTTTTGTGTGATTATCCTCAGTGAACCAACCAGCCATTTCAGTAAGAACCCACAACATGACTGACTTTCATGCACAAAATAGACTGTTTCATAGTAAGTAGTTTCTTATACCAAAGTTCCTCTTTTCAATTGAAACTATATCCTTCCTTATTCTAATTAAAACACTAAGCAATAGGACTTTGGCTTTCTGAACTGTTTCATACTCTTGCATATCCAACAATGATCATGGTTATATCTAACAGCTAAATTAGCAACTGATACTAGGAAACAATCCTATATAATAAAACCCTAATATGCAAATTGACCAAATGGTGGAAGGACCGGTTACTATGATATGCACTGACCACTAGGGGGCAGACGCTCAACACAGGAGCTAAGGACCCCTTGAGGGATGTCCGACTGCCAGCAGATGGACAGCCCCCAAGGTGTCCCGGACTGTGAGAGGGCGCAGGCCAGGCTGAGGGCCCCCCTCTCCCCCGTGTATGAATATCATGCACTGGGCCTCTACTAATCTCTATAAGCAATTATATAGCATGTATCTCAGAAAACTTAAACAAATTTTAGTTGTTTGCACTCCCCACTATGTTTTTATGTTAGGATATTCTCCTTGGGTTTCTTCTGACCTCACAAGTCCTTCTTGCTCAGTCTCTTCCTCTTTTACCCAATCATTAAATGTTGAATATCCTCCTTTTCGCCTGGCTGCACACTTTCTAAATGGCTTCATCAATTCTCAACAGTTTAAAATATCTTCTACATGCTGACAATTTTAAAATGTTTGTCTCTAGTCTAAACCATCTCTCATTTTCAGGTCTATATATTCAACTGCCCAGTAGAAGTCGCCCCTAAGAATATCTAAAATTAGAGAATTTGACATAGGTAACCTAACAACAACACATCTCCAAACCCATTCTTCCTGTCTTCCCCTATGCCAGTAAATGATTTCATCATGTAGTCAACTCAAGCGTACAACCCCAAAGCCTCATTCCAAGGTATCTCCTCTGCCCTGCATGGAACGACTATCAGCAGCTCTTATTGTATATAACTCCAAGTTATATACAGCTATTTTTCTTTACTTCCTCTGCCACTCCTAGTCTAAAGCCAGACCAATATTATCTCTGCCTATATTGCTACAACTTCTTAACTGGTCTCCTTGGTTCTATTCTTGACCTTCCGAAACCACAACACAGATAATGCAATCTTCCAAAGAAATAAATTGGACCAATGGCTGCTGAAACCTTTCAGTGAACGACTGATAAAAAACTTTTTATGAGACTGGTAACACCTATTCAATATTAATACAACAAAAAAAGACAATCAGACAGTGTATGCCTTCTAACAAACAATATGCTTTACCACATACAAAAATCTGTATCAAAAGGAAAAAAGGAAAAACCACCCTGGGTGAAGTACTCAGTTATTAGAGAGTTGGCCCAAGGACCAGAGGGTGATGGGTTTGATTCCCAGTCAAGGGCCTGTACCTGGGTTTCAGCTTCCAAACCTGACCTCAGTTGGGGCACGTTCAGGAGGCAAGCATCTCTCTCTCTCCCCCCCTCTCTTCCTCCCTCGCTCCCCTCCTCCTTCCCTCCCTCTCTCCACTTTCTCTAAAAACTAATGGAGCCTGGCTGTCCTGGCTCAGTGTTTGGGCACTGACCTATGAACCAGGAGGTCACACAGTTTGATTCCCAGGTTGTGGGCTCGATCCCCAATAGGGAGCATGCAGGAGGCAGCCAATCAATGATTCTCTCTCATCACTGATGTTACTTTCTCTCTCTCTCTCTGAAATCAATAAAAGTATTAAAAAAAATAAAAATCAATGGGAAAAATATCCTTGGGTGAGGATTAACAACAACAAACAAAAGGAAAAACAAGACCAGACCTGATTCTGATCAAGACATTATCAGAATTTTCAATTTTCAGGAAATACAAGAGATATAAAAACATTTAAAAAAAAACAAGCAACATAAAACCACATGGCAATGTAATGAACAAAACCTAATATATCTGTACTAGATTTTATCAGTCAGGTGTTTTTTTCTTTAATAAATGGCGAGAAGAGAAAAAGATAAGACAACTGCTTTAAATAGAGCCCTAAGAGGTATATCAAGCCCTAGTTGGTTTGGCTCAGTGGGTAGAGCATCGACCTGCGGACTGAAGGATTCCAGGTTGGATTGCAATCAAGGGGGCAGTAGGGGGCATGCAAGAAGCAGCCAATCGATTCTCTCTCATCACTGACGTTTTTCTCTCTCCCTCTCCCTTCCTCCCTGAAATCCAAAAAAAAAAAAAAAAAAAAAAAAAGATATATCAACCAACTGCAATGGTAAACCTTGTTTGAATGCAAATTTAAAATGTAAAAAGGTATTTATGAAACTAAGGAAATATGCACGTGCACACACATACACACACATCCCAGTCCAGCAAGATAGTAGGGCTGGGGTAGATAGGTAGGAATACTGATGAATAAAAATTGTCTATGTATTGACACTTTGTTGAAGCTGGATAATGGCTGGTAATGCAGGTTTATCACAATATTTTCTATTTCTGGTTATGTTTGAAAATTTTCCTAAAAATACAATTTTAATAACTTTACTCTCTTCCTTAAAATCCTGCAATGGAACACCAATAAAATGATAAGTAAAACCGTAAGAGCAAAGAAAATGAGGTGAGGCAGAGAGTATGTGAAATAAGCACCTAAAAGATAGCAACGAATTCTTATAAAATGCAAATAAAAAGGATAAAAGGCTTTTGAAGAATAATACCACAGCAAAACTGCAACTTAGAATTCTCAGAAGCCCGCTCAAACAGCAGAGAGAACTGATATACCTTGGAGAATGACAGAAGTAATAATTTCTAAGCCAGAAAGTACAGGAATGACTAGCAAGGAACAAATGAAAAAATCTATAGGATGATTTCATCATTAAACTCTTCCCACTCCCAATTCAGTGAGCTCAGTATTTTACATACAGGTGTGTATGTGCATGCTTACACATGTGTGCATACACACACACAAAATTCTGTAAAAATGGAGCCATCAGGAAAGGAAAAACAAAGTTCTTGGAACTATTTGAACTTTTATTTGGCAATTAAAATTTAATAGGAGGGCTGGATGAGAGTCAAGGAAATCTCCCAGAATACAGAGTAAAAGAGAAAGATGTAAAACTTTTAGTAAAAGAGAAAGATGTGAACAATTGGAAATTGAAAATCCAAATGCTTCAAAATAAAACAATGGCCAAATTTTTATATTCACTTGAAGATGCTGTGTTCTCAGCAGCAAGTTAGTCTTAAATAAGTTATTTTTTTAGTAAAAAAGTAAGTTTATATTATACAAAGTTTGAAAGAGGTGAAGAAATTGATAACATCTCTTAAAATTTCGGGATAGGTATCAACTCTTTGAAGACATTTACCCTTTACTTTAAGGGGGCCCTTTAAAATTTCAAGACCTTCAACAGTTCAGTGAAAGGGCAAACACAATTTAAACCATTGGTATTAACAAAATTAACATATTTCATGAAAACATAATATCAAACTAAATAATAAATGCAGCTCATAAAATGGTTTATTTAGAACCTTTACACAATCTAGTCGTTTCAGGTAAATTTTTTTTCTTTTTTTTTAATAGATGATCTGCTGCCTCCAGCACGCCCCCCCCCCTCCTCCCCCACTGGGGATCAAGCCCGCAACCCAAGCATGTGCCCCAACTGAGAATCAAACCATGACCTCCTGGTTCATAAGTTGATGTTCAACCACTGAGCCACATCAGCCAGGCTCAGGTAAATTTTCATGACAGCTACAGGTTGGTCATAACAGCTGTCAAGAACATCAACTATACATTCTACAACTCTGTTAACCTTTTCTTGAAGATTCAGGTTCATTAGCAACATCATGTTTGAGGCTAGGTTGCAATTGGGCCCAAGGCCTTGCACCCAAATGGGTAAATGAGCCCTCTTCAAGAAGGCTAAGATTTTCAATCTTAGTGTCCGCTAATTACTGCCTATGTTGTTGCTTAAATGCTCAATTTTTTGTCCCTTGTAATTTGCTTTTTCTCCTTATAGACTTTCCCCCCCTTATCACTGCTCCCAGAAGAAAAGTTTGGCCTTCTTGCCAATAAGTTAGAGTTGCTTTCTTTCAGTGATTTATATTACCTAATCACAGAATATTCCAGGACATGGAAGAGATCATCCATTCAGTATTCAGCATAATTTCTTACTGTTGTGCCCCAGCCCCCCAAACCAGTAGTTATGTCAATTTGGAGTGGTCCCAGAAGGCTTACCTCTAGAAGGCCAAAGTTATATCATCAATTATATACATTTTTTAAAATATTCATTCATGTTTGAAATAATAAACTGTGTTGAAATATTAAAAGTTTACAAAGAGTCTATTTGCAACAAAACCTTATTTCTTTCCAGCCACTCTTTGGCATAACAACAACAGGCCAAATTCCTCTTATGAGCTTTTGAGGCAGACTGCAGGGCTCAGCTCCACATAATAATCCTACAGGTTTTTAACTCTATCAGGTTTGACTGCCTAGATTTACTTCACAGTCATTTGACTGCTTAGTTTTATACTCTTGGGTAAGGATAAATACAACTAAACAGAAAGATACCTGAAACTCTTCAATTGATAGTCTTTATAGTGCTTCACAAATCCAAGTTTGCTGAAGTTAAGCTTAGGTAACATTTAATAGATTAATAACCAGAATATATAAAGAGCAATTATAAATAGGCAACAAAAAAGTCAAACAACCAAAAAGTTGCCTAAGGATGCCAGGAGGTAATCCATAGAAAAAGAAATACAAATAAACAAACCTATGAAGATGGAATCAACCTTATTAGAAAGTAAAGATGTTTTTAAAGGGTGAGGTATTTCTCACTCATCTGATAGGCAAATTTTAAAAAGATTAATAACAAAAACGGAAAAGAATGCAGGATGATAGGCACTATTTGTGGTAAGTGGTAAAGCCTCTTTTGGCAGTAATCTGTTAAAGCTAACCTAATTTGAAATAAATAAAAAACTTGGATCCAGAAATTCTACTTCTAGACTACTTTAAGAAATATATATGTGGCCCTAGCCGGTTTGGCTCAGTGGATAGAGTGTCGGCCTGCGGACTGAAGGTTCCCAGGTTCGATTCCGATCAAGGGCACATGCCTGGGTTGCGGGCTTGGTCCTCAGTGGGGGCATGCGGGAGGCAGCCAATCAATTATTCTCTTTCATCATTGATGTTTCTCTCTCTCTCCCTTCCTCTCTGAAATCAATAAAAATATTTTAAAAAATAACCCTTGGGGAAAAAAAGAAGAAATATATATGTGTAGGTGTATATGTATATATACACACATACGTTTTGTACAAAGGGTTTTTTTTCATAATCATTTAGAAAAATAATATGATTAAACAATCTAAAATTCCATAACAGAAGAAATGGTTATAATGCATCCATACTATGAAATTCTATGCAACAGTTCAAACAAATAAGGCAGTTACACATGACTGCATTAAAAAATCTCTATGCCATATTGAGCACACAGCAAATGGCAAATATATGTTCAGAATGATACATATTTTAATACTTAATATGCATGTAAGGTATGAAAAGACAAACTCCATACTAATAAAAGTATTCAGCTCAGCTTATACCTATGATTGAGGCTTACAGGTAGCTCCAAGGGGACTTTTGCTCTATTTGCATTGTTTGAATTTTGAAAATAAGATTGCATTTGTCTTAAGTTCATAATTCAAAAAGAAGGAATAAAAAACAGCATAGGAATAGTGCAATCCAACTGTTATATATATGTTCACATGATAACAGTATGGTATATGTGCATTACACGTGAGAGATTAAATATGCAGAGTATATGAAAATGTTATAGCTATAAATCTCTCTATATATATGTATTTCTATCTGTATTGTTTACTATGCAGATTTTAAATTTTTAATAAAGGTGTATTACTTTAATTATCAATAAAATACAATAAAGGTATTTCCATTTTGAAGAAAAGAATGAACAGAAGGTTAACCTCTGAGTTTTATAAGAGATTACTTTGATTTTTTTTAAAATCAAGACATTCCTAAACAGTCTGAATGCATTTATATACCATGTGAAAATAGAAAAACTAAGTATAACTATAACTTGATAGCCATTGAACCTATATGTTTAAGAAATAAAATCTGAATATGGCCCAAACCAAATGCAATATTTAAAGTTGCCTGTAAATTAGGATTTACACAAACAACTTGACAATGTCCTTAAGTATATGAAAACTTGATGGCTTTTACCTTAAAAATTAGTAGTACAATTAAATTGTTACTTATTTATATAGGGTCATATAAAACAGTTACATAAATCATTTTTTTACACAAATTCTTGGAATAAACCATAATAATATGCAAAACAAAACTTACTATCATATTTCCATTAACACGTACATAATAATTTAAATGACCATTACTAATATCATCATTTTGGTAAGTTTGCATCCTATTCCTCATAGTTCCAAGGGGACAAACTCCTTAGAGGGAAATCATTGCATAGTCATAAGGAAGGCTGAAGCTATTAGAGTTAAAATTCCCAAATACAGTCAGTTTTCCTTAACAACTTAGTGAAAAAATACACAAAACATTTTTGAGTAACCTCAAATTCCCCTTCATACATATCTCTGGTATTGATGCAATTAGAAAGTATACCCCTAAGTCTCTTAACAAAAGATTTAATAATGAAAAAAGAAAAAAAACCCTCAATTATTATGTGCTATGAAGGACAATACAAATGCACTAGATTTGGTTCTAGTTTGTTCTGTGCCTGGGACTTACAATCTCAGCAAGCTTCAGTTTTCTAATCTGTGAAATGAAAATACCAAAATACTCTGTATACTTCACAGAGTTATCTGTACCTGATGAGTCAATGTATACTAAGTATACAAAAGTGCTTTGGGAACTAAAATGCATTATAGAAATATTTTTTAGACGATTTGACCGCTTAGTTTTATACTCTTGGGTAAGGATAAATACAACTAAAAACAATAAAGCACTGGCAAAAATCAATTTTTAATCTAATTAACATCCTATATAGAAACTGTAAAAGAGTAAATATTTTCTAGAGAATTGTTTACTAGGGACAATGACAAATCACAAGCATATTAATTAAAATAGTGTCTATGGCAAGCCATTTTGCTTCTCTTACTACTTTATACCACAGAATTCTACTTGTTGTCAAATACCACAGGAAAGATGTCAAGCTAGTTAACCAAACCTTCCTGCCCAAATCTGTCATTCTTCCAAAGGCTATGTTCTCTCTTTAAAGCTTTTGCATATATTCCATGTTTCTTCCAATATCGCTTCTTCATATCCACCACCAAAGACTGAGGGCTTGCTTGGGTTACAAGGTAAATTGTCACCTTATATTTGCCAAATCTCATACAGACATATTAAGTAGAAAAAGATACCAAATGACAAGTAAGCACACACGTGTACACATCATACATGAGTGTATACACACACACACACCTTCTTCATTCTTTAGGGAGAAATATATTCCTTACATTAGCAAATGATTGTCACTTTAAAAGGAAGTATATAACACAAGCAAAAGAAGAAAAATAAATCTTACTCACCATCTCCCATAGCCATTCAGATGGTCCAGGGAGCTCTTTCTCAAACCAAGAGGTCAAACAGCACAGCAAATAAATGCAGCTCAGTGCCTGCGCCACTGGGCTCGGCCTGCAGCCTGCAGACACCGGGAGCACTGTGTGACCCAGGCTGCGCTGCAGTTCTGCACCGCAATAGCCAACAGCTGCTACTCCATTTCAAAATAAAAGTCTGGGGTCTTGTTGAAAACCCTCGTCTAATTTAGTTGAGCCTAGCAGTGCTTGATCAAGATTATTCTTTAACTGCATGCAAGCAGTTAGATACAGGTTATGATGTTTCTCCTTGTGCTGGCCGACTGAAATGTAATATAAGAAAAGCTCTGAGAATCAATAAATGCCATTCCACGGGGGAGGAGGAGGGACTTTTAATGCAATCATCAAAACACAAGGCATGTGTTCAGCAATCATTTTCTGCTTCCCTAAAGCTATGCATATAATCAGTAGCAATCACATGATCTGATGGATTAACTGATTTGCGCCTTTTTAAAGGGTTTTCATCCTTTTAATATTTACAAAAGGAAGAGTGCTAGAAGTGCACCAACAGGAATAGCCCAGTTTCCATGATTAACTGCTCTCATTATGCAGGAAGCATTTCTGGCTGCCGTAAACAAATCACGTCAAAGGCAGCCCATCAAAGGCTGTTCTGTGTGTGGACAGCAGGGCCACGCAGAACAAAGCTTGCTTCTGCTGGAGACAGAAGCTCGCCAGTGCGCAGCTGCAGGGACACGAAGCACCCTCCATCCAAACTGCACAACCATCAGCACACTGTCAAGATCAGAGAAAGCTAGGGCTCGTGATCATAAATAGATACAGTACCTTTAAAAATCAACCTAAGAAGAGGTGCTTTGCTTTTCACCAAAGGGTATGTTATAAACATATATATATATAAAAAGCTGAACCGTAGGTTACCTTATTGCCTCTACTAAGCCAAATATCAAGGTAATTTAATATCCTAGTTTCTATGCATTATTTTATAGCCAGCCTCCTAGAGCAATTCTTTTCCTAGCAATTGTTTCAAACAGAGAAGCTGGGAAATATTTTACAATGATTACATTCCTAGACCGCATTAGGTCCTACACACACACACTAGACAAATGAGAATTATTCAGTTTTTTCACAGTGAAAGAAAAAAAAACTTGCAGTCAGAACCACTAACACTGTTGGTGTTTACATCTTGATTAGCGTAGGTCAGGGGTCGGCAAACTCATTAGTCAACAGAGCCAAATATCAACAGTACAACGATGGAAATTTCTTTTGAGAGCCACATTTTTTAAACTTAAAATTCTTCTAATGCCACTTCTTCAAAATACTCACCCAGGCAGTGGTATTTTGTGGAAGAGCCATACTCAAGGGGCCAAAGAGCCGCATGTGGCTTGCGAGCAGCCGTTTGCCGACCACTGGCGTAGAAGACTGTCTGGAAAGCTCCATGAGGACACCAGGCCCTGTTATAATCATAGTGGCCTGCAGCTTTCTGTCTTTTCTTTCCAGCAGGGCTGGTGTCCCCTCCTTTCAGCCACAATCTGATTAATTTCAAATCCAGTTTCCTTCTACTAGCAGACTTAATTCCACTGCACTTAGGGATTCTGCCTACCTCAAACTCTGTAATACAAGAATTAAACTCAGGCTTGAAACACACTCAAGACAAAAAGTGCTGTGCATTTCTCACTATTTCTAAACTAAATGAAATACTCAAATCTTAGATGATACAATTTACTTTATGTTCTTCCAACTCATCCCTAGCATCACTGGACACTAGCCAACCCTGACCTTCCTTCTGTTCTTTTCTACCTCTGGGTCTTTATGGTCACATTTTGTCTGCCCAAAACACTTCCTATCATTCATTCCATAATTAGCTTGTTCTCCTTTATCAGATCACAATTCAAATGTCTCAACTCTCAGAGAAATCTGCCCCATTATTCTAAAGTGGCATCACTGAGTTAATTACCAACTCCATATCCTATTCACTTTACTTAATGACTTAAGATGACAGCTTTTAGCTATAATGACTCTTAAAAAGTCATACCACCTTTACAACAAATCCTGGTTTTTGTTGTTGTCTGTATTTAGCAAAATGGCTTTTCATTCCCAAACACTCTAAGTCAATATAAGAAGTGTGATGTTTCATTATTATGGTTTCAGGGAAAGGCACACTAAAAAATTTTACTTACCATGGTAAGTTTCTAGTCACAGAATATCATATGGAACAAATGTGAATTAAATGCCATGTTTGGGTAAACTCCCAACAATTTGCTTTGCATATGTACACAAAGTGAGAGAAAGAAAAGGTGGCATCTTTAATGGCTCTTCAGTCCATTATGTGCAATAATCTAAATATAAAAACCTTACATGCAAATTGTCCCCATGGAAGTTCGACCAGGAGACCGATCGCTCACTATGATGTGCGCTGACCACAGAGGTGAGGGTGGGGCGGAACAAGGAAGGCCCTGGCCAGGAGCCGGAAGGCCCCAATAGGCCCTGATCACCGGCCAGGCCTAGGGACCCTACCCATGCCAGAGTTTCGTGCACCAGGCCTCTAGTTATTTTTATTAGGTTTATTTTGACCTAAAATGAGCCTTTATTTTGACTTAAAATGGTCCCTTGTTTTATTACTTTTTTGTTTAAGACTTTTTAGTTGATTTTTTTTTAAGAGAGAGAGAGAGAAAGAAATATCAATGTGAAATATTGATTGGCTGCCTCCTGCATGCTCCCTACTGGGGATGGAGCCCACAACCTGAGTATGTGCCCTGACCAAGAATCATACCAGCAACCTTTCAGTGCATAAGATGACACCCATTGAACTGAGCCACATGGTCAGGGCTTGTTCTATTACTTTGAGTTTACAGTTTTACTTTGAGTGCACAATAACAATGAGCCAATAAAGGGCTGAAAATGTTGTGGGAGAAAATTGTGCAGAAATAAAAAAGGAGTTGAATAAACCTTCATTACATTCTTTGAATACAAACTATTTTTTGCATTTAATTTGTTACTTATAAAAATTTGTTTTCAGTGTTTGATACATTTGTCTACCTGTGACGATTATTCAAGTATCCTGTGCTGAGATGAAACATACTATTGGTGGAAATAATTTTCTCATTTAATGGCTTTTGATTTGGCAGCAAGGATTTTAGGAATAATTTAAATGAATTTCATTAAACAAAGGGTAGTTGTATTTCATCCATCACCAACTGTATTCACTCTGGATTCCCATGTGTTCACTTGTTTATGATCTCTTCTCCCTTACTAGAATATAGGCGTACTGAGGCAGAATCTTTAACTGTCTTCTTCACTGCTGTGACATGATCTAATTTTAAGATCATTCTCACTTCTGGATAAAAAAAGATTCCAGAGGTCAAACATGGAACTATAACATGTAGTAATCTAGGTAAAAACTATCTACTGTAACTTGTAATAATCTAGGTAAAAACTAAAGGAGATTTAGAGTGAGGTTTTAGCAGTGGAGACGGAAAAAAATGTTTGAGATATATCAATATTTCAGAGGAAGAAATGACCAATTAAACTAGACTAATCAGTAAATGACTATTTAATAAATGACTAATTAGTAAAGGACTAATTAGGAGAAAATTCAGATTTCTAGCCCGAGTTGACAGTGGTACCACTGACAGAAATGGGTAAAGCAGAGAAGAACAGATTTGAAGGAAAGGCAGAGACAACAGGGTTTCAATTTTGGACATTCTAAGCCTGGGATGCTCATTAGGCATCCAAATGGAAATGTCATAGAGGCCACAGGCTACCAAATCTAGAGCATAAGAGATACAATGAATGAGGGCTAGAAGTACACATTTAAGAATCATCAGCAAATAGTTACCATTTAAAGCCTTTGGGCTGAATTAGGCCACTGAGAGAAAATAAAGACAAGGGAGAGAAGGGGATTGGGGGTAGTCAACAAGATAAACAGGCTTCCCTCTACTAGTCTCCACCCTTATTAATAAATCCATTAAGGTATTTTTCAATGACAGCATAATATTTTCATCAAAAACATCTGGCTGCTTGGCTGGTGTGCTCAGGGATTGAGCAATGACCTATGAACCAGGAGGTCACAGTTCAATTTCCAGATGGGGCACATGCCCAGGTTGCAGGCATGGTCCTCAATGGGGAATGAGCAAGAGGCAGCCCATCAATAGTTTTCTCTCATCATTGATGTTTCTATATCTCTCTCTCTCTCCCTCCTCTCTGAAATCAATAAAAATGTTTTTTTAAAACAAAACATCATGACCAATTTCTATACCCCAATATACATGTATTTCAGATTTTAACATTCACATTTGACCATTTTTATAATATTCAGAGCATAATCTCCAATACAAAAATATCTCTGAAGACTCCCCTAAGAGAAATAAGTGGTAGATACTAACATCAAACCTCCTTATTTATGGAGAGATAAACAAGAGAAAAAGAAATGAGACCTTAAATAATAGGGGATAAAATAATCTTCTATTTTGAAGGTAACAGAAATAACCTCACAAAATAAAATGACAGTACTTTCAAAACAAACCATACCAGCCCTAACTGGTTTGGCTCAGTGGATAGAGCGTCGGCCTGCGGACTGAAGGGTCCCAGGTTCAATTCGGGTGAAGGGCATGAACCTTGGTTGTGGGCACATCCCCAGTAGGAGGTGTGCAGGAGGCAGCTGATCAATGTTTCTCTCTCATCGATGTTTCTACCCCTCTCCCTTCCTCTCTGTAAAAAATCAATAAAGTATATTTTTTAAAAAACCATACCAAATAATAAATATTTTAAGTTTATAATATCCATTACACTCTTTTTCTTAGAGTTGTAACTACAAAGTTTGGAATACACAAGTGAGAATGCACTGTAAATAGTATGAAAACACAAGTCTTAATTTAAGGAATTTTAACAACTCTTCATCTTCCTGCTGTTTCTGGTTTCTATGGAAATGGACAGAGGTAACTGCTGAGAAAATAAGGACAAGGCACTTAAAACACTTATTCAGAGGAGTGATAAACAGTTGGCAGTCAGGGTAAGGACCAGTAGTGCTGAAGTCAATTTATGCATCTGGAACTAAGTTTAGATTAGGGTAGACACAATCTTTTTAACACTAATTTCTCACTCCATCTGCCTTCCTGCAACAAAACAAGGTTTGATCTTGGTTTAATTCAGAGGGGGGAAAAACCCCCACTAAATTATATTAGAAACTAGTTTTCCTATTATTTAGCTATACAGCTTATATACCAAATTATTTCTCCAGCATCATTTACACAGTACTAAATTAATCACACTCTCTTTAATATGAACTTAATTACCTAGGTGAAAAACCATTTATACTGTCTTTTGAAATAGAATATATTCTTTACATATAGGCTAATTAATAATTAAAGAATGAAGTCTAGGTAAATGGTACCCAATAAAACCAAATACAATTTAGTATCCTTACAAGAAGTAGAGCAACTACAAAATCAAATAAACGCCACATATAAACTTGAACTTCTAATTCAGAAGCCAAAGATAATTATGTTGGTAAAGTTCCTACATCTGTGTTTCTCTACCAGTGTCATCACTGGTAGTCTACACATAGGTGTAATAGAGCCCATCAACTCCACAATTTCTACTAAAAACAACAAAGTAAAACAGTTACTATGGGAATAAAAAACACATTCCATGCATGAAACGTGGAGGACAAGAAGGTCACCATATCTTCAACCCAGAAGATACAAAACATAGGCAAAACAACAGGATCATTTTGCACGAATGAGTACACCCATTATTAAATTTTCACGTATTCCAAGTAAGTGCAAATGGCCAGCAGGATATAAAGACTTACTTGTTATTATATCTTAACTAATTTTTAAGCCACAAAATCAAGTCAGTTGACTTGAAAACATATTTTAGTGTCTAAAAGTTTGTTAATAATCTTAGAAATGTTTAAGAACGCCCTGACTGGTTTGGCTCAGTGGATAGAGCGTCGGCCTGCAGACTGAAGGGTCCGAGGTTCAATTCCAGTCAAGGGCATGTACCTTGGTTGCGGGCACATCCCCAGTAGGAGGTGTGCAGGAGGCAGCTGATCGATGTTTCTCTCTCATCGATGTTTCTAACTCTCTATCCCTTTCCCTTCCTCTCTGTAAAAATCAATAAAACATATTAAAAAAATGTTTAAGAACTAGAATAATTTAATTATTCTTACCTTTGCAGACACTCAAAATCATACCGCCTGAATTTTGCACTTCATCAAATTTGGCAAATATCATTTCTAACCTGGGAATAAAGAATAAATTTTGTTTGTTTTACATACACTTTAATGAGGAACAATTCCTTTCACCATCTCCCTGAGAAAAAAAGAATTCCAGGGATTTAGTTAGTTCTATACAACTCTCTTTTACAATGAACTCACTTACTGAAAAGAAAGACAAAATCCATCTCTCTTCACTTGACAGAACCAGCCAAATACAGATAGCACTCTTCACACTTTGTGAAATGGTAACTTGAACACAAAGCAGTTCCCCATGTTTCATCCTAAAATTATTTCTCCAACCCATCAAAAATACTTCAGTTCTGCCCTAACTGGTTTGGCTTAGTGGATAGAGCGTCGGCCTACGGACTCAAGATTCCCAGGTTCGATTCTGGTCAGGGGCATGTACCTTGGTTGCGGGCACATCCCCAGTAGGGGGTGTGCAGGAGGCAGCTGATCGATGTTTCTCTCTCATCGATGTTTCTAACTCTCTATCCCTCTCCCTTCCTCTCTGTAAGAAATCAATAAAATATATTTAAAAAAATACTTCAGTTCCAACTTCATAATGAATTCACTCAGTCACCAATACACCCTTAAAAAGTACACAGAACCATGTTAAGGAACCATAAAACCAGTGAATTGAACTGGGCCTATATAAAACAAGGAACTTAACAGATAAATGCTGTGTGTGTTCTGACTGCTCCACTGAGCAGAATATGACCACTATGAAAAAAAGAATATAATTTTCAAATAACTACAATATTCAGGATAATATTACACAGAATTTATTATATTGAATTGACTATACTGAATTCTTGCGAATAAATGCTAGATGAAAGAGGGCAATGGTTAGTGAAACAATCATCTGAAGAAATGGGTAAAGCAAAATTCATTCATATCAGAAATGTGTCCAGTATTTTGAAGATTCAAAAACCTACCTATAAAATAATGAGGCCATGCACTAAAGGAGTAGAAAACACTCTGCATGGTTGAAAAATTCAATTGTACACACCTTGTACCTATATAGCCCTTCCCATCCTCTACCACCTGGTTAGAGAAACATCATAGAAAAAACTGACACGAGCGTAACACAGAGGAAAGAACTATGGACTGAGAGTCAGGAAGCCTTCAGTTTCTCATCAACTACTCTGGGTCTCAGAATCTTCATCTGCCAAGTGGCTAGCAACTTAGGAGAGAAACCACAGGTAAGAATAGGATTAATAAATTGCTGGTGTATTTCAGTAAGGACATTAACGTATAAGCTATCCACATATGATAAAATCCCTATGAGGCTAAAATTACTTATATTTATAACTTAAGAAGAAAGGAATATTGTAGGCCAATTTTATTTTCAGCATAACACAAAAATCCAAAGCATATATGTGGAACTTTATTTATAACAAAAGGAACATTGAAGAAAAATGTTTTTAGTAAGTGGTACTAGGTCAAGTGGATATCCATATGGGGAAAAATGTATCTGAATCTCTATTACACACCATCAGAAAAATATCCCATGTGTACAATAAACCTAAATATAAATAAAACTTCAAAACAATTACACAGAGAATGTCTTCACGACAGAGCAGGCAAAGATTTTTTAAACCAGACACGAAAACGTGTCTAATCATAAAGGAAATGACTGAGAACTACTTTAAAATTAAGACCTATGCACACCAAGAGACATCAAGAAACTAAAATGGCAAGTGACAGGGAAGGAAAATATATCTGAAACATATATATATAGCTAATAATGGGCTTATATCTAGAATGTATTTTAAAAAGTCCTAGCAATCCATTTTTTAAAATGACAGATGACCCATGCTGGGCTGGCATGGTTCAGTGATTGAGCGTCGACCTAAGAATCAGGAGGTCAGGGTTTGATTCCTGGTCAGGACACATGCCAGGGTTGCAGGCTCAGTCCCCAATAGGGGGTGTCCAGGAGGCAGTCGATCAATGATTCTCTCTTATCATTGATGTTTCTATCTCTCTCTCCCTTCTTCTCTGAAATCAATAAAATATATTAAAAAATAATAAAATAAAATGACAGACCACCCAATTTTTTAAAATGGGCAAGAGACCTGAAAACACATTTTAAGAGAACATACCCAAATAACTGCTAAATTTGAAATGATGGTCTTCTTTATTAGTAATCAGAGAAATGCAGATAACAACCATATGAAGATATATGAATCAGAAACCTAAATTAATAAGAGTAACAATGCCAAGTATCAGTGAAAATGTAGAATAATGGCAACTTGCAAACAGTGCTAGTGAGAATATAAATAGGTACAACCAGCCTGGAAAACTGTCAATATAAACTAAAGGTAAATATACCCTAATAGAGGCCCGATGCATGAAATTCATGCAAGGGCCTTGGCCCCACCCAGTCCTCACCCACGGCCCCCGCCCACTGCAGCTTTGTACCACCTGCTGCGGCTTTGTCTGGAAGGAAGGACATCAGGTCAGAAGGATGTCCAGTCTAATTAGCATATTATGCTTTTATTATTATATATATTATTATAAATGGCCCAGCAATTCCACTCATATATTCCAAGAGAACGAATACATACACCAAAAGACAAGTACAAGAATGCTTTGAACAGAATCTACACTAATAAGAGTAACATGCAAATTGACCGTACTTTGTGATGCCCACCAGCCAATCAGGAGTGAGTATGCAAATTAACCCAAGAAAGATGGTGGGTTACTTTGCATACGCAGGCACTGAGCAGCTGGGGGGCGGGGCAGGACGCCTGCGTTGTCGCAGGCGTTCTGCACTGCCCCATCCGCTCTGGGCCTCTGGGCAGTGTGGGAAGGCAGAAAGGTGGCTCTGGGCTGGAGCAAAAAGGCAGCTCTGGCGAGAGCAAAGGTGATGCTGGCAGCCAGGGGAAAGAAGGCCCATTTTTGCATGAATCTTTGTGCATCAGGCCTCTAGTTATTCATTAAGCTACAAATTAAAAAGACAACTCAAAAGTCTACCGACAGTATGAAATAATCAAGTATGGCCTACTCACACAATGGAAAATTATAAAGCATTGAAAATAAACAACTATAGCTGAACCCAACAATGAAAATGTATCTTAAAAACATAATATTAACTGCCTGGCCCGCGTGGCTCAGTGATTGAGCATTGGTTGACCTCTGAAAAAGGTTCAATTCCAGGTCAGGTTACATGCCCGGGTTGTGGGCTCAATCCCCAAGGTGGGGCATGCAGAAGGCAGCCAATCAAGGATTCTCTCTCTTCATTGATGTGTCTATCTCTCTCCTTCTCCCTTCCTCTCTGAAATCAATAAAAAATTTATTTAAAAACCCCACAAAAACATATTATTAACTGAAAGAAGCCAGATATAAGAGTGTATACTATATGATTCCATTTATATAAAATTCAAAAATGGGCAAAACTAAACTATGGTGATAGAAGTCAAATTGTAGTTACTTTTCAGGAGAGAAAAGGGAAAGATTAAAATGGATTTGGGGAGGCTTCTGGAATGTTGTAACATTCTACTTCTTCACCTGCATGATGGATACATGGGTGAATTCACTTTGTGATAATTTACAGAGCTTCATACTTATGATTTATGTATTTTTCTGTATGGATGTCATATTTGAATAAAAAATTAAAATAAAAAAGTATTTCAATAAAAATTTTAATTACATAATTTATTATATGTAATATGTATATAACACATATATACATATATACAAGGTGGGGCAAAAGTAGGTTTATAGTTGTGAGTACCCAAAACATAGTTTATTCTTATATTATTAATTATTGTATTCTTTTCCATATGAATGACTGTAAAACTACTTCTGCTCCACCCCGTATATACTCTTACACATACAAATATATGTGGTAACATTTCTTTCATCCACTTAATATAGAATATATTCAAGTGAAATTCTTGTTAGCCCTACAAGTAGAAAGCAAATTAGTGAATAAGTAAGCAAAATATTTATTTATTGGGCAACCTTATCACCAAAAAATAATTAGCACTTGAAAAACTCTTACATAGTAAAAGCCAGATATAATGATATTTATGATAAAAGAACACACCACCACCTGTGAAGTAGTTTTGCTCCTCTTAATACCCCCTGCCAAAAATCTAATCAAGTCTCCAGATCCAACTATCAATTTACAGAATATAAAGACTTAAGAACATGTTAAACTGCACCACAGTAAAAGAATTAGCAATACCCAGAATATGGGAAACTTTATAGGATAAACTACCAGGCATATTCAAAAAATAAAATACAAGGCCAAAATAAAACAAAACAAAACAAAAAACACAAGTGCTAGGGCTACATGAAGATTTAAAAAGACATAAAACATATCAACTATTGGACTTCAAACTGCCAAAAATATATAGATACTTAGGACATTTGAAAAACAACTGGAAATTTGAACCTTGACTGCATATTTGATTTTACAGATTTATAAAGAAATTTAAGGTGTTAAGATAGTACTGTGGTTGTAATTGAAAAAAATATTTCTTCCCCTTAAATATATATTTAACTAGAGGCCCGGTGCATAAGATTCGTGCACTGGAGGGGGAGGGTTCCCTCAGCCCCAGCTGCACCCTCTCGCAGTCTGGGACCCCTTGGGGGATGACCCCTGTGGGAGTGCCCCTCAGCCAGAAGCCAGGCTCGCTACTCAGTAGCACTGCCTGAGCGGCACTCCCCCTGGGGGAGGGCATAGACCACCAGGGGAAGCTCCTGTGTTATGTATGCCCCCTGGTGGTGTGTCATAGCAACCAGTCATCCCACTGTTCAGTCAATTTGCATATTAGGGTTTTATTATCTAGTAGAGGCCCGGTGCATGAAATTCATGCACTTGTGGGGAGGGCCCTCAGCCTGGCCTGCGTCCCCTTGCAGTCCAGGACCTTTCGGGGGATTCCCACCTGCCAGCTTAGGACATCCTTAGCACTGCTGTGGAGGCAGGAGAGGCTCCTGCCACCACCACTGCACTCGCCAGCCATGAGCCCAGCTCAGGGATTCTGGCTAAGCAGCACACCCCTGTGGGAGTGCACTGACCACCAGGTGGTCAGTGTGCATCACAGTGACTGGTCATTCTGCTGTTCAGTCGATTTGCATATTACCCTTTTGTTATTATGTATAATAAATAAAAGTGTAATATGCTAATTAGACCGGACATCCTTCCTGATGACCTTCCAGACAAAACTGTCGTGGCGGGGGCCAAGGCAGAGGCAGAGGCAGCTGCAGCGGTGGTGGGGGTCAAGTCCCTTGCACGAATTTCGTTCATCCGGCCTCTAGTATAGGATAATTACAGAGGAAATGTTATGATGAATTGGATTTGCTTTAAAATAATACAGTATAAAAGTAAGTAGATAAGGGTATAACATACAAAACTGGCCACAGTTATTAATTGCTGAAGCTGGGCAGAGGGTACATTAAGGTTCATTGTATTATTCTGTTCAATATGTTTGAAATTTTCCATAATAAAAAGTTAAGCCCTAGCTGGTTTGGCTCAGTGGATAGAGTGTTGGCCTTCGGACTGAAGGGTCCTGGGTTCAATTCCGGTCAGGGCACATGCCTGGATTGTGGGCTGAATCCCCAGTAGGGTGCGTGCAGGAGGCAGCCAATCAATAATTCTCTCTCATCATTGATGTTTCTCTCTCTCCCTCTCTTGAAATCAATAAAGATATATTTTAAAAAATATATTTTAAAAAATCTTCCATGTTCCCCTTAAAATGGAGACTAAAATTTCATTACAAAAAGAACATATAATCGGAATAATGTCTTAAATAAAAATATAAACTCTAAGAAGTAGTACAGAAAAAAGTATCTTAAAAAAAAAGTTCTAATTCACTGGAAGCTCAAAAGGAATGTTATTAACTTGATTGCTGCTATTCTACTCATTCAGGATCTTCTTTTTATTTCACTAGGTTTTAAGGGTAATGATTAATTCTTATATAGTTTTCTGTTAGCCAGTATCTTGTATAATACCTTTCAACAGAAGGTACTCAAAAAATAATTAATGAATGGATTACTATTTTTATTAAATCCTTACTCAAGCCATCTTCCAAATTATGACCATACTGCCTGGTATCAAAAGATAGTTACCTACACCCTTGGCTGGGCGGGATCAGTGGGTGGGAACATTGTTCCATACACCAAAAGTTTGTGGGTTAGATTCCCAATCAGGGCACATACCTGTGTCGTGGGTTCGATCCCAGCTCTGGGGAGCATACAGGGCAGGGGGGAGGGGTTGTGGCAACCAGTCAACGTTTCTCTCTCTCTAAGTAAATAACATGTGCGTATAATGCAACAGTGTCCAAAACGATTACAGGGTCTAAGAACTTCTTAAAAATATATTTTTTTATTGATTTCAGAGAGGAAGGGAGAGGGAGAGAGAGATAGAAACATCAATGATGAGAAAGAATCACTGACTGGCTTCCTCCTGCAGTGGGGATCAAGTCCACAACCCCAGGCATGTGACCTTGACCAGAATCAAACCCAGGACCCTTTGGTCTGCAGGCTGACCCTCTATCCACTGAGCCAAACCAGCTACAGCTAAGAACTTTTTAAGTGGTGATAGCCTATATATCCTCTTGTATCTTTTGAATTTCAAAACATTTCAAAAAACTGAATCCATCTGAATGAACACATAAAATTAAAACTTTTAAAATCAATGGCAAAAATTTAGTAAGACTTACCTAGCAGGGGGAATTCCTCTCTTAGAAAGGTCCACTCTTACTTTCTCTCCCACATGTCTATAAATCTCCACTATAGCCAATATTGCGGCATCTCTCACCTGCCAAAGAATTCAGAACTTTAAAAAAACATGAGATACAATAAAATACTTCACATCAAGGTAACATTACACAAGAAGACAAACTTGAATCTCCAAACTGGTTTTAATATATCTAAACTCCTAAGAGATTCTGGCAGGTTATTAATAACAACAACAAAAAAACCCATAAAAAAGTAAGAGGAATGCCAAGAAACCTCTAGAGAAACCTTGTAAAAGATTTTACAAAAATCTCAAAAACATGTAAATAAAAGTTAGTAAAGTGGCCTTTAAAAAGTCTTCTTTTTGTAATAAGATTGGATAAGCACTGCCAATAATGAATACAAATCATTATCACGGTTAATATATTTTCCGGCCTTTCAAGAATGTGGCCTGGTCCTAGCTAGTTTGGTTCAGTGGTTAGAGTATTGGCCCACAGACTGAAGGGTTGTGGGTTCCATTCCATTCAAGGGCATGTACCTCATTTGCAGGCTCCATCCCCAGCCCCCTTTGGGCACGTGCAGGGGGCAACCAATAGATATGTCTCTCTCACATTGATGTTTCTCTTCTTCCCCTTCCTTCCACTCTCTCTAAAAATCAATGGAAAAAATATCCTCAGGTGAGGATTAACAACAACAAAAAAGAATATGGCCTGAGTGCAAACAAATATTTATACACCAATGTTCTTTAATATCATTATTCAAAGTAGCCAAAAAGTGGAAATAACCCACATATCCATGCGGGAATGAATGGATATTAAAAAGTGGTATATACATGCAATGGAATAGTATTCAGTCTTAAAAAGGAAAGGAAATTCTGACACATGCTGCAACATGAATGAACCTCGAAGACATTATACTAAGTAAAATATGCTAGATGCAAAAGTACAAATATTATATGGTTCCACTTTTATGAAGTTACCTAGAGTAGTGAAATTCCTATGGAGAGAAAGTAAAATATAATTGTGAGGAACTGAGGAGTTGGAGGGAATGGGGAGTTACTGTTTAATGGGAAGAAAGTTTCTATTTGGTAAAATGAAAAAGTTCTGGAGATGGATGGTGGTGATGGCTGCACAACAATGTGAGCGTACTTAATGCCAATAAACTGTACACTTTAAAATGGTTGAAACAGTAAATTTTATGTTGTGTATATTTTACCACAATTAAAAGGGGAAAAATGTGGCCTAAAGACAGGAATTTGGAAGATAGCTAGCTCTAATTGCCCTGCAGAGTTCACTGTCAGAGAGCAAATGAAGAGACAGAACTCTTTACAACCTCCAGAGGAGAAGCTAGCTAGGGACTAAAAGCAGGGAAAACTTTATGCAGGGTATTTCCAAATGCACAAGCTGTGCCAAAAAGGTTACAACTAAGATTCAACTCTACTAGA
Source organism: Corynorhinus townsendii (assembly GCA_026230045.1). Taxonomy (NCBI): domain Eukaryota; kingdom Metazoa; phylum Chordata; class Mammalia; order Chiroptera; family Vespertilionidae; genus Corynorhinus; species Corynorhinus townsendii. The sequence goes on along the minus strand of JAPDVU010000006.1, from coordinate 12,345,697 downwards.
AGGAATGGGATCCAGAACACACCCCTGTATTATGCCTACAGTATATGAAGCTCAGGTAAAAAAAATTTCTAACAAATGATACATCACTGGCACAAATTCCCTTTGTTAAATATGGTTTTGACTGTTGCAAAAAAAGTTGTTGTTATGCCACTCAGAAATAAAGGGAGCTGACAACCTGTTCTCACAATTAATACATAGGACTACAAAAGGGAATCCAAGTTATTTGTTACTCAATTTTTCAAACTCAAGAGCTATACTTTAGCCCTGGCCAGTATGGCTCAGTGGGTTGAAGCGTCATCCCAACCACCGAAGGGTCAAGGATTCCATCCCTGGTCAGGGCACATACCCACATTGCAGGTGCGATCTCCAGTCCAGGTGCGTACAAAACACAACTGATGAGTGATTTTCTCTCTCTCTCCCTCTCTCTTTTCTCTCTACAATCAATGAAAAACTTATCCTGGGGTGAAAATGTAAAAAAAAAAAAAAAGAATTATGGTTTAAAAGTCTTATTTATCCTTAATACTAGCTAACAACTAACAAACTTAAGCAACTTAAGTGAATATAATATGTTCTTAAAAACTAGCTTTGGTGGATTTTAAAGAAAAAAAAGAGGTGAAATCTTAACTTCACTAACCCCTTTCTACTCTCACTCTTCTTTTTAAAATAGACTAACAAGGGGACATGTGTAATATTTTCAATAATAAAGATAAATTAAAAAATAAAAATAAAATCAATTAAGAGCGCTAGCAAAGAAGCCGTAGCCAAAAAATTAGTCAACACTTAAATGTAAATAAAATTTTACCTGACTGTTGGAATCTCCAAATAGGATACACAAATGTGGTACCAACTTGCTGAGGACAAGTGGTTGAGCTCCAAAACTAAATATAATTTGAAAAAATAAAGAGAATTTGGTTTTAATCAAAAAGTAAACAAATATCCTTTGCTTTCTTCTTGTCTGTATTAATAAGACAGATATGGTAGAGAGCATGGGCACACATTATTAAAACATGAAGGTATGAGACACAAGCAAAAACTAATTCTAAACAATGTCAAATATGCAAACTTGAGTAATCATGACTGACAATGAAAATTGTCAATACAAGATCCAACAGAGCAAAATGTTCAACCAATGGCACTCTTAAACCAGGCAAATTCTCAATTACTCAAGAAAATTTGAGATTTTGTTTTAAAATAGTGATTTTTTTAGACTCTGGATCTCAAATTTGCATTCCAATAAAATCTTTATTTATGTATTAATTTTTGGTGAGGTCATGGGTTGAAAGCAAATGACAGGAGAGCCAAAAAACACAAAAGTTGTGCAGACTGAATGCACTTACAAGCTCTAGATGGCAGAAAGGACCATAGAGGAATAAAAGAAAATAAATGAAGGTATAGTTAGAGGAAAGGAAGTAACATTACAGGAAAAGTTGAAAGCTACTATATATGATCTACCTTGTTGCACAGAACTTAAAAAAAATAATCCAGAAAGAGAACAAAACTACAGTTTACAATTTCTTCAGATAGGAGCGCTGAGCCCTGTGGCATCTATGCTGTCAGCACTCTGCACACAGCTACCAGATTCGCGTTCTAGTTATCTGGGAGTCTTGTTCAGTCTATGATTTTCAAAACCACCCACATTGTTCTAGAAAGCTCAGGTGGGGAAATGGCTACAATATCTGAAATACCACTGAGTTAAAACCAGTTCCAAACTAGGTCCAGAACAGAAGTAGATCCTAAGTTATATAAACATATTTGCTATATGACCATCTACTTTCGGTAGCAACTATTAACATGCAAAAGAAAAAAAAGAAAAACACTTCTTATAACTAATAAATTTAAATTAACAACCTGAAAGATAACAATATGTACACAAAAATTAACAAAGGTATCAAATAAAATTAAAACTCTTGCACTTGAGGTCAATTAATAACTACTTAATATTTATTTCCATATCTCTTCTCGAGCTCTGTGAAATGGATATTACATTTTTAAGAAAAATGAAAAACACAGGCAGCTGTTTTCAGTAATCATAAAACTTACATGTTTAAGGTTTCAATAAGACACAGACACACGCCTTCTCGAGATCGAAAATTCTTGTGCTTAAAACCAGAAGCCAACTGTTCCCAAATGTGCTATTTGAAAGAAAAGTAAACATGTATAACAAAATATTAAATTACTCATGTCAAACTTACCAATCTTATTGGTAAATGAATTTTCCCCTTAGACTATTCACTTCTCTCCAAGTTTTTCTAAGCCAACTTTTCACTGATGTTGCACTCACCCAATTTTTTATATCTTAATTACATTTTTAGTTTTTATTTCATATACTAGAGGCCCGGTGCATGAAATTCGTGCACGAAGGTTATGTCCCTCAGCCCAGCCTGCACCCCCTCCAATCTGGGATCCCTCTCACAATCCAGGACTGCTGGCTCCCAAATGCTCGCCTGCCTGCCTGCCTGCCTTCCTGATTGCCCCTAACCGCTTCTGCCTGCCAGCCTGATCACCCCCTTACCACTCCCCTGCCAGCCTGATTGATGCCTAACTGTCCCCTGCCAGCCTGATTGCCCCTAACAGCCCTCCCCTGCAGGCCTGGTCCCCCCTCAATTGCTCTCCCCTGTAGGCCTGGGTTTCCCCGCCCCCCAACTGCCCTTCCCTGCAGCCCCCAACTTCCCTCCTCTGCCAGCCTGGTCAGCCCTAACTGCCCTCCCCTGCAGGCTTGATCACCCCCAACTGCCCTCCCTTGCAGACCTGGTCCCGCCCAACTGCCCTCCCCTGCTGCCATCTTGTCGCGGCCATCTTGTGTCCACATGGGGGCAGCCAACTATGACCACATGGGGACAGCCATCTTGTGTGTTGGAGTGATGGTCAATTTGCATATTACTCTTTTATTAGATAGGATTTCACTTTAGAATTAAATTATCCTCAGAAAAACTATGTCCAACATCCAAAATCATTAGAATTTCTAAGGACAGAATTTGTTCTAAGCTTTAGAAATCTTCAACAACAATGCTACCATTATAACTCCAATAGTCCAGTAAGCATTTAAAAGGTCCAATGTTGCCTAGCAACTACTACAGACTGTCATATGGAACAGGCTTTTTCAACATTTTAGAATTCAGGCTTTTCTCAGATCCAAATACAGAAACATATTTGAGCATGTCATTTTATTGTTAACCACTATAATTTATTTTAGAAAAAGCATAGATAAACCTATAAAAATAATCCAAAACAATTACATGAGTTTGGTATAAAAAGGAACCCAACTTTATTTTTCCAGCTATATGGCCAATTGTCCCAATTAATTTTTTTCTCCACATTTAGAAATATAATTTATTAAATTCAAGTGTGTACGCGCACGTGCACTCACACTCACACACACACACACACACACACACACACACACACACACACACACACACCTTTTCCTGGACTCTATTCTTTCTGAACTCTGTATTCAGTTCTACTAATATATTTCTCTCTTCTCTCATTCTCTGTCAAACTTTCTAGAAGGTAACTTGGAAGTTTACAAAACAGAACGAAACAAAACAAACCTGACTCTGCAACACCACCTCTGGAACATTATTCAATACTAGAGGCCCAGCGCATGAAATTTGTGCACGGGGATGTGTGTCTGTCAGCCCAGCCTGCACCCTCTCTAATCTGGGACCCCTTAAGGGATGTCCGACTGCCCGTTTAGGCCCGATCCAGGTAGGATCGGGCCTAAACGGGCAGTCGGACATCCCTCTCACAATCCAGGACTGCTGGCTCCCAACTGCTCGCCTGCCTGCCTTCCTGATCACCCCCTAACCACTTCCCTGACAGCCTGTTTGCCCCTAACTGTCCTCCCCTGCAGGCCTGGTCACCCCTAACTGTCCTCCCCTGCAGGCCTGGTCACCCCTAACTGCCCTCCCCTGCAGGCCTGGTCACCCCTAACTGCCCTCCCCTGCAGGCCTGATTGCCCACAACTGCCCTCCCCTGCAGGCCTTGATTGCCCACAACTGCCCTCCTTTGCAGGCCTGGTCCCTCCCAACTGCCCTCCCCTGCTGGCCATCTTGTGTGTTGGAGTGACAACCAATTTGCATATTATCCTTTTTATTAGATAGGAGTAGATAGGATAGAGGCTTGATGCACGGATGGGGGCTGGCTGGTTTGCCCTGAAGGATGTCCCGGATCAGGGTGGAGGTTCCCTTGGGGCATGGGGCGACCTGGGCAAGGGGCCTGTGATGGTTTGCAGGCCAGCCACACCCCCCGGCAACCCAAGCAGAGGCCCTGGTATCTGGGATTTATTTATCTTCTATAATTGAAACTTTGTAGCCTTGAGCGAAGGCCTGGACCTGCCAGGGCAGGCGGAAAGCTTGGCTTCCTTCATTGCCGGGGGCAACCCAAGCGTCCTGCTCTCTCCATGGCCGCAGCCATCTTGGTTGGTTTAAATTGCATACTCGTTCCTGATTGGCTGGTGGGCATGGCTTGTGTGTATAGTGGAGATACGGTCAATTTGTATATTACTCTTTTATTAGATAGGATGTGTACTTACAGTTATGTCCAAAGATACATGTACAAGGATATTTCCTATAGTACTATTTGTGATAATAGCATGTCAAAAACAAGTTAAAATTTGAACCACTAAACAAGGATTGAAGGGTACCCACCATACTATTAACAAGGACTTTGGTTAACTCTGGGGAAACAGTTTACTTTTACAAAGCAATACTCTTTGGCTTTTTTATAAATCATGTAATATTATAATTTTTAAACTGTATTTTAAATGATAACACATAATATCATCATGTGTATTGCAAATTCTGATCTTTTTCTACTTAACATGGGCTACTCTTTAAATGTTTTATACATGTCAACTAATTTCTGCTCCTTTCAAAACAATTCCACATAAGGGCAATTTTTTTTTTTTACTGTATTCATAAAATGCAGGTCACTGTCATAAAGTATATATACCTTATACAATTAGTAACTACCTGTTAAAATAAAAAAATTTCTTCCTGTCTTTGCAAGAGTTGCAGAAATTAACATAACATTCAGTATTTCTCAAAATAAACTTTTCACTGAACATTTTATAATAATGCAGATAAGAAAAAACTGAAAATTCTAAAAAATAATATTATCAGTATACTGTCAAGTCACTAAAATCTCCTAGTTAGCTTTTTAAAAAAGCATGAGTTGGAAAAAAACAAAAAGTTAAATACAGATATTTAATCTTAAATTTCAACTTCTTTAAAGCATTAGCAACAATTGTTTAAAATTTCAGCTTTCATGTCCCCTGGAGACTGACTTGCTGTGATTACCATCTATCCTTACTGATATTTCATCAATAGTTAGCAAAATAGGAATTTTAAATGTAGGCTTACCATAGGTGGTGCTACTTGGTCCATTAACTTCAAGAGCAGAATCTGAGCTTCATCACGAATTTTGTCTTTGGCATCTCCCAGTCTGTCTATTAAAGCTACAATAACTAGAGAGAGAGGAAAAAGAATAAATAAGCTGTATTTTATAAAATTACCAATAGCAATTGTTTTCATAAATTAAAAGTTATGAAGTAAGCAAATTGTTTTCACTTCTTTTTTTCAGGAGTATAATAAACAATAACTGAGAAGCAAGCTCACAACACTTAAGGAGAAAAGAAATTACATTCTTTTTGGTAGGATATGATTATAGAGTGAGAAGCCAACTATACCAAATGGAGTGATGCCATTCCAATATTTAAGCTTAATTAAGGAAATGATTGTGTAAGAAAACAAGAAGTTCTCATTATAATCATAAGCCTAATCATGAGGCAACACAAATACCTGACAACTGGAACAATGTAAATCCTTCTCATCTTGCTTAGATGTATTGTTAACACTAGAGAAATTCATCAACATCTATAGAACTAGCTATTGTGGGACTCTGGTTCTGATAGCTTCTGAGAGTCAGTCCAGGACAATAATAAACCTTCACGTTAGATATAATTATATACTAAGAACTGAATTATCTCATTTAGTTCCACTGCCTCAATGTGACCAGTCAGTACATTAAACCCCATCTGACCCTCTGCGTCTGAAAAATAAGTGATATATGTAATGCTTAGAATTACTCTCAAGTCTAAATACTGTCTGTAACAACTAATAATAGGTGCTACTATAGGGCAGGGGTCACAAACATACACCTACAGCCAGAGAGGTATGGGAAATACAAAAAATGAACCAGGTCTAAGAACTACAGTAGTCCAACTTTGCTGTATTATAACTGACATTCTCAGTTTTGAGGAGACAAGAGGAGATAGGAAGGACTTAGGAACGGAAAAGCTCATGATCCAGACAAAAGGGAAGCTACAACACAGCTTCAACCAATAATTAGTTACATATGGGAATACAAGGTTGGGGTTGCCACATTGGCCAATCTTTCAAAACAAATCATAAATATGAATTTTAATGTAAAACTTCCTAATGTTAAACACTGATTTAATGTTTTAAGAAAATACATAAAACATATTTACAGAGCAAATATTTAAAAACCTATCCTAGGATTTTAAGCAGGAGACTGATGTAGTAAAAAAAAAAAAAAGAAAAAATCTTTTCAGAAGTTATCCCTCAGAGAATGAATTGGAACCAGGCATTAATTTAAAAAGGAACAATAAATATAGGAAAATTCACTAAGATGCTTCTGCAGAAAGGATAGCTAGACGATAAAAATAAAAGTGGAAACTGGCAGAATTTGGTGCCATACAAAATATGAAGAAAAAAGCTGACCAAAGATAATTCAAAAATAAGTGTGATGATATGTTATGAGACATTAACTTAATCCATAGGAGAAATTAACAAACATCTGAGGTTACCCTTAAATGTTTCTAAATAATCAGAACCAAATCCACTCACTAAAGCACTCCAAAGGTACATGAAGGTCACTCAGGTTTAGAAAATAGGTCAGAGCCAACTCTAATCCTAACTACTACACAAAGAAGAGCCTTGTACTGGTATAATGCTCTTCTTTGCAAACACACTGTAAGTAAGTGCTGTTCAAAGTATGGCTGGTAGCCCAGGACCAGTCTACAAATTGTCTGCAGTAAGAAAAATTAAGAGTGTTTATAAAATAAAGTTTTTAAAACAATCTGACCAAAGTAATTTTGTTTGTTAAATCTAATAATAACAAATTGGGCCTTGTATTTTTTCATTTCATTTTTCTATAACCTATTTTTATTGCATTTTACAAAATATTGGTCTGCAACAAACGAGCAATGAAAGAACTAGTCCTTCACCACAGAAAGTTTGAAAAGTGGTGCTATAAGTTATATTATAAATTTTTAATATGTTATAAAAAAGAGTAAAAATATAGTAAAAATTTTGAAACTATAAAGTAAAAATCTATTACACTATACTTAGTAAGTTTCTTGCTTTTGTTTGTCTCAAAAGGAATATAATTATCTATTTGAATATGCTTAAAGTCTTTTATGTCTGGGTAAACTATAATGCTATTTAGCAGATCTCTGAGTTGTACAAAATTACATTTTTGCATTTACAGATAACTAATTCTGTTAAACAAAAACTATGGGAAAAAGTCAGTATGTCAAAACCTACAATAATTTTTATTTTATTTAAAAAAATATATTTTTATTGATTTCAGAGAGGAAGGCAGAGGGAGAGAGAGAAAGGAACAGCAACGATAAGAGAGAATCATTGATCAGCTAGCGACCTCATGCATCACACTGGGGATCGAGCCCACAACCCAGGCATGTGCTCTGACTGGGAACTGAACTGTGGCCTCCTGGTTCTTAAGTTGATGCTCAACCACTGAGCCACACCAGCTGGGCCTACAATGATTTTTAAATAAATAAAGTTAACTTACCCATTGCTACATAGGACTTAAATCGTGTTGACAATCTGTCCACAAAGGCACTTAAAATTTCCAATCCCATTAATGATATCTATAGACAGAAAAAAATTTTTAATGAATACAAATTACCTATGCATACTTTAATACCAGTTTACAATTGTTGACATATGAAGACCTTCATATAATATACAAGAGGCCTGGTGCACTAAATTCGTGCCCTGGGGGGTGGGGGGGGGAATTGGGGTCCCTCAGCTCAGCCTGCACCTGCTCACAGTCCAGGAGCCTTCAGGGGATGTCTGACTGGCAGCTTAGGCCCGCTCCCTGTGCAGGGAGCAAGCCTAAGCCATCAGTAGGACATCCTTAGTGCTGGGACATCCTTAGTGCTGCCGCGGAGGCAGGAGAGGCTCCCGCCACTGCCGCTGTGCTCGCCAGCTGTGAGCCCGGCTTCTGGCTGAGCGGTGCTTCCCCTGTGGGAGCACACTGACCACCAGGGGGCAGCTCCTACGTTGAAGCCTGCCCCCTGGTGGTCAGTGCATGTCATAGAGAACAATTGTTCCGCTGTTCAGTTGATTTGCATATTAGCCTTTTATCATATAGGATACTATCAAGGTGATGCCGACCCTGGAAAGCATCATCCTTCAAAAGGCAAAGGGGCTGTGATTTTCAGATTCCAAAAAAAGACTTGAAATCCTAGCACATTACTTAGCCTAGCACTTGACAGTTATAATATAAATGCTATTTATTATTTTCTCCATTTTTTAGAATCAACTTAGTGTTTATTTTTGCAGATAGACAACATAAAAAAGTGAAAATAGAGCTGACAAATGATAGGATACTGAAGAGGTTTATAGAAGGACAAAAAAGGAAAAGGAGAAGGAAAATTCTCATCTCCCTAGGTTTAAGTACTCCTCCAATAATTTACCAGGTCTGTGACTTAAAGCAAAATACATCGTTTCTACAAAATGAGGAAAATAATAGTACAGCCTTTATAAGGCCACCTTAAAGATTAAAATGAGGTAATGCAAATAAACCACTCTGAGACAGTGCCTGATGCTAAGGCTTCTTTAAATGGTGGTTATTATATTTAATTGCACTTTAAAGGACATTTTATTGTCATAGTACCATTTTAAATTTTGGGGACTCCTGAAATCACAGGACTGTTCTTACCACAAGTCAAAAGCCAGTTTGTGTGTGTGTGTGTGCGTGCATGTGTGTGTGTGTGTGTGTATACACATACTTATTTCCATATTTTTAACCTCCAAGACTGACCTCTGCATTTCAATAAACAGCACCCTCTACTGGTGCCCAAGCAAAGCAATTATCCCTAATTCTCTCAACCCGCACACTCATTCCAATGGGAGGTCCTATCCTATCCCCAATCATATTCCAAATCTTCTACTTCTCAGCATTGCCAATGTGACCAAACCAGCCTTAGCCACCATCATCTCCCTGCTTCTCCTGCTGCTCCTTTTCAGAGTTCAGTCTCCACAAAGGAGCCACGGTCCCTCTACATAAAACTCTCCATTGATTTAGAATAAAATCTTATACGTCTCTTTCCACCTGTCTCCCCAACTTCATTCTCTTAACATCTCACTCATTTGTAAGCTCTAGCCATAATGGCCTTCTGTATGTTTAACAGAATTAGGGCCTCTGCATTTGCAGTTTTCTCTGCCTATATTTCACTCCTGTATTCCTTTCATGTCAGAGTCAAATTTCACCTAACTTCTTTGATTACACAAAATAGTCTCACCACACGCTCATTCTTTCACGTCAGTTGATTTAGAAGCACTTGTTACCTGAAATGATCTAATTTGTGTACTCATCCATCTTCTTTCTAATAGGATCTCCATGACAGCAGGGATCTCACTCTCCAATCTCATTTAAGTCACCCTCTCATGAGGTCTTCAGTGACCAGTTGTTTAATTCTAACATCTGCATCCTGCCCAACACTCCCTATTCTCATCATTGCTTTTCTCCAAAGTAAATATCACCTTTTAACATACTGATGTTAGTTATCTATCTTGTTTATATTCTTCTCCCCCACTAAAATCTACATCCATAAAGGCAAAGATTTCTGTCATTTTCCCCCCTATTGTATCAGAAGTGCCCAGAAGACTGAGCGCTGCACATGGTAGGTCTTCAATAAATATCCAAATGAGGCTGAATGAATATTGTTAGTCTTGTTCACAGCTGGATCATTAGAATCTAGAATACCCAGCACATAGTATAGTCACTTCCAATTGATTGATGCGATGGCAGTTATTAAGACACTCAAATTCTGAGGTGCTATCAAATCCAAAGGAACATTTTTATTTTGCTCAGCATAATTTAAAATTTAACTACAACTGTCTGTTTGTGTGTACGTTAAAAAATTCTGACACACTTTTTCCAAGAGAAATGTTTTACTGTATCGTGAGTAAAAAATGATGACCTAATTTGAAGCAACTAAGGTTATAAATAACAAACTAATTAGAATGTCCTCTAACAATGTCAGAAAAGCTTCTATACAGCATTCTGTAGAAAGGAGAGAACTAACGCTTCTGGAAGGAGAGAGCAGAATTGGTGAATGAATGTCTTTGAGTAGGCAAAAGGGCATAGGATCTAATATGCATGTGGAGGGATTGGTATAAGAAAGATAGACAATTCGTGCACTGTAACTGAGAAGAAAGTAGAATATATGGGGACAGCTACAAGGAAGTGTATAGATAAGACTGTAGGAGACTGAGACATCTCTTCTGATTGCTGAAATTGTCTCCAGCAACAGTATCTAGTGAGGAGCATGGAGAGAATGTGCAGTAAAGAGATGAGAATTTGGGTCAGGCACCTGATGGATTCTAACTCTTAAACACTAGTTAAAGGAAAAACACAGCACTTGAGTGAAGTAGTGCATAGCAACTTAAAGAAAAATTGAGATACGGTGGTATTATACAAGCCAAGAGTGTTTCAAGAGATGTGACTGCTCAAATGCCATTCACTGATTGTGAATGACCCCCAGCCAGCAAGCACTGAAGAAAGGGAGTAAGCATTACTAAGTTAGTTAGCACAAGGGTCTCAAGGTCTGAGAAGTTCTAAATGTTATTACTAAATGTTATTCTTGCTAAATGTTAAAATGTAGCATAGCATTTTGCAGGTACAGCTGTAAACAAGGTAAGTTTGACAGGAACCTAACAGGGATATGTGCAGCTAACCACAAAGAAGAAACCAACATGTAAATGACCAAAGAAGTATGTTTAAGCAAAGGCTAAGACTCCCTTCCAAGAGACAGAGCTTTGGACAGGAATCCGGTCTCCTTTCCTTGGTACAAGTAAATTAAACTACCTTGTGACCATCGGGTCTCCTCTTTGAATTGAGTTCCAAATTCCCTAGCATTACCAAAAAGCTGACTTCCTGTAACAGCCTATGCTGCAACATAAAATCAATTATCTTAGTGTTTATATGCCCTTCTTAAAGTATAAGTAAATTTGGCTTGTTTCTTCCAAAGAAATAAGAATAATCCCCAAACAGTAGTGATACATAATTAAATATTAACTTTTTCCAAAGTTAAAAAGGAGATAGTATGTAATGGAGCACGAAGGTAGTAATTTTCAAACTGTTTATTATCTTGTAAAAGTCAATCCTTTCCAAAACTCATACAAATTTCACTATTAAATCTTCCTAATAACCGTAGTATGCCTTTCTTCTCTATGAGGACAGTTTTCACAGTACAGCCTATTCACTGGATTATAACATATATTACCAAGAATACTTCACTTCATCCATAGGAGGTTTGGGCCAGTATTTTAAAGCAACACTGCCACCAGAAGACTAGAAAGAAAAGTAACTGCTAAAAAACTACAACACAAGCTAATTACAGCATTTTTACCGGGTCTCCCAAAGTAGCTACATTATAACCTGCCTACTACTACCGGCTCATCAGAAACACTTAAATCTTTCTTGTACCTCATTCTTTTATGTATTTATTTATTTTCTGCATCAGCTGACCTGCAAGGACACGGTTTCATCTCCGAGGTCAGGCCTCAACTGCGTGAAACCGAAATGACAGAGAGCATTCAATTCTTTTCTGTAGACAATAAATAAAAAGCAAATACGTAATGCCCTGGAGTCAGCATCTTGTTATTAAGATTTAACGGCACCTAACTAAGCTCTAAAAGATGCTTTAGGGGTGAAGAACACAACCTTCCAGACACGAAATTTATAAAAGAAAAAGGAAACAGGAGATTAAGGATAAAAATCACTTATTAAAGAGGGATTAACTTGACATCTCTTTGTAATACCTGGATTCTAACGTCTTCTGTCTCGGTATAGAATAGTGCTTACTTAGGGACGTACAAATGTAAAAAAAAAAAAAAAAAAAAAAGCCTTCGAGCCCTTTATGTGAGTTATCACCGATTTTTAAAAAATTAATGATTAAACATTGTGTCCTAATGCCAATAACGCAGCATCGTGTCGGGGAATCGCTGAATTTGTCATTGTTCACAATTACGGAAAAACTTGGTCGTGATGGGAAGTCAGTCCCCTTCTCCGATTCGGAGAGGCAGGCTCGCCCGAGGACCCCCGGGTCCCGGGTTTCCCCTTTCCAGGGTGGTTCCGCGGAACCGGGCGTCCCCAAGGGGGCTCGCCGGGCCGGACCCGCACGTCCGGAATTAAAGGGCTGGCCAGGGAGGGCGTGCCCAGCCCGGCCGCGCCGCCGCCGCCGCTGCCGCTTACCCGGTAGTTGCTCGAGCCCACCCAGCCGGTGAGGGCGTCGATCGTCTTGCCCAGGCTCCCCACGTCCTCCTCCAGGTCCGGGATGGCTCCGGGGAGGCCGAGGTACAGCAGCAGCTCCTGGCCGACCTGCTGGCGGCCGCCGACGTCCTTCTGCTGCACCTGGGCGCTGAAGTACTCCATGCTGCGGGGCTCCATGGCCGCGGCCGCCCGCCCGCCCGCCTGCCCGCCAGGGGCCGACTTTTGCCGGGGGCCGCCCAGCCGCCAGTGCGGGTCCCCGCGGGAAAGGGCGGGACGCGCCGGGTCAGGCCGAGGGGCGGCTCGCGGGGCGCGGCGGGCGGCGGGAGCGGCGCCAGGCGCCCAGCGGCCCCCAAACTAGTCAAACTCGGCGCCCCCCGACACCCAGCCCGCTTCAGAGGCCGCGGCCGCCGGCGACGTCAGCACGCGCGTGACGTCAGCACGACGTCGGCGAGCTTCCGCGGGTCTAGACTAGAGCTCGGCGACGGCGGCGGCAGTGACTGCTGGAACCGCTGGGCGAATGGGAGCCCAGGCGGAGGGCGTTAGGGTGGCACTCGCTCGGCAATCCCTGGAGCCCGGCTGTCCTCCGTCACCCGCTATGACAGCGCCCTGCCCTCGCCCGGCAAAATATAGAAAGTTTCCCACTTTTCCTCCCCTTAAAGTCAGTATTTGGAAAAGTAGCTGGTATTTGGAAGCCCTCTTCCCCAGCCCCGCTCCAGTTTGTTTTTACCTTGTAGAATACACTCCTTCATTAAAGAAACATCATGACCCCTGTTTCCAGCCACCACCACTACTGATTGGGTGACTGTGCCTTTTTCATTTTTAATTGCGTTTTAGTTTCCATAGAGTAAAATGCACAGATTTTAAGTGTACAGTCCATGAGTTTTGGCAAATGTATTCACCAGTGTAACCCGCCAGCCTCCCCAACGAAGATGTAGCACATTATCCATCACTCGGGGAACTTCCCAGTCAATACCCACTGCCTCCCTAGGCAATTCTAATCCGATTTCACTTTAGCGTAGTTTTTTCTGTTCTTTTACATTACATAACTTCATAGAGTCTACACTTTTTTCCCCCCAAATTTATCTTTTTGTCGAAAGTATTACAGAAGTGCCTTTCTTCCCTCCTCCCTCCCCCCCCTCCACCCCACACACACTGACCCCCTCCACCCTGCACCCGCAGATCCCAGGCCTTCACTACACTGTCTGTGTCCACGCCTATGCATATATGCATGCAAATTCCCCGGTTAATATCTCCCCACCCACCTCTCCACCCCGCCTTCCCTCTGAGATTTGTCAGTCTGTTTCAAGCTTCTGTACTCTTTCTGAGTCGGGTTTCTTTCTTAGCGTAATTTTTTGGGATTCATCCCGTGCTGTTGTAGTGTTAGTAGTCCCTTTTGATTGCTCAGTATTACCCATTGTATGGAAGCATCACAATTGCTGACTCATTCACCTGTTTACAGACATTTGCATTGTTTCCAGTTTTTTGTAATTATATATAAAGCTGCTATAATCATTTATGTTCAAGTCATTGTGTGGACAATTGTGTTCATTTCTATTGGGTAAAATACCATGGACTCTGTGGGGGATAAAAAATAATAATAATTTTCCTCCCACCTTCTAAATTCTAGCTGGGCTAATCAAATTAACAGATGAAAACCAATTTCAATATGTGTGTGTGTGGGGGGGGGAGAATTCACATAAGTATAAACATTCCAGATAGTGAAGTAAATTAGGTATATATGTTATCTTGGATAAAGGAGAGGGGGAATCTTAAGATTCCAAAAACCAGAATGGGCCATTTGCAGATAAGGAAGAACAGAACAAGGCAGGCAATTTTTTGCTAGGCAACCTAGAAACAACAAGACAAAGGGGCATCCAGTAAACAGGCCTATGCTTGACATCTTCCCGCCTGCCATGCTCAATTCAGATTAAGCTGAGGTTAAGATTTCTTTCCTGGAGCAAGTTTTTCTATCTGAATCTCTTAGTCAGGAAAGGGGAGAAAAGTCAAAGATTCTGAGTCTTTCCTTAGAAACCAGCTTTAAAAAGGCAAAACTTTGGTTCCTTTCAACTGGAATTATTAGTTCTTATAAGTGTACTAGAGGCCCAGTGCACTACTGGGGGTCCCTCAGCCCAGCATGTACCCTCTCACAGTCCTGGACCCCTTGGGGGATGTCCTTCTGCCGGCTTAGGCCCCATCCCCTGGGGGATCGTGCCTAAGCCAGCAGTCAGACATCCCTCTCAAAGTCTGGGGCTCTCACAGTCTGGAACCCCTCACTCCTTACTGCCTGCCTGCAGCGGAGGCAGGAGAGGCTCCCGCCACTGCTGCTGCACTCACCAACCAGGCTTCTGGCTGAGCAGTGCTCCCCCTGTGGGAACACACTGACCACCAGGGGGCAGCTCCTGCATTGAGTGTCTGCCCCCTGGTGGTCAGTGCACGTCATGGTGACCGGTTGTTCTGCCATTTGGTCGATTTGCATATTAGGGTTTTATTATATAGGAAGGATGAGAAACTATCAAATTGCTTTTCTTTTTTTTTTAATTTAATTTTATTTTTATTGTTTTAAGTATTACAAATAGTAGTACATATGTCTCCTTTTTTTTTTCCCCTTTGATCTCCCCCCGACCTCCCATACCCCCAGGACATGCCTTCACCTGCCCACCCTCCCCCCGCCCCCCGCCCCAGTGTCTTATATCCATTGGTTGTGCTTATATGCATGCGTACAAGTCCTTCGGTTGGTCTCTTACAGCCCTCCTCGCCCAACCACCCCTGTCTTCCCAATGTAGTTTGACAGTCTGTTCAATGCTTCTTTGCCTCTGTATCTTTTTCCCACCATTTCTTTCCTTTAAAAAGTTTTGCCTTTGCAGACTGGAAATAAACATATAATAACAAAACAAGACAAAACAAAAAAATGTTTGAGTCCCAATTTCAATGTCCAACAGTTCCTTATGTGTACATGTCAGCAGTGATATCTGGATGGTGGGCACATGGTGGCAATGCAGGTCCGACCCTCTCTGGTTTGGTCCTAGGTAACCTGCAGCGGTGCACAGCTGCTGACTGCTCCCATGGCAAGGCGTTGTCAGCGTCTTCCATCTCTGGACTGTTTTTTCCTCTTGTCTTCGTGGTTGGAGCACTCCTGTCAATTCCTCTCTGTTGCAGGAATCCATCTGGTCTTGGGGTTGTTTTCTGAAAATATACAAATATATTCTCAACCACAAGTTAATAAAGGAATCTTTTCTATATAATTGATTTGGGATCCTTTTTATTTTTGTTCAAACGATTTTCCTTTGTCTTATTTAGACACCATGTGTGTTTTTAATGGCTGTCTTGCTGTTAGCATTGCAAATGAACCTTAATTTGGTAAAGTAAAAATTTTCTAGATGTAATTTACTTATAGGATATTTTTCCTTACGTGATATTGCCCTACTATCCCCCCCCTTTTTTTTTAATGGAGGTTTTTGTAAATTTTATAATGCAGTCTTGATAACTTTAAATTTAAAAAAATTTTTTTTTTCCCCCACACATATGACTGCTTTAGGTTCATTGGATATTCAGGAATTTTACCATGAGATGAACTACCAATAGAAATTTTAGTTATTACTTTAAGAATAGCTTTTTGTCCAGTACTTGAATATTCACTTATTTCAATTAGCCTATTTAAATTAATCTGAAAACTCGATTACTATTTTACTGTCAAATTTAATACTCTACCAACAATCTTAGTTTACCCTGTAAATATTAGTGGGAAGGATTATTTGCTTTCTTGAGTGGGCCCTGAGCATTCCAAATGCTCGGCTGAATTTAGATATAGGGCAACTGCTGTCGGCCAAATCTCTTTTCTGTTACCTGGGTCCCAATCTGAGCTGGGCCAAGTCTCTGTCACCTGTATCTCGATGTGAGCTGGGCCGGGTCTCTTTCTGTTGCCTGGGTCCCGATCTGAGCTGGGTGTGGGAAGCACGAAGCAGCCATGGGGGTAGGAGACCTCCTTTAGAAGGGGGTGAGGGTTCAAGCCCCTGCAATGTTGGGGGGGGTGAGGGTCTGTGCCCCACTTCTGTTGCCCCCCCTCAAACTGCTTTTCCAAAGTGGCTGCACCATATTACACCCCCACCAGCAATGCTTGAGAGTCCCAGTTGCTCCATATCCTCCACAATATTAGTAAGTTAGGGGTTATTAGTTTTAGCTATTTTAATGGGTCTAAAGTAGTCTCTACTATATCCTAAATGCACACTATATTTACCTGCCTGCCAACTATTTCCAACTACAACTTAATAATGATCTGTCTAATGTGGTCTCCTCTACGATGCAGAAAGCTCCAAGGTCATTTGTTTTCTCTCAGATGGTGCTCGGCCAATATTGGGCACTCATTCAATTTAAGTTGAACAAGTGAATGAAAAGTGACATTTGAAATGTTCACAATAAGAAAATAATAACAATAATAAGACACTCCAAATTCAAAGAAACCTGACTCTTTTCTGTGTTTATTTTTTTTCTTTATTTCTGAGTTTCACATTGTATTGTGTTGTAAAATTTCTTCCATATTTAATTGACTGTAATTTCTCTGAAACTGGACCTCAAGCAAGGAAATTGTGCTTACTATTCCTTAGGTAGCTAAAGGTTCCATTCATCAAGGGTTGCAGAAGAATATAAAAAGAGGTTCCAGCCCAACTGGCATGGCTCAGTGGTTGAGTGGCTACCTGTGAACCAAAAGGTCCGATTGGATTCCCGGTCAGGGCACATGCCCAGGTTGCAGGCTCAGTCCCCAAGTAGGGCGGAGGGTGTGCAGGAGGCAGCCGACCTATGATTCTCTCTCATCATTGATGTTTCTATCTCTTTCTCCCTTTTCCTTCCTCTCTGAAATCAATAAAAATATATTTTTTAAAAATAGAGGGCCTGTCCACAAGAAGTTTACATTTTAATTGCCAGTGATCAGATGCAATATGTAGTATAGAAAAAATAAAATGTAGGAGCCCTGGATTCTAGGTTCAGCCCTACCTGTCCCTGACACCAAAAGTGATGGTTGCTCTTAGCCCTGTGTTGTCTTCATTCACCTTTCTGAAACTTACATAACTCAATAATCACACTAGATAGTCTTTAAATTATAACTAATCTTTCAGTTATAAGAAAATATTCTGGCATTTGAATAACTTTGGAAATACCTATGAAATGCTTAGTAACAATGGTTACTATTACCTGTGTATACCCTCTGTGTGTTTCATTAACTCATCAACAAATATATTCTGAGCACTTATGAATTAGACTCTGTGCCACGTTCCATAGATACAAATTTTATTTATTTTTATTTTTAAAATATTTTTTTATTGATTTCTGAGAGGAAGGGAGAGGGAGAGATAGATAGAAACATCAATGATGAGAGAGAATCATTGACTGGCTGCCTCCTGCACTGGGGATCGAGCCTGCACTGGGGAGTGAGCCAGCAACCTGGGCATATGCCCTGACCAGGAATCGAACCATAACCTCCTGGTTCATAGGTCGATGCTCAACCACTGAGCCACACTGGCTGGGGCAAGTTTGTTTAGATAAACTCAAAACAAACTCAAACAGAAACAGGAAAACCAACACTTCCAGGATGCTGTGATTGGGTAAGCAGAGGGTTTTGGCAAGTCTAGATGAGAGGCTCCTTATCTAGATGGCACTGAGAATGCGGATTGGAAAGTTGTCAACCAGAGTTGAGTTTTAAGGCTGCATAGGAATTAGCTAATTAAAGAAGTGGTTTCCTGGAGAATAGCATGTTTATTTACAAGATATAGTCTTGACTATTTTAACATTTATTATTATGATTACATACCTAGTAAAAAACTACATATTTCTCCATATCACTATTGCCTGTTCTAGGTTAAACAGACCAGAAAGTTCTCAAAGTTTCTAATTCACAGCACTCTTATTACCTCTTTTTTCCCCCCACATATTTCTAGACCAAACAAACAAAAAACCATTCACTGGATAGAAAGATCCAAACACTTAGTGAGTAGTCATGTCCTAACATCTTATTAGGTATCTGAAAAAATAATACACATAAATTAGGAAAAATAGATTTCTGTTTCATTCTTAAATAACAATACTTAGATGTTAATAAGATGTCTGTGCCTGTTGGTCACTGTGCAACTCCTCAAACCTCTGAATGAGACCAGACACTGCCATCTTCATCCTGCTGTATGTTGATTTTCATGCAGCACTTGCTTTTATCACAACAACCTCAGAAAACACAGTCTTGCAAAGATAGGATATCAGTGAAAGAAATAAATGTATTACAATTTAATGTTGAAACTGTGAATGCCTTCGAGCCAGTAGTTCATTCCATGTCTAACAGATGCCACTGTTTCCCTTTAAGACTTAAAATATCCAGCTCTTGCGGAGGTTGCTGCAGCACTCCGGGGTTCCTGACTACACAGTTTAGGAAACTTGCCGTGCAGATGCCTGATGATGCCCAAATTATCAGAGACAACGAATAGAAAATGCAAGCAGGAGCTCGTGTAGGAAGCGGGCATGGGCCCAGTGAGAACAGGGCTTCACCAAGCTGTTGCCTAAAGAGCTCACCATAACCTATGTTAGATCTTTCAATCCTCCAGGCAACCCTGTGTGGGAGGTATTATATCCCCATTTTAGAGACAGCTGAGCTCAGGGGTTAAGTCTCTGGTCTTGCTCATGATTTCATCACTTAAGCCCAGGATATCTGCCTTCTGTGGTCTCTCAAATAATCTTTCTTTTAAATCTATTTTTTTATTGGTTTCAGAGAGGAAGGGAGAGGGAGAGAGAGATAGAAACATCAATGAGGAGAGAGAATCATCGATTGGCTGCCTTCTCCATGGTCCCCAGTGGGGACAGAGCCATAACCCCCGCATGTGCCTAACCAGGAATTGAACCGTGACCTCCTGGTTCATAGGTCGACGCTCAACCACTGAGCCCACAGCCTTCCAAATAATCTTAAAAGAAATAAAATGAAAACAGAAGTTGAGAATTAGCTACCCAAATAATAATGCTCCTCGTATGCACACAGCCTTTCTTTAAAAGATCTTAAAAAAATATTATTTTCACTTAAAACCTTCCTTTTTCTGAATTCCTCTTAAAAAGAATAAGGAGATGAAGAAAGTGGGTAGGAACATTAGGGAACAAAATAGTGTAGGAAACATCTACATTCTTTCATGATCGGTCACTAAAATATATCTAGGAGCACAAGTCTATTTTTAACTGGCAACAAGACTGAAATAGGTCATTTCAATAGGAGAGACTGACTTCCTGACCTATTTGTTCAGTATTTGTGATAACAGTGGAAACTTTGAGTGGACTTTGTTCTGATGTGGGACTTTATTTTCCACATGAAGTCTAAGACAAATCGCCACACTGCTAGTTGGAAACCATACTTTAAATATCTGTCAAGAATGGCACTGGGTTAGGTACTAGAGTGGTGGCACTGGATGGCCTACCAAAGATAGATCACAAAAATCCCTTCTCAAACCTGAAGAGGGATATGCACATGACTGCTCAGACCACCTTCATTCTTAGTAGCTCAAGTAGGAAAATTTGGTGCTTTGTTATTATCAAGGTGATATTTTCCTGTCAAACATGTCAAAGATGAGCTCCACTGTGGTAAGAAAGGCCATGAAACTATCACTGGGAGCCACTACATTTATGTGAAATTTCTTACCCAGGCTGCAAGGATCCACCAATCTGATATTTTCAAAAATAAAGTTTCCACCTTATGAAAGACAGTTTTAAAAAATGTTTAAGATAAAAAAATTTACTCATTAACTCCCATAAAATCAATTCCTACCCAGTTGCCTGTGACTGGGTGTTTTGTCCCAAATGGCACTTCATTTGCATTCTAGCAGTCTTGTCATGTGCAATGAAAATATTAGCAGTACTTGGCCACTGTCATTTGAGAGTTTAGCTTTAAAATGCCAATTCAGTTAATCTGGTGAACCACTTAACTTTTTTTTTTATATATATATTATTGATTTTTTACAGAGAGGAAAGGAGAGAGATAGAGAGTTAGAAACATCAGTGAGAGAGAAATATCGATCAGCTGCCTCCTGCACGCCCCCCACTGGAGATGTGCCCACAACCCAGGTACATGCCTCTGACCAGAATCGAACCTGGGACCTTTCAGTCCACAGGCCGACGCTCTATCCACTGAGCCAAACCGGTTTCGTCTGAACCACTTTATTAATAAGGAGGACACATGAAAAATCTACTCATTTAATCCAAGTTTTGCATGACATTAAAAATAAAAAAATAAAAAAATCCAATTGTAAGTTAGAAAACTGATCAGCAGCTACTCCTGGCTAAGCCTTCAAAGACATTTTCTCTTGTGCCCTTTTTGGTTTAGTTTATAGATCTCATGGCAGATGTTCATTTTCCTGTGTAGTTAGGAAAGGTATTTCTGGCAGAAACTTAGTGAAGTCTCGCAATGAAAAATAGAAAGCCATCAACATTAAAAACAAAACAAAACACACACACACACACACACACACACACACAAAACCAGCAACATGACCAGAGCTACCAATAGCAATAGATGAGACGGTCTGGAAAGAGAGGCGGTTAGAAACAAGACCCCTTAGGAGTTCAATGCAATTGTCCAGACCAAAAATAGTGCCAGCCTCAATAAAGAAATGATTTCCTGCTCTGGTTTCCACCTGACCCACTCAAAGCATCAATCATAAAAGGGAAAGTACATTATCAAATACTAAACAGTCAACATTTATAAAGTTCTTTATTTATCAAACTCTTAGATAGAATTTATTAAGAACCAGATGCTGTGCCTAGCACTTTGCAAGTATTAGCTCATTTAGTTCTCATCACAAATTTATGAAGTAGGTACTATTAACCTCCCTTATTGTACAGATGGAGGTACAGAGGCAAAGGGAGAGTAAGTAACTTGTCCGTATTCACCATGTTCACTCAGCTAACAAATGGCAAAGTCAAAATTTAAATCCAGATAGTCGAACCCCAAAGCTCTTAGTCTTAACTGCAATGCTATGCTTATTTGGGGGCAAGGGAGTATAGGGACTGTATAATTTGAGTGTTGATAATTCAAGATAAATAGCTTAAAGCATCATTTTGAGAGTGAAAATGTAAACAGGTAAGAAGAGAGGTACTTTATAGTCCCAAATCATTCAGAACTCATAGATAAATTTGTGGAAGAGAATTTGATCCATGCACAAAAAATTGCTAAGTACAGCAAACCATCTCTGAGCTTGTAATATTACCTCCACTTTGGTTGATGCTTAGGCAAAAATAAATAAAATGAAAATGTAAGAACCTGTGTTTATCAAGGGAAACTTTAGTTAAGTCTATGCAGAATATCTCTAGAAATTTATGTTGTGGTTGAAAATATGAATGCATTTATTATGTTTTGCATTGGCATTCAGGGAGAGGTGAAGCGAAGTCATTTTAGTTGTTTACTTGTGGCAGCAGTGAAAAATGTGAGGTTTCCAGAGAACTGAAGTCAGCTCAGTTAATGAAAGCCCACACATTTAACAAATATTTGTGAGTGATGAAATTAACAACTGTAAACACAATGAACCTAAAAATCTATTAAGAAAAAAAACATTATATTGCTTTTTATTAAAAAAAAAAAAGCAACTAATGCCAATGAGTAATCACCTTTCCAAAGTATGAGGAAACCATAGTTAATTTAATGAATTAGTTTAATGAATATTACAGGAATAACATGATAATTATATTATTAAATCTCCTCTTGGGAATTTTCTAAACATTTTGCATACATGTCTTTTGTCATTTAATTCTCATAGAAGCCCGATAAGGTTTGATTATTGCCATCATAATAATCTATAGATGAGTAAATTGAAGCATAGAGAATAGAAGTCACATAACTAATAAGCCAGGGAAAAGGGATTCCAAACTCTCAGTGCCCCTACCTGCAGACATTTTTTTATGCATTCAATTCCTGCATTGCTCTCCCAGATGGGTTTCCCTGGCAACGAGAGCATGCTGTAGAGTTAGGACCTCAGAGTGACCTTCAACCAAGGAGGTTCAGGAATTGGTGGATAGATACCCCAGCTTCCTTGCTTCTCTGTGACACAATTCTAAGTATTCTACATAGTCCCCAGAGGGACTGAGCCCCAGTTGCCCCATAGTAACTCTATTCATAAATGTCCCTTTTCTTGGTTTTCCTTCCTTCCAGGTTTCACTTCCCCCTTCTCTCACCACCCTTCCAGCAATCACTTCCTGAATCAGCTACTTGCACCCAAATCCTTGCCTTTAGAGGAACCCAGACTAAGACAAGATCTAAGCAAGTCTGCCCCCAGCTCCCAGCCTCTGTGTATCTATGAGCTATAAGAACCGGTTGTAGACATATTCCCTCTGGGAGGCTACCTAATCATTTTATTGTTCTGGACAAAACTTGAAATTTGCCATGGTGACTAATAATTATTAAATTAAAAAATAATACCAAATAAACTCTGTTTAACATATTCACAACTTACCCACCCCTGTATCCCTAATCACAGGGAATCACTAATTGCTGTTTCTTGAAAATTCCAAACCCTTTCTTACTTTAATGAAATGCATAAAATATTTATGCATTTCAGGAGTCTCAGGAGTTGCTCTGCGCCATTCTAAAAGTTTTCAGGTCATGAACAGACCACTTTTCCTAATATCAAAATTTGTTAAGTTTTTACAAAGAAGGATGGAATAGAGGAAATTCAACTCATCATAGAAGAGGATGTTTTAGCCACCTTCCTTTTTGGAGCTGGGCCAATGTGAGTTGGGTGAACAGCTTCCCAGATAGGAATGACAGAGAGGGGATTTACATGAACTCATTTTGAGGCTCCCTGTTTCATTATGAAGGTTTTCAGAGAAGCCTCAGATGCAGTCAGTAACTCTGCTCCTGCCATTGCACACTGCTACTGGGAACAACAATTTATATAGGAGAAGACTGAAGTAGGAATCTTAATACCGTATCTGGTTCTGATTCTGCTTTGTCTCTTCCTTATTTAATGGTTTTTAAAAAATATATATATATATTTATTTCAGAGAGGAAGGAAAAGGGAGAGAGAGATAGAAACATCAATAATGAGAGAGAATCATTGATTGGCTGCCTCCTGCACACCCCACACTGGACATCGAGCCTGAAACCTGGGTATGTGACCTGACCGGGAATGGAACCGTGACCTCCTGGTTCATAGGTTGACGCTCAACCATTGAGCCATGCCAGCTGGGCTATTTTGTGTTTTTACACAACTCACATAACGTATCCCATATTATGATAGTATCTCATTTTATAAAGGCATCTCATAAAAATATTTTGATGTGCTTTTAGCTTCCTTAGCATGATCCAGATATCAGAATAATCTAGATAATATTGCCTGGATGTTCAGATTCCAGGCCTTTGGGAAAATGAAACCAATGCCCTGACCAAGATCTCGGTGAATTCCCAGTGGAGTTACGGTCTCATGGCCCTACTGGCTGTGGCTGCCACCACTGAATTCTTGTTTTTCATTATGCAGCTTGAGGCTGTTCCTTGCTCTCTACCCTGCCTTCAATCCATTCCTTAGTCTTCATACCAACACAACTCCTATTTACCCAAGGTTTTGAGCATGTAGCAGTCTACCGTGAGTGTTTAGGGAGGTGGAGCCACATCAGCATCTTAAAATCAAATCACTCTTGTTCTCAGAAGCCTTTTGGCTACATCGCTTGTTGTTGTACTCACTCCTCTCTCCTCTGTGCTTGCCCTTTGAGAAGAACACACACACACACACACACACACACACACACACACACACACACACACACATGAAAACCAAATTCTTTCCATTTCCTTCTGTAGAGCAGCTGAACCTTCCCGAGCTCCCACTTCCCAAAGCAGCTCTGAGTCTTCGTCCAGCACTTGCACGGTTTCCTTTTTTAGATATAAATCTTTGGACTGTTTGTTTTTAAGAATAATTTAATTTTTTTTCTTGTTTTGTATAAACCAGCATAAAGAGGTAGCACATAAATAAGCAAGGATTAGTGGGAGAATCTTGCACAGAAAGAATCAAAGCCTGGAAGACTGCTTGTTGTCAGGTGCAGTGCACACATGGACACCCTGCTCATCTCCCCTCAGAACCTCCTCAGGCTATATTAGCAACCTTCTTCAAAGGGCTGGAGCCCCCTCTAGTTGGAAGCTTGGAGGTGCCTGGGAGTTCACATCCCCCAGCCACCCACTAGTGAAACCATACAAAGCCCAGCTCCCTTGCCTTAAGATTGAATGAACTCAGAATTGTAATTTATGCTCCAGATTTCCTACAGGATCAGACCAAGTCCAGGAATTCATCTACCATTGTACCCTTCCTTGTCTGCCTCCCCTTCCTTGTCTTGCTTCCCATACTCCCTTACTAGTCTGCCCTGGGAGCACTTCCTTAGTAAATCACTTCCACTTGAATCTGTGGCTCAGTCTGCTACTAAGATACTAGGTATTCTATTTTGTTGGGGAGACAACCTGGAAATTCATTCTTTTATTTTTACTTTATTATTATTATTTATTCTTCACTTGAGGATATTTTTCCATTGATTTTTAGGAAGAGAGAGAGAAAGACAGAGAAATATTGATGTGGGAGAAACACCTCAACTGATTGCCTCCTGCATGCGCCCAGACCAGGAGCCTGCAACTGACATAGGTGCCCTTGACTGGAATCAAACCAGAGACCTTTTGGTCCACAGGCCAACATGCTATCCTGAGCCAAACCGGCTAGGCAGAATTCACTCTTCTACAAATATACACTGAACACCTCTTATGTATATTGAAGAAACAATCTTGCCTGGCCGGTATGGCTCAGTGGTTGAGTGTCAATCTATGAACCAAGAGATCACGGTTTGATTCCAGATCAGGGCACATGCCTGGGTTGTGGGCTCAATCTCCAGGGGGGGTCTGCAGGAGGCAGCCGATCTATGATTCTCTTTCATCATTGATAAAATAAAAATAAGAGATTCTCTCTCTCCCTTTCCCTCTCTGAAATCAATAAAAATATATTTAAAAAAAGAAACAATCTTGATCATGTGTATGATACAGCCCTAGCCCCCAGGAAAAGTAAAAACTAGTTAGTGAGAGACATAATTATAGTATGAACCAAGGTCCTTTATTCATGCAGAAAATATTCAATATCCTCCATGTACACATGATGGGATATCAGAGATACAGAAGGAGTGCTTACAACTTCATGGTCTTACATGCTGGGTTTTGAAAAACAACCTAAGATTTCCAAACAAAATGTTTGGAAGTGAGGAGCCTATAAACTGGGGGAAACAGTTTGGGTAATTGAGCATGTGCGGTTGAGAAGATAAAGCCATAATGCTAAGGAACCTATGAGAGAATCTTCTGTCTTTTGAAAGACTGAATCCCTGCCGGATAACTTTATCCCTTCACTCTGTCACTCACATCCCATGGGCATATGACAGGATGTGGGTCAGTGAGTCATTCCATACTAGTGTAATGGGTACAATCTGAACACGTTCAGATATGCAAAACATATGCTTTCTTTCTGTATAATTGTTTTTGTAAGCTTCCATTCCACCGGGGTAATAAAATTTAATCTTGGTCAAATTGTGTGTCCCCTTACTACCCCTTTTTCCTTTTGGGGAATTTGGTAGGACTCTGATCTTCACTGTCATCTAGACATCTGGTACCTGGGTTATCAGTCATGCGCAGTTCATTGCTGAGATGTCCCTCATTTCTATCCTCAAGACACCTTTAGGCCTCGCTATTCTTTCTGCTCCTCTCACATTGCACTGGAACATGGTCTACCCTGGGAGATTGGTCCCCAGGATCTGCCCAGGGATGAGCAAGGTGCAAGCTTTCATTTCTACTTAAACTTCCAACATTTCCCTGCTTCCTCCACTCCCTCCTTTCCCTCTACTTGCAGAATCATATTTAGAAACAAGATAGGAGTTGGCTCTTACATTATTCCATTTTTTCCCTCTCAAACATTGTCTACATTGGGGGCCATTTCCATTCCTTAAGGATTTTAAAACTACCAAGTGTGGAGGAGATGTTCTGTTCTCTTTCTGCTGTCATAGCTTGAAATAGGGACAGAGGGGTGGAAGTGGGAAGAAATTATAGAAAGAAACAGAGTAGGGAATAGAGTGAGGCAAGTGAGGAGCCTACAACATGGGAATATAAGGAAGTAATCACTCTCCAAATCATATAAATGTTGACCCTACAGAACCCTGAGGATGCCCATAGTTTACATTAAAGTTCACTCTTGGTGTTGAACATCCTATGGGTTTAGACAAACGTAGTATAATTGCATTTATCCACCATTATAGTATTTGTACTCACCCTGTAACTTTTCTGTAAGTTAGCAATCATAACAGATTTAAATGTTACCAACCCCCAAGAAAGCTTTAAAATTAAGCACCTCCCCCCCATTTTAAATCCTGTATTTTCCATATTTTCCTGATTTCATTCTAATGATCCAGACTTTTTTAGCTCACTCAATAGGTGTAAATAGATTCTTTCACCTAAAGATGTAAGTATAAGGGGAAAATAGTTTAAAATATCAGATAAGTCATATCAATTCATAGCTACTACATGAAAAATATAAAACAGAAATGAGACAAGAGCTGGGATCTGACCAAGGAGAATGGAGGTCTAGGCTGAGAACAGATTGCATAACCATATGAGTGCACACTAAAGACCTCTGTCCATGCTAATTATATTATAATTAGAGGCCCAGTACATGAAATCCGTGCATGGGTAGGGTCCCCAGGCCTGTCCAGCAATGAGAGCCGATCTGTGGGGCAACCAGTGCAGTGATGGGGGTGGGGGGGGTGGGAACTGCTGTCACCCACCTTGGCTGGGGGCAGCTCCTGCATTGAGCATCTGCCCCCTGGTGGTCAGTGCGCATCATAGTGACCGGTTGTCCCACCAGTCGTTCTGCCCTTTGGTCGTTTTGCATATTAGGCTTTTATTATATAGAATTAGCAAAACCACATGAACATAACATAAGATGTATAAAAGAGCTAATGAGGCACTTAGGAGGTCATAACATTTAGGAGTTTCAGGAAAAGATAAAAAAAATTAAATCATTGAGAGGTAGGGCATAGGTTCGAGATAAAAGGGATACACTGTGCCTGGGAGTTCCTGAGTATCTTGGCTAATACACACACCTATGGTTTCTCCTATGAGCATTGCTACAACTTGTGAAAATCAACTGAGGATCTATGGCTCCACATGGCCTCATCTGTGTTGCTTACCAGTGCTAATGCATAGAGAAAATCCGGACACGGAGACAGCAGAGCTCTCTTTTCCCACCGCATTTTCATATTGGTTTTATATGAGCCTGGGAGGAGCCTGCTACTGTGGCTGTCTCTCCGCTCCCCGTGGAGGTAGGAGATTAAGATGGAAACGGTCCAACCTGAAAAACAAAAGGTTCTCCTGGAACATGGGTGTTCAATGACCAACAGATCAAGTCATTGAGCATTTTCCTCTCATATATATGCCAAGAGGTTTACATGGTTTTGTCCAACTAAAGAGCTAAATATCTGTGAGAATGCATACATTTTGGAAATTTATTTTCTATTTCCAAAGTTTCATTTAACAAATAAGTTTTGTCAATACTTCTTTCTGTTAGCTCTCCAAGCCTAATGTTTGTCATTAACTTTGTTGGGTGGATTTCCAAGCTTTTTAAAAAAATTTAATAAATCTTTATTGTTCAGATTATTACAATTGTTCCTCTTTCTTCCCCCATAGATCCCCTCCACCCCGTTCCCACCCCACCCTCTGACCTTTCCTACCCCCCCCCCACTGTCCTCATCCAGAGGTATATGATTTTTGTCCAGTCTCTTCCCACACCCTCCCACACCCCTTTCCCCCCCGAGAATTGTCAGTTCACTCCCTTTCTATGCCCCTGATTCTATTATATTCACCAGTTTATTCTGTTCATCAGATTTTTTAATCACTTGATTTTTAGATTCACTTGTTGATAGACATGTATTTGTTGTTCATAATTTTTATCTTTACCTTTTTCTTCTTCTTCCTCTTCTTAAAGAATACCTTTCAGCATTTCATATAATACTGGTTTGGTGGTGATGAACTCCTTTAGCTTTTACTTATGTGTGAGGCTCTTTATCTGACCTTCAATTCTGAATGATAGCTTTGCTGGGTAGAGTAATCTTGGTTGTAGGTTCTTGCTATTCATCACTTTGAATATTTCTTGCCACTCCCATCTAGCCTGCATAGTTTCTGTTGAGAAATCAGCTGACAATCGTATGGGTGCTCCCTTGTAGGTAATTAACTGTTTTTCTCTTGCTGCTTTTAATATTCTGTCTTTGTCTTTTGCTCTTGGCATTTTAATTATGATGTGTCTTGGTGTGGTCCTCTTTGAATTCCTTTTGTTTGGGGTTCTGTGTGCTTCCTGGACTTGTAAGTCTATTTCTTTCACCAGGTGGGGGAAGTGTGTGGTCATTATTTCTTCAAATAGGTTTTCAGTATCTTGCTCTCTCTCTCTTCTTCTGGCACCCCCATAATTCAGATGTTGGTACGCTTGAGGTTGTCCCAGAGGCTCTTTACATTATCTTCAAGTTTTTGGATTCTTTTTTCTTTTTGCTTTTCCTGTTGAGTGTTTTTGCCTCTTTGTATTTCAAATCTTTGACTTGATTCTTGCAGTCCCCTAGTATGTTGTTAGGTCTCTGTATACTATTTTTTATTTCAGTCAGTGTATGTTTAATTTCTAGTTGGTCCTTTTTCATATCCTTGAGGGTCTCGCTAAATTTATCGGCCTTTTCTAGGAAATTCTTGAAAAACCTTATAACCATGGTTTTGAACTCTATATCCAACCGTTTGTTTTCCTCCATTTCTTTCATTTGTGATCTGTTTCTTTGTCTCCACATTTTCGCTGCTTCCCTGAGTTGGTAGAGTAGCTTTGTGTGGTAGGTGTCCTCTAGGACACAATGGCTCAGCCTCCCCCAGTTACCTGAGGTGGACACTCTTGGTGCACCTCTTTATGGACTGTGTGTACAGCCTTGTTGTAGTTAAGTCTTGATTATTGTTGGTATCACTGGGATGAATTGACCTCCAGGCCAATTGGCTGTGAGGATCAGCTGTGTCTCTGCTAGGAGAACTTCTGTGCTGGAGACACCCTTATGAGACAAGACTTGCAAAATTGCAAAAGCCTCTGTGCTCAGCTTGGATGGGGCCGAGTCTCAAGGCGGAGCAGACAGCCTTGGTTTCCCATCAGCCCTGCCCTATGAGGCCCTTGGGTCTCAGTGACCCTCGGTAATTGCTGCAAGCACCTCTGAGAGAAAGCTGCTCTCAAGTTTTGCCCGCTGCCCGACAGTCCAGTTTCTCCCCGAATGAGTCTGGGTTCCCAGAAACTCACCCAGAACTGGATTTCAGCGCAGTTGGGAGCTTCCGTCTCCCTCCTGCTTTAGAAAGCCAGCCACGCACTCAACCACCTGTGCACTCAGCAGTCAGTCCTCTCTGCGTGCATGCGCCTCCGGACCTCTGCCTTCTGTGGCTCCCCTGCGTCTCAGTGTGCTTTCTCTTTTCCTGACAGTCCAGATTCCCTCCAAATGAGTCTGTGTTCCCAGAGTCTCACCCAGGACTGGAGTTCAGTGCAGTCGGGAACTTCCGTCTCCCTCCCGCTTGGGAAAGCCAGCCACACACTCAGCTGCCCGTGCACTCAGCCGCCCGTCCTCTCCACATGCACACGTCTCCATACCTCAGCCTTTTGCAGCTCCTCTGAGTCTCAATGTGCTTTCCTCTTTTCTTCTAGTTGTAGAATTTCCACTCAGCCAGCTTTCCTGTGGTTCTGGATGATGTCTGTTTTGTCTTTTAGTTGTAGTTTTGAAATCATTGTGCTAGGCAGCAGTTTAGGTGTTTACCTATGCCTCCATTTTGGTTTCTCCTTTCCAAGCTTTTTGATGATAATGTAATTTCCTCCTATTTTTTTCTTAGAATGCAACAGTGAATGAGATTTTTCCAGTTTTAGTTCTGCCTCCTATGTTTGTAACAAGATGCATTAGTGATATTGAAAGTCATCATTTCACACAATTTAATTAAAAAGTGGATAGATTTATATCAGCAAGGTCACTGCTTCTTTGAAAACAAAGCAATGTTTTGACAAACTCATACTAGTAATTGACCAGGTTTGAAAACAGTCTGTATACTGTGTTAAAGAGACAAATGGATTGCTGAGTTCCTGCCAAAATTTTCAGATAGTCATACTTTTAGTCACATTTTTTTTTTTATCCACTTGTGTACATCTCCATTTTACATTTGTTCTGGAGACCTGTTACAAGTTACCCAAAGTCCCTTATTTAAATCCACTTGTATAAGTCTTCAGTTCTCTTATCATCCATAAAACATTTTTCTCCTCTCCAGAGAGGGGTGGGGAAAGAGATGAAAGTTCAAATTTGAGGACAGATGTTTATCGTTCTTAAGATTAAGATCTCTGGACATCTTTAGAAAAATGAATCTCATTTTATTGTTACAAATAAAACATTTAATAGTTGCAACATTACTAGAAGAAATCTTGGTTTCAAAAAAATTGTGCCAAAACAGTCTGGCAGTTGCTCTATGGTTAAACATAGAGTTACTATATGACCCAGCTATTCCACTTCTAGGCATATACCCAAGAGAAATAAAAATATGCAACAATTTGTACACAAGTTCCATAGCAGCATTATTCATAATAGCCAAAGTTGGAAACAACTCAACTGCTGAAGAGATATATCAAGTGATGAAGGGATAAACAAAATATGGTGTGTTCATATAAAGAATATTATTCATTCATGAAAGTAAATGATGTACTGATACACGTTGCAACATGAATGAACTGTGAAAACATGCTAAGTGAAAGAAGCCAGTCACAAAGACCACATAGTGTCTGATACCCTTTATATGAAATGTCCAGAGTAGGTAAGTCCATAGAGACAGAAAGTAGACGAGGGCTGCCTAGGAGCTGGGAATTCCCTTGAAGGGGAATGGGAGTGACTGCTAAAGGATGTGGGGTTTCTTTTGTGATGATAAACGTATTCTGAAATTAGATAGTGATGATTACACACCTCTACGAATATACCCCAAACCACTGAATTGTATACTTGAAATGGGTGACTTTTACTGTGTGTAAATTATATCTCCAGAAAACTGATATTTTAAAGAAAATGTGCCAACTTTTTATTTAATACTAGAGGCCTGGTGCACAAAATTTGTGCACTCGCAGGGGGAGGTCCTCAGCCCAGCCTGCACCCTCTGGCAGTCCGGGAGCCATCGGGGAATGTCTGACTGACAGCTTAGGCCTGCTCCCCATGGCAGTCAGACATCCTTAGTGCTGCCCCAGAGGCAGGAGAGGCTCCCTCCACCGCTGCTGAGCTCGCTAGCGGTGATTTGGCTTCTGGATGAGCGGCACTCCCCCTGTGGGAGCACACTGACCACCTGGGGGCAGCTCCTGTGTTGAGCATCTGCCCCATCGTGGTCAGTGCGTGTCATAGCAACTGATCGTTTTGCTGTTTGGTTGATTTGCATATTAGCCTTTTATTATATAGGATTGCAACTAAAGAACTGAGAGAGACGTGCTTATAAAGCATTGCTCAGGTGGGTAATGTGGTCAACCCTGTCAATCTTTATTGCCCTAATGAGGTTTTATGTGGAGTTGGAACAACCATCTCTTTCACAGCAGATGTCTGATTGAGAAGGAGATCTCACCTTCCCTAATATCATTTTCCCCTCAAAAGTGCAGGATCAAATTTTGCCTGGACATATCACATGCAAAACTTTGAGATTATTGAAGAAAGGACTGAAACCAGTGTGGTAGCACCTGAATGTTCTTCATTATGGTTTTCCTTAGAGCAGTCGTTCTCAACCTTGGCAGCATGCTGGAATGACCTCAGCTGTTTTTTAACAATACCAATGCCTGGGACCCATCTCCAGAGATTCTGGTTTGCTTGGTTTGAGGTGTGGCCTGGGGTTTGGAATTTTAAAAGCACCTCTTGTGATTCTAATGCGCAGACAAGGTTGAGAGGCACTGCTGTGGAAAAAAAAAATAAGTAGCAGAATAACTGACTAGTTTATTGGTCCCTTGGTGCTTTGAAATTTCCACTTACTGCTCATTTTTAAAAGCCTAAAAGCCCAGACAAGTGATGTTGTCAAGTGCCTAGAACAGCTAAGTTATTCTAAGTGGTAGTATTTAGGTTACTATTTTTCTTACTAATGTTAAATTTCCAAGAACCATGTCTCAATGACTGATATACTAGATGATTTGGGAAAATAGAACAACACTGCAGACACCATAAAAAAATACCAAATTTAACAAAAGTAAACAATCACATATAAATAACTCACAAATCAATGTGGCTGAGATAAACTGTTTAATTGAATTGGATTAAGTATACTTCATATATGTAATGTAATTTTAGCCAAAATGAGTTGTTCTTTAAGAACAATTTAAAAGCCATCTTTAAGCCCGGTCAGTGTGGTTCAGTGGTTGAGGGACAACCTATGAACCAGAAGATCACAGTTCGATTCCTGGTCAGGGCACATGCCCAGGTTGTGGGCTCGATCTCTAGTGTGGGGCGTGCAGGAGGCAACCGATCAATGATTCTCTCTCATCATTGATGTTTCTATCTCTCCCTCCCTTTCACTTCCTCTCCAAAATCAATAAAACTATATTTAAAAAAATAAATAAAAGCCATCTTTAAGACAGTAATGATTTGTTAAAGAATGTAACCATCTTTCTGAGATAGCCACAGTTATAATTACCATAAGATTGTGCTATTCCCAAGGGTGCTAGATATTTACCCAAGGGAAATGAAAGCATATATCCATACAAAGACTTGTATACAAACATACATAGAAATTTCATATAATAGTAAAAAACTGAAGATAATGCAAATGTCTGTCAACAAATAATGGATAAACAGAGTGTTGTATAGCTATAAAGTGAACTGATATTCAATAAAAAGGAGTGAACTATTGGTACATCCTACAACATGATAAATCTCAAAATACTTATGCTGAGTAAAAGAAGCCAGGCATAAAAGATGACATGCTGTATGACTTAATTTTTATTTCTTTATTTTTTAATATATATATTTTTATTGATTTCAGAGTGGAAGGGAAAGGGAAAGAGAGATAGAAACGTGAATGATGAGAATCACTGATTGGCTACCTCCTGCATACCCCACACTGGGGATCGAGCCTGCAATCCGGGCATGTGCCCTGACCCGGAATTGAACCGTGACCTCCTGGTTCATAGGTTGACGCTCAACCACTGAGCCATGCTGGCCGGGCCACTTTACTTTT
Source organism: Corynorhinus townsendii (assembly GCA_026230045.1). NCBI lineage: Eukaryota > Metazoa > Chordata > Mammalia > Chiroptera > Vespertilionidae > Corynorhinus > Corynorhinus townsendii. The sequence goes on along the minus strand of JAPDVU010000006.1, from coordinate 12,311,892 downwards.
TAAACAATCTTGTTCTCATTTCAAAGACTTTATAAAAACTTTTGCTTGCTCTGTTTCTCTCTATCACTCATTAACACTCCCATTCATTTATATCTCATCTTGTTCTAACCCAACCACATACTGGGTTGGGTACTAGGGATGGGCCTCAATTGAATGAATTACCAAATGTGGCTGGAATTTTATTGCCTGAGGATTAATTCCTTAGTCCAATCAGGTACAGATCTGTTCTTGAAGTAAGAATAGACTAAGCAGCCTTTCAGATTATTTTCTTTTCAATAAATTTATTAAGTAGTCTTAAGTGGTTCTTAAAAATGAAGTAGGCAAGTAAATGAGATAGTGGATCTTGGCATTTGCAGTTACATATATGTCCTTTCCTTCTTTTCCCCTTAGTCCTACCCTTATCCAAGTCTTACTAATATGTGATAAAGACCTTGACTCTACAGGTTCCTGGGATGGGTGGAGTGAGTCTGAATGATGCACACATGTAAGGCATGCCCAGGACATGCATGGGCACATCAGGAGGCACACCTATACCATGATTGGTGGATCTAGATTGGAATTCCTTTTCTCAGAACTGCTTTAATCATGCATTACTTCTTTTAATAAAAGGAGCCTCTGGTTTTACCAGTTATATTTTGCTCACAATCCCAGTAGGCAAATAATTGTTTTAGTTTAAAATGTTTTTGTTCTCACGGTGAATGGGAGAGTCCCAAAATGATCAGGAATTTTTCTTTAGTATAATTCAGAAACAGAAACTCCCAGATCTGAAAGACCTTTAAAATAGAAATCAGAAGCTTCCAGTCTAGAATAGCACCTTACACATGAGGTAGAGCAATTTTTAAAATGTTAAAAAGTTAGAAAAATGAAGAAAACTGAGGGAAATGAGTCCCTGGAGGGTAATGTTCATGTTTTATTACCTCTGTATTCATATTGCCAAGCAAAATAGGTAGACATCTGTTGGACATTTAAAATTCTGGGTGTGATTCACATTCCTTTCCTCTTACTCTGATACTAGGCCACCTCTTTCCTGTGGAGGAGTCATTTCATGTGGATCAGGTGAGACCCTCAATGTTCACTCACAAGTGACCAGGCCTGGCCATTAATTTCCCTGGGAACAGTGATTGGTCCAGAAATAGGCATATTGAACTAAGATGACCAATTATAGTTCTCCCCAAGGCTTCTCTTGCTTGTTAGAATGACTTTTCTGAGACATAGACATAGACTCTGATTGTAGGAGAAAAGATGAGGCCCTGAAGACTGTGTGTGAGCCCCCCAAAATTCAGTTGTGGCTGAAAGTAGCCATAACTTTTATTAGTTTGAATTCCAACTAATACAATCATAATGATTTAATGAAACCCTTTAAAATAGATTTTTAAAATAATTGTGAAGGTTGGCTCTCTTCCAACTCAAATGAAAACAAAATATGCTTTCAATATTTCTCCTGTCTTTAGTTTTTAGGAGTTTGATTATGATGTGTCTTGGCATGTATTTTGAGGGGTTTATTCTATTTGGTGTTCAAGAGTTTCTTGAATCTGTGGGCTAATGTGTTATGTCAAATTTTGAAAAATTTCAGCCATTATTTTGTTGAACACTTTTTTAGTCTCATTCTGTTTCTCCTCTTCGGAAAGATTTGCTTTGGTCCCACAAGTCCCTGAGGTTCTGTTCATTTTTTTCTTCAGTCTATTTTCTTTTCGTAGTTCAAATCGGTAAGTTTTACTGATCTAATTTTAAACTCACTGATTTATTCTTCTACCCTCTTCAGCCTGCTTTTGAGCTCTTCCAGTGAGTTTTTATGTTTTATGGTACTCTTTTGGCTCTTGTTTATAGTTTTTATTTCTTTGCCGAAACTCTATTTTTTTCATGTGTTTAAAGCATATTAAAAATTTCCCTTTGAAGCATTTTTATAATGGCCTTTTTACAGTCCTTGTCAGATAGTTCCAATGTCTGTGTCATCTTGGTCTTGCCATCTGTTGATTGTCTTTTCTCATCCTAGTTGAGATTTTCCTAGTTCTTGGGAAAAAATGACATTTTCAAAATTAGTTCCAGACATTCTGGTTATTATAAGACTCCAGCTCTTATTTAAATCTTCAGTTTTAGCAGGTTTCCTCAGACATCACACTGCTGGGGAAAGGGTGATGCTACCTTGTCACTGCCAGTTGGGAGTGGAAGTCCAAAGTCTTCACATGGTCTCCACTGAAACTCCAGAGGATGGAGAGGTTTGTTGCTGCCTAATTAGGACAAAAGTCCTGGCTCCTCACTTGGCCTTCTCTGACATCACTCCAGTGTGGGGAATGGCTGGGAGAAGAATCCCCATTCCAGCTGGGTGAGGGCGGAAGTCTAGGCTCCCGACATAGACTCTATTGACAGGGGTTGGGGTGGGACCTTAGTTTTTCCTGTGGTGTTTGGCTGCAGTCGAGCCATTATTGTCTAAAAATTTATGGTCTTGCTGGACTGTTCCTTTTCTATCCTTTGGCTAGAAAGAACTGGCATTTCTTGAGCTTTTTTTCTTTTTTTTTGGTTTTGTTTATATCTGTTAGCATCTCCGGGTTGTTAGCTTCTCCAGTATCCAGTGGAGAATTTGAAGGAAAAAGAAAAGCCAGTAAGCTCAAAACTCAATGCATGTCATTCCGTGGGTCATGAGGTCCCTAGCCATTCTGTTTTCTTTGCTCTATCTTTCAGAGTCTTTATATCCATCCATCTATCCATCCATATAAAACATACAGGACTTATAGTTGTACTTAGTGGAAGGAATAAGGAGGTCACGTTGGAGGTCACAGTTCGATTTCCAGTCAGGGCATATGCCCAGATTGTGGGCTTGATCCCCAGTGCAGGGCATGCAGGAGGCAGCCAATCAATGATTCCTCTCATCATTGATGTTTCTATCTCTCTCTCTCTCTCTTTCCCTCTCTGAAATCAATAAAAACATATTAAAAAAAGAATATTGGTATAGAGAAAATGGAACTTTAAAACTGTGTATCTATCATCACTACTCTTAAATGATCCATACTATAAAATCTTGGTTATTTTATGTCAACTGAAGGCTCTTGAAAATGTTTGTTCAAACCATACAGCTCTTATAACGTACAAAGCAAAAGACAATAAAAATTACAGCTATAATTTTTAAAACAACAGTATTTTTTCTTGTCCCTGTAACACTAGAAGCAGTATTCCCACAGCACTTTGTACTCTACAACAAAGGAGTGTTAAATCCAACTTTAAATAATATAATATTTTCTGTGAACTTTATCCAAGAAGCCAAACAACTTAAGGCATAATTAATTAGATAGCTCTAATTAATATAACTCTATATTTTCCAAATAAAGATACATCTTGTTGTGTCCAAGAAATATTCACAAAATGTGATTTTTAAGAAGTTAATAAATTTAAAAAAAAGGAAAAATGCAGGCAAGCATAGCTTTGTACCTAATGCAATTAAATTAGAAATCAATAACAAAAAAATACCAACAAATCAGAAACATTTTTGGATCAAAGAGGAAATTGAAACTGAAATGTGAAAACCATAGTAAAACATTTGATATACATACAAAGCAATGCTTGGAGGAAAATAAAGTCCTAATACTTATACTAATTAAAAAACAACAAGACTGACGGTAAAAAAATTAAATGCTCAAATCAAGAAATTAGAAAAAATTCACAAGGAAAAGCATAATGATAGAAGATTAGTGAATTAAAAAGATAAAAGCAGAAATTAAAAACTTTGAAGAGTGGCAGATCTGAGAAATAAATTCAAAACCTAAATCTTAAAGAAATAAATCAAGATAAATAAACTTATTTAATTTAATTGATCTTAAAAGAGTAAAATCATAAATACACAAAATAAGAATTTATATGAGGGAGTTAAATGTAGACACAGGAGAAATTTAAAGATTCAGGAGAGACTACCATGTATATTATGATAAATTTGGGAACCTCGTTCAAATGAGGGGTTACCAAAACTGATACAAATATGTGGTAAAATATTAAAGAGCTACTTCCTCAAAAGTATCTTAGCACAGACATTTTCACTGAAAACTTCTACCAACCCTTTAAGAAATAAAGCCTTTGTGTGTGCTTCTATGTTCTAAAGCATGAAGGGAAAAGACTTCCAAATTTTTTATGAGTGAATGCAACAACAAAGATAACAAAAAATTAAACTATCGCACAGTATCACTTATGAATATTTACATTAAAATGCCAGATAGCGTATTGACCAACAGAATTGAGGAGTACATTAAAATGATAACACAACTTTACTAAGTGGTATTACTTCAAGAATGCCAGGATTGTTCAATAATTCACCATTTACTAGAGAAAAAGTAAGATAATCATATAATCATCTCCACAAGTGCTGAAAAGAATTTGATGAAATCCAACATCCATTTTATATAATAGCTACTAATAAAATAGAAATAATAAGGTGGATTATCCAATACATTTTTAGTAAGATAACTGGCTAGCCATCTATAAAAAAAAGAGAACTGGATTACTGCTTCTCCTTTTATACCAAAACAAATTAAAGATGCATTAGATTTAGGGGGGGAGAGGAGAAATAAACTCATATAAGTATCAGAAGAAAATATGGGAGAATCTATAAAAATAAAAGTGTAATAATGCTAATTAGACTGGACGTCCTTCTGGGCGAAGCTGGGGCTGTGAGGGAAGCCCGGGTCCCGGGTGCCAGAGGGAAGCTGGTGCCGGCAGCTAGGGGAAGGAAGGCCTACTCTTGCATGAATTTCATGCATCAGGCCTCTAGTTTCCTAAATAATCTTGGACCAGGGAAGAACTTGCTTCAGTACCATAAAATCATCAAGAAACCGTAAACAATAGGCTTATATAGTTCACTGCCTAAAGACAAGGAAGAATTCTTCGTAGCCCTGAAACTCCATAAACAAAAAGACAAATGGCAAACTTGAAAAAATATTTATAACATATCACAGAGATATCTATAGATTATCTACAAATTAATAATACACAGCCAAAATCCAATGTAAAAGTGACAAAGAACTTAAATAGAAAAAGAAAATGAAAGAGACTTTTAAACATAAAAATGCATGCATAATCTCATTCATTATAACCTTTTTTACACATCAGATTGGCAAATATAAAACAAGTGGCTAAAAAAACACAACAACAAAAACAAAAACATGTGGAATCATATTGGTGAGGGTTGGAGAAACAGCCACTACCATGTATTTTCAGTGGTAATGAAAATTGATTCAATGTCTGTGGGAAGCACATTAGCAATATCTGCCAAAAATACAAATGCATGTACCCTTTGACCCAGGACTTCCATTAATAGGAAATTATCCTACAAACATATTCATAATTTATGATATTTCATACAAAGATTCACTATAGCATCGCTATGTTTGATTATTTAACAGTTAAACATTGGAAACAATGTACATTGCCATAATAGGGGACCAATATTCTAATTACAGTAGATATTTACAACAGAATACTCAAGAGCATTGGTTAAGAACCATCTCCAAGATCCATTATCAAATAAGGCAAAAAGCAAAACAGTGATAATGTAGGATACCATTTATTTATATAACACAAAAATAAACCTACAGAAACACTTACTTAATGTAGCAATTTTTATATTTAGAGGCCCGGTGCATGAAATTCATGCACTGGGGGCGGGGGTGGAAGAGTCTGTCAGCCCAGCCTGTGCCCTCTCGCAGTCCAGGAGCCCTCAGGGGATGTCCGACTGCTGGCTTAGGCCCACTCCCTGTGCTGCAGCAGAGGTGGGAGAGGCTCCCGCCACCACCACTGCACTCGCCAGCTGTGAGCCTGGCTCAGGACTTCTGGCTGAGTGGCACTCCTCCTGTGGAAGTGCACTGAACACCAGGGGGCAGCTCCTGCATTGAGCATCTGCCCCCTGGTGGTCAGTGCGTGTCATAGTGACCAGTTATTCCACTGTTGGGTCAATTTGCATATTAGCTTTTTATTATATAGGATATTATATATATATACATATATAAACACACACACACACACACACACACATATTTTTAAAATATTTTTCTGTAAGTTTACCCAAAACCCTGGCAACTTTGGTTATCTTTCATGAGTGAACTGGTAACCTGAAGGAAAGATGTAGGAAGGAAGCTTACTTTTCTTACTTTTGTCTTAATGTCAGGTTCCCAAGACTCAGAGCCTGAGACAGGGATTCTTGAGTGTGTGCTTTTAGGAAAAGGGTAATGAGGTAAGAAAGATAGGGTGGGGATCAAAAACCAAGCAAGAATATATTTTGGCTGGAGTCTAGCTTCTGCCTGATACCTTGAGGAGCTCTGGAACATGAATTTCACCATAATGTTGGTCCTTCCATGAGACAAAGGGTTCAGGCCTTTGTATCCTTATCAGTCAGCAACTGGCTGTGAACTGCCCGCAGCAGGAGGGAGTATCTTCTCAGGAGAGGTGGCTTCTATTGGCCAAAGGCAAATCTCTAGAAAAGGCGTCAGCTCTAAGGAATTAATAATCAATTAGAAAGAGGGATCTGGACCCAATAGATTAGTCTACTATAACCTCATTGTACTTCTTGAAATCTAAAGAGGATGTATTTACTTCCAAAAATAAAAAATAAAAACATGAGAGAAAGGTCTCTTTTTATGGTTTGTCTAGATTCTAAAATCAACATGAACACCAAAATTTAAACAGTAAGCCTTAGAAATCCTTAGCAAGAGTCCAACTTGAAATCATGTTAGTCAATTTTTCCACCAGTATTGGAACACATTGTGTTTTTTTGGACGAGCACCACATGAAATAGTTGGCTTGCATGTAGGTGACCTTCTGTTCGAAAAATTCACAACTTTAAACACTGGACTCATAATCATTGATGAGAGTCTCCAGGATACAAATGTAACAGCAGATTTTTGTCTCCCATCCCAGACTCATCCCAGGACAGAATGTTAGGGGGACCAAGCATATTATTTAGTCTCTATTCTTTATTTTTCCATACCAAATGTAGTTATGAATGCTGTATATGTTGTACAGAAAAGATTATCCAGAAATTGGACAAAAGGCAAAAAATGATTTTAAGTGACCTTTTAATATATTAGAACATATATATAATTGATTTCAGAGAAGAATGGAGTGAGAGAGAGAAACATCAATGATGTTGAGAGAATCATTGATCAGTTGCCTCCTGCAAGCCCCACACTGGGGATTGAGCCTGTGACTCAGGCATGTGCCCTGACCAGGAATTGAGCCATGACCTCATGGTTCATAGGTCAATGGTCAATGCTCAACCACTGAGCCATGCCGGCCGGGCTTAGAGCATTTTCTAATAGACTCATTTGAGGGTCATTCTCTCTTAGGAAATGTAACTTGTTTCACTAGCAATTGATTAGCAATAGATTCTCACAACTCTACCAAATTAGATGTTAGCTTATAGAAACTGTGATTCCTCCCCATCCGCTCTATAGCGAAGATAAACTAAAGGTTATGGTTTATGCCCTCTAGGGTATAAACCACTTCCACATCTAACCCAACAATCTGATTTCAGCATTCCTTTTCCTACTGATACTTATGTCCCAGTTTCTCATATCCTCATAAAACTCTTTTCTCTCTCTTCCGGTTCCTTCATTGATGAGTTAACTTGGACATGCTCACTATTCATATGAGAATCATGCCTTTTAAAGAATCTGAGAAAATATGCATTTTCAGTGTAAACGAACCATGCAAATTTATGTGTTAAATACACATACAGAGTAGCTTGCTATAAAATAATACATTGGATGACATAAATCCTAGTGGAAATACTACCAGAATCATTGTGCATCATCTTCTCTTCTGAAGGCAGGGTTGTATGTATTTAAATCGGGCTATGGCCGAAACCGGTTTGGCTCAGTGGATAGAGCGTCAGCCTGAGGACTGAAAGGTCCCGGGTTCGATTCCGGTAAAGGCATGTACCTGGGTTGCGGGCACATCCCCAGTGGGGGGTGTGCAGGAGGCAGCTGATCGATGTTTCTCTCTCATTGATGTTTCTAACTCTCTATCTCTCTCCCTTCCTCTCTGTAAAAAATCAATAAAGTATACTAAAAATTAAAATAAATAAATAAATAAATCGGGCTATGACTATTAGCCTGGCTGCTGAAGTACTTGACATACTGCCATAGGTAGTACTTTGAAAAATGGCTTCACCAGTAAAAGAGAATAAAAATAAAAATTAGTCATATATTTTTCCAGGTGCATTTTCCTCAAAAATCCCATTGGCAGAGCCCATGAGGCCAAGGTTGCCAAATTTAGCAAGTTAAAAATACAGACTATCTAGTTAAACTTGAACTGCAGATAAAAAATTTTTAGTATAAGTAGATCTCAAATAGTCCAAGTATTTTATCTGAAAAGCCTATCGGTTGGGTTGTAGGAAGCAGGCAGGGGAAGCAAGGTGTTTTCCAATAGTGCCAGAAATGCAAAGGATGGTAGCCAGAGCCTGAGTCCTGTGCTGGGAAATACCAAAGGCCAAACCCGGGAAGTGGGATCCTGTTATCAATTGCAAGGAGTGAAAGTAGTAGCCTCGAGTCAGGAGCTAATTGGAACTGTAATAGGGCAAACAGCTAGAGCCATGCAGGGGACCAATGAAAAGAATTCACAGAGCTGCTCTGAAGGCTAATGTGTTAAAGTGGGTTTTTAGTTCCCACTCTGGAAAGTCTATCCAGATAAATGAGTTGACTAGACATATTTAAAATTCAAAGAGAACATATTTTTAAAATTGTGGTAAATTATACATAAAATTTATAGTTTTAATCATTTTAAAGTGTACAACTCAACGGTATTAAGTACATTCACAACGCTGTGGAACTATCACCACTCTCTATTTCAAGAACATTTTCATCTTCCCAAATACAAATAATATAATCATTAAACAATAACTCTGCCCTAACTGGTTTGGCTCAGTGGATAGAGCATCGGCCTGCGGACTCAAGGGTCCCAGGTTCGATTCCGGTCAAGGGCATGTACCTGGGTTGTGGGCACATCCCCAGTAGGGGGTGTGCAGGAGGCAGCTGATTGATGTTTCTCTCTCATTGATGTTTCTAACTCTCTATCCCTCTCCCTCTCTGTAAAATAAATCAATAAAAATATATATTAAAAATAATAAAAAATAAAAAAATAAACAATAACTCCCCAGCTCCTGATAACTCTTATTATACTTTGTCTCTTTATGGATTTGCCTATTCTAGGTAACTCATATAACAGGAATCATACAATCTTTGTTCTTTTGTGTGGGGCTTATCTCACCAACCATAACATTTCCAAGGTTAATTATCATGAATGAGAATTTCATTTCGTGTTAAGGCTGAATAACATTCCATTGTACACACATACCACATTTTGTTCATCCATTAAGAGGACATCTTGTGGACATTTTATTTTTTTAGTTTGCCTACGTAATAGTTATTTATCGCTATATAAAAAGCACTCCATAACTAAGTGTACTAAAATAACAATCTTCTTTAAAAAATTGCTCTTGAGTCGTTGGATATCCGTGGCAGTTCTGCTGATTTAGGGCAGGCTTCAGTGACCTCAGCTGGATTGTCTGTCATATCTATGCTACCTTCTAGGTTGGCTGGAAGCTGACTGGTCTGGGACAACGTCAGCTGAGGTGGCTTGCCTCTGCTCCATGTGGTCTCTCATTTTCCAGCAGGCTAGCCTGAGCTTGTTCACATGGTAGTAGAATGAGAAGTGCGCAAGGCATCTTTAAGCCTCGTCTTAGAACTAGCACAATATCACTCTTGCCTCAGTCATTTTGGTCAGAATAAGTCACAAGGCCAACCTCAATTTAAGGAATGGGAAATAGACTCCACCATTTCATTGGAGGAGCTCAACAAACATAGCATCTATCCAGAGATATGGAGAAAAGAATAATTATGGCCACCTTTGCAAACAGTATACCACAACCTATTAAGCTAGAATAAAATTTGTCTGAAAGTCTGTTTTTCTACTTCCCAAATTGATCAACAGATTCAATGCAGTCCTATCAAAATTCTAATTGTGTGTGTGTGTGTGTGTGTGTGTTTAAGAAATGGACAAGCTGGTTTAAAAATTCATATGAAAATTCAAGGGGCCCAGGACAGACAAAACAATCTTGAGAAAGAAGAACAAAGTTGCAGAACTCACAATTCTCAATTTAAAAACTTACTACAAAGCAACAGCAATCAAGGTAGTATGGCTCTGGCATAAGGATAGAAATATAGAATAATGGATAGGATTGAGATTCCAGAAGTAATCCTATACATCTTTGGTCAATTAAAATTAAACAAGAATGCCAACACCATTCATAGGGTGAAACAATAGTGTTTGCAACAACTGGTGTTGGGACAGCTGCACATCCATAGGCAAAAGAATAAAGTTGGAGAGAGAAAAAAAAGAATAAAGTTGGATCCCTACCTCACATCACATACAAAAGCTTTCTCAAAATTATAGGAGGGAAGGGCACACAAGAATAGGACCACATATGTTTAATGATTATTCACCTTACTAACTATGGGTAAGAGGTTTTCTTATAGACCCTGGGAAACTGGAGGATGTGCTGCAAGAAGAAAAACAGAGCTCCAAAAAGATATGAGACATCTCAGAGCACGGGATGGGTCCATTGCTCAGAAAAGAAAGTGCATTTTGAGGACAAAGGACAGGATGCACTTTGATTTGGTTGCTGTGCCTCTGGGAGTTTGCCTCAGGAATACTATCCCTTCTCTGGTCCCAGGAACTGGCCAGAGCTGGGTTTTAACACCATTGAAAGTTAACTACCTTCTTATTGGACTTCAAGATCTTGGAAGAAGAGACAGAACCACAGACCCTGAGGCCATCTCTCCTCTTCCCCCTTGCCTGCAGCCTTTCGACCTTATCCCTATATAATCAGTCAGCTCATAGGAGGTGGTTATTGATTAGTGCTATTAAAATGATACAAAGTGCTATTAAAATGATATAAAGAGGTTAGATTATACTTTCCTAAATTTCCTGAATTTTTTGCAATCAGCATGTGTTATCTGTACAATCATAAAAATCAATAAAACTAGTTCCACCTTGAAAAAAATGCCTTTGTCTCCAATAATGAGTGGTTAACCCTCCCTGTCTTATCCTCTTTAACTACTAGACTGCATTCATATCCTGGGACTTCTTTGAGCTTCCCCACTGCACTATCCTACAAGGAAGGCAATGTAGATTTCTCCCTGTTCCATAAAAGCTTAAGAGATGCCAAGGTGAAGCCAAAGGTCATACCAGAGAAGGGCAATGTCAGCCAATTCCAGGTTCTTTAGCCAGTTGCCACATTCAGAGTTCTTAGGTAGAGAGTTGCCACAATGCTTCACAGTTAAGCTTGTCTGACACCTCTCCCAGGAATTTTGAAGAGCTAAGCACAGGTCATGCCACTGACCTCACCAAACCATAAGCCTCCCTCAGCCTTGGGAACTCTCTCCATGCCCCAACTTCGCTCTCTACTAAGCTAGTCTATTCCCATGCCTCCTGTTCTCTCATTGTGGTGCCACGCATTGTCTACAGCTTGAGAAAGTTTCCCTGAGGCCATTGAAATACATGGATTAGGGGTATCTTTGGAGATAATTTTAACCTACTACCATTGTATTTTCCTTGTGATATAAAAAAGGTTAAGGGGAGAGTGAGGAAAACTTGAGGGCACTGTTAGCCTACACAAAGGGTTGAAGGAGAGAGGGAAGTCTAGGGGCCAAGCAGACAGATCAAGCCAGTTTCACAATTTCACCTGGGGCCAGGTTCAAGTGGTTTACTTCAAAGCTTCTGTAACTGGTTGAACCACATGTCCTAACTTGGTAATGTCTTGGGCAATAAACTTCATTCATTATTGCAACTTGGCTTGTCATGAGCTAACAATTCTTAAAAGTTTGCTGTCAAATATATATTCCTAGTTTGGTTCATGTTTTTGCCTCCTTTTCACATAAGCTACCATATATCTCGTTTAAGAGCTGTATAGTCCAGTTTAAATTCTGATCACTGGTTATGGAGCTTGCACTGGCCGAGTAGATAATGTAGCTGTCATAACATTTATTCATTCGAAAAATGTTTGCTGAGTGTCTCTCCGTGTTACCAGGGGATGAAACAAACAAGATAGCCCTTTCTTTAGGGGTTCAGCAATTATTCTTTATGGCTGCTGGAGCTGATAGACACTAAATTGTTTAGAAGACACCATTCCCTAGTCAGTAGATATTCATTAACAAACTTCCTTGTTTTGGGGCTAGAATTCCATAGAAGAACCTTGTGCCAGTCTGCAAACTTTCCAGGGAAAATTGGTGTTTTCCCCCAGGTATCCATCTCCATTACAGAGCAGGGCACAGCAGCAAGGTCTAAATGGGATGGCATTATGCTGAATAAATCTGTATTACATACCACTGGTTGACTCAGTCTCCCACCAAATATTTTCAAAGCTTCAATTCACATGTGGGCACTTACATTCATTCTTTTATTGATTCCTCTGAAAATATATATTAAGCACCATCTGTGGATAGATGAGAACTATCGGCATCATTTCCAAGATGGAGGCTTTTTGGAAAACTGGTAATTCCATTTCTAGTGCCTCTACAGGCTGACTGACTTCAGCTTGAGCTGCTCTGTGCAATAACTATAATCTCCATGGGTCTGAGATTGGAGATGGGTCCCCTCATCTTCCTTGCAAATGAGGATTGGAGTTGTAGAGATGAAAAATGGGGTGCTTCCGCTGAAATCCTAAGATATCCTGATCTTACATCTATCGCATTAATAAAGAGGAAATGATATGCTGGTTGTATATTTTCAGGTATTATCTCTCGGCTGTGATGTCCCTTGTATCCTCTAAAGACCCCTTTTCCTTGATTACTATATCCCAAGACCCACATTCCCAGGTACTTTGGAGACATCTTCCATATCCTCTTTTGTCTCCTCTCAGCATGGAAACCTGTAGTCATCAATTGTCTCACCACTGTCCTAGGTGCCCAGGGGTATGACCATCTTCCTTATTTCTGCTGACCATCATCTGTAAAAGACACAGATGGCTACACGGTGAAAGGTAACCAACCAATGTCCAAGCTCAGAAAAAAAAACAAAAACGGTGGTGAATTCATTTGTTTATTTGTTTTCCTTTTGGGTTGTAAGAATAAATCATTACTCATTCAATAAATTGTTGAGCACCTTTATGTATACATAAACACTCTGTCTTTAGAAGCAGTTTCACTGTTAAAGGCATCTCTTCAGAGTATTTACTCTTCCCCACTTCCTTTTTCAGAAACAGTGGGAGGGAGAAAGGGAGAAAGAAGTGAGAGAGAGAAAGAGAGAGAGAGAGAGAAACATCAATGATGAGAGAGAATTATTGATTAGCTGTCCCCTGCATGCCCCCCACTGGGGATTGAACCCACAACCTGGGCATGTGCCCTGACCAGGAATTGAACTGTGACCTCCTGGTTCATAGTTCGATACTCAACCACTGAGCCATGCCAGGAAGGCTGCCTGTCTTCTTATCCTATGTCTTTTCCACTATTACAGGACATTTTTCTAAAATTACTTGTAAGGTTTGGTATGTGTTGACTGTCATTTAGACTACCCTACATAGGGAAAATAAGTAGACTTAACAAATACTTATAATTTGGGTTTTAAAAGTCCTACTCTTAAGTAAAAGGGAAAGGGTTGGCTTTCTAAATTATTCAAAATTTCTCCATCTTTTATCCATTTATTTCACTGGTTAACTGCTCATCTTCTTGCTTACCACATACAATGACAAAACTGATAGGAACTTAAGCATACAGCCTTGCCCTGTGTGGCTGAGTTGGTTGGGCATCATCCCATGCACCAAAGGGTTCCCGGCTTGATCCTGGGCCAGGAGCATGCAGGTGGCAACCAATGGATGTTACTAAACTCTCACATTGATGTCTCTCTCTCTCTCTCTCTAAAAATCAATAAAAACATTAAAATAAAGAACTTAACCTTACATAAAGAGTAACTATTCCCTAGTTAACATTTAGTAAAGATACTCTTACTATATAACATATGAACTATACCATCACTTATACATAACAGGAAATTATTCTCCAGCTCTTATTTAGTTGATATATTCTTGTTATATGCCTTTTTAAAAAATAGCAGATATGACCTTTCAATGCTTGGTAATCTAAGCACAAGAAAATCTTAGATTTGGCCATCTTATCCAGGACATACTGTTATGAATTAATAAGTTTTCTCTTGCTTTTTAAATTTTTTGTGCTCTGGTTAAAAAACAACAACACCCCAATGTCTATTCGGTAAGCATTTTTGTGAGTAAAATGATTTATTTAATAAATATAGTCTGACCATGCTGAGGGGAGATATTTTGTGATTCTATTTCTACAAAGAACTTCTGTCTGTATGATAAAAACACCCAGGAGATGATGTGCTTTGCTGAAATGCTTTGGTTTATGCTCATGAATTTGGTTTTTATTTTCTCTCAATGTGTTGTACAGTCTTCTGTATATTTTTCCACATTACTTCTAGGAAGGGCCCACATTTCAGTTTTTTTAATATCAGTCACAAGTGAATACTTTAAAATACAATTCTAGGCTGTGATGTTAATGTAGTGAGGAGAAATTACTTTTCACAGTGTTTGAGACCATAAAATGTAATTTAAGTCTTTTTGTGAAATAATTAAAGTGTACATTTAACGTGAAACTCCTCCTCTTTCTTTCCTCCCTCTCTCACATTTAACACCATCTACACCAATCCATCCCTTACCGCCGGCCTCAGCAGCTGTTGTTCCTTTTTGTTCAACACAGCAATCTGTGTGCTTGGCCTCCCCTCTCCCATCTCTCTGTGGACTCTGGTTCATCCAATTTCCCCTTTTATGCCTTTGGCCTCATTTTCTCCCTGTCTGCTAGCCTGCTTTTTATAACTGAGCTGAAATTCCCAACCTGATAACAAAATCAAATTATCCTAACCTGATAAAACCAATGATGTTCCTGCAAAAAATGAACTCAAGAAGCAACAGAAAACGGTAAGTCCATAACTAACAGAAGAATTAGGAAAAAAAATAATTTAAAATAATTATTAATGATAGTAACTATATTTATTAGCCTTGCTAAACATCTAGCTATATTTAAGTGCCATCCTAAACACTTTATAAGTTTATCTTATTAAATCCTCAACAATAGTATGAAATAGGTATTATTATTGTTAACACCATTTTACAGAGAAGGAAATTGGGTTTAAAGAAATAAAGTAAATTGCCCGGCCAGTGTGGCTCAGTGGTTGAGCATCGACCTATCAACCAGGAGGTCATGGTTCGATTCCTGGGCAGGACACATGCCCAGATTGCAGGCTCAATCTCCTGTGGGGGGCGTGCAGGAGGCCAGAGATCAATGATTCTATCTCATCATTGATGTTATTATCTCTCTCTCTCCCCCCTTCCTCTCTGAAATCAATACAAATAATATACTGGGGGTGGAGGAGGAAGGAAATAAAGTAAGTTGCCTCAGGTTATATAGCTTTATTTATTTCACTTATTGGGAAAGAACCAGAGTAGGACCCAAGTTTGTTTGATCCTCTTCGGCGTGTTTTCTCACTTGATCCAGACAATTTAATAAATGAGAATTTTAAGGAATGAGAATTTCCTTTGCGTGTCTTTTGAACATAGAAAATAAGAAATAGCTTTCCAAGTTTCTTGGTAAGAGTAACTTAATCTTCCAAACCTATACTATACATGGATGCAAAAATCTTAAAACTTAACAAATTGAACCCAAGATGATATTAAAAGATTAATGTTGCCTGACCCAACAGAGTTAATTTTAGGGGAAATGGATATAAATAACATACACTGCCCTATAACTACGTGGGTCATTTCTATCAACATTCAAATATTTTCATTTAAAATCATACACAGGGAGGCTCCCACTTATATGCACAAAGTTCCCTCTTGACACACCAATGCCCAACCTGTTCCCTTTCCAGAGAGTTGCTATTCTTGCCATTTTTACTTTCCATCCTCACATGCTCTATAGAACCCACTTAGATCAGGCTTTCGCTCTACCAAGATGGCTCTTATAAAATTCAATGATCAATTTTCATTTTAACTAACAGCACTTGGCATGCTTTATCATTGTCCTTTTGGAAATCATTTCTCCACTTAGCTTCCAAGACGCTATACTCCCTTATGGTTCTCCTCTTACAGTGTTGGCTGCTCCTTCTGTCTCCTTTTCTGGCTCCTCTTCATCTTCTTGACCGCTGAACAGTGGAGGGACCCTGGACTCAGATACTAGAGTTCTTTTTTTCTCTATCTCATCCAGTCCAGGCTTTTTACTTTAATTTTTTCTTTGTTGATATAATTACAGATATCTCCCATTTCCCCCCTTTAATTTTTTTAATTAAAGTATTATATACACATTTTAAAAAGTCAAATAGCACTTGTGAGATAATAGAAAAAAATATATATATATATTGGCCTATACCCCCGGTTCCTGGCACAGAGATCCTAAAACCTTGTCATTTCCTAAGCGTTAAGAGCACTAGGAGCATCCTTTGCACCTTGAGATGGCTCTGAGTCATGGCTCCTGGAAGGGGGCTGGTAACCAGAAAGACTGAGCCATGATTAGAAGCTTGGAATTTTCCAGAGAGAGGAGGGGGCTAAAAACAGAGTTCATTACTGATGCCCATGGGAGAAAGCCTCCATAAAAATGCCAATGGTGCAGGGTTCAAAGAGCTTTTGGGTTGTCAGACACCTCTGCACCAGGAAGATGACATCAGAACTCCACGGGGACAGAAGCTCCTGCACTTGGGACCTGCCTAGATCTTGCCATCTGTATCTTTTCAACTGGCTGTCCATCTGTATCCTTTATCATATCTTTTAATATACTGGTAAATGTAAGTAGGTGTTTCCCTGAGTTCTGTGTGCCACTCTAGCATATTAATTGAACCCAAGAAAAGGTCACTGGAACCTCCGATGTATAGCCCATCGGTCAGAAGCACAGGTGGGTTTGGGAGTGGCGTCTGAGGTTGGGGGCAGGGGGCAGTCTTCTGGGACTGATATCTTAACTTGTGGGATCTGACACTACCTTCCAGGTAGATAGTGTTAGACTTGAGTTACATTGTAGGACACCTAGCTGGTGTCAGAAACTTGCTTGTTGTTGTGGGAAAAAACCTTTCACATATTTGGTGACTACAAGTGCCAGAAGGAAGTGTTCTCTGTGAAGGTAAAGGAGACACATAGGAAAGAAATAGTAGAGAAGAACTGGATTTTCCCCCTACATTGGAAGGAAAAAGTAGAGTTTCCCCCTTTTAAGTACTAAAAAGGCTGTGACAAAATAGAGGATTTCCCTTTCCTACCCCTCCTTACTTTCTTCACTCCTCCTCTCTAGAGGTATCTAATTTTTACTCTTTTACCTGTCTGCTCTGGCTTTTTGTGTCCTCTATCTCTTTGCCAATAATATGCACATGCTACCTTTAGATACTATCTATCGACTTCATAATATGATAGATGAGAATTTATTCTCTTATAGTGCCAATCCTTTTCCTACTATCCTTCATCTTCTGAATATAGTTATATTATAAGATTTGGTCAAATCAATATTTATATTGCTATATATGCAAATGTAATTTCCAGCAGAGTGTCCATGTTGAAAAAGTGGAAACAGTCTACATACTAAGACTAGTGAACATCACTCCTATGACAATAGGATATTTTAGCAGAATCTCTATATATAAAAGGCTAATATGCTAAGTGTCCCTGCAGGAGTTTGATCGGGAGTTCTATCACTAGCTATGGCGTGCATTGACCACCAGGGGGCGGCACGGAGCAAAGAAAGGCTGGGGAAGAGAGGCCCCGGCCAGCAGCCAGAAGGAAGACCCTGGTCAGCAGCTGGAAGGCCCCGATCAGTCCTGATCGCCAGCCAGGCCTAGGGACCCTACCTGTGCACAAATTTCATGCCCTGGGCCTTTAGTATAGTTATAAATTTATAGTATAATAAGTGATCACTATTGGTAAGAAGTTGATTCCTGGGTACCAAAAATGAGATTTACTACCATTTAAAATTGACAGCTGCATCTCTATAGTGGAGGTCCCCAATAACCCTTGGTTCTGGAAGGGGGTTCTTTTTAATTGGGTAGATGGAAGGCAGGTAGGGGAAGGGTGTAGCTGGACACGTTGGGAGTTGTCAATGCTGCTCTTTTAATCATGCTCTTTGGTATAAGGAGTTTGAAGTTTGCCGGAAGAAAGTCAGCCAATTTCCCCAAAGACTAAGGAGCCCTCTGAGAAGGAAGTTTTTGAAGCCTTGAGCACTTTCTTCAGGAAGGTCACCTCTGATTCCCGGAAGTAACACTGAGAGCACAGCAAAGGATACCAGGGCCTTTCCCAGGAGAAATTCACCGTGAAGGAGAGAGAAGCCTGGTCTGCTTAACTGGGCTTAACATTGCTGGCTGGGAGGACAAGCGCAGGGAATATAACTTTTACTCTAGCATCACAGGTGTGTCCCAGAAAAAGAGGCCTTGGCGTTTTTTTAAACATTGGAATTGCGGACTATCCGAGCGCTTAAGTTTTAAGAGCTCCATCTTGTGCAGTCTTGGCTATAGCAGATCTTCTGTGTTTCAACAGTGACACCTTGTGGGGCAGAGGTAGGAGAGACTGGGGTCTATGAGGGCTATAGCAGTTTTCCATCTTTCATTTTTCCAGATATATATACGTGTGCGTGTGCGTGTGTGTGCGTGTGTGTGTGTGTGTGTGTGTGTCTGTGTGTATGTGTGTGTGTGTGTGTACATATATATATATTTGACAAGTAAATTTGTAGTTCATTTTAAGTGTACAATGTGTTATTTGATATACGTATACATTTAGATTCCCACTATTTAGTTAGTCCATCCATCATTTTGTTTTGTGAGAACACTAAAGTTCTACTCTCTCACAAATGTTCAGTTATACAATACAGTACTTGAACTATATTCACCACGTTATCATTAGGTCCTCAGTCCTTACTCATCTTATAACTGAAAGTTTGTAATCATTTACCAACTTCTCCCTAATTTCCCTACCTCTAATCCCCTGGAAATCACCATTCTGCTCTGTTTAGATGAGTTAGACTTTTTTCTTTATTCCACATACAAGTGATACTATGGAGTATTTGTCGTTCTCTGTCTGGTTTTTATAACTTTGAGATAATGCTCTCCAGATTCATCTATGTTGTTAGAAATGGCAGGATTACCTTCTTTGTTGTTAATGTTAAACCTCACCTTAGGATATTTTTTCCGTCAATTTTTAGAGTGAGTGGAAGGGGGTAATGAGGGGGGGAGGGAGAGAGAGATGTGAGAGAAGGCAGGGGGAGGGAGAGAGAGATGTGAGAGAGACATATCAATTAGTTGCCTTCTGCATGCTCATCAACCTGGGCAGGTATCAAACCTTGCCCTAACCAGTTTGGCTCAGTGGATAGAGCGTCGGCCTGCGGACTCAAGGGTCTCAGGTTAGATTCTGGTCAAGGGCATGTACCTTGGTTGCGGGCACATCCCCAGTAGGGGGTGTGCAGGAGGCAGCTGATTGATGTTTCTCTCTCATCGAAGTTTCTAACTCTCTATCCCTCTCCCTTCCTCTCTGTAAAAAAATCAATAAAATATATTAAAGAAACAAAACAAAGCAAAAAACACACAAAAACCTTGACCAGAAATCAAACTCGAGACCCTCTGTGCCACGAGCCAGCACTCTAACCACTTAGTAACACCAGCCAGGGCAGGGTTACCTTTTTATGAATGTATAATATTCCATTAAATATCTATATCTATGTAGATGTAGATATATATTACATTCATCCATCAACAGACACTAAGTTGTTTCCATATCTTGGCTATTGTGAATAATTCTGCAGTGAACATGGGGGTACAGATCTCTGAGATTATGATTTCATTACTTTAGATATATACTCAGAAGTAGGATTGCTGAATCATATAGTAGGTCTATTTTTAATTTCTTGAGGAACCTCCATAGTGTTTTCCAAAGTGGCTGTACTAGTTTACATTCCCACCAACAGTGCACAATGGTTTTTGCTCCATATCCTCACTAGCATTTGAAATCTCTTGTCTTTTTTATAATAGCCATTTTAACAGGTGTGGGACAATATCTCATTGTGTTGATTTGTACTCCTCTGATGATGAGTGAGCACTTTTTCATATACCTGTTGGCCATTTGTATGTCTTCTTTGGAAAAATGTTTATTCAGATGTTTCCCCCATTTTTTAATGTTTTCTTTGGGGTGGGCTATTGAGGTGTATGAATTTCTTGCAGTTTTTGGATATTAACCCCTTATTGGATATGTGGTTTGCAAATATTTTCTTCCATTCTATAGGTTGCCTTTTCATTTAAAAATACATTTTATTAATTTTAGAGAGGAAGGGAGGAGAGAGAGAGAGAAACATCAACGATGAGAGAGAATCATTGATTGGCTGCCTTCTGCACACCCCCTACTGGGGATGGAGCCCGCAACCTGGGCATGTGCCCTTGACCGGAATTGAACCCGGAACCCTTCAGGCTGCAGGCTGACACTATCCACTGAGCCAAACCAGCTAGGGTGGTTGCCTTTTCATTTTGTTGATGGTTTCTTTTGCTGTGTTGAAGCTCTTTGGTTTGATGTAGTCCACTGGTTTATTTTTGCCTTTGTTGCCTTTGCTCTGGGTGTCAAATCCAAAAAAATCACTGCAAAGACCAATGTGAAGGAGCTAACCCCTGTGCTTTCTCCTAGGAGATTTATGGTTTCAGGTATTACGGTCTTGAACCATTCTGAGTTGATGTTTGTATAGGGTATAAGATAGGAGCCCAGCTTCTTCTTCTTTTTTTTTCCCCCTGCATGTGGACATCCACTTTTCCCAGCACCACTTAATGAAGAAACTATCCTGTTTTCACAGCACCACTACTGAAGAAACTATTCTGTTCCATTATCTACGTATCTGTCTGTATACCACACTGTTTTGATTACTATAGTTTTGTAATATATTCAGAGTGATACCGCCAGCTTTGTTTTTTCTCCAGATTTTTTTTCTTTCTATTTGGGGTCTTTTGTGGTTCCATACAAATATCAGGATTGTTTTTCTATTTCTGTGAAAATATCGTTGGAATTTTGACAGGGATTGTATTGAATTTATAGATGGCTCTGAATAGTATGAACATTATTGATTTTAGAGAAAGAGAAACACTGATTTGTTGTTCCACTTATTTATGCATTCATTGGTTAATTCTTATATGTGCCCTGATCAGGGATCAAACCCACAACCTTGGCATATTGGGACAATGCTTTAACAAACTGAATTACACAGCCAGGGCCTAGAATGGACATTTTAACAACACTAACTCTTCCAATCTCGTTATCTTGTTCAATTTCTTTCATCAATGTTTTATAGTTGTCAGTATACAGATATTTCACCTGCTTGGTTAAATTTATTTCTAAGTATTTTATTGTTTTTTATGCTATTGTAAATAGCATTGTTTTCTTATTTCCTCTTTGATAGTTCATTGTTTGATAGTTCATAGAAATCCAACAGATTTTTATAAATTGGTTTTGCAGCTGTACTGACTTTGTCCATCTTTTATGCTTTTTTGTTGTTGTTAATCCTCAGCCAAGGATATTTTTCCATTGATTTCTAGAGAGTGGAAGAGAGAGGGAGAGACAGAGAGAAACATCCATACAGGAGACACACATTGATTGGTTGCCTCTTGCACACACCCTGACCAGGGTTGTGTGCTTGCAACCGAGGTACATGCCCTTGACCAGAATTGAACCTGGGACCCTTCAGTCCACAGGCCAACGCTCTATCTACTGGGCCAAACCAGCTAGGGCCATCTTTTATTCTTAAAGCCAGTTATAAACAGGATTGATCTTCTGGACTCTTCCTAAGCCTACATGGAAGGACACAAACACACAATACACACGATGTACTATATGACTTTTTCCTTAGTGTAATGGCAAAGTCCTCAAGAAATTCAAGTTCTTAATTTCTCCCCCCTAATCTTAGACACCAATCTCTTTGCAACAATGCTTCATTCTCATCTCTCAAAGGAAGCCTTCATTCATTCGTTGGAACAACCCACGCCTTCAAGATGGATTGTACTGTATTCCCAGCAGTTATTTCCTCAAATTTTGGAGACTGTTATGAACAGTAAGCTTCCCATGAGTGAATACCACCCTCAGTACTACTGACATTTTAGACCGAATAAGTTTTTGTCGTGGAGGAGTGTCTTGTGCATTGTAGGTAGCATTCTTGGCCTCTACCCACTAGATGCCAGTAGCAAAACTCTATTTTGAAACTCAAAGCTGTTTCCAGCAGGGTTCTGTTCTTCCAAAGAGGCAATTATTTCTATTGGTTCCATCAGTGGGGGCAAGGATGGGCCTACCAGAACTAGAGATTATCAGGGAGGAAAACCTTTGAATTCAATATCCCCCCCTAAATATTACACTGAAAATACATTCTAAGAACATAATGTATGAAGTTTGAGTACACGGATGGAAAAGCAATGTTACCATAAGCAAGCCTGGAAGCCTGAAACTCATTTTTGGAATGTGTCACTAGTGCTCCCCAATATCCAGTTCTCCTTTCCTTCCAGGGCATACAGAAGACTAGACTTCCCAGTCCCGCTGCAGTTTGGTGGGGCCAGGTGAGAGGTCTAGCCAGTGAAACGTGAGTGGATGGGAGAGGGTCGAGGCAGCGAAAAGCTGCTGTGTGGTGCTATAGAGCTCCTTTTTCCTTTGAATATGGAGTCTCATGTTGAGATGGCTGAGCTAAAAGATCAATTAGTCTGGTTTATTGAGATACTGCTTAAAGTACAGTTACCCTGGACAGTTGTCTTGACTTTGTGTGAGCAAGAAACAACTCTTTATTATGTTAAGACACTGCAATTTTGCAATTGTTTATTACCAGAGCACAAGCTAGACTATTTCAATATAACATCCTCTTTCGGTCACTGGCCTATTTCCTAATTAATGAAGGTAACTGTGATTAGGGAAGGTGATGTGTTTTGCTAGGAGAAATCTATTTTTTTTTTTTTTACAAATAATGAAATAATTACTCATTCAAATATATTTACTGAGTGCTTAGAATGTGCCAAGTACTGGACATATAATAGTATATCAAACAAACACAATTTTTGCCCTCATGGAGCTTATATTCTAGTAGGAAAGTCAGCAAAAAAGTAAATCAACAAACAACATACTTTGTGAGTTAGGATAAGTTTATGAAGGAAATAAACAATGGCTGAGTTAAATATTAACAAATGGGAGTCTACTTGGTTAAATCCTTTTCTTCCCTTTCCTATCCTGTTTATCAGTAAATTCTTCAATGTTTAACTCAAAAATATATCAACGTGGTTCACTCCTGCTAATGTTAGCTTTCATGATCTCCTACCTGGATTTCTGAAATGGTCTCATGATTTGCCTCCCAGGTTCCATCTTGTCTTCCTCTGAAAGCATTTGCTA
This sequence comes from Corynorhinus townsendii, assembly GCA_026230045.1. Taxonomy (NCBI): domain Eukaryota; kingdom Metazoa; phylum Chordata; class Mammalia; order Chiroptera; family Vespertilionidae; genus Corynorhinus; species Corynorhinus townsendii. The sequence continues at coordinate 12,288,488 of JAPDVU010000006.1, read as the reverse complement.
CACAGTAGCTATTTTATTTTAACCTAGAATATTTTAATTAAAATAAAAATTTAAAAATTGTGATAAACATAAACGTATACAGCGCAAGTAGTATGTATGCTGTAAAAATTACATGAAAAGATAGGCAATGACCCAGCGGGTGATGGCGAGAACTGGAAGCAGCACATTGACTGTTGTCCTTGTGGTTGTGGGACTGGAACCAGGAGATGGAAAGCTGGAGACCTTAATACCGAAGCCCTGGACGTGCCGTTGCGAGGCCTCCTCCAGGGCTCCCATACATGTTTATTTTACTTATTGTAGCATAGATTTACAATGTATTCATTAAAAATAGTCTTTTTTTTTTTTTTAGATTTTAGGCGACATAAAAAAAAAGATAGGCAAAAATAAGATACACGTTTCCGCTTTCAAAGATTATAACTGCTAACACCTTGGGGTATAATGCTAGATCTTTTCTTTGACAGCACCTAAAAGCACTGCATTTTGTAATCAAAATGAGATACTGTAACATATAAAGGGGCAGGCAAAAATAGGTTTACAGTTGTATGGCAAAGTTTATTCTTGTATTATTATTTATGAGCTATTGTATTATCTACTTCTATTACAACTGTTCTGTGGCTTGTTCTTCCCATTTAATGATCTCCACCTTCCATGGCAATACATTTTCAGCATACACTCAGTCCATTTACATTAAAATTTCCTCAAGTGTCCTGAAAAATGCATTTTATAGGTGGCCTGTTCAAACTAGAATTTAATCCAGACTCTATGTCCCTTAAAATTCTTTTCATAGAGTAGTGGCTTTATACATAACAATAAATTATTGAAGAGATGGGGCCAGTTATCCTGCAGAATGTTTCACCTTCTGGATTTGTTTGGTTATTTCCCATGGTGTCATTTACTTTGCTCCAATAGATGATATTGTGTACTTCATACTACATCTCATCAAGAGATACAATATCAGAGTGGATGGCCTTTTAAAATTGTATAATGTCAACTATTGCTTAAATGCCATTTATAGCTTTCTTTGCTTTATTCTACAATACAAATCCTTTAACTTGGCATACAAGGTTCTGAAGGAATTAATGCTTGCTTATGTTAGGTCTGTTTCAGCCTTTTTGCTTTACGGAATAGGGACGGAGGTCATTTCTTCCATCTGAGAGGAGATATCAAGATCATAAGGGGATGGAATTTAATTGTAGTTGGCTGAAACACTGCATAGATTCTTCATGGTTGAAATAAGGGGTTGCAATAGCATGATTTCCCCGAGACTGGTTTGGTGAAGGCTTGAAAGCGGTCCTGAAGGAAAGATGAAAAATGACACAGAATACATGAGCCAAAAACGAGGATGAGGAATAGGAATGTTAACGGCCCTATGAAGGGAAGTAGCCAGGTATACCAATTTATATTTTTTGGCCAGTAGTCCCATGAAATCGATTGATGTTCTCTAATCTGTGCGGCCCTTTCTGTTAATTTTTGGGTGGCATCCCTAACTAGGCCAGATTGATTGACATCTTCCAGAAAGAGGCATAGACTCTCTTTCTCCGCAGTTAGGAGGTCTAGTCCTCTCTGATTTTGGAGGGGGTGACAGTCGCTAGTGAGTCTATCTAATCCTGAATTTGAACTAAACCTTTGGCAATATCTTCTAGGCTTTTCTGTAGGTCCTGAGACAGAAGTTCAAAAGATGATAGAGCAGTGGTTAAATCCCGCCTATGCCAACCCCAACACCTGCTGAGATACCGAGGGTTATGAGGAGAGGGAATATCTAGACTGCCCTTTTGTGTTAGATATGATGAGTTACGGGGACAGGTAAAGACTGAATATTGGGTGAGAGAGAGACTAGAGTACAGGTTCCTGTCCAGTGATTGTCCCTGTTTTGAGTAGAACCTGGTCTCCTGTTAAGAAGGGATGTAGGAAAAAATCCCGAACACATGCCAAAATCATTAATTACAGCAGTGTTTGATTAGGATGCTGGGTGGAGTTTGCTGAGGGAAGCCCAGGACGAGCTGTCACTGCCTACCGCTTTCAGAGTAGCAGACTCAGTGTGACTGAAGCCAGGAACGCTCCTGGCTTTCAGCACCACATGTTAGGATCCCTGAAGGAACACATGGGGCCAAAAGTGATAAAGAATTATAAATTTACTAGAGGCCTGGTGCACGAAATTCATGCACTCGGGGGGGGGGGGTGGTCCCTCAGCCCGGCCTGCGCCCTCTCGCAGTCCTCGGGGGATGTCCAACTAATGGCGTAGGCCCGTGGAGAGTAGGCTTAAGCTGTCTGTCAGACATCCTTAGCACTGCCGCGGAGGTGGGAGGCTCCTGCCACTGCACTCACCAGCCATGAGCCCAACTCAGGGCTTCTGGCTGAGCGGTGCTCCCCCAGTGGGAGTGCACGGACCATCAGGAGGCAGCTCCTGTGTTGAGTGTCTGCCCCCTGGTGGTCAGTGCATGTCATAGCAACCCATTGTTCCCCGTTCAGTCGATTTGCATATTATATATTACTAGAGGCCCGGTGCATGAAATTCATGCACTGGGGGGGAGGAGGGGTGTGTCCCTCAGTTCAGCCTGCACCCTCTCCAATCTGGGATCCCTCTCACAATCCAGGACTGCTGGTTCCCAACTGCTCACCTGCCTTCCTTCCTGATTGCCCCTTATCGCTTCTGCCTGCCAGCTTGATCACCCCCTAACTGCCCTCCCCTGCAGGCCTGGTCTTTCCCAACTTCCCACCTCTGCCGGCCTGGTCCCCCCCAAATGTCCTCCCCTGCAGGCTTGATCGCGCACAACTGCCCTCCCTTGCAGGCCTGGTTCCTCCCAACTGCGCTCCCCTGCTGGCCATCTTGTGGCAGCCATCTTGTGTCCACATTGGGGCAGCCATCTTTGTGTGTTGGAGTGGTCAATTTGCATATTACTCTTTGATAGGATAGAGGCCTGGTGCACGGGTGGGGGCGGGGGCCAGCTGGTTTGCCCTGAAGGGTATACCAGATCAGGGTGGGGGTTCTCTTGAGGCGTGGGGCGGCCTAGGTGAGGAGCCTGTGGTGGTTTGCAGGCCGGCCACGCCCCCTGGTGACCCAAGCAAAGGCCCTGGTATCTGGGATTTATTTATTTTGTATAATTGAAACTTTGTAGCCTTGAGTGGAGCCAAGCCTCCTGCTTGCTCCATGGCCGCAGCCATTTTTGTTGGGATTTATTTATTTTGTATAATTGAAACTTTGTAGCCTTGAGCGGAGGCCTGGGCCCCCCAGGGCAGGCAGAAAGCTTGGCTTCCTCCATTGCCAGGGAAACCCAAGCCTCCTGCTCTCTTTGTGGTTGGGTTAATTTGCATACTTGCTCCTGATTGGCTGGTGGGCATGGCTTGTGGGTGTAGCGGAATGATGTTTAATTTGCATATTACTCTTTTATTAGGAGGATTAGGTTAATTTGCATATTACTCTTTTATTAGGAGGATTAGGTTAATTTGCATATTACTCTTTTATTAGGAGGATTAGGTTTTCCAGATGGGGCTCAGCCCATCTGGAAAACCAGATGGGCTGAGCCCCAAAATGGCACCAGCCTACAGGGATGGGGAGGCAGAGATTTCAAAGGCCTCTAAGTGGGCTTTTTCAGCTGGAAATTCTCTGGGCAGGTCCAGATCTTGGGCAAATCCGAGAGGAAAATTACTGGTTTTAGCAAATGAATGTGGTCTAAGCTAAAGGAAATGTCAGTTGCAAAATGATCTAAAAGTTAAGTTTCCCAGAGGGAGAGGGTATCAATTTGATTATTTGATCAGACCTAACAGCTTATTCTTCCAACTTTATTTCATTCCATTCTTTACTTGCTGTTTAGGTTTTTCCCAGTGTTGGCTTCACCTTCCTGCACCTCCGAGGGCCTCTGCACTTGCTGCCCCTTGCTCTGGGGAAGCTCTCCCTTGCCACTACTCTCCTTGCCATTTTCCCCTTCTTCCAATGTCAGGCATCTTATCAAACTGGTCATTTTACCTTTGCCTTCTCAGGAAAGTCTTCTCTAATTTATCTTGTTTAAATTAGGTTCTTCCAAGGGATCCTAATATCCCACATCCCAAGAACTCTGATTTTTGTTCCATGAAACTTTTTTTGTCACTTTAGTATTTGAGTCCTTACCTGAAGTGTGAATGGTAAGGACCTTGCTTCCTAGGCTTACGTGCACTCAATACTTGTGCACAGCAGCCGGGAATGAAGTACCATAGGTCTTGCCCAGGTCGCCGCAAACTCTAACAGGACCTCCCCGAGTTGTTTGAGTGAAGGAATGAATGTTTACTTTTGCATGAAAGCATTTGTCCACCCGTCGCGGCGGCAAGGAAGCCCAGGATTCCAACCATGAGAAAGCCGAGATTTCCTCGCGCAGCCCAGGCCCTTCTGGGCCCAGGTGAGCTGAGCCACCGCCCAGACGCCCTCACGTGATCGCGAGCGGCGCGTGGACGGCGCCTGCGCGCGGTCTCCCGGAAGTGGCCGGACCGAAGCGCAAGCGGAGCGCTCGTCCGTCAACCGGTGGGTCCGCCAGTCCGCCAGCCCGGTACTCGGCGCTCCTCAGCCTCGTCGCTGCCCCGCAGTTTCTTTGGCTGGAACGGCGACAGAGGAGCTCGCCATGGCGACGTTCATCTCGGTACAGCTGAAAAAGACCTCGGAGGTGGACCTGGCCAAACCGCTGGTGAAGTTCATCCAGCAGACGTACCCGAGCGGCGGGGAGGAGCAGGCCCAGTACTGCCGCGCGGCCGAGGAGCTCAGCAAGCTGCGCCGCGCCGCGCTCGGCCGCCCGCTGGACAAGCACGAGGGCGCGCTGGAGACGCTCTTGAGGTGGGCCTGGGGCCGGGCTCGGGCCGTCTGCAGCCTGCCGCCCCCTTCCTTCTTCCGCCTTTCCTACTTCCCTCCCTCACACCCTGGGCCCAGACCCGGCCGCCCCGCTGGCCTGATGGGGCGCGTAGGTGTGGTCTGCATTCCTTCCTGGTGAGCGGGAGCCGCCCCGCTGGCTGCCGCTGGCTCTGCCCGGGCTTGGGGCATCGGTCCTGCCGGTTCGCCGCAGCTTTCGGTCCTCCCGGCTCCGGAGGATCGGATATCTCGGAGGAACCGTCTGCCACGTACTGATTGATCTCTCTTGCCACATTTACTCAGAACTAGTTTTCTTCCCGTTTTGTTTTGTTTTGGTGAGGAGGAATGTCTTTTAACTAAGACTCTCCTCCCCCCACCCCCTTTTTCGTATTTCTCGGTCAGATTTCCATTTCAAAATAGAGGTTGCTTGAGGGATGTGGGAGAATTGGGACAAATGTCTGTTACTTATTACATTGTCCACTTGACATGAGCCATCTTCTGAAGTTCCTCATAATGAAATGACAGAGGGAAAATTCCAAAGGTTAGGAGCTACCGTTCTTTGAAATTACACGTGGGTGACATAATAGAAGGTTCAAGAGAAAGAGCTTAGAATCACTTTGTTCACAAGCAGGTATGCCCATCATGGAGTAAATTCGTTATTTTGCAAATGCTTATTGAGCTTGTGCTATCTTTAATGAGAGCTCTTTTTCTGGTACTTTGCAGTTAGAATAGCAGAACATTTGTAAGGCACTTTAAAGTGAAAACATTTCTTTCGCCTCATCTCTTTTCTACGTGTAACATTTTCCTTGTTTAACAGGGCAAACACAGCTGTATTAGGTTGTGAGTACTAGCCCAGGTTAAACCAGCTTATTTGTTCTGGTAACTGAGAAGTTCAGTAATAATACTGCTTCCTTAGCGTTAGGGATCACGGGATAGCATCTTGCCTCCATGTTGATGCCTTCGTAGCTGAGCTTTGTTCCTGTATTGGGAGAGATGGCCACCGGTGGGTCTGCTGTAATTACAGAGTCATTGCACTCAGGATCTTACACACGAGAGTGCCTTTTCTCCTTAGCTCTGGTGAAAGGCCGTGGGAAGCCTCTGTTTGGGTTGGCGTGTGCCCATTGATGATGGTGGTTAAATGCGCTAATTTAATTGCCAGTCACTCAGCTGGTTTAACTTCTCCCTCCCCCATGGATCAAAGCAATAGAGAATGAGGGAGACCTGGTTCCCCCGAAAGGAAGATACTGAATAGATTGCTTAGATGATGATCTCTTGGTGTCAGTTTTAAAGATAAGACTGTAGGGCTGTAACGATCATTAATTTGATACTTAGTATGAGCATTAAAAAAAAAAATTAATGCCATAGCTGGTTTGGCTCAGTGGATAGAGCGTCGGCCTGCGGACGGAAGAGTCCCGGGTTCGATTCCAGTCCAGGCCACATGCCTGGGTTGCGGGCTCGGTCCCCAGTGGGGGGCGTGCAGGAGGCAGCTGATCGATGCTTCTCTCTCATCATCGATGTTTCTATCTCTCTCTCCCCCTCTTCCCTTCCTCTCTGAAATGGATAAAACATTAATAAAAGTTAACCTAGGAATACTTAGGCATCCTTTAGAATTAACAAACTTTAACAAAAATTTCCAAAGCAATTTTTATGTAGACATTAAAAGCATTCAGTGCAGGTTTTCCATTAGTAATATTAAAAAAACATGGGTATAATGAACACTACGATAACAATCTTCCTGAATAGAGTGTTTGTTTGGTACCAACCCTTAAGGAGCTTGGAGTTTTCAGTGACAATTGATGCATGGGTTTAAGACTGACAGACAAGAAAGAATGAATAGTGGATGGTGGTACGAATAGGGTTCTGGTGTGAACTTTAAACCTTCATTCACTTGTTTATCCCTTTATTCTTTTCCCAGGCATAAATGTGAAAACTGTTCCTAGGTATAGGGCTTTTGCACAAATAGGCTCTTTGAAACCATGTTTCTTCAGTCTCCTTTATGTTATCCTCGCCTCGCTCATTTATTATCAACTACTTTTTTTTTTCCCCTTTCACTTACTCTTCTAGTGGGGTTAGGATAAGTTAATAGATATACTACAGACTATTACATTTTATAATGGAGGTCTGTACAAAAGTTTTTTGGGTATGTATCTGTAAAAATCAAACATTTGTGAGATATGTTTTCCAATCAAACAAAGTATCGTTTAATAATTATGTTGGATAATTGTGTAAGTAACATTAATTTACATATATATTTTAAATATATTTTGTTGATTTTTTTACAGAGAGAAAGGGAGAGGGATATAGAGTTAGGAACATCGATCAGCTGCTTCCTGCACACCCCCTACTGGGGATGTGCCCGCAACCTAGGTACATGCCCTTGACCGGAATCGAACCTGGGACCCTTCAGTCCGCAGGCCGACGCTCTATACATGCTCTATACACTGAGCCAAACGGGTCAGGGCTTAATTTACATATTTTTAACTTAATGAACTTTTAAATACAATTTTCAAAAAGGAGGGGTTAAGCTAATTCCTAAAGAATAGAAGCTAGCTTGATTAGTACTGGTACACTGCTCTACAAATAGGTCCAGTGATGGAGCTGCCTTTTTATTATTTCTAACATGGAGATATTCCAGTAAAATTTCTTAAAATATTTATGTGTATTATGTTGAGAATGAGTGTCATCCTGTATAAAGTGGCTTTAACTAAAAATTGATTAGAAGAGCCTTGATAAATGGTGAACTTTACCGTGATCAGATGGGAATTCTGTATTATAATTTTTTTTGGGAGGCGGAAGAGGAAGCTCCAGTGTTCATGTCTATTTTGGTGATTAGTATTTTTAGAGAGAAAGCTTGCGGTCTCTTTCCATGAAAAAGTTTGGTTGTCAGCTTTCTCAAATTTTATTGGGGAATTGGATGTTGGGGATCTCAACAATCATGTATGCAGTCTTTTATACCATTTATTTTTAGTGTAGCACCTGTATCAGCTTTGGATTCAGCTGCATGTGGTAAATCTGAAGTCATCAGGGAATTAAATTATGATTTTACTAGTGACCCAGTGCACGAAATTCATGCACATTAAAAGGGGATTAATTAGAGGATATAATTTAATATTGCTACTTGCCCTTTCTCTATAATAGAAGTGTCAGAGATGAGAGAAAATTAGTAAAATGTATATGAAAACCTTCCTCCTTTCAGAGTCTGGGACACACCATGGAACCCACAGTCAAGTCCCCGCCTGCCCACATGCACCTCAAAATCGCGTGAGACCCAGACCCGGCCGGCCTCCCCCACCCTTGGGCTAGATCCAGACCCGGTCAGTCCCACCCTTATCAAGCCCTGGCGGGCAGGGGGGGTAACCTCAGGTCCCCTGGCCTGGTGCCAGGACGGGGGGTGTGGCCTGAAGTCCTCCAGCCCAGACCTGGGCGGGGGGCGTGCCTTGAGCTCCTCCATCAAGCCCCACCAGGTGGGGGACACAGCATGAGATCCCCTGTCAAGCCCCGCTGGGTGGAGGCATGGCCTGAGTTCCCCTGACCCAGCACTGGGGGTGCACCTTGAGGTCCCCCTTCAAGCCCCACTGGGTGGGAGGCATGGCCTGAGGTCCCCTGTCAAGGCCAGCCAGGCAGGGGGGTGAAGCCTCAGGTCTCCTGGCCTGGTGATGGGGGAGGGGGGGCGGCGGCCTAAGGTCCCCTGTGAAACCCCACAGGCCTGGGGGTGCAGTCTGAGGTCCCCTGGCCTGGTGCTGGGGTGGAGGGCGTGGCCTGAGGTCCCCTGTCAAGCCCCCTGAGTGGGTGAGGGTGTAGCCTCAGGTCCCTGCTGATTGCTCGTTAAGGCTCCTTATGGGAACTTTGCCTCAGCTGTGGGTGCAGCCGTCTTTGTGACGGAGTGATGGTCAATTAGCATATTCCCTCTTTATTAGATAGGATTCCTGTGTAAACAGATGGTAGAGAGGTAGTTCTGATAGTCCAGGGCTGGTTTAGTGATTCTGTGAAGTTCATCAGGCTCAGGCTCCATCCAGCTTTCCACTCTATACAACCTAGAATCCCTTTCCTCAGGGTCCAGATAGCAGTCATACCCAGGTTTAAGATAGCAGGATGGGAGAAAGGAGATAGTGCGGAAACTGCCCCACAATACCCTGCTCATATGTAATTGGCCGTTCTGTATGTCTACATCTCATGGAAGGGTAGGTAAGAAAAGGAATTTTTATTAAAGGCAGCCACATACCCAGCTAAAATTTGGGTTTTGTTAGTAAGGAAGGAGAGAGAATGATGTTGACAGCATTCCTAACCAAAGCTTCTCAATACCCATCCTCTCCACTTAGCTGTGCTTGATATCCCTAACATTTCCTGTAAGTCTACTCTCCGAATAGGGGATCTGGTAGTCAAAGGTTTCAAAGATTTTTCCACTGTACTTTCTCTTCCCAGCCTCATATTGAAGTCCTGTCTTCAGTGGAACCTCATGTTTCTTAATTCAGATTCTTGTTGGCTTCTCTGACATGATTTGACTTATATTTTGTTAGCTCCCTGCCCTCCAGGCAGTTAGATTTTCAGCTTTATTTGCCTCATTCACTTTTTACCTTTTACAAAATTTCACTTTTACAAATTTCACTCTTCTGTGCTGTTGGGCCCTTTCCCATTCTTCTTTGTGCATTTATATCTTTTTAATTTTAATTAATTTTTTAGCCCTAGCCAGTTTGGCTCAATGGATAGAGTGTCGGCCTGTGGACTGAAGGGTCCTGGGTTTGATTCTGGTCAAGGGCACATGCCCAGGTTGCCGGCACAATCCCTAGAGTGGGGCATGCAGGAGGCAGCCTATCAATGATTCTCTCTCATCATTGATGTTTCTATCTCTCCCTCTCCCTTCCTCTCTGAAATCAATAAAATATATTTAAAAAAAGAAACCACAACACTAAAATAAAAATAAAAAATTAGTGGCATTTTGGGAGAGAGCGGAAAAAGGTGTTTTTTTCCAGATCTCTTCGTTTAAGTGAATAGGGTATCTGCATTTTCAACTCTCCACAGTGGTTGCATCAATATCCATTTCCAAGTAGCAGGTATATGTGAGTTTTTTATTCTTGCACGTCCATCCTAATACTCACTGATTAATAATTCAGATTAATTTTTTTTTTTTGCTATACTGATGGATGAGAGATGAGAGTACCTTGTTTTAGGTCACAGTGCCCTGATTTCTCAGAGGTCCAGCATCTATATTTACTTGTCACTTTAGTTTCTTTTTCTGTGAATTGCCTGTTTTTGTTTTTTCTCTTCTCATTTTCTAGGTTGCTAGTTTTTTCCTTAATTTACCTTTTCTGACTATCCCTTCCCCTTATGTATATTGCAAATATATATCTGTTTCTTGTCTCTTAATTGTATCTATGTTGTCTTTAGTCACACAGAAGTTCTTGCAAAATGTTTTATTCTTCTTATAATCTGTTTTTACAAGTTTTTTCTTGTTCCTAATGTTGTGAATGTGTTATATATGATTTTGCCCTTTGATCAGATTTGTTAAAGGTTTGTAGCCATCTCTTTTAAAAAACACACATATTTTTATTGATTTCAGAGAGGAAGGGAGATAGAGAGAGAGATAGAAACATCTTTGATGAGAGAAAATCATTGATTGGCTGTCCCCTGCAAACCCTATACTGGAGATCGTCTACAACCTGGGCACGTGCCCTGACCCAGAATCAAACCACGACCTCCAATGTGACTTCCTGGTTCACAGGTTGATACTCAACCACTGAGCCATCTCTTTTTAAACACTAAGTCTAGTTTTATTTTAGGACTGTATGTTTTTTTTCTGAGTCTGCTTTTGGCTATCCAGCTGGTTTTGATATATAGTATTCTCATTGATGTTTTTAATAATATGTAATTTTTAGTTCTGTTTTCATTAACTCGAGTCATTTATATAGATTTTGTAAATTTCTAAATAGATTTGTCATCCTTTTGTGGTTTAAAATTTAGTTTTGTTGTATTATGGAAATAACTTTTTCATTTGAAAAATAAAGTTGATGGAACTAGACTCATGATTTCTGAAGATTTTTTCAAGCACTAGTGCTTTCTAGATCAGGAAAGAAAATATTGCAGTTCCGTTTTGCTTACATTCTGATTGTTGGTTTGGGAGTGAAGATGCTCAGGTAATGTTAGCACTAATGATGTTAGTGTGTTAATCAAATAATGTGGAGGATGCAAAGATACCCACACACCTCATCCCTCTTACATCTTTGTTTTTCTCCATAGGACTTACCACTACCGACTATACTATATTTTAACTTCTGTTGTTTGTTTCCCACCCTCACCCCCAAAAGTTTTAGAACATTCCAGTTTCCTAAAACTGTGTTTGTTGCATAGTAAGCTCTTAGTATATATTTATTGAATGGATGAATGAGGAAAGGCTTCTTTGATGACATGTCAGCCTAGATAAGAAAGATGGGAAATTGTGATGGGAAAAGTTTCCAGGTACAGAGGGGGAAAAAAAAAAAGTAAAAAAATGTGTGAAAGCTTAGGGACAAGAGAGAGCATAGACTTTAGTGACTATAATGCATAGTGAATATTCTGAGATGAGGTTGAGAGTGTTGAATGATGGCCAGGTAATGCCAGACCTTGTCACATTTTTGGTTATAGTTTTAAAAATAATGGGACTTCATTATAGGTTTCCTAAGTACAAGAATACTCTCCTATACAATAACCACAGTGCAACTTTCAAAATCAGGAAATTAACATTGATTGAATATTACCATTTAATTCATAGAATTCATTAAAATTTTGTTTATTCTCCCAGTAATGTTTATAGGTTCAGGATCCTGCTGCATTGCTTTTAATTGTTGTCTCTCTACTTTGTTCTCTAATCTGGAACAGTTCCTCCTTTTTTCCTTGTCTTTCCAGCCTTAACATTTTTGAAGAGTACAGGGTAGTTACTTTGTAGAATGTTGCTCAATAAGGATTTTCTCCTGATTCATGCATTTTGGGCAGTAGTACCACCAAAGTGATGCTGTGTTCTTTTTAGTGCATATGAGGAAGAACACTATGTGATTTGTCCTGTTGCTGGTAATGTTAACTTTCATCACTTGATTAAGATGGTATTTCCCAGGTTTCTTAACCTTACAATTAATAAGTGTGTTGTATTAATTAGTAAGTATTTTGTAGGAAGATACTTTGAGACTATGTATGCAATATCCTATTTCCATCAAACTTTTGTTTTAGTATCCATTGATGACTCTTACCTGAATCAGGCATTGTATTCTGAAAGATGTCAAATGATGATTTTCCTAACTCCATTATTCCTTCTACATTTATTATTTGGCATTGTACAGTAGGGTAGAGCTTTTCCTGTTCATTTGTTTATATTATGTACTTCAGAATAATGTTCTGATTTTCCTGAATGGGTTATGATTTGTTATTTAAATTTTTCTAGACTTCGTTAGTGGGAACCCCTTAAAGCTAGTTCCTGTGTCCTTTGGACATGTTCTCATAATTTTTTAGATACTTCCTTAACTTTCTGGCATATCAAGATGTTGTAGGCTTGAATCTTCAATTTTCTCAGTCTTAGCCATGGAGTCATTCACATGTCTAAGGAGCACTGGCTCCTTTTAATGGAGAGTATTATTTGGGCATTAGGTTTACTTATTGCTTCTGGACCCCCTCAACATACACATTTAGGAAATATACACACTTACACCCCCTACACCTGTTTTTTGTATTTTTCTACTATATTAAAAAATAAGTTCACATTGATACCTCCAATTCCAGTCCAAAGCCACAGAATTTATTCTCCCCTTAATAGTAACTCCTTTCTCTGATATTTAGAAGTCTGATGCCTATTATCTTCAGTGCATTTACTTAATTGTTCAGTTCTTCCTGTTTGTAACCAAACTTATGGCCGTGCCAGCCAGTAACTTGATCTTAGGCACGTTGCCCTTCCTCAAAAAACTGACCTCAGAAATAACCATTGGAAAGATAGCCCTCATGAAGGGGTGGAGGGTTAGGAGATGAAAAGGGAAGGAGGAAATATTAGAGGCCAGTTAGAACGCTTACCTTTGGATACCTCCTCATCCCTTTTGCTAGCTCAAAGGTCATACTGATGAGGGGAAAGACTGCTTATATATATATGTGTATATATACTTAATATATTTTTATTGATTTCAGAGAGGAAGGGAGAGGTAGAGATAGAAACATAAACGAGGAGAGAGAATCATTGGTTGGCTACCTCCTGCACGTCTCACACTGGGGATTGAGCCCGTAACCTGGGCATGTGCCTTGACCAGAATCGAACCCGGGGTACCCTTAATCGCAGGCTGAAGCTCTATCCACTGAGCCATATCAGCTAGGGCTAGACTGCTTCATATTTGAAGATCATTCTGGCTGCTCTGTAGAAAATACATTGAAAAGAATGAGAAAGGCCCTGACTCAGTTGGTTGGAGTGTTGTCTAATACACCAAAAAGTTGCAGGTTTGATTCCCAGTTAGAGCACATACTTAGGTTGCAGGTTTGGTCCCCAGTTGGGGCACTTACAGGAGGCAACTGATCAATGTTTTTCTTTCACATCGATGTTTCTCTCTCTCTCTCTCTTTCAAAAAAAATCAATGAAAACATCCTTGGGTGAGGATTAAAAAAAAAGAAAAGAAAAGAATGAGAAAGGAGAAAATGAGACAGGTTGACCAGGAAACTTGGATTAGACTACCTTG